>JAPWDM010000002.1:64385463-65647130 GCA_035578155.1 Brachynemurus nebulosus
TCATTTTACTTACTTACGGTTTTTGAGGAACTGAACAATTTTAGTAAACTTAAAAAGTCACTAAATTAAAAATTTTTCCTTTTCTCAAAGCAAACCATACTGAAGTGATTAGTTGAACTAGGATAATTTGGGTGTGAACTTTTCATTTTTCCTATCAAAATGACCCAATTTCTTTTACGAGTCTGATTTACTCGACAGAAATCTTTTTTTCAAAGATCTTCCTATAATTCATTTCAAATGTTATCATTCTATCATTTTGTTCACGGTTTCTAAATCACTGAAAATTTTAGTAAATTTGATGATATCATCAGATAAGCTACGATAAAATTTGAATTAATCTCCGTTCAGGAGGGGGGATCATGACCCTCATGATTACTTCCCTGTATCCGCTCTTGATAAGTAAGTCAATAATAATGTCTATTCTCGAAGTGATGCAAACTTGTCCATTATCAATCTGGCAAAAGAAACACATCAGGTACATTTAATATATAGAAGCTGTTAGTCTACTTCAGTTTTCGATTTATTTATTTTTTTTATTTTTTATTTTTTTTTTTAAATTTTATTTCATTTTTTAAAGTACAGTAATGTGAAACTTTATTGGAACAATACCAGCTCGGTCAATTGACCGAAACTTCCGAATAAGTGAACAGATAAGCAATGTTCATTAATTCTTTAAATGTTTAACTCGTCCTGCAATATGGCGGCTCAAAATGCTGTGATCTATCATTGGTACAGGTGCCGCCATCTGCGACAGATTTTTCGAAATACGGTATAATTCTAAGTAATGTTGATTTTCATCAACATAGTTTAGTATAATTTACATTTAGCAATTCCTAGGATTCACTTTTTTGATGCTGGGATCTCTGATTTTCTTTCTTTTTTTTTTTGTAACCTTATCTATTGTACTTGTCACTGGCAGTAAAAGGTCCCGCATTTTGAGACAAAAAATTTTCTCTATATTTAAAATAAAAGGGTTAAAATATCTTCTGATTTTCCTAATCATATCCTGCGTAATTTGTTTATTTTTTGGCCGAAATTTTTAAAATACAGTTCTTTTAAATTTTCTAGGTCATCTTCGAAGATAGATATGCCACATTAATATATAGGGGAGAAGAGAAACCATTTAACTGTGCCAAAATCTAATTCATATTCCATAAGAAAAACAAAAGTTCCAAATCATAACTCTGAAACGGGTACCTTACTACCTAGTCATAGAAAAATTCTATTAAAATATTTAAATATGGATACAAATCTTAATTTTTTCCAAAAAAATATCATTTAACTTTCTATGTACATTTCAGTACTTTAATGTGTACCAGTTTTTGCGTAAAAAATCTTTTTTTTAATAGACTGTAATATTTGCTATTTTACGTTGTGCGAAACAAAGACACTACATATAATTATTACTACAGTAAGATTGAATCTGCGAATGTTCTGAATGTAATCTGCAGGTAATTATTGTTAAAGAAAAATTTATAGAATTTCGAGGACATATAAGCAGTTTAATTCACAGTTGACAACGACAAAACATCTTTAACATAATTCGAATTTGTCTTGTTAGTAATTGAACATTTTTTATGTTTGATCGTTTAGAATTAAAATTGCCGAATGTTTTATAGGTATTCAATATAAATATTTTTGAAACAATTCGATTTAAGATACTTAATGAAATATGCTTTTCTATTGGCCGATTCAATGTCTGCGAAATTAGAGCCACATAGAATTCTCTATATCTTGTAATGTCTACTTGAATTTTTTTTACTATTTTTTTTTTTGTATTCGCTTAATTGACATAGAAACATTTCAAAAATGATATTAAATAATATTAATTGATATTACGTTTTCAAAATCAACTTACAATAGAAATCGAATAATTTTTATCCGAATGACTGAAATTTTAACTAAAGTGTAGACGATATTTACGATTAATTTTGATTTGTATAAACAAATTAATGCCGATTTTTTTTTTGTCGAAAATTCGAGTTTTTTCTTCAAATTAATACTGAATTTACAGAAATCAATGTTTTTTAAGAAACATATGCACTTTAGTAGATAAGTTATCTGAGAAGCTACAGTTAAGATTTTAAGTTATGGAAGTTACATCACTTTGAATTTTTTTTTTTATTGATTCAACAACTCATTTTTAGGATTCAAACGAAAACTACACTTTAATTATACGATAAAATAAAAAAAAACTCTGGAGCACAAGTTTCAAAGTTTTTCTCACTTTGGGTTTTATACAATTGTTCCTAGGGGAGAGGTAACCGAAGAAGCAACTAACATTCTGCTAATTCAGTGCATAAGATTAGGAATTTGTTCTTCGAGTTTTTCTTTAGCACTTGAAGCAACTAATCGATTTAGACAACAAGTGACTCTAGACTCGAGTAATACAATTTTCCGCTTTACGAGTATATATACGAACATTTATCATTCATGTCACCTGCGAGAATTTTTGAATATACCAAATTTTTTTACTAATCTGTTCTGAGTTGTTTTTTTAAAAAACTACATAAATTAAGTTCAAACATAAAAATTAATATTTTCATTCAAAATTCATTTGTTAATTTGTCCGTCGGTTCGTATGCATAGGGTCAGTATGCAAGAAACCAAATTAAAAAATAATTTTTTTTGAATCATCGATCAAAAACATCGATAACTTTTTGTCACTCAATTAAAACAAAAACCCACAGTAAATGGACCAATTAAAGAAATATTTCTTAAATCGAAATTATTCGTTTATGATACAAATCTCAGAGAGTGTAGAGGCCGCATACATAATTTAAAAACTGAGTCAATTCAATCGATAACATCATTAAAAGCTTGCGCTTTATCGATCA
This sequence comes from Brachynemurus nebulosus, assembly GCA_035578155.1. Taxonomy (NCBI): domain Eukaryota; kingdom Metazoa; phylum Arthropoda; class Insecta; order Neuroptera; family Myrmeleontidae; genus Brachynemurus; species Brachynemurus nebulosus. The sequence goes on from JAPWDM010000002.1 coordinate 64,388,301, forward strand.
TTTTTTTCTCTGTACACTAAACCTCAAAATAAAATCACATCCTCTGTGGTCTTAACTCCTTAAGGGGGTGTTCTAGTCTAGAAATTCGAAAAAGTTGATTTTTTTATATTTTCAAAGTTCAGAACTTTAAGAATAAGTCTCTAAAAAAATTTACGGAAATTCGAATTATTTTCGGAGTTACGATGATTTTTTCCCTATATAGGTACTCTGTATCTTTTCAGTATTAAATTCTTTAATATAAATTACTCGAAACTACTATTTTCGATACGGTTGACATGATATCTCAAGTTCTAATGCATCGATTTACTTGAAATTTGGTACAGACCTTCTTAATACTATCAAAATTGATCCGACGTACGGGTTTTTGGAATTTTTTATTTTTACTATTTTTAAAAAATTTCCAAAGTTGAAAAAAGGAGGCGAAAAGATAATTTTTTTTAAATGGACGCCATTTTGTGAAAAAATTTATTTTTTCAAATCGGCTACGTCCAACTAATTCTACATTCTTGTTTATTAAGAATTATTAACTAAAATTTTATGTTTTAAATCACCAGGAGGGTTGGAATCTCGTCAACCAGGAAACACCTTTCTTTTCTGAGTCCCCACTTTGCCAGGCTGTACCGATTTCAATTTTGAATTTTTTTAAAATTTTTATACATTTTTATACTTTTCAAATATCAGTAAAAAACTGTTAAAAAAATGGATACTAAATACTTTTTTCTTTACGCCCGTAAAATCACTTCAAAATCGATCCTATAGACTAGAATACCCCTTTAAGAGGGTGTTTTGTCTAGAAATTCAAAAAAATCGACTGTTTTTTTTTTTTCATTATTTTTAAAGTTTAGAGGAAGGAACATTGTACAAAGCAAGGATCGCTGATTAAAAAAATGTAAGTATAACACACCATAAATAACTCAGATTTCCCGAAACGAGACTTTAAACTTTAAACTCGTCTTTCCCGAAAATAAGTTTTTTTAAACGGTTGACATATTTCAAGTTCTAGCGGATATATTGCTTTGAAATTTTGTACACAGCTTCTTAATATATTAAAAATTCGTTTGATAAGAGGTTTTTCAAAAAAATTTTTTTTACTCTTTATAAAAAATTCCCAAAACTGAAAAAATGCTCCCAAAACATTTTTCAAAATATTTTACCAAAAAAATTTTTATTTTTAAATCGTTCCCATCAAACGAAAATGACATTCTTAATCTTTAAGCGTTCACTAAAGTTTTGTGTTTCAGATCACCAAGGCGGTCGGAATCATGTCAACCAAGGGCAGAATTTTTTGCTCGCCAGTCCTTTTTTTAATTTTGACTTTTTTTTACTTTTTTGTAGGTACTTTTTAAATGTTAATAAAAAATTGATAAAGAAACAGCTAGAATAAAAATGTTTAAGGTTTTTTATGACTAAAATTTGGTCGACTAGACCAGAAGACCCCCTTAAGTATCTACGTGAAGAGACAATCGATCGATCGATTTAACTGACTGTGGTTGAGACTGATAATCGCATCTTTTTCGTTATTATAATCGCATTTTTTATACACAACACACAATTGTGTGTGTATAACAAACGCGGCGATAACTAAGCAAGTGGCCGGGAAAAAAAATTGTTTTTCGTCTTTAGGTTACTTATAAAAACTTGCACACCACACCAATCATTTTATCAGTTTTCGTCAATGATTGAATAACCAAAACCAATTGTGTAGAAACAACAAAAATAAACCAGTTACATTGCATTTTTGTTGTATAAAGGGTCAACTACACGAAATAAAAATATGATAATATGAGATCGTTTGCTTCGTCACTTTTCACTAGTGATGTGAGAATCGAATACGTATTCGATTACACAAGAAGTATTCATATATCCGAATACTTCACAATGTATTCGAATTCATTTGAATGAATACTTTGTTCTTCCTAACATCTTTGAATCGAATACCGTATAGTATTCAGATCGGTTACATTCGTGGATTCATTTGTTGTATTCATAATCGGTCGTATTCGCATGCTTTTTTAAATTTTTATTTTTTGGTAACTATTATGTAATAATAAAATATTTATAATTTACAATGTCTGGTTTTTCTTACACTTTTAAAACAAATTCCGTTAGTAATTATAGCAAATTGAGATATACGTTTTTTTAATCTTCTTTTAAGAGCAAAAAACGTACAAACAAATTGGTAGAGCGTCCATATAAATAAGCTAACATAATAATAATAATGTACCAAAAATTCATTTTTCGAAACTTTTAATCCAGATTGTAAGGAATCTGCCTATAATATCTATGTATATAATGATAATTTGTATTGTCTATAATCTATATTGGTAATAAAGATCAAAAAGTCGGGTCGGCGACTAGGCCCGAATTATCGGGCTGTTATATTATGAATAAGTATATTAAGTATTCAAATACATGTATTCGAATGCATTTAATCAATTTAATACATACTAGTGATGGGAGAATCGAATACTGTGAATATGAAACCCACGTGTATTTGAATACGTATTCGAATATATTATGTTATTCGAATACATATTCGAATACAGGTGGGTATTATTCATATTCACAGTATTCGATTCTTCAAAGTATTCGATTCTCCCATCACTACTTTTCACCATAAATATATATATATATATATATATATATATATATATATATATATATATATATATATATATATATATAGTATGAACGAGCCGACTTTCGGTTTTCACACCGTCTTCAAGTAAAATACAATTAAACATGGTTGCGGAACAAAATTACCTATTTAAATGAATAACTTTTAATACTTGTATTTTACCTGAAGATGATTTTTTATGGTGAAAAGTGACTAAATGAACGATCTCATATTGTTAATATAAATTTTCACAAAATAAACCTGTCTAACGTTAATTATTTAAATATTCCTGTTGCAACATCCTACATAACATAGCGAATTTCCGTTTACAAAGACTAGTTCTTCTCGAAAACTCGTTTACGTAGGTCAATGCAGTTCAAAATCGTATCTTATGTGATTGTTGCCCCGATGTAACAAAAAAATTTCTGAAAAACTCTTAAATTTTGGCAAATTTTTGCAAAAAACATTTTATTGAGGTTTCTGATATCAGACGTGTTTGACTGAAGAACTCATTCAAGATTTTTGGACTTCCAACGTTTTCACCAAATTTCGTAAAAATTGAATATTTCGTTCGAAAGTTATTGTGCGGATACATTTTTGGCTTCTAGGGACCTCAAAATAAATTTCTATCATAATCCCGGGCTCAAGCCACGCCATGACAGTGGCTATAATAGCTGAATTTTCGATTCGAAAATTCGCTAAAATAGATATAATATTCGATATATACTTAAAAAAAAAAAAAAAAAATTAAAAACACTTTTTAGATTGCTTGTTTGCTTTACGTATGGGTATATGGGTACCTGAAAATATTTTGTAGGGAATTTTTCGAAAATCTTTGTATTGTTATCTATTTCAGACTTGTGTTTAAAATTTCAAATCTCTAGCTCATCAGGAAGATACTTCAAAATCTATGACAAGATTTTGTAACTTGAGAACTCTCCAGAGCGAGTTAATAAAAACGTGTGAAAATACGGTGAATTCCTGAGTTCGAATATTGTAGATTCGGTAAATACTATTATAAATTTTACCTGCTCATTTTAAGGGCGTCACAGGCACTACACAGTTTTGCATAAAAACTGTATTTATAAGCCCGTTTCAATTTAATGTCCATGTTATTCAATTGTTAATATATTTACATTATTTTTGAATTTTTGTACATTTAATACTCATTAATAAGGTGTATGAAAAACTTTTCAATTTTAAATCGTCATGTCGTAGGCCTTTTTAATTTCGAAGGCAACAGGCGCAGCTATTAGGATAAGACAGCACTGATAATACATATCATTCACTATACCGTTGAAATCACACAAAAAATCAAAGTTAAATGTACCGTGTATCTCAACCTTTACGATATACGAAAGCATCCAAAAACCTGATAACTATCAGTCAAAATGTGGTAAAAAAATTGAGGGTAGCAACAATTATACTACACGAAATGATAAAACTAGTTTAAGTACATAACGTATCAGAGTATGTTTTTAAAGAATGGTTGACGAAAACGAAAGAATTTGGAGCAGAACCAGAACCAAACCATATAAACATAATCGGATCGGATGTTACGAAAACGTTATTGGAATTATTAAACTTTTGTTTTTGTCATTAACGAACAGATCATTACAGTGCAATTAATTCATCACATAAATATTTGTGGTTTATTAATCAAATGTTATATGAAGAGGAGTTACGAAACAAAACTTGCTGTTTCTATACAGCATAGAAAAAACTGTTTTTATGCGGTCTTTTTTGTGATTTTTTTTAATGGGATTTTTAATTTTTTTTTAAATGCCGAACAAAATAAAATAAGAAATAGTAATAAATTTAAACATTAATTTACTGTAAAGTTACTTATTGACTATTTTCAAGCATTTAATCCAGTACACTGCATAAGAATATTAGTTATTCCATCATTGAATTTCTTTGCATGATATGTATTTATCACAATTTTTGTAATATTATAAAAGTGAACTAAAATGTTCTCATATACAAATTAATATCTTATTTTGTTTATAAACGCAATTTTAAAAAAAAAATGGTATGTTTTGAGCGTTTGCAGTTACGTATAGTGATGAACAAAATTAGTCTTGGTCTTGCAGTCTTGTCTTGGTCTTGCATTTTTTGCAAGACCAAGACCAAGACTATGTATACCAAGAGCAAGACCAAGACCAAGACTATAAGTATGGCTGCGAGACCAATACCAAGACTCAAGTGAGCAAGACCAAGACAATAGCAAGAAAAAAGCAAGACTCTTGCTAAATTATTTAAATAGTTTGAAAGTATAATTAATACCGTAAACAGAGAAAATTCTGATTTTAGAAGGAAAAAATTCGCTAATAAAAAATGCAAGAAAGTGCAAGATTCTTTAGCAATACCAAGACCAATACCAAGACTGCGTTTTGCAAGACCAAGACTCAAACTGCTCTAGCAAGACCAAGACCAAGATTCTTAATACAAGAACAAGACCAAGACCAAGAGTGTCAAGTCTTGGTCTTGGTTTTGCATTTGCTCATCACTAGTTACGTATTTGTGACGGATAGAGACCGCATGAAAAAGGATATTATTCGATACTACACAATCAAATTAGGCCAATGATTGTGAACATTTTATCATAATAGCCCGTTCACATTATTCCATTAGTATTCCAGTTCAGTGATCGAACCCAGCGCTGCAATGTCACTGGAATAATGTAAACCGGCACTGGAATGTACCCATTCCAGTAAATAATCCAGTTCAGTGATTGGATTGATGGTCTACTTTTCATTCGAGTTAGCCCATTCCAGCGTCACTGGAATAGTGTAGACGGTCAATCCAGTGCTGGATTAAACGTTGAACAGTGAACAAGCAATGTTGTTTTTTGTAATGTAATTGAATGACTGGAATAATGTAAACGATACAATCCAGTCCAGCACTGGACTGGACTAGCTCACTGGATTACTGGACTGGAATAGTGTGGACAGGCTATAAATGTTAGGAAAATTCAGATCCCACTTTAAAATTGACATAGCACGTACGAAATCAAAAATCATGCAGATTGCAATGGTTTAAATTGTAAACGATTTTTTTCTAAAGGGTATAATTTTTTATTGTTTTTATATTTATTATATCTTTACAATATTTTCTTACTTTTAGTGGGATTCTAGATTTTATTTATTTCAAAATCTTCCTTCTTCCAAATTCTTTCGGGAGCTTAGATTTTAAAAATGCAATCCATTTCTTGAAATGCATCTCAAAAACTGACCTTATCAAATTACATATTCATATTTTGATTCTATTTCTTACTTCGAATAAAATAACTTTCAGTTTTAACACAAAGTGACTGCTTAATTATATGGCATGTTTTTAAACACTGCTCCTCGTGTTGTATACACGACAAAAAATAATTAATTTTCCGGTTTATAATTGATTTAATAATCTGTTGTACTTGAATTTTTTCATTTTCGTTATCGAAACTGCTGATCGATATATTTCGAATAAACTGAATTTATAATTGTACCATAAATAATAAATACCATATTTTTGATTTTATTCAATTAAGTAATGCAGTAGAAACAATTCGAAAAACCTGAAAACAAGCTAAGACAAAAGAAACAATCTCACAAAATCAGTTATTTAAGAGGTTTCATGTGCCTTATATCTGCTAATGAATTGAATATAATATCAATAGCTATATAAAACCACTACTTTTAGATTTGTTAATTTTTTAATTCTTTTTGTTTTATAATTAATGACAAATTTATTTTAATTTAATTGAAACTCCAACTGAAAAAAAGATAAAATTCCAGCCGAATCTACAATAAAAAATTAATATCTAACAAACTGTTATATGATTAAAATTAAAAAGCTAACCCATCCATATCACTGTGGTACCACTGGCGTTAGTGACCGACCACTCACCACTTTTCATCTAGTCGTTCGCCTTAAAATTAGAATGATGACAGTACAAAATTTAAACGGAGTGCACCTTTTTTTTTAGATAGGTGTTTTAAAAGTAACTGAACATTTATTTGAAATTCTTCAACTATGAGCACTATTGCAGTTAACGTAGTTGCTCCGAAATAGGTACAAACACTACATCTCAGCGAAAAAATTTTCTTTTATCAAAAATTGAATAATGTATTAAAATTCTTCAGTTATTATACTTGTATACGTACCACTTGTTTTCTATTTTTAATTTCCGCGCGCTTATGTTATAGCAATATAAAAGTATTGTTGAAAAAGCGTCGTAAAAACGTTGTAAAATGATGTTTATAAATTATATTTAAAAAATGGCGTAGTGAAAATTTTTATTTCTTATTAAATATGGTTTTTAACTTTGTATTTTATAACATATTAAATTTTTATCAAATTCTTTTGAAACGTTTTCATTTTATTAAAAAAAAATTGAGTTTTCCCATAAGAGCCCGTGTTAAAATTACAAAACTTTGAAATCGTTTTTCTCGAAATTAGGATAGTCAGTTTTAATCGGAATATAGGCTGGTATTATTGGTATTGAATTAAATAAATATCTAGAAAAGTTTCGTTAAAATCCTTTGAAAAAATCGTTTTACTGACCAACTACCTTAAAGAGATATACAGCTGTGATGATAGGAATAATTTATTTTTTTATTGCATATCCTTTAAGTTCATTATTTCAAGAATATGCTCGCCAAATTTCATAACGATCGAAGCGTTAGATTCGAATTTTTGCGGTAAACATAATCCTATGTATTTTCGTAATTTTTAAGGTTTTCTATGCCTCATCAAATAAATATATTCAATCATTTTTGGGGTATAAAATTATAAATCAATAGCAACTATATTTTTGAACAATCTTATAGTAGTCGAAAGAATAAAATATAATATTTTAAATGCTTAGATCATATTCTTGAATAGGATTTCAATTTTCGTCAACCAGAATAAACTATATTTTTCAAAAATTTTTTCGCAAAAAATACAAGCAAAAGGAAACAAAGATCATTTTCACAATCATTTTTTCAGGGCTCCGGAGCTATAACCCGGCTGTTCCCTTGCGTCGTACCTGTCTCTTATCCAAATCATAAAGGATTAGAAATTTATTAAACACCTTTAAATATAATTAGAAAAGGATAAATAACATTAAAACATAATTTTATAAAATATTCTATATGTGTAGTTATAGATAATAATAAAAAAACTAGTCTCGATGGTCACACGGTCCTAAAAATAAAAAAAATAAAAATAAAAATACTAACATAGTCAGAGTCCTACTAAAAATATTATACAGCAGCTTAAAACATATATACACCTAAAATCATTTTATACCTATATATACCTGAGATAAAAAGGAGAGAGATGTTAGATTAAAAAAAGATGATGCTACAAATCATTTCTACACCCCATTTAATTGTTTAATGCACTCAAGGAGGTTTTGACAGTTAAAAATGAGCATTTGTTCGGAATATTTTTATAAAAAAAAAAATACATACTTCAGCATCACAAAAGAAACACAAAAACACTGCTTAGAAAAGCCTTTTTGTAATGCTGTCTTTTTAAAAATGTATTTTTGTTTTAAATTCATAAGCATTTTAGAAAATTTTTTAATCATTTAAAACTGACATAGGTCAAATTTGTTGAAATCAATGGTATTTTACACGAAAAAGTCGTTTTGTTTCGATATAGGAAAGACCAGAATGGATTATAAACAATTTTACGAATAGATTTTGAATTGATGAAGCGTAAATCAACATTAAAATTTTATCTAGGCATAAAAAAAAATCTGTAAAAATCATACTTGAATTTCTGTTATCTTTTGTAAATACCTCATAAACTTAAGAAGGAAAAAATTTAATGTCTTACTAACCTGATCAGTACTAAATTCAGCATACGTCAGATCTGAAAAAGACAAAAAATCAACCATTAGTATTTGAAAATCTTTTTGAAAATCGTTTTGAAAAAAATCAAAAAATTCGCTAAATTTTATCAGTTATATTTGATATAATATCAAATTTTAACAATGACTTCTAACTGTGGTTGGAGTACGACACAAACGGCACTATTATTTTTCCTTTGTATGGGCAATTTCGACAAAAAAAGGTTTGCAGTATAATTTTTTATTATAATATGCAATGGTGGAAACGCCGAGAAATTTATAAGAATATTTGCCATATACTGTTCACGTTAACAAAACCGGCCTGAGGATGGTACAAACGCATTAGGCTGGTCGTCCACTGGTTGCGAATAACTGCGATATTTGATTCAGACGATTACGCACGTTTGTCGTTCGTCCCGTTGTCGTTTGTCATTTTTTTTTTTTTTAATATTAAATTTTGAATACTGTACCAACTTTACCAATTAAACTATTAATATTGTACAGAAGGATTATTGTATAGAAGGATTTTTTCAAGATTGAAGATAATAAAGCATTAGCTTCGGATTTAGCATTAACCGGGATCGATTTATCTCTTCAGTAACTTTATCAAGTTCATATTAGCCACAAAATCGAAATTATGGTGATACTAGCCGTATATCCACCCGATGGGATTTACCATCGTCAACATCTCAAGATGTCAGTCAGTGTTAAAGCACAGTCTAAATAATAGTTTGTTTCACAAACAGTTACGAAACGAGATGACGTAAGAGTGTCATTTGGAATTCAAAAATTCCAAAGGGTTATCCATATTATGTACCTAAATAATGCATAACGTTATGCATACTAATACAGTGAAAATATCATCACTAAAGTAAATTTAATTTAGAAAAATAAATTTGCAGGTCAAATTATTTTGTGAAAAGGGTCTGGAACCATTACCATAGGTGAATTTGCCCAAGAAATGAAATTCAACGATATGTATGCGATTGTGTAGCTTAGTGAAAGAGTAAACCATACGTATGGATTTTTCCTCAATATCTTTACATTTTGCGGAGTTATAATACCAAATACTAAAAGATAGTGATCTTATTCAAACTTTTTTTTCTCGTAAACTATTACAGATAAAACGATGAAACAAAATCCATATTGTTTGCTATGTCCAGTACTTTATTATATATTTTTTTCATTTAAAATGGACATTAAATACCCTTTATAAAATACGAAAAAAAAATTCATCAGATTTTTTTAGCTACTTGTACAAGAGTGACCACTTTCTTATTACTACCAAAAGCAAGCTCGCAAGCACTTCTCTCACCTCCCTGAATTTTATTTTTGTCAAAAGGGTGGAACATACTGAAAAAAATAAAAACATATATATTTGGTGATGTTCATGGTATGTGTATGTGCAGGTACAGGTCAACAAATCTGACTTTACTTCTTCAAGGTCATTAAAAATGCATTCTTAAAGAAGTGAGATAGTACTTAATATAAAGAAAAAATGACCTTGAAGCGGCAAAGTCAGATTTGTTGAACTGTACCTACTTGTTTTTGAATTATGTTTTTAAGAAATATTTTGAATGAATAAATGAATCATTGAATTTTTTTTTATTACATGAGAATCTGATGCCTGCTCTACACTCTCGATCGAGTAATCGCTAAAGCTGGTTGAAGTCGGAATACTGTTATAACACCATGAAACGACCTTCTACACTCTCGTACTCGGTCCACTTTGCGAGAATTGAGAGTAGGCATAAGGAATCTAATATGTTTAATCTTCAAAATGTAGACTCATTCCACATAGGAGTTTTAAAAAATAATAAGCTACGAATCAAGAACTAATTTTTTTCATTGCTTTTAACATACTTCTCAAGTCTACAATTTTAAATTCACTGATGAAGTTAAATACATCACTAATTGATCAAGTAAACAGTTTTAGTTTGCCTAACAGGTAAGTAAAAATGTTAGTTGGATTTACTTGCGAAATAATTGTAGAACTGAGTAATACGTTAAAAACAATGAGAGAAGTTAGTTCTTTTTTCGTAACTAATTGTTTTTTAGAACTCCGATATGAAAAAAGTCTACATTTTGAAGACAAAACATATTAGATTTCTTATGCCTACTCTCAATTCTCGCAAAGTGGACCGAGTACGAGAGTGTAAAAGGTCATTTCATGGTTCTTCCTGGCTGGTGTTATAACGGTATTCCGACTTCAGCCAACTTTAGCGCTTACTTCGTCGAGGAACTTCGATTGAGAGTGTAGAGCAGGCATCAGATTCTCATGTAATAAAAAAAAAAAACATTCAATGATTCATTTATTCATTCAAAATATTTCTTAAAAACATAATTCAAAAACAAGTAGGTACAGTTCAACAAATCTGACTTTGCCGCTTCAAGGTCTTTTTTTCTTTATATTAAGTACTATCTCACTTCTTTAAGAATGCATTTTTAATGACCTTGAAGAGGTAAAGTCAGATTTGTTGACCTGTACCTGCACATACACATACCATGAACATCACCAAATATATATGTTCTTATTTTTTTTCAATATGTTCCACCCTTTTGACAAAAATAAAATTCAGGAAGATGAGGGAAGTGCTTGCGAGCTTTCTTTTGGTAGTAATAAGAAAGTGGTCACTCTTGTACAAGTAACTAAAAAAATTTAATGAATTTTTTTTCATATTTTATAAAGGATATTTAATGTCCATTTTAAATGAAAAAAATATATAATAAAGTACTCGACATAGCAAACAATGTGGATTTGGTTTCATCGTTTTATCTATAATAGTTTACGAGAAAAAAAAGTTTGAATAAGACCACTATTTTTTGGTATTTGGTATTATAACTCCCCGAAATGTAAAGATATTGAGAAAAATCCATACGTATGGTTTACTCTTTCACTAAGCTACACAATCGCATACATATCGTTGAATTTCATTTCTTGGGCAAATTCACCTATGGTAATGGTTCCAGACTCTTTACAGTTGATAATTATGTAAATTATTTAATTTTGTCTAAGTTTCACTGACTTTTTTAAAATTTTTAACAACGATGGCAGTGAAATTTTAACTGTCATTAAATTGTTTTTATTTAAAGCTTGTCATCAGTTATTTTTGATATTTCCTTGTAATTTTAGTGTTTGGTGATCTGTAAGATATTTCTGATATGTATTTATTATGGTGGCTTAAAATGTCTGGTGATAACTCTTGTGCTGCTAAATTTTGTTTAAATCAATCAAAACAAAATTTCGATTTATGCAAATTTTTATGTATTATTATAATTTGAATGCTTATGTAAAAATACGTTAAATAATAAATGATTATTAATATTTTATAATAATTCAGTTAATATTTTCGATTTCGACAGTGGTTGGTGCTAATAGGTTGTGACGATCTAAATTCTCGTGTTGAATACTATCATCAATTTCACGTTTGTTCAATTCATTTTGAAGAAAGTTGCTTTTAGTTGTTCATATAATTTAACATGATCATTATCAACCCTGAATCTCACATGTACAAACACATACAATCACATAAGTAAAAAAGGACATACATAATTGTTTGTACTTATATCAAAAAAGGATAGAAAGTGCGTTTCTCTGCTGCCTATGGTAATAATCTTTTATTTATACTGTGGTCATAGCAACAAATTTTTAATGACGAATTTCCATACAAATTTTCATTCCCTATTTAACCCAATTAAATTTAAGAAACAGTCTCTAGAACGCTCGGGGTTACTTCTTATTAAAAATACGGGTCAACTGAAAGTCAAAATTAATCAAATTTCATTATCATCAAATGTTTTCGTTTTTAGTCGAATTTTCTCCGAAAAATTAGACTTATACAGTCTATACGATAAGAGCTGCGAGAGGCGAGACCAGGGGCGCTATCCGTTTTCGGACCCGTAGAACACGATTATGTAAAAAAAAAAGATGTCTGATATATATATATATATATATATATATATATATATATATATATATATATATATATATATATATATATATATATATTTTCCCGCAACCTTTTAATATGTGTAGGGCCCCCCTATGGAAGTTAAGAGATGAAATTTGGTAAGTGGGGCTTATTCCGATGCACAACAATACTATCAAAGTGGGGTCAAATTTTGGGCAAATTTTTTTTCGGACCCGACCTTTAAGGGGGTCGTGGGGGGCTGAAAAGCAATAAAACTTTTTCAAACCGGTTTTAAATAATGTTTCGGTCAATTATCTACAACATATCCAAAATTCAGCTTCCTAGGATGATATGGTGGGAGTAGAGGGGGGAAAAACGATTTTCGCTGGATCTAACAGGCCCCCAGCCCCCCAGAATTAACGTAGAGGGTTGAAATTTGGTGTGTTGATAAAGTTCGTACCTAGGTTGTGCTTTTTGGAGGTTTTAATATTTTACCCCCACCCCCCTCATTTTTAAACTACAATTTCATGCATTTTCGACGTTTTCGAAGTTTGTACCACTCGCACAGGTCACCCGAATAAATCTAGAGGGCTGAAATTTTGTATTCGGATTGAGTTAGTATCAAGGGGGTGCCTTTTGGGGGTCTCGACTTTTAACCCCTACCCCCACCATTTTTATACCCAAAAGAACATGAATTTTCTTGTTTTTTAACAGTTTCGTTCGGGTCAAAATCTCCCCAAATAAACCTAGAGGGCTGAAATTTGGTGTACAGGTTAAGCTAATAGCCAGACACTGTTTTTTGGAGGTTTCAACTTTTAACCCTTACCCCCACGATTTTGACGCCAATATTTCCTTAATTTTTTTGCTTGTTTTCTAACACGTCTAGAGACTCCATAAGGAAACCTAGAGGGCTGAAATTTTGTACGTGTATTCAGTTAGTATCCAGCTAGTACCTTGTAGGGAGTCCGCATCACTTTTCCCCCCACTTCTCCCATTTTTACATCGGAATTGAATGCTATTGTTAAATGTGTTTTAAAAGCATTATGTTTATTCTAAATACAAGTAGGCGAATAGTAATTTTAAAAAATTTAAAAAAAAGTGAATACAATTTTTTAACAAATGAAATACATACATATTAAGTAATTTGCAAATGTTATTAAAGTCACTGTTTATTTATTTATTTAATTATTATTTAGGAATTTTGGATTTTTATTAGTCGAATTTTCTCCGAAAAATTAGACTTATACAGTCTATACGATAAGAGCTGCGAGAGGCGAGACCAGGGGCGCTATCCGTTTTCGGACCCGTAGAACACGATTATGTAAAAAAAAAAGATGTCTGATATATATATATATATATATATATATATATATATATATATATATATATATATATATATATATATATATTTTCCCGCAACCTTTTAATATGTGTAGGGCCCCCCTATGGAAGTTAAGAGATGAAATTTGGTAAGTGGGGCTTATTCCGATGCACAACAATACTATCAAAGTGGGGTCAAATTTTGGGCAAATTTTTTTTCGGACCCGACCTTTAAGGGGATGGTGGGGGGCGGAAAAGCAATAAAACTTTTCCAAACCGGTTTTAAATAATGTTTCGGTCAATTATCTACAACATATCCAAAATTCAGCTTCCTAGGATGATATGGTGGGAGTAGAGGGGGGAAAAACGATTTTCGCTGGATCTAACAGGCCCCCAGCCCCCCAGAATTAACGTAGAGGGTTGAAATTTGGTGTGTTGATAAAGTTCGTACCTAGGTTGTGCTTTTTGGAGGTTTTAATATTTTACCCCCACCCCCCCTCATTTTTAAGCTACAATTTCATGCATTTTCGACGTTTTCGAAGTTTGTACCACTCGCACAGGTCACCCGAATAAACCTAGAGGGCTGAAATTTTGTATTCGGATTGAGTTAGTACCAAGGGGGTGCCTTTTGGGGGTCTCGACTTTTAACCCCTACCCCCACCATTTTTATACCCAAAAGAACATGATTTTTCTTGTTTTTTAACAGTTTCGTTCGGGTCAAAATCTCCCCAAATAAACCTAGAGGGCTGAAATTTGGTGTACAGGTTAAGCTAATAGCCAGACACTGTTTTTTGGAGGTTTCAACTTTTAACCCTTACCCCCACGATTTTTACGCCAATATTATCTTAATTTTTTTGCTTGTTTTCTAACACGTCTAGAGACTCCATAAGGAAACCTAGAGGGCTGAAATTTTGTACGTGTATTCAGTTAGTATCCAGCTAGTACCTTGTAGGGAGTCCGCATCACTTTTCCCCCCACTTCTCCCATTTTTACATCGGAATTGAATGCTATTGTTAAATGTGTTTTAAAAGCATTATGTTTATTCTAAATACAAGTAGGCGAATAGTAATTTTAAAAAATTTAAAAAAAAGTGAATACAATTTTTTAACAAATGAAATACATACATATTAAGTAATTTGCAAATGTTATTAAAGTCACTGTTTATTTATTTATTTAATTATTATTTAGGAATTTTGGATTTTTATTATTTATAAAATAGAAATTTTGGATTTTTTTGGAAAGAAAAATTATCTTCATAAAAGCCTTCCAGTTTACTATTTAAGTTCCTTTTTTAATATTTAAAAGTAAAACACAAAGGCAATTGGCGGATAAGCATGGATAGAAATGCCCTCGTACGAATTGTGTTGGCTTTTTCTCTTCGGCACAAAATTGAAATTTACTGAGATTCAGCCCTTAAAAACTTAAAATCTTTTTATAAAGCCCCGATCAACCGGACACTCATTATCAGTTTTGAAACCACCAAAATTACAAATCGCTTGTGGACTTTCAATTATATTTCGCTTGTAGACACTCAATACCGAAGAAATAATTTTTTATTTTTTATTTTTTTTATTTTTTATTTTTTTTTTGAAAGAAAAAATATCTTTATAAAGGCCTTCCAGTTTACTATTTAAGGTCCTTTTTTAATATTTAAAACTAAAACATAAAGGCAATTAGCGGATAAACATGGGCAGGAATGCCCTCGTACGAATTGTGTTGGTTTTTGTTCTGCTACCTGTTTTCGGCACAAAATTGAAATTTACTGAGATGCAGCCCTTAAATACTTAAAACCTTTTTTTAAAGCCTCGATCAGCCGAACACTCATCACCAGTTTTGAAACCAACAAAATGACAATTCGGTTGTAGACTTTCAATCACATTTCGCTTGTAAACATTCAATACCGAAGATGAAGGGAAAAATTCGACTACCGTGATGGGGCCCCGCTGCTCACGGCGTTTTTATTTATAAAATAGAAATTTTGGATTTTTTTGGAAAGAAAAAATATCTTCATAAAAGCCTTCCAGTTTACTATTTAAGTTCCTTTTTTAATATTTAAAAGTAAAACACAAAGGCAATTGGCGGATAAGCATGGATAGAAATGCCCTCGTACGAATTGTGTTGGCTTTTTCCCTATTAACTTCTATCGGCACAAAATTGAAATTTACTGAGATTCAGCCCTTAAAAACTTAAAATCTTTTTATAAAGCCCCGATCAACCGGACACTCATTATCAGTTTTGAAACCACCAAAATTACAAATCGCTTGTGGACTTTCAATTATATTTCGCTTGTAGACACTCAATACCGAAGAAATAATTTTTTATTTTTTATTTTTTTTATTTTTTATTTTTTTTTTTTTTTTGAACGAAAAAATATCTTTATAAAGGCCTTCCAGTTTACTATTTAAGGTCCTTTTTTAATATTTAAAACTAAAACATAAAGGCAATTAGCGGATAAACATGGGCAGGAATGCCCTCGTACGAATTGTGTTGGTTTTTGTTCTGCTACCTGTTTTCGGCACAAAATTGAAATTTACTGAGATACAGCCCTTAAATACTTAAAACCTTTTTTTAAAGCCTCGATCAGCCGAACACTCATGACCAGTTTTGAAACCAACAAAATGACAATTCGGTTGTAGACTTTCAATCACATTTCGCTTGTAAACATTCAATACCGAAGATGAAGGGGAAAATTCGACTACCGTGATGGGGCCCCGCTGCTCACGGCGTTTTTTTAACATATTTCAAAATTAATTGAAATAATTAAAATACTAGGCGTTATCTCTTAAATTTTTTTAGAAAAAATATCACATATTAATTAATTAAAACAAAAATAACTTCGGTCTAATATATTGTTTAGCTTGTCTATCAAACTGACTAGAAAATTATTAATTTTTTTTTTTAATCAAGATCCACATTGTTTACGCTTTCTTTTTGTCATTTCTAATCGTCACATGTCACACAACATATCAAAATTAAATATTTTTGATAAAAAAAATATTTCTCAACATTTTTTTTGTTTTTTTGTTCTTTTTGTTTTATCGATGTATGTAATCAAATTTTTGGCACCGACACAAATATTTCTCTACGGTTGAAGATAATAAATTTTTTACAAAAAATATATTAATAATTTATTTTATACGCGTTTAGGAAGAGGTAGGTAGATAGGTGACGTGTCAACAAATTTATTAAGTGTCCTCTCGGCCGTCCCCCCAAAAAATGTGGATTAAATAAAATTATAGTTTATTGTTTCCATTTGGATTTTTTTGAGCATTAAAGGTGTTACAACAAGATTTCTTTTATGTTAATAATTGTTGTAAATAGGGATTTGAAATTAAACTGATGTATTTATGATTTCTAAAATTTTTTAGATATATGTACATATGTATTCATAAAAATACGACCATTAAATGTGTCATATCTCCTAACATTACTCAGGAATTTATAAAAATAATAAATTTGCCAAGTGCGTGCGGCACCAGCATTAAATCAGGTTTCTCAAGTCAATATCTAGAGTTTTATTATATTGGCTACTAGCCGTACCCGTGACGTTGTTCACGCGAAACGTTGAGTAGTTTCTTTTTCCAATTTGTAGTTTCTTGCAACACAAAATGCATTAAATTGTCTCCAAATTGACAATTGTGTATTTATTGTATTTTTCGGTACACAATTAGCAACACTTTTTTTGACTTAAAATTCAGAAAAATTTCCGAACTACAAAATTTATTTACAATTTTTGTTACTATAGGTAGTTATGAAATTTTTTATGAAATATGTAAATTGGCGTAATGTGTGTAGATGTTCAAAATAGTTTTTCCATTTTCCCGTGGGAATGAGACATTTTCCCGGAATAAAAAGTATCTTAGATGTTGACCCAGGTAATAAGTTATCATCACACCAAATTTTATTAAAATCCGTCCAGTAGTTTTTACGTGATGCGTAGAACAGACAGACAGACACACAGAGACAGATTTACAGTTTTATTATATGTATAGATAATCTTTATTATATAGGTTCTTCTAAAAGAAGGGTTCCCAAAGTTTTATTTCGGGAAACGTAATTATAAATATCAAAATATTTGATAGGCCACCAAAAATGCGTTTGTTTAGTTAAATTTTGTGGTTTGAGTGAACAAACTATATTATAACCAATGGTGTTCAATCCGATTGCAGAGCGAATTTTGGTCAATTTCCTGTTCTGATTTACAAACTGAAAATAGGGATAGAGCTTAGCCGAAAAATTACATACAGAAAATAAGTCACATCCTCTGAACAAACTTGGCTATTTTTACAGAAAAAATGAAAATTTCTTCCATAAATTACCAAAATTGCACCAAGAGAGTAAGATAATTTATTTCATTTTTGTAGCTATTATTTTAAAAAAAGAAAAAAATTGAACCCAATGACATCATCACGCATATTAAATTTTTAAAACCTCCAAAAATCATAATTTTGACGTTAGAAATTTGAAGCTGTTTATAGGTTTCAATAGTGGTTTTTTAATTTCTAATAAAATTGGAATTGTAAAAACCACAGAAAAATTACATGCAGAATGTAAGATATACCTATAAAATTTATGTAATAAGATACACAGAAAATCGACTTTTTATATACTCCAAGAAGTGCAACAAAAACATCAAGTGAGAGGAGCGAACCACACATCTTTCTTAATTATGTCACTTAATTATGTATGTGTTCAGATCATTTACTTATCAGAGACGGTTCATGAATCTTCACGCTAGTACGCACATGTAATTTACCTATATATTGTTATAATTACATGTTTTAGCCGGATTATCATACATTGTTAAAGTTTTTTAGTGCAATTTATTCAGTTAATGTTCATTATTATTAAAACAATATAACATATAAGACGTATTATTGTTATTATTATTTTTTATTTAAAAAATTTTTCAACGGAAAAAAGTTTAACTATAAATACAGGCAGATTTACTGATTTTTCTGAAAAAAATATAAAATGATTTTCTGAAAAATTCGAGATTGCAAACGACCTGGTTTGCGTGCCGCATTTTTGGAATTCGCGGGTCGCATTTTGCGAACCCCTGATCTAGTACTAGATTGTGCAAACATATTTTTTTTACATATTGGAAAACTCTACTTTGTTACTCAACATGCTTAATTCTAAATTATGTTTAAAAAAAAAAATGTGAGACTCTTCTAATAGTCAAATAAATTTTCATAACGAGAACAAAATTTATTAAGCAAAATTGAAATTTATGCGCGTCCGAGCGGCCGACACATCTCGATGTGGCGTTGAAAAATAATTCAAAATATGAATTGTTGTTTACTAACCTAGTGACATTTTCAACAATTGGACTTCCTCCAATATATATAAACATATAGGTACATATGTGGAGTTTAATTTCAAAAATTAGATTATCCAAAATTTTGGAGAATGAGATAGCATTGTATTCTTTTATTTCTAAATTCTGTGTTCAAAAATTGTATTACAGATAACATAATATATTTAGAGACAGTTTTCCATATTTTTATAAAATAGGGTAAATGCCCCTATACCGGAACGCGATCCAATACAGGAACAGCTTTGACATTTATATATTAATGAAGTTATTTATGAAAGCAACCTCTGATAACAAAAATTATCACTAATAGAATGATTATTTTTCAATTTAAATTCACCTCGCATTTAATGGTTCCTTACTTAATTAAAGAAATGCATATATGTATATATTATATTTAACAATTTTTGTTGAATACAGTATTTTGATTCTTTATTTACGTCTGATACTTAAATCATTCTATATTTCCTACATTGACGTCTAGATGTCACTCTATGTGTCATATTACTCATATTACAGGCCTGTTTGTATATCAGTTCCCAACTCCTAGTGTCATTAATATTTATTTCTAAGTACTGCTCTCCTGCCTGAAAAGGTAGCAGTTTCAAAAATATTTTGAACAGTCGAAGACTCCTATACAAATAAAATCAAAATTAAAGAAAACTACTGAACAGAGAACATTTTGAAAATTATCTTTCCTTAAAAATATTTAAATCGGCAAATTTCAAAGCAAGTATGTTTCTGACAGTATGGCATATCAAAAATTAATTTTTTGAAGTGATAGTAACGATCCTGAGTTTATCGCAGAAATTTGCTAAACTGAAGACTTCAATATTTCCTATAGTTCAACTCATTTAACTTATCCACAGTATTCCTGACGACACAGAATTCCAAATCTTTAAAAGTATGCTTAGTAAAATGTTCTACTCATTTCTTAGTGTTCCGTACACACAACCACGGAGCACTTTTGGTCTTGTCATATCTGTCATTGCTTTGTGTGGTGTGACACGATCTTGTCTAGTTTTTTAACATAGACAATGTCGTAGCTTATAAGAACAATCTAAAATTTTAATATTGAAAAACAAGTATGGAAAAAATTCGTCAATTGCATGCTGTGCGCGCATTAAATCAGGGCTCCGTAATAGTCAGTGGTTACAATTTTTCACAATTTTCGAAATAAAATATTGAAAATTTAAATATATTAGATATACTGCCCGCTATAAACATGAGCGGTTTTTTGAACGTAACCTCCACATATTAAGTGGATACATCGAATGATTTGATTAAAATGTTCCCACCACAGGTTAACGCACACAGTCCATCAGTCAGCCAGTGACGTCTCTATTATGTCCATGATGTCCATCTTTCCATCCGTTGGTTGCATTGTTAATTTGTTCCTGGATTGGATACATGTTAACTACAACCTATATATAAATAAAATGAAGCATTGTAGCCGTTCGTTATTCATGCTCACGTTGAGTGTGTCCATTTGTCGATCATTTTATAGACGCAGTGTTAGAAATATACTATACACATAATTATTTATTACACTGTGTAACAAAAAATTACAATCATAACGCTTCTTTCACATTGTACGGTTTACGCCGTACGGTAAAAAACCGTACGACTTTTTGCCATGATGTAGTTGCATTCACATTGCACGGTTTTTTGTCGTGTTAAACTGAATATCTTCATTTGATTTGCAACATCATACATGTAACAAGTGTGATTAAAGTTAATTCTATAAATCAGAGGAAATATAAAGTAGGATTATTTATTACCGCACTCTTTGAAGACCTGAAAAATGACAAAAATAAATTTTTTAACTATTTTCGGACGTTTACAAGCTCCTTTGATTAATTTCTTGGCGAACTTAACGTAAAAACACACAATTTGGAAATTACATACAATCTATTAAAATGCTTGTTACCACATTCAACATTAGTTTCATCCATTTTACAAATAAAATTAATAATTAACATAAAATTCAATAAAATAGTGTTACTGCCGTACATTAAAAATTCGTCAAGTGCGTGTTTGACACGCACTAAGTAATGTCTTTCACTCAGTGGTCATAACTAAAACTTCTTAAAATATAACAGTCCGGACACATACGTACACATATACGTAATACATACACACACCTAACACACAAATACATACAAATTAATGTAGCAAAACAGATGGTAGATTAATATACCATAATTTGTTAATTTAATACATTTAATGCCATCTAGCACAACAATTAGTAACTTGACGTGATGCTATACTATATATTAAATATACAAAGTCACTACTTGGTACTGGATGGCGTCTTAATCGTTTTCTTACCAAACCATAGAGTTCACAGATACATAAAATATATACAATACACAAGCAATACAGCCCTCTTGCGTTTATTCAATATATGAATGTAAAACTCTATAATTATTTACCACCTCTCTCAAATTTTCGATCACTCAATGATTTTAATATATCCCAAACTAACACGAAGTTAGTTCGGGACATAAAAACCGTCAAATGTGAAAGCATCAATTTAATTACATACACTACTCAGTTAAAAATGCCGTACGGCAACCGTCAAGTGCAGTGGCAAGAGACGGCTGCTACACGGCACGGCAACGGCATTTTGCCGTGACTATGTAATGTGAAAGGTCCAATGCTATTCTTCACTCCACTAAAAAAATGTGACCGTACGATTTTTTGCCGTACGGCAAAAACCGTATAATTTGAAAGAGCGTAACATGAAAAAGAGTATCGAATTTAGATACGGACTCCTCTATGGGTCCACAACTAGGGCAGCAAAAGTGATAAAATTTAGGGCCGGAGGTAGTGGCAAATTAGGCTTTGTTCCTTTATTTCTATACTGGGAGCCTCGCGAAGACCCAAAGCTCTTGTGGCCCAAAGTACTGCGTAATTTTTTCTGGAGGTGTCCGTGGAAAATTAGCCATATTTCTATACGGGATGCTTGCTTCGAGGGCTCTACCAACAGCTACGGGTCGCTCTCCAAGCCCGGGCCCCGGAGTTGCAACCCCAGCTACCCAGCTCTCTCATCGAGCCTGAATGCTTCATAGTATTTTGACCAGGTATATTATTTAAAAAGGCTTAAAAAGAATAATCCTGAAACTTATTGGATTCTTGAGACGAAAATCAATGCGTAATTGGTTGTACTTCGGTTTTATTTTTGATTAGCCGTTTCTCTTCAGTGACATCAATTCAAAAATTTTAAATAGACCATGATATTTACCCAATAATTTTCCCAGTAGTATAGTACTGGTATTTCTGTATCTGTCGCTTATAAATCGTCCACTAGTCGCAAGTTTTGGCCACTAACAGCGACACTCGACGACAGTAGACGATACATTGCGATAGTGCCGACTACGACGACAAGTTGTGGTCCGTGTGTCTTGAAATTTGTGTTTCCATAAGAAAATACATGCGTACATAACCGGCCACAGAGCAGCCACTATTTTGTCGCTGTCGCGTGGTTGTCGCGTGTTACGTGTGTCTTGGCTCTTAAGAATACTCCTTGCTGAAAGGGGGTTTCTGAGAAAGATAAAAAACGCACCCTAAGAAACTAAATAAACTTACTAACGGACACTGTATACTGAAATCTTTGATATATTTATATGTATAAGAAATGTTTCTATTTAATAACTATGACCTCTTTATTTTGTTACACCGTGTACGAATATATTTACATGTAGGTGGTATAGAAGTCGTTGTACTCGTAAAGTGAAATATTTCTATTCGAAATTTTCAAAGAAGTTATAAATTTAAATACGAAAGATTGACAATAACTAAATTTGTAAGATTTTAAAATTATATCACATAAAGTCTTGAAATAAATTTTAACATCTTCATCAAAGTATTTTTAAAAACTGGTTGTTTACACGTCAAATCAAAATTTCATCAAAAAATGCGTACGGACTTTAACAATGTTTCACTGTAGCAAAAGTGATCATTATTTATAATCTCGTGTAACATACGATTTATTAATTTATCTTAATTCGATTAAATTAGTCATTATTTATAGATATTATTCCACTCTTCTACATATATTTTAATTAAATTTAATTAGACATATGTGACGTATAAAATACGTAATTTCTGGTTGTTTTAATGGCGTCACGTTGTCATTAACGCGTTGATGGTGACATCCGTTAAAAAAAATTATATTACAAAAAATTTTTCACGCAAGTATTCGGGCGCGTAATTTAGGTCGCAACGGTATATTATGTATAGCAACATGCCAAGAATCTATACCATACGTAATTATACAGTGTATCATAATGTTATAATTGAAAAAATACGATTGAGGAAGAGTAAAAATAAATTTTGTGGAAATGGAGTAAAGAATTTTTTTGAAATTGATTTTTCATGTCTTTTCAAATTTGAAAGGCATTTAATTTAAATTATTTTGTGGTTAACAGAAGATTTTTAAAGAAGTATTTTTAGATTTGTTCGTATAGTTATAATGTTTTATAACGAACTTTTTGTATAACGAACCAAAAACTGAAAAAGTAGAACGCAGTATATTACTTAAGTGACCTGATAATATATAAATAACAAAATTCTTAAACACCAGAATTCTGAATTTTTTGTCAACTGGGCAATTCCATGGAAAACGCTCCATAATTGAAAAAAATAAATAATTGTTATTGGTAGTAAAAATACGTTAATATGATGGCAACACTATAGTACTTTAAGTTCCCAAAATTTTAATCAAAGTTTGTTTTTAGTTTTTTAGAAATAGTGTAATTTTCAATGTTTTGTCGTAAGTATAAGCTAATAGTGTATTTTATAGTGGTGTTTTAATTAAATTTTCACGGCAAGTATTTAGAATTATTGTAATCCTAATTGAATCCTTAACGGGGATAGAATTTTTTATTATAAATTTAGAGATTTTGAAAAATCTTAAGAAATTTTGTATTTTAGGTAATAAATAATAAAAATAAGTACATTTTTGTACCTTTAAAATTATTTTAAAGTTCCTATTTTATGTCCTATAGTGTCAGTTTCTAGGATTTCATTTAAGAATACTACTTTTTTGCAATTCAAAGTGATGGTAGTGTCAGTCACGTTTTGATCTGTAGTGTCAGTCACGAATTACTTTTCGAATAACTACTTTTCTAAAAAAGTAAAGTCTTTCATTTTATCATTTTCCAATAATTTGTTTCATATATGTACTTCGGTTAAATATACAATTTAAAATTATAACGTCTGTACAGAGGAAGATTTTCCAAGTTTAAAAACACTCTCGAAAGCGACTTCCTTTTGCATGTAGTGTCAGTCACATTTACATTTTATTAAATAAATCATATTTCACAACTTCACTTGTGCACACTTTTTATTACAGAGGGATAATTGGGGTGTCAACTATAAAACCATGCTAAAATTGAAACTGTAAACATAGTGATATTCGTAATATAAGCCAAAATAAAACGTAAATTGTGTCAAATGTATATAGAGTCAGTCACATATGGAATTGCCCAACTAATAGACATCTTGAGTACCAAATTAAGCATTCACGATATTAGAAACCTTAGAAAAATAACTCTGATATAGTATATTGTGCAATAAGGGCGGGAAATTGTCGATTGCCCACGAGAGCGCAGTTGAACGTACGATCGTAGTAAGTGCGCTCATTCGCTTGAGTGGGCAATCGACAATCCTGCACGAGTTGCACATACTATTTTTTATTACGAATTTCAAATACTTTTTTATTACTCATGCGGGAAAAGTACTAACTTGGCGTACACATTTCTGTACGCAAAATAGCTGTTTGCCGACTGTACTATTCCCACATACTTTTTTGCGTGCGGAAAGTAACGCACGCAAATTGACAATAAAACACGCAAAATTTAATGAAAACACGCAAAGCCGCCTCTTGATTTTTCATTTAATAAAAATTTCATAATTATTTCTATAGAAACCACCAACAAAGTGATTTAAATAATATTTAATTCAGAAAAAAAAGACGAACACTCAAAAATATTATTTTAAAAAGTAATAAAAATGTCAAAAATAGTAATAATAATAGAAAAAAGTATGTGAAATTCGTAATAAAAAATAGTATGTGGAACTCGTGCGGGATTGTCGATTGCCCACTGAAGCGAAAGAGCGCACGAACGTAGTGGGTGCGCTCAACTTCGCTTTCGTGGGCAATCGACAATTTCCCGCACTTATTGCACAATTACTATTTTTAATTACTTTTTATTTAAAATAATATTTTTGAGTGTTCTTTTTTTTCTGAATTAAATATTGTTTAAATTACTTTGTTGGTGGTTTTTATAGAAATAATTATGAAATATTTATTAAATGAAAAATCAAGAGGCGGCTTTGCGTGTTTTTTATTGTCAATTTGCATGCGGAAAGTTTACTTTCCACATGCAAAAAAGTATGTGGGAAGAGTACAGTGAGCAAACAGCTATTTTGCGTACAGAAATGTGTGCGCCAAGTCAGTACTTCTCCCGCATGAGTAATAAAAAAATATTTTCGTTTCTAATGCTGTTATCCACATAAAAAAATCGTTAAGTGCATGTTAAACACTCATTAAGTCAGAATTTCGTAATCAGTAGTTAGAAATTTTCAGAGTTTATGGGATAGACTAAAATTAGCCTTTAATTTGTTAATAGATAATGTAATTATTAATGAAAAAAAATTAATAACAGTTTTTAGAAAACGATACTATCTACTTGTAGTATAGATTAAAACGAAATAAAAAAATTTAATATTACAATTTCGCCCTACTACACCGTCAAATATGATCAATTTTGGACATCCCTAATGAAAAGGTGTACGGACATATTTGTGATTTGAGTTTCATTTGATACATTTTTTCATTTGGAATATAGACTTTTCGATCTTTGCAATCACTAAAACTGTCCTAAATTCATTTGTAACATTCCCGTATATTCTACGGCGCAATTCAGTGTTAAAGTACACTTTTCAAAGCAGTAACTATATTGCAAATAGTATATAGAATTCTTTATTTTTAGTCAATTTATTTAATCACTTCCAGTGTGAAGCGCATACGAGTAAATTTATTTCAGAAAATGTTAAAATTCACAATTAAATTACATTAAAAAGACTAAAAAAAAGTTTTAGTTCTGCAATGCAATTTATTAAAACTACAGTTGCAATTATTCATTTTGAAAGCCGCGTTTTTTGAGAATTAAATAAATTATGTTCTAATGACATCCTTTCATGACAAACTCTATTAAATCTTGAATGAAAATTTACCGAGTAAAAAAAAATACCCCTGTCGCAGCATACTGCATAACATAGCGCATTTCCGTTTATAAAAATTCGTTTTTCTCCGAAACTAGTTGACATAGAAAAAAAGTTTAAAGACCTTTTTTATGTAATTTTTTCTTCTCCTTTAAACTGTGTAAAAAAATTTCGCAAAAATTTTTGAATAAGTGGAAATTTTGGCAAAAAACTAATTTTCTGCAAGAACAAAAACCATATTCCTGGCATCCGACGTGTCTGGCTGACGAACCCATCCAAGGGTTTGGGACTTCCAATGTTCTCACCAAGTTTCGTAAAAATTGGTTACTTCGTTCGAGAGTTATCGCGCGGACATATATATATATATATATATATATATATATATATATATATATATATATATATATATATATATATATATATAAAAATTTTAGTGAATATTATTTTCGGTTTCTAGGGACCTCAAAACAAATTTTTGCCGTAGTCCCGGGCTGAGGTCGCGTCATGACAGTGGCTGTAATAGCTGAATTTCATTCTGGAAATTCGCTAAAAAGAAAACAAAATACAAAAAAAAAGAAACGAAAAACGAAGAATATTTCTTATTCAGTTGGTGTTAGAGTTATGCGAATACAGTTATGGGTAAAACAACTGTCACACTATATCGGAAACAGTAGATTAATTTGAACAGAATGTTACAAATGGAAGGAGTTAAAAAATCCTCGAGTTAAAAAATAAAACAAACAAATTCACTTTCACATTTATTAGTCTGAAGTATATGACTATTATGAAACATACAAGTGTAAACCCACCTTTAAGTCACCAAACAACACCTTAATTTTATCAAGTAGCGTAAAAAAAAAAAAAAAAAAAAAAAAAAAAAACATTTAATAAATGTGCGGCAGAACAGAAGACGTTACGCTGCTACAAGTTGTGGCGATGGACACAAACAGTGGGACAAAATGATTCGAATTTCGAATACGTATATAAAACCAGATTCCAAATTGACATCTAAGAAAAATATATCGTGATCGAAAAATGAAAAAAAAAATGTAAGAATTGTATTTTACATACTTATCGTGGTACAGAATAAACACACATGCAACACGATTTAACTTTCACACACACAGGCGGTATTGTATGCAAGTGCAAGTGAATAAAAAATAACGTTGTATTGTTATCTTTATTTAGAGGAAAAAAAAAACGAACGTTAAATAACGACATCTTGTGTGAACGCCAACGATTACTGACGTAAATATTTTAAATATATGTATATTATGTTATGCCGTTAGAAATTTATGTATTTTCGTGTATAAAATATTTTTGAAAATGGGGTATATTTTAATGTAGGCGAGATCCTTGTACCTTGGGACACTTTCGTTTAAAACTTCATAACTTGAGTAAAAATTAATGTATGACTTCGAAAATTGATACAATATATCACGATATTGTGTTTCATTTTTGCGAAAACTTGAATTGAATAATCGGGGATATTTATCCCAAAGTACAATTACAGTTTGCACCTTGGGACATCAATGGTAATACGTGGGTAATACCTTGGAACAAACTATGCAAAGACATTTTAAGCATGTTGGAACAAACACATTTTAATTATGTGTAATGAATAATTAACTAAATATTGAAGCTGAAATTCAGTATATTTTAAAATATAATTGAATGTGACTTGTGACATGTTCAAGTACTCTAAAAATTTCTGTTCCTCTTGAAAAATTTCTTCCAAGCAATTCCAGAATTCAGCTTTTTTCGCTCTACATGAATAATAAATAATCGTTTAGCCAGAATTGTTTGTTTTCTATAATAAGAAATTTTGAAAACGGTAGCTGGATCCATAGTTTGATATCATGCAATATGTATTAATGGTTTTCATCTTAAATTTAAATACGAATTCGTATTACGATTCCGTATCCAATGTAACCACACAGTCAGTCGTACGAATGAATTTCGTACGAGCTCGTACGAATTCGTATCCAATGTAACCGCAGCCTAATACTCTAAACCTCTAAAGGGACAATTAATAAAAATATGATGTTATTTTTTACTTTCATCTAAAAAGTGGACATAACAATAAAATTAAAATTTCAAAAAAATCTAACACGTAATTTGTATCAAACAAATAAATGATTAATAAAAACATATTTTTGAAAAAAAATTTTATGGCCAATAAATTTTATGTTTAATAAAGAGACACATAATATTAAAAATCAATAAAAAAATATTAAAAAAAAAAAAACTTATTTAAATAAAAATACGTAATATCTATTAAAAAAGATATGCAACAATATTACATACAATCATACTTACTGAAAATGGTACCTATTTGGTGTGCGATTTTTTTTCGTATGCGTAGGCGCAACACACGACAGGCGCACAAGCACACAAAATCCACCTATTTATGGTAAGTAGTCGACCGCGGTGGTTATGTGAGCGTAATATAACCTTGAACGTACGTAGTATATACATATGTAAGTAATCCCGTAATGGGGCAAGGAAGACGAGACAGACAATAGTGTAAATGTACAGAAAAGAAATGTATATATACTTTGACAAGAATAATTCTGGCTCCAAAAAATTCGCTATTGTTCAGTGACCATTTGAAACTAAATTATGGTACATCTTTCCACTCATAATAATTGTGAAAAGTGTGTAGCCAAACGTGCTTAGACTTTTCCTCCAGTTTTGTTTCACATTTCTAGATTAAAGGGCCTTTTAGACGGTCATATCAGTTCTCAGTTCAGTTTCAGTTTCAGTCGAGCTGTCAGTTTTATTAAAAATCAAAATCGGGAAGGAGAACTGAAACGGAGACTGAGAACTGACAGGATGGATAGACCTATTTGTTTCGTTTCAGTTCTTAGAAATCGTATGTGTAAACAAGCGCATTATGCCTCAATCCGTTCGCTCACATCAGTTTTCTTGCAAATTTGACAAAGTGCACATTTTATATTAAAGAAATATAAAGAATACGATGGTAAATCGCTATGGTAAAATCTAAAATAAATAGCCTACGCTCAACTTACAACAAAGAAGATAAGAAAGTTAGGGATAGTGAAAGAAGTGGAGTAGGAACTGGGGAAGTATACAAACCATCACTATGGTATTATAATCTCTTTTCGTTCGTCAGCGACCAACAGCCGACTGTAACAAGTGTTAGTACCATGGACGGCGAGGATGTAAATCAGGAAGGAATAAGAGATACGTATTTTTATTCATTCGTAAATAATTCAACTAATCACATGGTGATTAGCGAAAGTGCCTTCATTAAATTTATATGCGATAATGAATTTCTTTTAAGAAGCCAAGCTTTACTCCACTAGCTTCTTTTCTTCCGCTCT
Source organism: Brachynemurus nebulosus (assembly GCA_035578155.1). Lineage (NCBI taxonomy): Eukaryota > Metazoa > Arthropoda > Insecta > Neuroptera > Myrmeleontidae > Brachynemurus > Brachynemurus nebulosus. The sequence goes on from JAPWDM010000002.1 coordinate 64,417,870, forward strand.
TTCTTAAGCACCAAAGCTAACGCTATTGCAGTGAAATAGTCTTCATCCATGAGTTATTATATTAGCACTTTTAAACTAGTATAAGAATATAAGTTGAAGATATTTAAAATGAAACACTTTGTTTAGGGCAACTCAGATTATACAAAGAACTGAAACGACTGAGAACAGTGAGAACTGAACGGACCGTGTAAACGGTGTAAACCTTCCGAACTGAAATGGAACGAGAACGGAAACTGAAACTGAACTGAGAACTGATATGACCGTATAAAAGGCCCTTTATATCGACATAGTTTCTTAAGAAGACTATACACACACATGAAGGGTACAGGGGAAAAACGATCAGAGTCACAAAAAGTAAAAAATGCCAAAATCCATGCAGTTATGTTGGCAGTATGCAGAATATTGACCTCGTGCTAACATTACACATGAAAATCGAACATAATCCATGATATGCAGAGGAAGAACAAAATTTTTTTGCTGTAAAATGCGCATATAATACATAATTCGATGTTAAATTTCGCGAAAACGGCTAGCCGTCTATTTTCTGCCGGTATGGCGTTTTCTAGCTTACTATATTAGCAATAACCACCGAAAGTTTGAACTAGATCCTATGCGTGGTTTAGTGATGAGCAAATGCAAGACCAAGACCAAGACTTGGCAGTCTTGGTCTTGGTCTTGTTCTTGCATTAAGAATCTTGATCTTGGTCTTGCTAGAGCAGTTTGAGTCTTAGTCTTGGTCTTGCAAAATGCAGTCTAGGTATTGGTCTTGGTCCTGGTATTGCTAAAGAATCTTGCACTTTCTTGCATTTTTTTATTAGCGAATTTTTTCCTTCTAAAATCGGAATTTTCTCTCTTTACGGTATTAATTATACTTTTGAACTATTTAAATAATTTAGCAAGAGTCTTGCTTTTTTCTTGCTATTGTCTTGGTCTTGCTCACTTGAGTCTTGGTATTGGTCTTGCAGACATACTTATAGTCTTGGTCTTGCAAAAAATGCAAGACCAAGACAAGACTGCAAGACCAAGACTAATTTTACTCATCACTAGCGTGGTTTTCAGGCAAAAATTTTTTATGTTGAAAAATGCGCCTATAATAACATGATTCACACTTTAAAGTTTAAAAACACTCCTCTGAAAAACTTACTTTTTGTAACTCTGATCGTTTTTCCCCTGTACCCTTCACATGTGTTGCTAAATTCAATCCCCCACATCATCCCCCTTCTCCTCTACTCTAATTCTACTATATACAATGCATAAATGTTTAAATAAAGTCAGGGGGTGATGTCGAAAGTTAAACTCCATGATTACTAATAATAAGTTTCTACTTTTAAGGTAGTACTAAAAAGGCTATCGTGTAGTAGGTACCCTGAAGTAGAGTTGTAATTCGGACGGGAAGAAAGCTTCCAGGTTGGGTTAATTTTTTAAAAACGGGTGAGAACAAAAAATTTTTATACGGAAACGAGAGAAAACGTTTATGTATTTGCATTTGGAAATCCGGAATAAAAATCGCACCCCACCAGGAACGGGATTAAAACTAATAAATTAGACAGCAGTGAGACTAAACAGTATTTGACAATATTTCTTGGAATCGGAGTAGCAAATTCGTTTCCAGAATGAACAGGAACGGGACAAAAATTTGTTCTTAGCGGCATCTCTACTCTAAAGTTGATACAGTGATTAATAATATACCTAATTAACACTTTACAGTCCGCGTGTCTAGACAGTAAACTTTCCCAGAAGCCAGCAGTATTTTTAACACGTTGATGTAACGCTGTACTACGTCAACAATTCCGTATAAGGCGTACACCGATAAGGTATACAAATATAGGTCGCTCTCCGTCTAATTACCGTGGGTAACAGAGCGATGCGATGTGATCTATAATACATTACGTATTGGACAGTAGACCTGTTGTAATTATCGTATCTATTATATGTATCGTGTTATTCGTTTATAACATTTACAGAAATCAACACTATATTTGAGAGTGTGTGATGATTTCCTTTAACTGAATACTCGTCCATGGTAGCATCACACAGATGTGTGATCACTGATCAGAATCGACTTCTACGGATGTTGTGACCATCACACGTATGCAGTGTGCTTGAGAATGGAACAAATATTTTCTTTCTTTTTTCCCCATTTGCGCAACCTAGAGGCGAAATTACACTTTAGTAAAGTATACATAAATTAGTCTAGAATCGGATGGCGCCTAGTATCTCTTTAGGTTTCATGACCAGTTAGTTCTCGTAGTGCTCACATAGATATGTAAATTTTTGTGGTAAGACATGTTTCCGACATTTTTTTTTCGTTTTTGCGATTTTTATTTACATAATATTATTATGTATGTTGTATTGGCGCTGGCTGCCTGGCTGGCATACGGTTTACAATTTTATTTTAAATGTATTTTATAGAATTTTATTGAATATAAATTTTTGTTTTAAATTTTTTCTTTGATATGTTTATCTTGGTCTCCTTCTATTTGTTTTGTATAATAATATATTTATAAATAAAATTATTCGATATCTAGTTCAAGTTATTTTGAAATTTTTAACATATTTTTTGCCGGTTTCTATAACATAGAATAATAATGTTTTTGTACTCAAAAAATGATAAATATCAAGAACTAAATCCGACGATACAGCTGAACTCTTTTTTATACGGTCTTTTTTTATGCGGTTTGTAAAAAATGGCGATTAAAATGCATAATGTGAATCAATATCACGAGACAGTAAGAAACTTAAACAATTACTATAATAACTTTCTTTGCTAAAAATACTTTTTAACAGCTTTTAAGCATTTAATCAATACATTGCATAAGAACATAAGTTATTGCATCATTTAATTTTGTTACAGATGTATTTTTCAAAATTTTCATAATATTATAAAATTGAAGTAAAATGTTTCTACGTGTAAATTAATGCTTTATCTTGTTTACAGAGGCAACTTCTAAGGAAATTTCTAAATTTTGAGCGTTTTGAGTGATGTTTTTTCGATGAAACTTTTTTTATGCGGTCCCGACCAACCGCATAAAAAAAGTTTTTTGTACAATCTGAATCGAACTATACTTTTTATAGCTGTTTATGAAATTTTTGAATATATTTTTTTTGTGCGATTTTTTTTATGCGGTGCCCTCCACCGCACAAAAAAAGGATCAACTGTATTTCATTTTTGAACACTCTATTTTGGTCACAGTATAGGATCACATAATTATAACGATTATCAGTTTTCTAAATTACATTTAACTATATTAAATATGAAATGTAGTTTTCAGACTACTCGACCCACCATGTAATTCAAATAAATATTAACACTTTAAAAGCAATTCTTTAAATATAAATAGAATTCTAAGGTCGTGTAATTTGAAATGTCGCTTTCCGACCACTTGATCTACCATGTAGGTAATTCAGATAAATATCGACAATTTCTTAAGCACTAAAAATGTCTAAAAGCAGATCTTTAAATTTAAATAGTATTCTTGCAGCTGAAATCATTTTCGTCGTTACTTAGAATAACATTAGCTCGTGTAATATGAAATGTCGTTTTCTGACCACTTGACAAACCATTTAATTTAGATAATTATCGACACTTTCTTAAGGGGAGGTTTACTTAAGAGTCGTTAAAAAAAATCGATTTTTTTTTTGTAGAAATTGGTAGCTAATTATGTGTAGAATATGTTCCCAAAGTGATTTTGCTGAAAGTAATTTAAGGGAAGGTTTACTTGAGATTTGATAAAAAAAATCGATTTTTTTTTTGCCGAAATTGATAGCAAATTATGTGTAGAATATGTTCCCAAAGTGATTTTACTGAAAATAATTTAAAAACAAGATTCTTTCACATTAACCGAATCCAGCTTTCTATAAAAAAAAAAAAATTGAAAAAACGTAGTTCACGCAATAATGAGTATTAAATATAAAATTTTGAAAATACGTTTCTTTATATATATATATTTTATAATATCTCGGAACTACATTTTTGGAACTGGTGGACACGATAACTCAAAAACTATTCGATGGATCCTTTTTTTAAATTTTTTATTTTAAAGATAATTCAATTCTTCGGCACCTCTACCTAAGTTCGATACACTTGCAATATTTTTTTTACTTTTAAGTGTACTTTAAAGAGCGAAAAATAAGATAAAAATCGTAATCAAAAGTTCAAACATCCGCCATTTTTTTTCTTTCAGCAATTTATTGATATTATAGGTAGAGGTGCCGATACTCTTCATATATTTTATAAATCTTTTTTGTTTTTGGATTTCGGTGGTTTATTACCGGCGCTAGGATGTCCGCCAACAAGGCATTGAATTTTCGGATCGTCACATTGCAGTATCTATAAAATGGACAATTTTTTATATTTTTCCTTGGAAAATTTTTTTTGTATAGTTTAATACTTAATAAATATGTGTACAAAGTTATATTTACTTCTGTTCTTGAGAAAAAAAATTCTAGAAAAATACATAATTTTTAAGGACTCTCGAGTAAACCTCCCCTTAAGTAGTACAGAAATATTTAAAAGCAGATCTTTAAATTAAAATTGTATTCTTGTAGCCTGGAATCATTTCACCGTTAATTGGAATAACATTAGGTTGTGTAATATGAAATGTCGTTTTCCGACCATTTGGCCGGGCATCTTTCCATAAAGTTAGCCCGCCCCCGTTTTTTTTTATAAAACAAGAAAGGTTGTGCTGCATTATGCTAAACCTGTGCTATCATCTTGTCTAAATAAAAATATTAAATTCCAAAGCAACGAATTTTTTATCGCTAAAAACTTCTTGTTCCATAAAGCTAGTTCCACAAAGCAAAAATAAAAATTGTATTTATTTTTGTATTTTATCGCAATTCACAAATCTTTCTACGGACCGGTGAGACACTTTCGCGACCGGCGCGGCGGTTGCGAAACATTACTCTAATGACACTTCGCTCCATTATGCATTTAACTTCAGAAAATTCTAAATATTATTCCAAAATAGAATGTAAACATTTAAAAAAGTCATCCAGGGGGAATTCCTCCAAAAATTACATGTTTACAATATCCGCAAATACATGTACCGGTCAACTAAATAGGAATAAAATACTTCAGAAGGCTCAAATTATTGGTTTACTGGTATCTAAATACCTATAATTATAATCATTATTCTTTAAATGCTGAAAATGTAACACAGGTTAATCCTGCAAAACAAAAATTAATTTTATACACAAGATCATAAAGTTATTAATACTATTATAGAACCAATTAATATTACATTTTACTATTAAGTGATTTCGTAGAAAATTTTTATGGTTTTAGCTATATATACACATAATTTATTCGACATTTTTATGTACATAATTTTAAATACGATTTATGTATAAAAGTATATTAAAACCGCAAATGTCATATGAAATTTCATCTTGAAATGAAGTAAATTGTATGTGAAAATGTTATGTGAGAATCATTTTTATGTGACTCAGCATGTAAATTGCGCTGATCTTGATCGACCACTTGCGCATATTATGTATCTACATTCTACACTTATATCGTAAAGTTGTTATGCAATTTAAAACTTATAATTACAATTTAAAGATACCTACCTGTACGAGACAAATATACCACAGACTGTAATTTATTATTTGTTAACTGTTTGTTTTAATATACGTAATAATCCGATACTACTCGTATTAAGGTAGTATAGTCTGGTAACTTGGATTGAAAAAATTGAAAAAATTTATTTTTTTTTAATTGGAAAGTATAATATATTGAGAATATACTGTGAAAATTTTAGACCGAAATTCAAAATAGGAACCGAGTTACAACGAATTTTCGAGAGTGCCTTATACGTGCGCGGCGAAAGTCGACCGGTAGCTGCAAGCAGTTGGGCATCGACTGAAAATTTGTTGCTGAAACTTTAAACGCGTTTTTCTAAAAATAGCGTTTTTACGGTCGGCCCGGGTCATAACTTTTTTTCTATTCAACCAATTACTCTGAAACTTAAACTGATTATTCGGCACACTTATAGTTCTCGTCGGAACTAGAACTAATTTTTTTCACCCAGAACTTTCCATTTTACAACCCTTTTTGTGCGAAAAAAATTACTTTTTTTTCGAAGTCCGCCATTTTGTTATTTTTTGATAAAATTTCATAATTCTAGTTCCGACCAGAATGACGTATCTATAGATTAAGACTAATTAAGAATTTTTGATTTTAAATGTCCCCAAGAGTCAAAATCACCCAGGATATCCACGTGCTTTTTTTTCGAGGCGCCAACTTCAAGTGATAATAATAATAATAAAACAAAATATAATTCATTCAAAAAAAATTTTTTTGTTACCTTAAGATGTAAATAAAAACATATTAAAAAATCAAAACTTTTCATTTGTTGTTTGTCAAAAAAATGCCCCTAAAAATAGGCAAGAAAAACAGCGTGAGTTACCAGACTACTACCTTAAACGAGTTAATTTTGTAAGTGTGTCCTTCGTTTCCCAGAAATAGTTTTAGCGAATTTGTTGAAATTTTCTATGGACGTGTTTTTTGACCTTAGAGAACAATCTAGTTAAATCCAAACTAAGGTTGCCACCTTTTTAGTGTCCCGTACCAAAATTGGCAAAACGGAACGCTTGTCCGTCTGTCACAGGCGATTTTTTCTGAAAACATTCGATGTAGAAATTTGAAGTTTAGTACAGAGATAGAGTCTGGTGGCCTGAGATCAGATGTGAATTTAAATTTCGATTTTGGTAGTCAATTTCAGAGGATAACCTGAAAACTAGAAAAAAAATTTAGGGTATTAAAGAAAGCTCAATAAGACACGAATTCAGTGATTTTTTTGTTTGTTCTTTGGCAAAAGCTCTGTGGAAAATTGCTTACCAGAAGGGTCGCTCAGAAAAATTTGAAAAAATTGATGAATTTTAAGAATGAAGTGTGGATTAAAAGAAAATTATCAGGACTGAATTTCCTTACGTAATTTCCTTGGTACATAGAAAGAAAACTTGATGACAGATTTTATTTCGATCAAGATGTTGTTAGTCAATAATTATGTGTATGTTATATTGAACGGATCTTGATAAATTTTTTACGAAATGAGTTCTAGAATGAAAATTAAAGAAGAAGGAATAATTGATAAATCTAAAAACGAAAAATATATTACTTTTTGCACCTGAATGTCTCCTGTAAGCGAAAATAGACCAACTAGGAAATAAAATTTATTTGACAGGAAAAACAATTTCTCTAATTTCATATGCTACATTAAATGCATAAAAACCATTGGTTATACGGAACACTACTTGCGCAAGTACAACTTGCACTTCACGACTTGTTTTTAAGAAAATACAGTATTTTTAACAATTTTGGACAAAAAATAAAAGACACTCAACTAAAAAGAAAGATTTCAACCCTTTCAGGAAAAAATACGTTTCCATTTTTTTTTTTTTGCGCAATTTTTTCAGAGCGTCCGCATTCTTACCATACAACTTCAAGAGCTATAATCTTGAAACTGTGAAAATATTTCCAATTAATAAATAAAATTTATTCAAATTAGACCGGTCATTAAAGTATTACGATAATATTTTTTCTTAAAAAAAATTAATCTTCCTACATTTCAAGAGATTAAACAAATATTTGGAATTTTTAAGTTTATTATAATTTAAATATATTTAAACTTACAATTAGATAAATACTCTTAGAGATGCAAGACCAATACCTACATATTTGTGTACAATATAATCAATAAATAATGCAATACAGCTATATTTTATAGCTCTATTAATTATTTGAAAAAGCTATTAGCCGATGAGTTACTTTTTGTATCAATTTGATTATAAATAAATAACTAACATAGAAAATGAATTATTCAAACGAACTGATAATCTCCAATGTACGTTTTAATAAAATATTCAAATCATCTTTATGTACAATAAAAAGAATTATATCGGATAAAATCAAAACAAATTAAATATGGGTACTAACAAGGAAATGCACCCAGAGTGAAATTCGGGATTTTGATGAAACTTCGCTGGTGTGTAGAATAGGCAAAAATAAGGGACCCGTATTTTTTTTTATCGGCCATCTTCCACGTTTAGGGGGTGAAACCAGCCCCTCAAGTTGGGGGTTCAAATCGTATTTCTTAAGATATCTCGGAAACTATAAGATATAGAGGAAAACTTTAAACTGACGAAATGTTACCCTTTGAAAGACCTATTCATCTGTATAGGTTAAACCAGGGCCAGATTAATTAGAGGGACTGGAGTGGTGAAAATGGGGGTAAATTGTCTTGTACAGCCAGAATGATTCAATGTATCAAATTTTTCCCATCATAAATGCAAAAAAGCACCAAAAATTAGGGGATACATGTTTTTGCGCTTTTATGAAATATGTGTGGAATCTAAGCCATATAAAGAAGAAAAAAATAGGATAGATTATATTGCATTATTACTGACTGCAAATACGTTTTATATTTTTTAATTTTTATGTTGATTTTCATCATGAAAATGTAAATTTTTACTTTCCAATAATGATTTATATATTTTTCAGTACTAACTTAATTGGTAATTTAGCCATGTGTACATTTGGTTACTCATATTCGATTTAAAATTAAAGTTTTAATTAATTTTTTATTTATTATATATCATTTTTAAAAAATTTTTCGTATCGATTATCAATATTATTTATGATGTAGAATTGAAATAAAATAAAAAAAAAATTATATTCATTTGTTATTCAAAAACCCAATTTTTTATATTCGCCAATTAATTAATTTTAGCTACATCCAATTCTCGAAAATAAGATCAAGCACGAATATCGATACATTTCGCCCGTGATTAATTTGAGAGTACAATTTAATCATATATCGTATGGAGGACGAAGCCAACTGTGGATCTGTTGTTGTACGTTCGTGCTTGGAATGTTGTCGGCGTAGAATTAACGCCGGACAAACATTCACGAAACACATGTATAAAATACACACACAAATGTCCCGTAGATATATATATATATATATATATATATATATATATATATATATATATATATATATATATATATATATATATATATATATATAGTTGTACGTGATCGCACGTTAAAACATCACCTATACCGTCTCTAGGAGCGTCTTCGCCCATCTCTGTTCGTTTTAAAGTGTTAAACATATTTAACATCTCATGTCCTTAATTATATAGCTGTCATCTGTCAAACTCATCATAGCCACCTAATGTAATCATGAAAATCAAATTATCTCAGCACTGCCTGATTTGAAATCGACTAATAATAGATAAAATTACAGCGTGCCACATTAGATTTTTTTTTCTAATGCTTCAAAAATTGTTAGTGGAATTTTGATGAAAGTGCATAGAGCGTTAAGTGTGTTTTGACTGTTGGATATTAAGGGGTAACAGTCACAGTATAAATAAAAGATTATTACCATAGGCAGTATAGCGAAACGCACTTTCTATCCATTTTTCATATAAGTACAAACAATTGTGTATGTCCGTTTTTACTTATGTGATTGTATGTGTTTGTACATGTGAGATTGCGGCTTGATAATGGTCATGTTCAATTATATGAACAACTAAAAGTAACTTTCTTCAAAATGAATTGAGCAAACGCGTAATTGATGACAGTATTCAACACAAGAATTTAGATCGTCGCGACCTATTAGCACCAACCACTGTCAAAATCGAAAATATTAACTGAATTATTATAAAATATTAATAATTATTTATCATTAAACGTATTTTTACATAAGCATTCAAATTAAATAATAATAATAATAATAATGCGTTTAACGTCCGTTTTTGAGACTATAAGCATTCAAATTATAATAATACCCACAAATTTGCATCAAACGGCACTCAGAAAAAACATAAATTGGAATTTTGTTTTGAATGATTTAAACAAAATTTAGCAGCACAAGAGTTATCACCAGACATTTTAAGCCACCATAATAATTAAATACATATCAGAAATATCTTACAGATCACAAAACACACTAAAATTACAAGCAAATATCAAAAATAACTGATGATAAGCTTTAAATAAAAAAAAAATTTAATGACAGTTAAAATTCCACTGCCATCGTTGTTAAAAATTATAAAAAAGTCAGTGAAACTTAGACAAAATTAAATAATTTACATAATTATCAACTGCAAATTTTCACAAAATAATTTGACCTGCAAATTTATTTTTCTAAATTAAATTTACTTTAGTGATGATATTTTCACTGTATTAGTATGCATAATGTTATGCATTATTTAGGTACATAACATGGAGACCCCTTTGGAATTTTTAAATTCCAAATGACGCTCTTACGTCATCTCGTTTCGTAACTGTTTGTGAAGCAAACTATTATTTAAACTGTGTAACAGTCGTTATAAATACTATCTTTGGAAAATGTTGTGTAAAAATTTCAGGTTAAAACGTTGAGAAATAAGAAAGTTATAGATAAAAGAAGCTATAGGCAAGTGGTACATAACAGAGTTTCCCAAAGTTTTATGTCGGTGGGTCAAATTGTAAATAACAAAATGTTTGGTGGGCGAAGAAAAAAATTTTAAATAAGGAAGACCACGATAAACTGGTCAATTGCAGAGCGACTTTCGGTCAATCTTGTATTCTTAATTTACAAGTTGAAAACAGGAGTACAACCTAATAGGAAAATCATATTTTGAAAAATAGGTGATATTTTCCGAACAAATTTGAACATTTCTACAAAAAAAAAAAAAAAATGGAGTTTTTGGACTCAAATTTCTGCAATTTCACCAGCAGATGGATTTATAGTTGTTTTGTAGCTAATTAATTTAGGGAAAAAAATTAAACTTGATGACGTCATCACGTACACTAAATTTTTTAAAACTTCCAAAAACAAAAATTTTTAATTTCAAAACTTTAAAATCAGTTACGTCAAGAACTATAATTTCACTTATCTACTTTAACAGAAATTGTGTGCCAGAAATATAATTATGCGGAAAATGTTCCATCATGCTATTCGGGGCTCAGATCTAAGAAGCGGGCCTGAGCAAAATCGAAAAGGGTTTTTTTTTACTGGTCATATTTATACCTTTAGGGGTAAATTTTTGAAAAATTTGGTTTTCCTTAGTCCATCATTTCTCTTCACAGTCCAAAATAAAGACTTACAACTTTTAAAAATTTTTGTGGCTTTTAAATTAAGGTAGCCCCTTAAATAAAAAATGAAGAAGATCAAAGATGCTTTAGGAATGTTGTTCAATCTCATTAAATATCAATTACTGTTAGCAGTTAGTGGGTTAATTGAGCTTGAAATATGTTACACTCGCATGAGAAATATTACTAAATGTTTAAACCGTTTTCTTGCTTAAAAAAAAAAAAAAAAAAAAAATTAAAAAAATATTGAATTCTTGTACAATACAGCATATGCACAATGTATTATAAAGATTATAATTTATCTGTTTGCAAAAGACACAATTTTTGTACCTACATAATAATAGTGTTTAACCTGAAAATTTCTGAAAGGCAGTTATTCAAAATGTCTGTTGTCCGCGAATTTAAGACAAAATAATCTCGAAGAAATCATTTAAAACTAACGTGGGAATCACTGATACTCTCTAAAACAATCTTAGCTTTATTTACCTGAAAATAATGCAGTATAGTCGGAAAGATATTTTACACGGGCAAATTATGAAATCTACACTTTCTGCAATCTCCAAAAAGACTAAATCGTGCAACGTTTCGTTTCTTTTATGGTATAAAAATTTTTGTTTCTTACATATGTGTTAATTTATAAGTTTCTGCATCACAAAATTCAAAAGGATGCGCTTGTAAATAGCCAAATTTTGACCAATTACCACATGAAATTACTTTTTCAGGATTATTCTCTCAAAAGGGACCCCAATTTACAGAGACTACAATTTTAACAATTTTACAAAATAGCGTGAATGCGGGAGAGATGCCGCCCATTTTGAAAACACTTAATAATTCTTAAAGTATGCATTTAATTGATTTGAAATTTGGTACACAATAAATGTAAACATTGTTCTTTAAAATTATTTATAAATAAATAATTTTAAATTTTGAGTCATAAAGGATTCATAATTAACATTTTTGTAGAGCCTGCAAAGCGGCGTCTCTCCCACACCTATGGGAGAGATGCCGCATCAAAGAGAGAGAGACAACTTTTTTTTCGTTTCTGAGTACTTTTCAAAACATTCAATACACAGGCAATCATCATTATTTTCGTTATCTTCACTAATATGAGACCTCTTCCTGATCCATTAATGGATCTTTTATATTTACGTGGCATAATTTACAGTCCCAAGAAAAAAATTGCATAATTAAGGTATAAGTCTATGGTTTTAACATGTAATATGATTCGGCATCTATACCAACTTTAAATGTGGCATCCCCCCTTTTTGTTGGGATAGATGCCGCATGTTGCTATAGGAAGCATAGTGCGGAATTCTAACCTAAAATTTCATACAGTACTTTTAAAATATATCTAAATTAATAACAAAACTCACTTTCATTAGAACAATGAAATATATATTCTTAAATTCTAATGAATTAAATGCCTGATAAAATATTATGTTAAAAAATTTACTTTTCAATAATAAAAAGTTGGATAATTACTAAACTGATGGACTAATCATAAATGTTACCATATACAGCTTAAATAAGTAACTTATTTTTAACATATAATCCATTAATAGTGCTATCTATCACTCAACGGGCGAACTATGGCCACTGCGGCATCTCTCCACAACGGCATCTCTCCCGCACTTACCCCACATAGAAATTGTTATGCGTTGTCCAAGAAATTGTTCAAAAAGTTTCAAACGTGTCATAATCATTACATTTACATCACTATGTTAACTGTTTCATCTCTATACGAATTCTTTTTTGCATTCTCTGGAATTTTTTTTGCAATTGTTTGCGCTTCATTGCAAATAAAATAATGTCTGGGGAATAAACGATATGAAGGAACACAAACGAAGATATTTAAAATTTTATTAACATCATTCTTAAATTAAAATAATCATAAATCACATTGTTTCGCTACGCGGCTAAATTTACAGCTTGCTTGTACACGTATATATACTAGACTCGCTATACTGGTTTTATTTACAATAGGCTTATGAGACCCATAAAAATATTCACACTGTTTACATATTTTAATCGTATTGTTAACATCTCTATATAGGATTTATCTTACAAATATTATAGTCAAATAAAATTTATCGTTTAGGTGTTGAAGCAAGATAATGGCGCAAAACAGGATATGTCTAAAAAAAAAAATGTGATTTTAGTACGGTACATATTCACTGAAAGTTAGATAAAAGTAAATATTTTAAAAGAAAAACTTTTACAGCAAATGGGCGATTTTCGCGTGACGCACGGTACATTTTTGCAACAAAAACATTTTTTTTTTAATGACTTTAACTAACTTTAACAATCCAAGGAGTAATTAGTCGATTAATCGATTGAAATTATTTTTCAGACAAAACTAGTCATTAATCGAAAATACCGAGCATACAATAGTCGACTAATGGACTAAATTTTTAGTCGAATAAATGAATAGAGTAACCTATGCAACTCTTTCAAAAACGAGGTTTCCTTTTGAATTTAATTACTGATTTTTAATATTTTACGTTTCCGAAAAAGAAGCACATGAGATATCACAAAGTGCTGAACACATAAAAGTAAAAAATAATACAAATAGAAAATTTTTTAGTTTTTATTTTTTGAAGTCTAATAAATAATACAGAAAAGTTGTTAAATTAGTCGCTTCTAGTCGTTAAAAAAAAATAAATAAATAAAAATAAAAAAATTAATCATTTCAGTCATTTAGTCGAGGATAAAATAGTCGACTAAAAAGTGACTAAATGTAAACAAAATGAGTCAAGTAAATTGATTAATCGATTAATCATCCGACATCACTAATGATAAAACGGAAGCAATTAATTAGTCGATTAATCGATTAAAATTTTTTTTCAGACAAAATTAGTCAAAAATATCCAGTATACAATACTCGATTAATCGATTAAATATTTAGTCGAATACACGAATAGGATAACCTATGTAACTGTTTTAAAAAGGATGTTGTCTTCTGAATTAATTTTTAATTTTTAATAATTTTACCCAAATAGATAAATTTTAGTTTTCATTTCTCGGCAACTTAATACAGAAAAATAATTAAATAGCTCATTGTTAATCATTTAAGAAAAAAATAATCATTTTGGTCATTTAGTCGGGGGTAAAATAGTCGACTAAAAACAAATAAATTAAAACTATAAACTGGGTTTTTGTCCGGCCAACTTCAGTTAGGCACAACCTTTAGATAAAGTTTCTGTCTTTATCAGCACTCCCACCATACTGATATTTATTGATGTTTCACTGCGTTTTTGAAATCACTGTTTTATCATCATGCAAGATATAACAAATTCAATTTTCAGCAATCAATTTTCATTTTCATTACGATCTTAATATATTTCATTCCTTGACATTATATGACCCATTCCGGACCCATTCCATGTTTTTTAGAAGCAAAAAATTAAACTATTATATTTATAATATTCAAACGATTTCACCTTTATTTAAAAATTAAATACATTTATATCAATTAAAATTATATAAAAATCAAAAACTACTCCATAAAACTGGCGCCACACTGGTCTTATTAATTTTTTTCAAAAAAAATTACTTATACAATATCACTAATAATTATAACATAAACATTAAATATTTGCGGAGGTTGTTTATCGAAAAAAATATAGTTTTTAGTTGATAAGTGATAAAACTTAATAAAATTATTTTATTTAAAACCGTTTGAGAGGTTTTTAAAGTAAAAATTAAAAATACATATTTTCATCTTTTATTTTAAATTAAAATTCCGTCGCGGATTAAGTGTCGTAAAATTGTTAAATATATTAGATTTTAAATTCAATAAAATTTTCATTAATATTTTAGTAATATTTTGTTGTTTTAATATCATTTTTTCAAAAATAACTTTGTAGATACAATGTACGTGTATAATTGACCCTATTTAAACGTGATTTTATTAGCCAAGTGCAAAGTAGAAATCTAATGTTATTATATGCACATAATGACAATTGACATCCAAACATACAAAGCGTTCTATGAACATTCAGAATTTTTAAAAAGTTGTGTGTTTAACTGTTTTAACTATAGAGAAAAGTTTTTTGTCTCAAAATGCCGGACCTTTTATTGCCAGTGATAAGGACAATAGATTAGATTACAAAAAAATACGCTACCAATGGCGTGTGGCACACAGCTTCCTCGTACTCGCAAAAGCATCTTGGTAATTTAATGTCGAATATATCTTTGTATAATTTAATATAAGTATATAAATCAATAAAAATAAATAAACAAAACGATTCATAAAAAATTGAGCGAAGCGGGACTAGCAGTAAATAAGATACTGACATTTAATGGGACTTCATGGTAGCGCCGTGGATATTATTACTCCGAGTTCAATGAAATTTGTTGGGGACTATCTAGGAAACAAACCGCATAATTTCTGGCAATTTCATAAAAAAGAATTTAATAGTTCAGAAGTTATGCCACTTGGTGCAATTTAGCATATTAATGTAATGACCTGGTAGTGGTGTAGCTACCGTTACTCCGATTTCGATTAAATTCATGGAGGACCATCTAGGAATCAAACTCCATAATTTCTGAAAATTTCATTAAAAACAATCGAATAGTTCAGAAGTTATGCCACTTGATGCAAACTGGCGACACATAGACGGACAGACAGACACCAAACTAAAATTATTCAGGAAGCTCTAAAACGTAAAATGTGTCTAAAAAAATTTTATTTTGGAGAGAAAAAGTTTTTATTTTTCAAAAGTCATCACAATGCTTCCGCTACTTTAGTAGTCTCGGAAGCAAAAAGACAGAAAATCCGATCCCAACATTAAAAGAATGAACCATAGCAATTGCAAAATATAAATTATATTAAACTATGTTGGAAAAATTGAACATTTCTTATAATTATACCGTATTTCGAAAAATCTGTCATAGATGGCGGCACCCGTATCCGTGAATATATACATAACAAAACATTTTGAGCTGCCATATTGCAGTACGAGTTAACTGTCTTAATCATTTCAAGCGTTAAAACCACACAACCAAAGTGAAAATTTCTATGACGATCTCGTCAGGGTGTCTACATAATCAATGAAATAAGGAATAAGAAATAAGAAATACGAAGTATGCCATCTAGTGACGTTGAGTGGAACTTTAACGTAACTGCTCGTAGATATAAATATGTACGTACTTTTGTACGTCAAAATTCGTGATTTTTTCACTTTAGTGACAAAAAAAGTCATCACGAACATTATTTTTTCATGAATTTTGATTTACAAAAATACCTAAATACATATACCTATGGGCAGTTACGTTAAAGTTCCATTCAACGTCACTAGATGGCATACTTCTTATTCCTTATTTCTTATTTCTTATTCCTCTTTTCATTGATTGTGTATGACCCATAGCCGATTCGAAGTAACATAAATAAATAATTTTAATCACGGTTACAGATAAACGTGAGAAGCCAATAACAAAATTGTGGAAAACGATTTTTGTGTCATGTATTAATTTCATAAATTTTCACTCAGTCTCATTTGAGATACTCAACTTTAAATATTGTCAAAATACGGCTTTGATCATTTTTAGACAATGCAGAAAACAGAAGAATGGGATAAATCGTCCATAATCAATTCCTGTGAAATTGAAAATTAAAATTAATGTTCCATCTTTTCAAGTAATCCGCACTTAAAATCTTAGTTTATTTTACAAAAAAATTTCAACCGTAAATCCATAAATCCATAATCCTTATCCTCACCAGTCCTTATTAATATTATAAATGCGAAAGTGAGTTGGTTTGTTTGTTTGACTGGCTTTCACGCCTCGACAGCTTAACCAATCAACTTGAAACTACGCACAGACGTGGCTTGCGGGCCAGAGATGGTTATAGGCTACTTTTTTATTTCGGGAAAATATTTCATTCCCGAGGGAATATGCATTAAATTACAACAGCTACTATTAAAAAACGGATGAATGATTTCAAACTTTGTATATTGTTAACAGAAGGGATGAGAAAGGATACAAACTACTTTATACCCCGGGAAATTTCCCGTGGAAAATTTCATTCCTGTGGAAAAATATATTTTAAACGAAACAAAAAATGATGAATAGACAAATATAACAATATACAGCGATAAACTTATTTTTTGTCCCGATAAAATATCTCATTCCCGAGGGAAAATTTATTTAAAACGAAACAATGAAATAACAACTGACTATTAGAAAAAGCATGATTAATTTCAAACTTTGCATATTGTTTACAGAGACGATGAGAAAGGACACAGACTACTTTCTATCCCCGGAAAGTATCTAACTCCCGTGGAAAGTCTTATTCCCGTGGGAAAATATATATTTAAAACAGTATAAAAGAGAATTATTGATTTCATTTGAACTTGGCACGTTGTTAAAGGAATGTTATAGTCTATTTTTTGCTCGGGGAAAATATTGTATTTCTGTGGGAAAATTCCAAAGAAAAAAGTAATAGTACCTACTCGACGCATAATAGCGACGTGATGAAAGTACACTTTATATGTTTTAACTAGATGCCATAATTTCAAAAGCCACGCGAGCGAAGCCACGGGTAACAGCTAGTAATCTCATATATGTATATTACAATGTAAAACAATAACATCTAAACTTGAAATGACACATGCGTATATTCTGATTTTATTCAAAGTGTATATATTTTACTATCGGCTATGTACAGATACATCTCAATATCATCTTTCGAAAATCCGTTTTTAAATAAATTTAAATTTATTGACATTATTATGCTGATTTATTAATATTAAAAACATGTTGGAAGAATAATATCTACGATCAAGTCCGTTTTATCTATAATTCCAGTTAGTTATTTGCTATGGTATACTATATTATCTAAATAGACAATTTCTTTATGTAGAAAATTTATATTAAGCATCTTTGAGAATTGAAAAAACATTTTTTATAAATAAAATTTAAAAAAAAATTGTTAAATTTATAACATAAATTTAAAATATTCAATAAATAAATAATATACATATAATGGGACATGGATTTATCTCTATTGCATTGTAATACAATAAGTTGAAAAATTAACATATTATCTTTATACAGAAGAAATTCAGTAGTTCTAATACGTACATATGTTTTAAAATTTTCAAAGATTTATTTTGAAATAAAGATTATTTGAATTTTTTATGGAAATAATATTGGTTTTGAAAATACAATCAATAGTGTCGCGTCCAATTTTTGATAGCACGAATTAAAAGAAAATTTACAATCCCACATTTAGAAAAATTGCTATCCCAACGTCTAATTTTAAGGGGAGATTCGCCAAAGAAGAAAATAAATCGATTTTTTTTCTTCGTAATTATGTTCTTTAAGGTGTTAGAAAGATTCTCCTAAAATTTTATTAAAAAAAAAAAAATCAAAAATCAAAAAGTAATGGGTATTTTAGTGCACGCACTTTACTATAATTCAATTTTTAAAAAAATCTTTAAATGCTTTCTTCTTGAAAGTATGTTTTTTGACATGGTTCCGCGTGTATCTCAAAAAATATATTATGAGGTATCGACCTGAATCAAAATGCATATTATTCCTTGATATCGTCATTTTGGCAGGAATTAGGATATTTTGGTTCTGTAATATATTTTCAATTATATCGGTAATTTTTGAAAAGTTATTTTCAAAATGCGATTACTCGCTGGTTTTTTATTTATGTATTTTCTTAGATCCTAGTTAGTGCTATAACTGTTTATGTATATTTCCAGAAAATTATTGATTTTTTTATTTTGAACCATCAAGATGGAAAAATATCGCAGTGTCCATTTTAACGCCATTTATACTCAGCTCATTTTATCGAATTTCCAGAATGGAATTCAACTATTATAGCCACTGTCATGACGCGACTTGAACCCGGGACCATGGCAGAAATTTGTTTTGAGGTCCCTAGAAACCGAAAATAATATTCACAAAAATTTATATCTATATATATATATATATATATATATATATATATATATATATATATATATATATATATATATATATATATATGTCCGCACGATAACTCTCGAACGAAATGTCCTAGGGTTTACGAAATTTGGTGAAAATGTTGGAAGTCCCAAACCGTTGGACAAGTTCGTTAGCCAGACACATCGGATGCCAGGAACATGGTGTTTGTTCTTGCAAAAAATTAGTTTTTTGCCAAAATTTTCACTTATTCAAAAATATTTGCAAAATTTTTTTACACTATTTAAACGAGGAGAAAAAATTACATAAAAAAGATCTTTAAACTATTATTCTATGTCAACTAGTTTCCGAGAAAAATTAATTTTTATAAACGGGCATTCGCTATGTTATGCAGGATGCTGTGACAGGGGTATATATAATTATGTATATGAAAGTAGGTACTTATACTACCACATATTATGGATAATACTACGTGTGTACATAACACGATAATATAGCTTGTCGTATAATGGCTTGTATAGTCACATACATATGTATATATTATATTTGTATGTTATAATATGCCTTCTTTTTAGGGTTCCTAAGAAAGTCTTATTTTTTAGAGCTCCGAAAGAAATCTTTCGGGACTATAATAGAAATTTATTTTGAGGTCTCTAGAAACCGAAAATAATATTCACTAAAATTTGTATATTTATATTTAGTCCCACACCGTTGGACAAGTTCATTAGCCAGCCATGTCGGATGCCTGGAACATGGTTTTTTCTGGTCATTTTTCGTGAAAAAAATTAGTCTTTTGCCAAAATTTTCTCAAATAAAAAAATTTTTGCGACACTTATTTACACCATTAGAAAGAGGAGGAAAAATCACTTAAAAGGGTGAAAAATCACTTTTATAAACGGAAAGTCGCTATGTTATGCAGGATGCTGCGACAGGGGTATTTTTTTAGTTTGCATATTTAGGGGTTAGGGGTATGCATATTTAGTTTTTTTAATAAAATATTTATTTGTATAAAAAAAATAATAATAAAAGCCGATTTTTTATGTTTTTTTGGCGTAAGTTGACAGGTGTACATTTGTTAGGATTATCTGACACAAAACAAACACTTCAGACTTTTTCCAGAACAGAAAAACTTAGGTTCGGACAGAACACCATTAAACTGGGAATATGTTTGCACATTATAAATTTGCCTAGTTACGAAATTAAAATTCATATTTTATTTAAATTTAAAGTTATAATAAATAAATAAAATAAACAAGGTGCGACCAATCAGATTAAGTTGCGTGTTTAAAAGTCATTGAAAACATCGATAATGTGGTCGAGGGAAAAATACGGATCTCATTAATGTTCAGATCAAACGGTGTCGTAATACCTAGAACTTTTTTTGAAAAATGACCGCAAAGTTAAATCTGATTGGAATTTTTTTATTTGATAGAATATGGTAAGGACAAAGACACACAATCAATAAACTAAACTTATATACTCATATTCAATTAAGTCAATATTTTTTGCGGTTTTCTCGCAATAAATTTTTACAAATTAATTTTAGTAACATTTTTGTTATGGTTCATTAAAACTAGATATAAATACCTGAGGATAGTTTATTGTTAAATATACAGTTATATTTTCCCCGATAAGTTTTAATAAAAACACGTAAATTAATGTTGAAATCGTTTATAGGGAACTTATTTCAAATTTCTGATGTAATCATATGTTACGCTCCTTTCACATTATACGGTTTTTGCAGTACGGCAAAAAACCGTACCGCCACAATTAGTGGAGTGAAGAAAAGCATTGGACCTTTGACATTACACGGTCACGGCAAAATGCCGTTGTCGTGCCGTGTAGCAGCCGTCTCTTGCCACTGCACTTAACGGTTGCCGTACGGCGTTTTTAACTCAGTAGTGTATGTAATATTAAATTGTTGCTTTCACATTTGACGGTTTTTTGACGTACGGCAGTAACATTATTTTGTCGAATTTTATGTTAATTGTTAATTTTATTTGTGAAATGGATGAAACGAATGTTGAATGTGGTAACAAACCAAAAAATAAAATATATATTTAGTAGATAAATAAAATATATATTTAGTAGGTATATTCATTAACAGAATTAAGTAAAAGACTGAAGAAGATTAACACGTAAATCCAACGCTAATCTATACATATAATAAAACTGTAACGAGACCGTTTCTGTACATAGAATATTTTTTGAAAATTGTACTGCCACTGTAAATAGTTATCGACGTAGATACCAAAACAACTATTTTTAAAATTTTTGTTTGTTTGTCTGTCTGTCTGTCACGCATCACGCAAAAACTACTGGACGGATTTTGATGAAATTTGGTATGATGATAATTTATTACCTGGGTCAATATCTAAGATACTTTTTACTCTGAGAAAATGTCTCAATCCCACGGGAAAATCGAAAAACCATTTTGAGCATGTGCACACATTACGCAAAAATTATTAAACGAATTTCGATGAAATTTGGTGTGGTGATAACTTATTACGTGCGTCAACATCTAAGATACTTTTTACGCCAGGAAAATGTCTCATTCCCACGGGAAAATAGAAAACCTATTTTGAACATATGCACACATTACGCAAAAACTATTGAATGGATTTTGATGAAATTTGGTATAGTGATAACTTATTACCTAGGTCAACATGTAAGATACTTTTTACTACGAGAAAATGTCCCATTTCCACGGGAAAATAGAAAACTAATTTTGACCATATGCACGCATTACGCAAAAACTATTGTTCTATGCAAGTTATGTATAATTATTACACTTATTATACTTCTAATTGATTTTATAACAAATCGTCACGCGAACGACGGCGCGGGTACAGCTAGTATTTGAGTAAATCTTAAGACGGTGTTGTAGCTTTATTTTTAACGAAAAAATTCATAAATAAAATAAGATCTGTCTATTTTAATGTACCATATAAAACTTTCTTATTACATATTGGTAAGTCTGAAAAAAAAATATTAAAGTTGTGCGTGGAGAAAAATACAGTTATTGGACAAAAAATTCATTTATTCATTTCGGGCGTGTTTCCACAATCCACAAGTTCTGTATCATGTACCCAACCTTTATCCACTCTTTGATCAACCCTTTACGATGATTCACAATTTAATAGGATATTATTCTAGCCTTTTCACTCACTAGACGCAGTCAACTTTCTTAACGGACTACCTAACATCACGCTAAGAATGACGTAGTTACAGGTTTCTGTAAATTATGGTTAACTCAGAATGCATTTTCTGAAAATAGATACTAGAGGGTTCTGTTTAACTAAAAAATCAGGAAGTTTACTATAAGCCTTATAATCTCCAAAAGAGAGTATCTTGTCCAATAACTGTCAACGTCCAATAACTATACCGTTTACCCTATATACTTAAAGTTCAGATCTTTAAGAATATGTCCTCGTCGAAAGGGAATTTTAAAATTCGCAGTATGTACGAAATTATAGCTATTTACATAATTACACGTATTGACTGAATTTTAATTTTTTTCTTTTGACGTAAATCCTAATCAACTAATTTGATCATCAACGTTGGTCTATCCGTAAGTATACCTGTAAAAAACGCGAGATACGATGCACCTTTTAATCATGTGACCAGGAATTAACAACAACGTTCAATTGCATTCCCAATAGGCGCCAACCATAACACAACTGAACATCTTCAACTGAGGTAGGTATGTGACAAAAATATCTTCATGAATTACCACAACATGTGATGATACGGGACACTATCGTAGGTACTCTGGCAGCGGATTCGGGAGACACATTTGAATCGTCACTAAGCAAATATGTTTCATTTCAATCGCTGCGATCCAGCCACAGTAGTACTGGCAGCCAGAGTTCACATGTTTTCAGTTTGTTTGTTGACTTGTTTCGTGTCATACGATATCCCTTGGTTCCGTCGTTTCAATAACATACAAAAAGGGTAAAAAATTATTTGACATTATCGGTATGTTAAATATTAGAGACTACAGAAAAGAAATTGTATAAATACGTTTCTTGTTTTTATTGTTTGGCATGAGAAATTTTTTTTTTATTTTTTTATTTTACAAGCTAATAAAATGTGGTGGAACGTTTTTTATTTAAAATATGCGAAAAATTTTAATTTATAAAATGGAAAATATTGTAAATTTTTACTTTTATGTATTAAAAGAAAAACATTTAAAATTTAAAATGTTTATTATTATTTAGACGAAATAATTCAAAAAACGGCTCATACTGGAAGATAATTTTCTGAAATTCAATGAAATTTGAGTTGAATTGAAAAGAATAATGCCCCTGTCGCAGCATCCTGCATAACATAGCGAATTTCCATTTACAAAAGTACGTTTTTCTCGGAAACTAGTTCATATACAGAGTAATTGTAAATAAAAAAAAACCTTCTTTATGTGATTTTTCCGCCTCATTCCGCCAAATTTTTTTCGTGAAATGAAATTTTTCGTGAAAAAAAATTGGCGGAATGAGGCGGAAAAATCACATAAAGAAGGTTTTTTTTATTTACAATTATTCTATATCAACTAGTTTCCGAGAAAAACGTACTTTTGTAAATGGAAATTCGTTATGTTATGCAGGATGCTGAGACAGGGGTATTTTTCCCAGCCCTGGTGGTTTGGCTAAGAACAAGAATTTAAAAAAAATTTAACAGTCCGAATGGCGTTTTGTTTAAAATTGTACAATTATGTAAAAAGGTAACAAACAGTATTTTCAACATCTCAAAAAATTTGAAATTGACTTCTTGAAAGATATAGGAGAACGGAAGTGCATATTCTAGTTCATGATCGTCTGGCATATATAAAATTACACATAGTACAAGAGCTTTTAGACATACCGATTAAACTATATGTAGTAACCCTTGAATCAACTTCATAGTCGAAATCTACTATAATACTATTTAAAAGAAAAATATCCTTTAATTTTTCTTACAAGGGGTTCGATAATTTAATTGGATTGAAAATATTTATAGGGTGGTCATTATAGCAAACACTTTAATAACACCAAGAGAACGAAAAATAAAAGGAAACAGTACAAGCGTTTGTATATTGTGTTGCATTTCCTAATGTATATTTTGATAAATGATCTAATTTGTTAAACCATGACAGTTCAAGAAATTTATTTTATTTCAAAATATACTTTATATTTCCTTATTCCTTCGTTTTTTATTATTAAATAGATTATATTACTAATTGTTTGTAATTAATTAAAAATTTTTGAAGACACCTTCTAATTTATCTTCAAGCTAGAAGAAACAGAAATCAAAAAGAAAAGATAATAAAAATTTAATAAATTCTGAAAAAATTAATTTATTAATGAGTAATTAATTATGATTCAGTGTTCTGAAATTATTAGTTTTTTTTTTTTTTAATGAGATTATAATTTATTTTTTTATTTTATTTTTTTAATTAGTTTGGAATTTTTTTTTATTTTGAGTTGTTAGGTCTTAAAAAATTGTTTCACAACTTTTGGTGTAATTTACAGGAATCATTTAAAACATAATTAATTTAGATTTATGTAAGCCTTGAGAGAGGATTGTTAAAGATTATGAATTTTTTCGAAAATTTATATCTCTAAAGTTTTATAAAAAAAATTTTATATTTACTAATATTAAATCGGAAAATCGGTACAGTTTTTACCAAATGACTTGAAATTCTATTTAAGTCTTTCAAGTAAGTATTTGACAGAAAACAAACGATTTTTGTTCTAGTTCTCGCACTAGTTCAAAAAGTTTAGCAGATTCTACAAAAATTTTACAAAATTTTAAGTCTCGTGATGGTAGGAGCGCAGGTAAAGACGTCAGCAAAGTTATAAATTCCAACAATTTTGTACTTTTTGAAATTATAATGGTTTTATATTTTTTGGAATTGTTTAACTTAATTTCGAAATTCAGCTATTACTTTAGGTATCATGATGAGACTTGAGCTCACGACTGTGATAAAAATTTGTTTTGAGATCTCTAGAAACCTTCCATATAGTTCTCGTAATTTCCATAGTTACATAGCCGATTAGAAAAATATAAGAAATAGTTCGCCCTACCCTAGTCTTAAAGTTATTATTTAAATCACTTTAAAAATTAGAAGTTTGTTACGAGTACGAAGAAGCTGTGTGCCTCTCCCCATTGATAGTGTATTTATTAATAGATTTGAGCGTTACTTTATGGTATTCCATATTTGTAAATAATAAACAAATATTTTACTTCGCAAAAATACCACTTTTATTTTGAAACTGTGACGGTTCGAAACAATATTGTCAGTTTCAAAATAAAAGTGGTATTTTTGCGAAGTAAAATATTTGTTTATTATTTACAGATAGTGTATTTTTTTGAATAATAACAAATAAAATGTACCCCTACGTCCTGTCGAATACAAAACTCAGAGCTGTGGATTTACATAGGGGTACTTGGGGCACCTACTCCAAGACCCGCACATAAAAATTTTGGAAATTCCCTTATCGCTAAAAGTATTAAGAGGTATCCACATGTAAAATACTCAGAGATCTCCACATGAGAAGTACCTCGGGGCCCCTCAAAGACAAATCCGGCCCTGACTTCTTATATATCTAGTTATTTATTTAACAGTTATCTACCTGTTTAAATAATTGCAGCAATTAAGAGAGAGAAACATTGCGATCAATTAGAAAATTTTACCTGTGTGTAAACAACAAACAGTTTCTTTAGAATTTTCTTATTTTCTTGTCGTTTAGAGTTTAAATAGGTACACTCTTAACTTGTTACTTATCAATCGTTCAATCTGTTTACTCAGTCAATCAATAAACAACCAACAACCAATACGAAGCGAGTAATGCGATAGAGTAACTCGTTTTCGCATTTTTATCAATTGTTTAAATCAATTTGATCGCGCAACAAACAGAATTATTACACCTGAGAATTGTTGCTTTTTAATCAAATTGCAAATGAATAAATAAACACATGGTTAGGTACACTACGATGACAAAAATACTCATCTGATGTCACAATATCTAACAGTTTGATAGGACAGACATCAAAAATAGTGTACATGAAGTCTCCGCAGTTCAAGATTTGTCGGAGCAATTTTTATATTTCCGACAGTAACTGCCACAAATATTCCGCTAGGATATTGAGGTTGGTTGTTTTAAGAATCTCAATTCCTCTTTAATTCATTCCTAAAAACTTGGTAGCGAAAGTTTGAAATTTCCTTATAAAAAATGCGTTTTAAGAGTAGAATCTGAACTATTCCAACTCACTCACAATGAGGATAAGTTAGGACAAAAAATCAGGTGAATTTGAACCAATAATTTTTTGTTAATACCAAATTATATAATGATTTTAATGATCTTTTATTAATAATAAATAGCATAAAAGACCCACATACTGCCTGATAATAAATATTAAAAATTATGATTTAAAGTATATTTCAAAAGGGATGACCACTGTTACTATTGAATTTACATAAGAAAAGTGGTCAAGTTATTTGAAATGAATTCTAATTGCTTATTGCTAGAAATATTTTTTTTTTAAATAGGTAAAAATTTAAAGACTTGATTCTCTTGAAACTTGATGCAGTAAATTTTTCAGAATGCAAAGAATATATTGCTATGCCAAAAAGAAGCTATTTTAACTTGGACATACATATTAAGAGATTTCCGAAATACCTATACAGGGCGTCAGAGAAATAAATATCATCCTTTTGAGGGGTGACTCATACCACCCTATAGAAACTAAAACCGCAGGAATTTTTTTGGAATTAACAGTCACGTCACCCCTCAAAAGGATAAGAGTTATTTCTCTTACACCCTATATATATATATATATATATATATATATATATATATATATATATATATATATATATATATATATATATATACAGGATGTAAGAGAAATAACTGTTAATACCGTAAGAGACGCGACTGTTAATTCCGAAAAAATTCCTGCGGTTTTAGTGTCTACAGGGTGCTATGAGTCACCCCTCAAAAGGATGATACTTATTTCTCTGACACCCTGCATAAAAAGTTAATAAAATTTCATACATTTGTAATAAAAGTGAATTGAAAACTGAACCTAAACTGACATTACCTAGCCCAGGCATAGCCAATATGTGGACCGGGCTTTTTTTCTAATCCGGCCCGAAAACAAAAACAGTTGGCCATGCCTGACCTAACCTAAGCTTGTTGACACGTGTAGGAATATTTTTGATGACGCACTGTTCAACAATATTTGCCGATTTGATTGATCTGATCAAATAACAAGTAGTACATTTGAAAAGTTGTCACATTACTCGCAGAATCGATCCAATATTATTGAATTATACATAAAATATGTCACTTTGTGTATACGGTGCATTGGACACCGCACTGCCACAAACAAAATACATACAACCTCGGCGCAACAAAAATTTGCAACAACATTTATCCCGCGATTCAACTGATTTATCTGATTTTGAATTACAAAAATATCATGTCGCAAATACAAAATGTTTCTATTTACTCCAAAACGAGTTAGTTTGAAGACAAAGTGGCTTTAACATCGAAATCCAATTATCACCTAAACTCTAAACCACTTGAATTGTCACAATTTTCAAAATACACATACAAGTATTTGAATTCTGATGACCAAAATATTTGAAATTTTCGAATATTTTATCGGATTTTATTGGCGCATACCAACATAATATGTACATAGTTGCGTTCAGTTTATTAAAAACAAATTTTCAACATTCTATAAATTAATGTTCATTCATAAAAGGTGATTATTAAAGCATTTCCATTTATTAAACTACTAATAAACAAAATTCTTTATGATTTTGTATGTATAAAATTGATATAAGTACCGTATCGACCATGAATATGTGGACAACTTGAATTTTCTTTTAAATATTAACTGAACATCATTTATTAAATAAATTAATAATAGAAGATTTCATTTTTTGTTCACACATGTTATGCTTGTTTACGTCTATCAAAAATTAGGTGGTTAGTAATTTAACACAAGGCTAAAGATTTCAAAATTTTTTATGTAATTCTGCTTATTCTAAAGTTCACTCTGATTGAAAGATTCAAATTTAAGAAGTTTCTTTTGATTGTTAAAAATATCGTGTCGACAATACTTTTCTGTGAAGAAGTATTCAATATCGGTGTGTGATGATTCAAGGAATCTAAAATACCGGAAAGAAGTTAGCGCCGAAAGTTGAAAAATCTTTTTGTTTTTTATATGGTTAATTGCTTCCAAATTGCTCCTTTGAAATCAGTAATTGCTCCATCTGAAACTTAATTATTTAATTAGTTATTTATAAAGAAAAAAAATTTTTTCCGTTATTTAAGTTATCAAAATCTCCCAAAATAATACTTTTTTATATAACTTCTTTACGTCAATAAATTGCTCCCAGTTTGCTCTATTTAACTTAAAAGCTAAATCTTAATTTTTTTGAATAATTATTAAAATATTTTGTTTTTTTATAATGGTATTTAACTGGTCAAAATTCAATTACCCTTAAATATATGCAAACGACTTAAAGGTATAATGGACTGCTTATACGTTTTAATAATACATAACCTAATTCATAATATTTTTTATTTTAATATATTTTAATTATTATTCAGAGCAATTAATAACTAACTTTTAAATTAGATGGAGCAAATTGGGAGTAATTTTTTGATATAAAGTAATTGTATAAAAATGCATTATTTGACAAGATTTTGATAATAGAAATAGTCAAACAAAAGAGTTTTTTTGTTTGTAAATAACTAATTAAGTAATTAAGTTCCAGGTGGAGCAATTACTGATTCCAAAGGAGCAATTTGGGAGAAATTTAGCCATATAAAAAACAGAAAGATTTTCGAACTTTCGGCGCCAACTTCTTTCCGGTATCTAAAATGCATTCTCTATACACAGTAATTTCAACATTTATCTGGGAAATGGAGTGTTAGAATCCCGTGGCCGACTATTCTCGTGAATATTCAATTTCAAGTGAATATATCGACTTACAGTTCCTTTAAAAAAGTCGACTGCAGACTCATACCTTCCAAATTCTAGCCTCCCCCCTCAGCAGCTTGTCTTCCCCGCCACTCGCACTGGAAGTATTGTTAAAAGTATGAATCATAATAAAAGATAGAAATAATGATATGGGTGGCGTCTGTTAGAAACAAAAAATCTCAAAAACGAACGTTAAATTACATTATCATCATCGATTTTGAGATTTAAAACAAAACAAAAACTTTTGTGCGACTTTTTTATCTAATTTTTTTGCTCATTTTCTGCTGATTGTTTTTAATATATTTTATCCTGTGATTACATGTGTATTTACCACAATTTTTACAACAATATAAAAATAAAATAAAATATTTAAAAAAGATTCCCATGTGCAAATTATTCCTTTATCTTGTTTCGAAAAGCAATTCCTAAGAAATTCGCAAGGTTTTGAGTTATGTATTTTCCATGCAACTTTTTCTATGCGGTCTTGATCGACCACATAAAAAAGTCTTTTAGCGAATTTCCAAAACTGGAAATTCAGCTATTACGGTCGGTGTCATGGTGAAACCTGAGGCCGAGACTATTTTACAATCGGTAGTATTCGAATTTTTTTTTATAGGATTTTTCTATGCAATCCTGATCTACCGCATAAAAATGGGTTATACTCTATATTATTTCATGGAGTTAATTTATTTGTGTTGTGAACCATTCATGTAAATCAGTACTGCCTTTATCCCTAGAATTATACGTACACGTCAAAACGACGAACGAACTTCTCCACCTACTCCAATACTACAACTTGTCGGTACCTGCTTGCTGTGAGATTTCTGTTATCTAATTTATTTGTTGTTATAACACATAAGACGTATTTATTTTGTTTATAGTCATTGTCGTTTTATTTGTATTGAAATAGTGTCCGTCAAAAGGACGTCGATGTATGATTACGCGATGTTTTTTTTTAAAGATTTTGTACTTCACATATAAAAGTTTTCCTAATTTTTCTAAAATTTATTAAAGATATGCATGTTATAATTAATTTATTCAATGATTATGATAATGTGAAAGATGATTACAGCTGTTTGACTTATAGAGACGACATAATACTGAAGTTTTAATATATTGAATCGAAAACTAAAGAATGCGTTTCAAGTGACTTAATAAAAGATTAACAATTTATTTTGTGGAAAATATTTTAATTTTTATTATTTTTTGAGATCTTATTTGAAAAATTACTAACAAATTTTAGAAAATTTACAAATGTGCCTAATGGGGAAATAACTACATATCTATAGGAATATTTATGACTGAGAAATTTCACATTCTGTAAAGTCACACATGTCCACTGACTCATAATAGTTCATAAATTAATTATATGAAACACATGTTTTATGATACAATCGATGTATTTATCTATTTTTTAATTTTTATAATGAAAATATGCTTTGATAAAAAGATTAAAAAAATTAATAAATATTTACATTAAGAAATTTTTCCGAATCCAATTTTTTTAAATATTTTGTTCGCTTTTATAGTACTGTTATGTAAAAAAAATGTTTTTTGCATATAAACTCTAAAACTCTCCGTAAAAAGTCCATTCGTCAAAACGACGTCGATGTATGATTAACGTTTCTCGTAGACCAACGTATGATTCTAGGGTTATATATGGCCGTTGTTGTACATAAGATATTTGTTTTATGAATAAAAGAAAAATTAATTAAAAACAAAAAATATTTTCTCAAATAATCACATATTTATATACCAAACATACTTATAAAACATATGTACACATTTGTACAGAACATATGCATCTATGGCACCTATATCACAACAAGCAGTAAAAATACTTATATAAAACATATTTTATGACTTAAATGTAAATATCTATTTATATAAATTTTAAAATTAATTAAATCTGATTAAGAAAACGAACGAAATGAACGACCTGTATCCATAATAGTAAAATGAAACGAAGAAGACGGCACTACCCGATTGGCTTGAAATCGGACCGAGATACATAACTCCCCTGTGATTTTTTCTCATTCGTTTAACTCTTCAATCATTCCAAGGTCACACATTCGAGTTAGTGAACTATCCGTAAGCGGTTCAGGTATATACATATAATGGCAGGTAACTCAGGTATTTACCACCACCGTCCAGTTCAGATAAATATAACATGTGTATTATTAAAGTACATAACAAGTTCAAAAAGTCATTAACTTTCAGTTTAAAAAACATTAAATATAAAATAAAAGATGATACATCTTTTATCTTGAGTAATTTTTAATAGGGGGACTTTGGGTATGTGGTATTCGAAGTGTAGAGTATCTAAAGGTCACCAATTTTATGCTTCTGACATTTATATTTTGTCTCTTAATATTTAGTCCCACTAAAATTACACTAACTTTGTTTATATGACTCAAGAAAATTCAGTTAAACAAGGGTTCATGTTTCAAGTAACGCTTTGAGCAAAAATAAGTAGTATTTTTGACGCAATTTCCGCATAGGTATCCTACTCAAATTTAAAAGTGTTGTTTCAATTTAATAACAAAATTCAAATTTCATCCTAATTCTGAGGGGTGGTTTCACTCCTTAAATGGCTACGATGGCTGATAAAAAATAGGAGTCGGTTATTTTTGATTACTGTATACATATATCAGGGTTCATTAAAAACTGGGAATTATTACCTGAGTATTTTTCCTTGTAGAAGTTAGAAATCAACAAAGATTACCAAAATTAGTCAATGATTAAAATTAAATTTAAATTTTTCCAGCTATTCTTAAGGTGTTAGATTATTTTTAAAAAAGTTTTTGTTGGTTTAAATCAGGCACTAATATTATTCTATTTTAAAAATCGTTTTGAATCCGATTTCTGAAATGACTTCGAGCGGTTGAAAACGTTCAAAAACGTCGTTCGTTCCGCTACCCGTAACATTTTGAAATCAGTTAGATTAATAATTTTTTTCCATTACAGGTCAGTTATATTTCCATGAATGACTTACAGATGGCGTTAATGACAGGCACAAACACACAAAAAAACGAAAATTTTAACAAAAATTTTGATTTAACAGCATTAAAATGTTAATCTGTTTTGAACAACACACAAATAACATAATATTTGTGTAAAATGCGATAGAATGTCATATATACATTTATTTGTGTATTTACAACACCAATAAACTGGTTTCGCTCGCATCTATTGCTTTATAAGAGCGGGGGTAGTGGTAACGGATACCATCGGTCCCATCGATATAGCATCATTGCCATAATCATTGCAGTATTGGACACTGTGCGACGTGCGTTCAACAGAAACATATCTATGTATAGAAGTAGACGGAATATTTCAAAATCAAAAGCGTATTCCTAAGGTTAAATTGGTTTTAATTATTTAGATATTAAATATTTTTTTCTTTGTTTGCAGAATTTACTTTAATTAATTAAAATTAGCGAATATTCGGCGTTCCAGAACACACTCAAAGGGCAAAGAAGATCAGGTAAACAAGGAAGAGTAGTCGTTCCATTTTGCCTTCCACATTCAGTTTGACAACGATTTTCACAATTTTTGGGTATTGCTTCAACATTATTTTCATCAGAACACAACTTTGTAGAAATATTAAATAAAAAAGTTTAAGTACTGAAAAATTATTTTTTACTATTTCCTTTCATTTATATAATAAATCAATAAAAAAAATACTAACATAAAAAAATAATATACCAACACATTTACTGAGTAAACTACTACATTCTAAATCAGTTAATTTTACACATAATTGTGGTAAAATTATAACTAAGTAATTGTGTAAAATTAACACAAAATGTATGTCCTTTTGTGTGTTAAATCATTGACACAAATCTTGTGTAAAGATTTGACACATATACTTTGTGTTAAAAAAACACAAAAAATTGAGTGGACCGTTCTGGACATGTGAAATGTGTTAGTTTTAACACAAATTTTTTCACTGTGTAGTCGTATTTGTTCAAAAATTGACATTACACTATATTGCTTAAATCTCACCCATCTCACCCCATTACCTGCTTCAAGAAAAATGCCTACAAACTGGCTTTACGCTTTGTGTAGTAGTATAATATAATAGTGTTCATTGGTCTGTGCAATTCAACATCACATTAGATACTGTTTCATAAAATGTAGGTATTATAAAACCTGTAGATTTTTAGTCAACATTCCACTATTAATTTTATACATACATACTAATCAATTATTAATTTTTGTAAGTTGGAAGTGAAAATTATCGTGTTAGTTACATTTACATTTACTTTTGTTTAATTTAATAATACCCACCTGTAATACTAATCATAAAAAATCATTCCTTGTATGTATCGGCTTCGTCAATTAGCATGTTCGTCATAAATGCTCATAACCTCATCAAACTACTCACAAACTGATACCACTACTCATTCTCACAATCAATTCTCTTTTCATTAAGTGATGAGAATAAAAAAAATTTACATCAATACAAAAACGTAGATCATTCACTTTGTTATTTACACGTAACTCTTTATTGATGGTTATTAAAACATTAAAACATTAATTTCCTACGCAAATCATTCAAAAAAAAGAAAAGAAAGGAAAACTGATTGAACTTTTTTAGCAATTATTCTCTGTTCAACCGGTAGGTGCAATTTTGACATTTTAGTCCTTAGTATAATTTATGACTGGGCATTAGCACTTCAGTAGTACAAAAGTGCACGTTCAATCGATTACTTTAAACGAATATTTTACAGATATTTATATTATAATATAAAATGAATAGAAACAACTTCCAAAAAAGTAATTTGAACATTTTTACTATTCGATTAGTTTATTTGAAAAATATATTTGATTATTAAATAAAATTATCTGAAAAATAGTGATATAAATGAAAACACCTTAACAAATTTAAAGAAATAATATTTATTAATTTATTGTTCTTATTAGTTACAATCGGAACTATCAATTGAATCTGTTGAGGAAGATTCATTTAAATCAATTATAAAACGTTCTTTTAGAATATGCCGTATTGCCGTATACAATCATATCATATTCATTTCGCATCCCTTTAAACTAAGATCAAATGAAAAAGGTACTAAAGTAAGTAGGTAAACACATACAATTATATTAGTAATAAAAGATGGGAATAATAATACTTATCATAAACTACTTTTGGTATTTCTTGTTAAAAATAAAGAGACATAGGGTATAATTCGTGTTAATTGTATAATCTCTCTTTTTTTTTTAAAAAAATTCTCTCGTTTTTCCGACGTTCTTATTAATTGTTCTTTTCCTTAAAGATTATTTTCATTTTTGACTAACGATTTATTACTAGTGAATATTCCGCCTGTCAAAATTGCACCTTCCGGTTGAACAGAATATAGATAAAATTATTTTTTTTAATAAAGGTAATTTTATTGTAGGAAAGATTTTTCTATACAAGTACCACGCATATCGGTAATTTATAAAATTATTAATAAGAAAATTACGCCTTTTCTGTAATCACAACACTAAAAATCTACCTAATATACCTAAAGGTACGTACACACGTTCAAACTTCACCATCGAATTACTTGTACAAATCAATTTGTGCGAGAAAACAACTGTATCTTGTACAAACTGAATAGGGCGGCTTACGTAATCATTGCACTAACTGCAAACTTGGTTGCAAAATAATCGCAAACATTCCGATAATATTGGGCCGAGGAACAGTTAATCGATTAGTCATTAGCCAAATATAGAAGATTAAACTAATCGATTAAACTTTTAGTCGAATCCATGAATAGAACAACCTATGTAACTCTTTCAAAAACGATGTTTTCTTTTGAATTTAATTACTGACTTTTAATAATTCTTGTTAAAAAAAAAAAAAGAAAGATGACGTCTCACAAGGTATTAATCACCTAAAAGTAGAAAATCATATAAACAGATATTTTTTAGTTTTTATTTTTTGGAGTCTAATAAAATATAATAAAGAAGAATTGTTAAATTAGTCGTTTTTAATAATTTAAAAAAATGAATCATTTTAGTCATTTAGTCGAGAGTAAAACAGTCGACTAAAAATGACGAAATGTACATAAAATTAGTCGACTAAATTGATTAATCGATTAACCGTTCAACCATCGCGGCGATACTAGCGGTGTCGGATGATTAAATCCCTTTTACCCTCGATTAAATGACTAAAATCATTAATTTTTTTTAAATGACTAAAAACGACTAATTTAATTTTTTTCCTGTGTTATTTATAGAAAATTCAAAAAATCAAAAACTAAAAAAATTTCCATTGGTACGATTTTTCATTTCTGATCTTTGTTTTCCTTTTAAAAATAATAATAATAATAATAATAATAAAATATTAAGTATCAATAATCAAATTCAAAAGAAAACATTTTTTTTAAAAAGAATTACATAGGTTACCCCATTCATGAATTCGACTAAAAATTTAGTCGATTAATCGACTATTACGTGTTCGATATTTTCGATTAAATACTAATTTTGTCTAAAAAACAACTTTAGTCGATTAATCGACTAATTTCTCTTCAGCTCGACATCACTAGACGACACAGGACCATAAGTGAAAATTAAATAGTAAAAAATGTTACAATTTATGTTTCTTATTTTTCAATTTTATAGAATTAGAAACCTCTGTAGTGGAAGCGCTGGAATAACATTTTTGGTAATATTTTTAAAACCATTCTTTCGGTCTTTATTCTAAAAAAACAATTTTAATTCTTTAAGTTTCTTTTCTCTTTAGTATTTGCCTGAAAAATAAAACACCAAAAATTTTCTACACTAAAGACTACATACATCTAAAAAAAACTATTGTAAATACCAACAAAAATTATTAGAAATTAGAAACCTAAATAATTGCAAATACAAATGAAATGTCTGGCTTTCTAATATTAAAACATAAAACGCAAACACAAAACGTCAGCTTAACAATTTGAATATTTTAATTCTTTTAATTTCAATACACTGCGGTGGGAGCGCTGATCATTTCTTTTGTATATTACTTGCATGTTAAAAATCTTCCGTATTTTCAGTTTTCCTTCAGTGATAAAAATCAGATAAACCAAATGTGCCGACCGCGAGTTGATGCCCCTAACAACTCCGTTTCTTATATGGTATAGTGATGAGCAAATGCAAGACCAAGACCAAGACTTGGCAGTCTTGATCTTGGTCTTGTTCTTGCATTAAGAATCTTGGTCTTGGTCGTGCTAGAGCAGTTTGAGTCTTGGACTTGGCCTTGGTCTTGCAAAATGCAGTCTTGGTATTGCTAAAGAATCCTGCATTTTCTTGTATTTTTTTATTAGCGAATTTTTTCCTTCTAAAATCAGAATTTTCTCTCTTTACGGTATTAATTATACTTTTAAATTTGAGTAATTTAGCAAGAGTCTTGCTTTTTTGTTGCTATTGTCTAGACTCTAGGTCTTGCTCACTTGAGTCTTGGTATTGGTGTTGCAGCCATACTTATAGTCTTGGTCTTGGTCTTGCTCTTGGTATACATAGTCTTGGTCTTGGTCTTGCAGAAAATGCAAGACCAAGACAAGACTGCAAGACAAAGACTAATTTTGCTCATCACTGATATGGTAAAATTCCAGCTACTTTGAAGTTAATCGTATTGTCTTGTGAACTTCCCAATTTACAACAGCCATACTGTTATCACAACCAAAAATAAAATACCTAATCCCCAAAAACGGTAGCTGTTACACAATTAACATTTTTGCATTACCAAAACAATTGATTTTCAGATGAAAATTCCCTAGATTTATTAGAGCACCACAAGCTAACAAAACATACACGGAGAGAAAATTCCTATAAAAATTACTGTGATCAGCACTACAATCGACGTGTAAAAGACGAACATCTTAAATTCTGTAAGGTAAAAATATAAAGATTATAATTAATCATAAAAAATTTAAAGGATGGAATGTTCTTTTTGTAATATTATCTCCGTAAAATTTGTAAAACAGCACAGTAAAAAGTTCCATTACCGACAAAAAAATAATTTTTAATTGTGTTTATTAAAAAAATTTCCATGCTAACATGCTAATAATAGAAAGAAAAAAAACAGAAAGAAGGTTGGTTTTGTTGGGAACGCTGTAATGAAATGTACCTCAATCAGCGAGTCACATGCGAACCATAGGTGTGGACTGTGGAAGAAACTTTGTCAGACAGCTCCCACCAAGCACCTTGATGCAGCTAGTTGAGCTAGTAGTCAGTTGCTTTTACACTCTCTTAGGATGATGTCATCGTTTAATTCATCTTTTTGTTATTTACCTATCTTTAGTATATGTATTACAATATATTGTTGGCAATTATTTTTGTATACATGTTTTTACAGGTACAGTGCAACCAATATAAGGTCGCGAGTAAGATGCGCAAATGAAAGAGTACGACAACAAGAATTAAACTATAATATACATGCATAAGAGTGTGATAAAAGTTGTGTTAGCACCACATTAAATTTTACCATGCTAGCACATATTTTTTATTTTGGTTTATAGGGGAGCATAGTAATTTTTCTGAAATTTTCTCTACAAAAATTATAGGATTTTTCTCTCCGTGTACATAGTAGGTACATATGGCTTAAAATCTTTATTTTCAATTTGTAATCATTAACTGTAATTTTTCACAGAAACTTGATCCTCCCGTGTTAATCGACTCTTCTAAACGGTGCGTATTGATCAATAAATCGATCACAGTTGGAAATCTGTGCTGTAGCCGTACCGAAAGATTGAAAATTTCAACTTTTACAACTAGTTTTAATTACATTAATATAATATCTAGTTAATAAAATAATATGTACTTGGCTTGCATGAGCTTCAAACTTAACATGTGCGTGCTCTAATCAATACGATTGTAATTTGTATGATAAAATTATTCGATTTAATAAAACTCATATAACATGTTACGCAGTTAATAATAGAATCATTTTATAAATTATTTATCTATGGTTACAGTAATGAACAAAAATTACATGTAACTCGGTATAATAATTTTTTATGTTAATGAAATATATGTATAGATATTATTTTCAACTTGAATCGATATAATATTACATTTTTAAACTCCTGCCTGGATCATTAACGGTGATAAATTAATCGTATCTAATTACTGAGTGTCTCGGAAACTGTTACGCAAACTTATACAATTTGAAAAAAGATTGAATGTCGTAATAGTAGATTATTTTTAATGTAAGTGCGACCGACACTGAGGTAGTCCGAAAACGATTTTTTATAATCAGCCAAAAAAGCAGTTAAAAATTAACTTGTAATGAATACAACTTCCCCCTCAATTTAACACCCCCCTCCCCCCTCCGCTACTCAGTTTCGTTGCAGACGAGATTTTAAATCGTCCTTTTAGCAAATAGTTAACAAAAATTAAACAATTTATTTGAGCGAGATTTTGAATAGTGATGAGCAAAATTAGTCTTGGTCTTGCAGTCTTGTCTTGGTCTTGCATTTTTTGAAAGACCAAGACCAAGACTATAAGTATGGCTGCAAGACCAATACCAAGACTCCAATGAGCAAGACCAAGACAATAGCAAGAAAAAAGCAAGACTTGTGCTAAATTATTTAAATAGTTTAAAAGTACAATTAATACCGTAAAGAGAGAAAATTCTGATTTTAGAAGGAAAAAATTCGTTAATAAAAAAATGCAAGAAAGTGCAAGATTCTCTAGCAATACCAAGACCAAGACCAATACGAAGATTGCATTTTGCAAGACCAAGACCAAGACCAAGACCAAGACTCAAACTGCTCTAGCAAGACCAAGACCAAGATTCTTAACGCAAACACAAGACCAAGACCAAGACTGCCAAGTCTTGGTCTTGGTCTTGCATTTGCTCATCACTAATTTTGAATCACTCCACCTTAAATAATGTCACTCTCAATAATGTCATTCTCAACTAATAAGAACAATCTTTTTCCGTTCAAATCGCTGACATTATTCATGAGTAAATACATGAACGAAATATGACGGTGGAAAACACAGAATTAGAGTAGGGTACAACCATTCCAAGAATTTTACTCTCCTACTGGACAAATTTGGTACCACGGAGACCTTTAATTGTACTAGTTTGAAAATGCATGACAAAGACGACCAATTTTAGCCTTTATAAAAAATATTTTAGTAGCATTTCGAGCTAAAGAATACCCGAAACGATTTCGAAAACATTAGCAGACTTTTAGTATTTCAATAAACATGATGACGTCATTACGACAAATAGTATTTTTTTTATTTCAGAATTAAATAAATGATTTCTTTTCGATAAAATTGCGACGTTGGGGTAAGACGAAAAGGAATTATTATTTTTGTTGCTTGAATAGCAAAACTTTAAGATTTAATTTTCAATCCAAATCTCTAAACTTAATAAATTAAATAATGACGCTGCCAGATTTAAATTTTTATTATAGTAAGGAAAATTGTTAAATTCACTCCAGAAATGAAACTATACTAAAATATATTGTTCCTACTTTGTTCTAACAAACGTACACAAGATGAATCACTTTTACAAGACACACTATATTTACATACGTGTATTTTGATATCAAACAACATCATCGAAAAAAGCTCATATATTATTAAAAAAAAAAGTTTCGAAGCGTATATTATGTGCCTATAAATTTTAATGCGATCTAAACATTAAATAAATATTTTGAAAAAAATAATTAAAATTATCTCGACCAATAAATATATTTGTTTTTAATAATTTAATGATTATCGGTTCAAAAATAACGATAGAAGTGAAGTAACTATTGAAAAATTAGGCTTTGATGTTCCTTCGACTGATAAGAAATTGTATTACCGTAAAACCGTCTAGACCCGGGCCGGGGGGTCTAGACTCGGACACTTTGCACCAATCTTCAAAATAAATAATTTCTACATTAACCTGCAACAATAAACATTTGTTCTTGACGTCATTAGAGAGAGAAAAACATCCTCTAACAGCTGTACCAATAAAAACTACGGATTTCAACTTTTACTATCTCATTTTACAGGATTACTATCTTACAGTTTTTCAAAGAAATAAAATGTGTGTCTAACTTAGACATGTAATTTTCGTCATAATTGTCATATTGTTTTAGTTTTGATATGTATGTGTTCAGAATTTTATCGCGCATCATTTAATGATGTTTGAAGTTATATTCGATGTATATCTATATAAAAATATACATGCTATATATGTATATCCGTTTAGACCCGGGCACATCAGTTTTTTACATTATGGCCGCGATTCGCGCCAGCTGTAACTCCCACTATCCATACGTTGATATTCCCCCCAGAATTACGCGGTTTATGCCTCCTTCTGGTGTCATATCGTATGTTTACTTCATAGGGAGGCATACTATGTATTGCCTCCTCTTCCTTTTCCCAGAAAATATTTTGAAGTCTTTGACAGGTTCAAAGACATTAAACGATATAAAACACTGTCCTAAACCTGCCGGGAGAGGTTAGTTTGTATGTTATTACATTATTTAAGTAAGTGTCCGGATCAAGACCGATCTAGAGTGTAGACCCGGACACTTACTAATTATTTTTTATTTTCTTTATTTTTACTTATAATGAAACAAATGGGTCCGGGATATAACAAATAATATACACTTTTTCTAATGGTAATACTTTTATTAGTGATATCTATGAAGGAAACATGTATAAATATAAAATTTACCAAAAAATGTAAAAAAGTGTCCGGGTCCAGACGGTTTTACGGTAAATGATTTAAATTGATTTTGAGGATGTTTTAGGAGAAATATAACAATAATAATAAAAATAATAATAAAGATAAAATAATTTTAATTCTCAAATGACGGTTCTAGGGAGTATAAATCAATTCAGACATAAAGAACCAACTTTTCGATAAAAAAGGAATATTTTTTAAAGTACAGTAGAACTGATTAAACGTACTTACATTTAGACAATTTTATGATACATGATAGACAATTCAACGATAGATTCTTACCTGAAATGAGAGAAAGAACAACAAATTAGCTACGAAAACATTCAATATATAACATTTGAAGTAATTGTACGGCACCGCCACCATTAAAAAATAACATTCTACGCTTTTGGTACACAAAAAGATATTTTTTTCCAAAAAATATTAAAAATTTTTTTTACTAAAGTCTCAGTAAAAAATTTTCAAAATTAAAAAAAAATATATTTCCCAAAATTAAATATTTAAATTTCGTCAACGAGCGTAAACTGATTAGTTATTCAAACGCTTTTAAAATATGTAGATAAAAACCACTTATTAAAAAAATATTTAATTAGAAAAAAAAAGAAATACCCAAGTATGTAAATGTAAGAGATCTAAAATTTTTTTTGCCTAATAACACCCGCTGGTTTGTTAATGAGTCATAAACAAATTGAATTTTATTCGTTGTATCGTCTCTTCAAATATATAAATTAAAATATAAAACAAAAAAAATGTAGATTCAAATATGATAACATCCACGAGTATACAATTTTTGAACTATTGAGATTACTATATAAGTTTTTAATCCTAGAAGTATGTGCACACGCACCTTATATGTACAAAATTCGAAATTACATGTCGATCTTATGACTAATCGTTTAGTCCAGCACGGATATTAATACACCGTAAAAACAATGACTAACAACTAAACGTCTATAACTAGTTATAACAAAGGATGGTTTTCTGCGTTAAAAAATACAACTTAATATAAGGGGGGTATTTGTAAACAATTTTTAATAAAAATTTGTGATAATTACTTTAAAACTATTACTATTTAATATAAAAAAAATTATTTAAAAAGTAATTTTTTTTTTTCACTGTAAACCACGTGATTACAAACAGACTGTGACGTAGGGATGATCGATATTCATCGATGGTAGAAAAACATCGATGTTTAGCGGGAAAATATTGATGTAAAAATATCGATGTTATGTCCTCGATAACATCGACACATCGATGTTACGAGAATAATATCGAAACATCGATATTACTATGGTTCATTTCAGTTAAATTTAACCATGCTTCCTGACTTTGAATTTAAATAATTTCCGTTTTCTTGGCATTATCTCTTTTATTATTGCATTTATGTTAATTTTAAATTTGCGGTTTATTTTTAGAAAAGAATAGAAGATTGTTTTGTTTCGAATATAAGAATTATTTAATTGTTTAACGAAAACTCATGATCATTTGTATCTGAAATGAGGTATATATAAGCTGTCTAATATTTAAAAAGTTCTGTAACTGATTTAAAACAAGATCCACTACTTTTATGACAAGTTCTAGGATCCACTTATCCAAACTTGAAAAAAATTACCATTAAATATTTGTGTTTCACAACAACTTCAAAAGCTTCAGAGAGACTTTTTTTCAAAAGCTAGGCAGCATTTGTATTAACAAAGGAACAGATTAAAAGGGAAACTGCTAACAAAGTGACCTTTTTTTCAAAGTGTACCAAACAAATACTGGCAATGTTCATTTTTAATAAATAAAATAATAGATTATAATGGTTGTTTATTTTGCTACATAAACATCGATGTTTTCGAACATCGATGTCTTTCTTTCGATATATATCGTATATCGATACGCTTGAATCGATGTTAACATCGATGTCAACATCCATGTTTTTCTAATATCGATCATCCCTACTGTGACGTCACATTCTTTTATACTTGGATCGGGTATCCTACTCTAATCGTCCCGGGTCTTGAAAACTAGTCTCTACCTCCCAGTGAGCAAAAATTAATTCGAAGGCTTAAAAACGAACTATTATTTATCAATGTCAACAATCATAGGAATATTAAATACCCCTGTCGCAGCATCCTGCATAACATAGCGAATTTCCGTTTATAAAAATCCGTTTTTCTGTGATTTTTCACCCTTTTAAGTGATTTTTCCTCCTCTTTCTAATGGTGTAAATAAATGTCAAAAAAATTTTTAACTTTAGAAAATTTTGGCAAAAAACTAATTGTTTTCACGAAAAATGGTCAAAAAAACCATGTTCTAGGCATCCGACATGGCTGGCTAACGAATTTGTCCAACGGTGTGGGACTAAATATAAATTTAATACATAAATTTTAGTGAATATTATTTTTGGTTTCTAGGGACCCCAAAACAAATTTCTATTATAGTCTCGGGAGATTTATTTCGGAGCTCTAAAAAATAGAACTTTCTTCGGAACCCTAAAAAACGGCATATAAGTAACATACAAACATATACATATGTATGACGTATATGACTTATATACAATCTATATCTTCCTGTACCACAAACACATTCTTTCATATAATTATGCATATAGGTATACCCCTGTCGCAGCATCCTGCATAACATAGCGAATGCCCTTTTATAAAAATTAAATTTTCTCGGAAACTAGTTGACATAGAATAATAGTTTAAAGACCTTTTTTATGTAATTTTTTTTCGTCGTTTAAATGATGTAAAAAAATTTCGCAAAAATTTTTAAATAAGTGGAAA
Organism: Brachynemurus nebulosus; assembly: GCA_035578155.1. Classification (NCBI taxonomy): domain Eukaryota; kingdom Metazoa; phylum Arthropoda; class Insecta; order Neuroptera; family Myrmeleontidae; genus Brachynemurus; species Brachynemurus nebulosus. The sequence continues at coordinate 64,461,281 of JAPWDM010000002.1, forward strand.
TTTTGGCAAAAAACTAATTTTTTGCAAGAACAAACACCATGTTCCTGGCATCCGACGTGTCTGGCTAACGAACTTGTCCAACGGTTTGGGACTTGCAACATTTTCACCAAATTTCGTAAACCTAGGACATTTCGTTCGAGAGTTATCGTGCGGACACACATATATATATATATATATATATATATATATATATATATATATATATATATATATATATATATATATACATATATATATATATAAATTTTGGTGAATATTATTTTCGGTTTCTACACAGAGAAAAAATTCCAGTAAAAATTACTGAGCTGCCTCCGGTAAACGAGTCTTAAGTGACTAGTCCGTAGGAAATTATTAAGCAAAAATATAAAAAATGCGTTTTAAACATTATTTTTTACGATTCATTTGAAAATTTTTCCTGTACACCTTAAGAATTTTTCCTATACACCTTAAGAATTTTTCCTATACAGCTGCGTAAAATTCGATGGGCTAGTAAAATTTCAAGTGGACACCGGGAAAATTTACTTAATTTTTTGCAAAATATACTGGACATATGAATAATTTTTACTGAGTCGTTGTGCATTTGTTATTTGTCACACACCACTGCATAGCCAAGCATCACATAAACTGAGAATAAATAAAACAAGCATGCGCAATAGCACCGAGCATAACACGACCAACACGACTTCAGACTGCAACTAACCAGGACTGGTTCATTTAGTTGTTCAATAACCAACGTGACTGGATGTTTACATAGTGGTTTTTTTTTTTATAATAAATTTTTAAAACAAAAAATTGTTGTTTCATGAATTTTTGTATAGTTTTGATATGTTAATTGAAATATGTTTTTATACAAATTATTGTAATGTGCTTATTGTTAAAAATTTTTATCATGTAATACCTATGTCAAATGAAGAATTTATATATTTTTTTCCACAAATAATAAAAAACCGCAAAAATTTTTTTCTATATTAATAATTTGATTTTAATGCTTACCCTTCTATCAATATCCTTTTAAACTATTTTAATTCAATTATTTATTAATAAATAAAAAAAAGCCTTATTTATAAATAATACGGTAATTTTTACTGAGCTATAGGATAATTTAAAATTTTTACTATAATTATCGTATTTTTTGCTTAGCCTGTCACTTATGTCCGCATTACCAGAGAGCTCAGTAATTTTTTACCAGAAATTTCAGTAAAAATTACTGTATTTTTTTCTCAGTGTAGGGACCTCAAAACAAATTTCTGCCATGGTCCCGGGTTCAAGTCGCGTCATGACAGTGGCTGTAATAGCGAGCTTCCATTCTGGAAATTCGCTAAAAGAAATCCATTGTATTTGGCCTAGATGTTTGATAAATCCATTTCCGCCCAATGCACTGTAACTGCTTCATACTACAAAGCACTCGTAAAATAAAAATTTCCTGATATTATATATGTAGATCAGGTCCAGATCTAAGGAGGGGGGACAAACCGGGGCCCCTGCCCCGGACGTCAATTTCAAGGGGCGCCAAAATCATACTAGGTCGGTCTATATTAAATGGCCTAAAAAAGTTGGCTGCTCAACTATTTTAGAAAAAATTAATATTCTTCCAGTTGTTTCTATTATATTTGAGGTATTAAGAACAGTTCTTAAAAAAAAAATTATCTTGAACCGTTTAAGCGTGGTAGACATTTTTATTTTCCAATTTGCGCTGATTTTTGTGTTTGCAGCCATTTATGCCAATGCACATATTTCATAAACCGTTCATTCTAATAGGTTGAAATAAAAACCATTTTAAAGGTAATAAATGTCTCTTTATTTTAAGTGATGTGCATATTTAACGTATTTTCGCCCCTTCCATAAGAAAACTTTACCTAAAGTTGGATTTCAAAAGTGAGCAAAATTCACTTTTTGAACATTTTTTTTTCAATTGTGAAATTTGTATCCTTTACACACTATTTTAATTGTGAAACTTGTATCCTTTAATTTTTAAAAATTTCCGAAAACTGACTTTTTTCCAAATTTTGGAATTTTGCGCCCCTGTATCTCTAATGGGGCTGATGATAAAAGTCTGAAATTTGCACAACTCGTAGTGTTTTCGGAGTAGATTTATTAAAATAAAAAATCAACTTGTACTTATATTGATCCTTTACAAAACCCTCAATTTTTATCATTGCCGCAACGGGAAAAATTGAAGTTTTATAAAGGACTTATATACTTATGAGTTTTTCTGACAATTTATGTCAAACGTTAGAGACGGGGGGGGGGCGCCATTTTCAAGTTTCTGCTCCAGTTCTGAAAAATCGTAGATCCGAGGCTAATGTAGAATCAGAGTAGTAAAAGTACCAACATTGGTTCTCTCTCGACTTCTAGGCTCGAAGTCGAAGGCAGGCAAAGCCAATATTTTTGGAGGACAGGTTACCGTAAAAACTCGACAAAAATCTTAACCGAAATTCTGAAATTATGTACTTACCTATACATAAATTATTTTTATCTTCCATTAAAATACAAAAATTATCAACTAATTGGTTAAGAATACCGTTTCTTTTGCAATTATAAAATATTAAGAAATTAATTTATTAAAACACGTTTGATAAATTGTTAAACTCTTTCAAAGACTCTTTCGTACATAAATCAAAAATTTCAAATCAAATTAATTAACTAAATATATTTAATTATTACCAATCCAACGAGGAAAATATATACTGATATATTACAACACCAAAAATAGAATTTTTTCTACAAAATATTTATGTTAATTTATTTGGTTGTATATTTGAAAAAAATTACATAAGCGGTTAACAACGGCACAACGCGTTAAACAACTGAAAACAAACAAGACAACGACGAAACGGTTAAACATATCAAATTTCATTAATGTATGTATTTTCGATTTTTTTTTCTGTATTTTTTATTTAAATAAGAGGACAATAATCATATTTTTGAAATGTCTATGTACCGTGTCACCGCACGCAGTAATAATTGATACGTCGTGAAATTAATGTGATACGGTGTTAATGATTTATATGAAAAAGTGCGCATGACAGGTACATTATTACGAACAAAATATAATTATCGAGATAATTTATTATTATTTAGTAAGGGGTGGGATAAGAAGTATTAAAATATGGATATGTCTCTTGAATGGGATATAGTTGAAAAAATTCACGACGTTTAAAATTGGATCTATTTAATCTGTACGCAGTATACTTGATGTCGTATTATTGCACACAATTTCGAACACTGATTGCAAACCTATTGCTATTCTTAAATATTTGGAAATAGCCGATAAATTTTTTTTCTTTTTTTTCGTGGATCTTGTGTTGAAAATCAATGGAACTTGTACCAAAGGAACTATAAAATGTGACTAAAATTTAAGGGCAGGATTTCCTCTATCAGTTACGTGATTATATGGATAATTTTTTTAAAACCATTAATCTCGCTTATCTGAACTGAAAAGTTTCTGAAATTGTGCAGTAGATAGGAGTTATAATATGTCGACAATCGACAATCGACTTTTTCCAAAACAACGTCTTTAAGAAACCTTCCCCGCTGAGGAAACCAGGGGCAAAATTTCGAAAAATTTTATAAAATTTTGTGTTTCTATAAGCTTGTTTCCTTTTCCTTACAAGGCAAAATAAATTTTGGTTCTTTGTAACTTCTAAACGAAAAATGGTTTTTTAATTGATATTGTTTTACTTATTATACTAAAATACTTATATAACAGTTCCTTCTCAGTTACTGGCCCCAGCTCCCACTATTCAACAGGTTTCAAATAAAAACAAGACGGAAAAGTTCTGCAGCTAAGCATCCCTAGTTGTGATAAAATATTGCCTTTAATTGCCTTTCCTTTCAGTCAAGGACATAGGGTTTTAGTATTGTGACTTCATATAGGTATTAGTGATGTCGGATGATCAATCGATTAATCAGTTTAGTCGACTAATTTTGTTTGCAATTAGTCATTTTTAGTCAACTATCTTACCTTCGATTAAATGATTAAAATGATTAATCTTTTTTTTTAAATGACTTTCTTTTGTAATATTTATTCGACTTCAAAAAATAAAAACTGAAAAATGATCCATTTATATGATTTTTTCTTGAAAAATATATTAATAGTTAATACATAATTAAATTTAAGAGAAAACGTCGTTTTTGAAAGGGTTACATAGGTTACCCTATATTTATGAATTCGACTAAAAAAAAATGTAGTCGATTACTCGACTATTGTATGCACGATATTTTCGACTAATGACTAATTTTCACTGAGAAACAACTTTAACCGACTAATCGACTAACTGTTCCTCGGCTCGACATCACTAATAGTAAGTTTATGTAATATGTAAACTTATATAATAAGTTTATGTAATTAATTGGAGCTAAGCAGAAGAATTCAGACTCTTGTGATAAACATTTATTTAAAAGCTTGATATTCAAGAATTTCTTTCTATGTATACGTTTACGCAAGAAAATTTTTCCATCCAAATGATTAAAGACTTGAAATTATCGAACATAATAAAGAATTCGAGAAACAAATTACAATTCATTCCAGCAGAATAATTCATGTTTAACATATTTTAGCATTAATAATATTTTTTTTTTTTCGAAAAAAATTTCATAATACTCTTACTCTTTACGTTCAACTATTTTCATCTTATCAATAAATTATTGCCACTTCCACGATTTGTGTGTGTTTTTTTTTTCTTTTTGAAATTTTTTTCAAGTTAATGACCTAACATGCTCCGGCTCTAGTAGGCTAGGCCAGGCTGCTTGCCTGAATGACTAACGAACAAGACAGATTGGATTAATAAAATATAAATTTTAATTTTATTTCTTATTTTGATTTGATATGCGGTACAAATCTTAACGGCCAAGCGACGCGACAACCAATGCGGCAGCACTGAGATGAAAGGGTAATTGATGAGATGTGTTAGGTTGTGACGACTATAAAATATCAGTTTGAGGAGTACCTACTTGCATGTGTGAGATGTTGACTTTTATAACGTGTTGTCAAGTGAGTAACATTTTTTTTATTTTTTATTTTTTTTTATTGTAATTAGTAATTATTTAAATTTGCCACAGCGAAATCAGCGAAGTGTTAATAAAAAAAGGAATTATTGCTAGCAATTATTAATTTTATTAGGTTTTTAACCCTAGAATCAGACGTACACGTCAAAACGACGAACGAACTTCTCTAACTGCTCCAATACTACAACTTGTCGGTACCTGCTTGTTGTGAGATTTCTGTTATCTAATTTATTTGTTGTTATAACACATAAGACGTATTTATTTTGTTTATAGTCATTGTCGTTTTGTTTGTATTGAAATAGTGTCCGTCAAAAGGACGTCGATATATGATTACGCGATGTTTTTTTTAAAGATTTTGTACTTCACATATAAAAGTTTTCCTAATTTTTCTAAAATTTATTAAAAAATATGCATGTCATAATTAATTTATTCAATGATTATGATAATATGAAAGATGATTACAGCTGTTTGACTTATAGAGACGACATAATACTGAGGTTTTAATATATTGAATCAAAAACTAAAGAATGCGTTTCAAGTGACTTAATAAAAGATTAACAATTTATTTTGTGGAAAATATTTTAATTTTTATTATTTTTTGAGATCTTATTCGAAAAATTACTAACAAATTTTTGACTGAGAAATTTCACATTCTGTAAAGTCACACATGTCCACTGACTCATAATAGTTCATAAATGAATTATTTGAAAGACATGTTTTATGATACAATTGATGTATTTATATATTTTTTAGTTTTTATAATGAAAATATGTTTTGATAAAAAGATTAAGAAAATTAATAAATATTTACATTAAGAAATTTCCAAATCCAATTTTTTTAAATATTTTGTTCGTTTTTGTAGTATTGTTATGTAAAAAAAATTTTTTTTGCAAATAAACTCTAAAACTCTCCGTAAAAAGTCCATCCGTCAAAACGACGTCGACGTATGATTAACGTTTCTCGTAGACCAACGTATGATTCTAGGGTTAATATCTTCACAAAGCGAATAATCGTATAAGTCGCCCGTCTTGCAGTCTTGCTTTGGTCTTGTATTTTTTGCAGAGCTGAGAGTACGACTCGTAAGTGAATAAGATCAAGAAACAAGCACTAAACTCTTGCTAAAATATAAGAAACTATTGTTTACTAGATATTATCATTAAAATTTTTGAAAAATCTCCACTGTGATATTTTTATGTTAAACTAGTGGTTCGCAAAGTGGTCTATATCGACCCCAGGGGTCGATTACGACTTGCAGAGGGTCCACATTAGCGCACAGAAAAATTGAGGACCCATAAGATGCAAATAGGGGTCTACAACAGTATTGCGTCACGAGAGTGGGTGAGGTATTTGTTTCAGCGAATTTCCAGAATGGAATTCAGCTATTACAGCCACTGTCATGGCGCGACTTGAACCCGGGACTATGGCAGAAATTTATTTTGAGGTCCCTAGAAACCGAAAATAATATTCACTAAATTTATATATACATATATATATATATATATATATATATATATATATATATATATATATATATATATATATATATATATAACTCTCGCGATAACTCTCGAACGAAGTATCCAATTTTTACGAAATTTGGTGAAAACATTAGAAGTCCCAAACCCTTGGATGAGTTTGTCAATCAGACACTTCGGATGCCAGGAACATGGTTTTTGTTCTTGAAAAAAATGAGTTTTTTGCCAAAATTTACACTTATTCAAAAATTTTTGTGAAATTTTTCTACACCATTTAAAAGAAGAAAAAAAATTACATAAAAAAGGTCTTTAAACTATTATTCTATGTCAACTAGTTTCCGAGAAATATTAATTTTTATAAACGGCAATTCGCTATGTTATGCAGGATGCTGCGACAGGGGTATATATATATATATATATATATATATATATATATATATATATATATATATATATATATATATATATATATATATATATGAACGTAGGTATTTATACATACTACGTAAAGAAATTTATGTGTGTTGTATATTAGCTTGTATATAGTCATGTACATACATATGTATATGTTTGTATGGTATATTCCTTTTTTTTAGGGTTCCGCAGAAAGTCCAATTTTTTAGAGCTCCGAAAGAAATCTCCCAGGACTATAATAGAAATATGTTTTGAGGTCCCTAGAATCCGAAAATAATATTCACTAAAATTTATATGAATATATTTATATTTAGTCCCACACCGTTGGACAAGTTCGTTAGCCAGCCATGGCGGATGCCTGGACCTGGTTTTTTTCGTCATTTTTCATGAAAAAAATTAGTTTTTTACCAAAATTTTCTCGAATTATAATATTTTTATTTACACCATTAGAAAGAGGAGGAAAAATGACTTAAAAGGATGAAAAATCACAGAAAAACTAATTTTTATAAACGGAAATTCGCTATATTATGCAGGATGCTGCGACAGGGGTATATTAATCTTCTGTATATATATTTTTTTACTGAGTTCAAAATGGAAGTAAGAAGTGTGCATATCCGCCATTGTCTTCTATACGAATTTCATCAAGGAAAAAATGCTGCTGAAGCTCAAAGAATAATAATCTGTACAACTTATGGTGACAGTGCTATTGATGACAGTACGTGCCGAAGATGGTTTCGGAAATTTACAAATGGATATTTCAATTTAAATGATAAACCACGCTCGCTCTAGAAAGCCTCCAACAATCAGTGGCGAGGAGTTGCAAAAATTACTAGACCAAGACTCTGCGCAAACACAACTTACAGAAAAGTTAAACGTCACTCAACAAGCTGTTTCTTAAAAGATTACATGGTTTTTTTGCAAAAAACGGGTAGAATTTAGTTGTACACCTAATTAACAGAATATTAGGCTAACTTCAAAAATGCTTCACTGCTTGCATGAGGCAGAGTCAAAAGTTCAAAAAAGCATCACAACGAAAAATCAAAAGTTCATTTTTGCATTTGATGCGTCAAAACAATGCATCAAGAATTTGGTGATGCGTGTCCAAGATGCATGTAATGTGTATAATGTAGAATTATAACTACTTGCCATATTATGTAGGTATTAACACCAACAGGAATAATTCCGAAAAACAAATTGTTAAAAAAGATGAATGTATTTAGTTACCTTTGATCAAAAATTGTTTAAACTATTTCAATACAACTTGCACACAGAATAGGTATGTAATATTTTTTATTCAAATAATTTCAATATTTTCAATTTCAAGTAAGTTCAAGTTGAAATTCAAAGATAATATACCTATACAAGGACTGTATTGCTATATTATCTATAGTCTATCATGCTACATTATCTGTCTTATCTATAGCCAAATCAGAGGCTAAATAATGCCAATATCCCGTACAAAAACATCTAATGTGCATCAAATTTCAAGAGAGCATCAGCAGCGCATCATGTAGTATTAGATTCATCAGAAAAGTCATGATGCTGCATCGATGCGGTAAAGTTTACATTTTTGAAGTTACTCTATATACCATTCTAGATGGTAAAAATGTCAAAGTACTCTTTTCCACCACGTTCAAAATTTCATTTTTTTCGTTTAACACCCGACCAAAAATTTCTTATCATTCAATTAACTCTGAAACCTGTAATTAAGTTGTTACGAAAAAGATTTATTATGCTTCTATGATCTACTGTGGATTTATTTTCTCTTTTTTTTTGGATCAACCTACGCAAATTTTTTGGTCATATATTAAAAAATTTATCTCTTACCTTTTCATATATAAATTATTTTATTCAATTTTAATTTTATTATATTGTATATAAATTAAGAATGATTTAATAAAATGACTAGGCTGATGCCACGAAAATAAGTTAATTAGGAGATTTTAGCTTCAGGTATATTATGTTGTGTAGGTTGGTAAATTTTTTATCAGTTGATTTTCCTATAAAAATAGTAATAATTTAGTCTAGAAAACTAAAAGCTTAGGTGACTAAAATATAAAACGCTTAAAAGAAATAAACTATTCCAACGTAACTGTGACCTTAATTGAAAAATTAAGCGGAAAAATTATTCAAGTTGTTATTTCACTGATTTAATTATTGGCCCACCTAATGATGAATATTAAAATGACATTCGATCGTCATTGATCTGTAAAAATCAATTAATCCTAAATGATATGTAAACTTTATCTAAGATGCTTTTACACTCAATTAGTATTGCAGACAGTATTATAATCCTTACTAATATTATAAATGCGAAAGTGAGTTTGTTTGTTTGTTTGTTTGACTGACTTTCACGCCTCAACAGTTTAACCAATCAACTTGAAACTTTGCACAGACGTTGCTTGCGGGTCAGAGACGGTTATAGGCTACTTTTTATTTCGGGAAAATATTTCGTTCCCGAGGGAAAATGCATTAAATTACAACAGCTGACGATTAAGAAACGGATAAATGATTTCAAACTTTGTATATTGCTAATAGAAGGGATGAGAAAGGACACAAACTACTTTATACTCCGGGAAATTTCCCATGGGAAGTTTCATTCCTGTGGAAAAATATATTTTAAATGAAACAAAAAAATGATGATAAACAGATACGGCGATATACTGCGATAAACATAGGTTATCTTTTATACCGATAAAATATCTCATTCCCGAGGGAAAATGTATTTAAAACGAAACAATGAAAAACAACTGACTATTAAAAAAAAGTATGATTGATTTCAAACTTTGCATATTGTTTACAGAGGCGATAAGAAAGGACACAGACTACTTTCTATCCCGGGAAAATATCTAGCTCCCGTGGAAAGTCTTATTCCCGTGGAAAAATATATATTTAAAACAGTATAAAAAAGAATCATTGATTTCATTTGAACTTGGCATGTTGTTAAAGGAATGTTATAGTCTATTTTTTGCCCGGGGAAAATATTGTATTTCTGTGGGAAAATTTTAAAGAAAAAAGTAATAATACCGACTCGACTTAATTATTGTTTTTATTGTGTTTTTGAGTAGTTTTAAAGTGTTTCGAGTATAGTGTGTACAATGGTTTTTTTCTTCTGTTGTTTCTTCTATTTTCGCTTACTGTAGTTATCAAATTTTTTTTTTTTATTTTTTGAAATTTTATCCATGAACGTTTTTAGTCATTTTCTAGAAAAATACTTACTTTAACATGTTTTTCACACGAAATTTTATTATTAATTCATTTCATCGCCTGACTATGTGCCTTGGACTTACGAACTTATAAGGACCTACGAAGGTCTAAAAATAAAATTTTGAATAAAAAGGTGCTATATTGTACCAAAAACAAAATTGTAAACGAAATTAACGTACAGGAATTCAAAACTAATATGAAAACTGAATTAAACAGGACTTACAAATACGATTTTTATGTAAAAATTCCTAGGATTTACGATCCTACGATGGTATCCATATCATTATATTGCTCAATTACGCTTAACACTTTACTAGATCTTTAAAATCATTAATACTGTTTTATAATTTGACCGTGTTTTGACCGATCAATTGACAGACAAATACAAGTTTCAACAATCCTTCTATTTCGACGCACATATGTAACCAATATTTAGCAACGACAAGAGATTTGATGAATTCCTTTCAAAACGAAACAAAAAAATCGTTAATTGGAAAAACAAGAATTTCCAAAATCGATGCCGATTAATTATCTACGATAGCGGATTGTAAAAAAAAAGTTGTTAAAGAATTCGAATAAATTCCTTATTCAACATTTTTCAATTAAACTATTAAAGCGAAACAAACAAACTTGTGGGAAGAATTTTTTTTGTGTTGTTGATCAAATAAAATATTTTCGATCATCCAAATATATCAATTGACCTTGTCCAATGTCCATTACATACATATACATGTATACTGCATAAAAAAAAATGTATCAAATAAGTTTGCCTATATTAACGCATGGCTACGATACGATGGGCCATCAGGTGAGTGAGCGTAGTAATGATTAAACGGAACGATAATCAAAAATGAAATTTAAAAAAAAAAATTATTTGCATGACATAAATACCAACATGACGGATTAAAGAAAAAAACGACAAGATGTTTTTATGTAATTTTTTTGATTGGACTAAATATTTTTATCGAATTTTTTTTTTTAAATTTTATTCGGAGTTTGGTCAATTTGGTATGTTAATCTACACAAATATTTTTAAGTACAAAATTAACAGCAAAAGTACTTATACAAAATTTTTTTCTTTTTCAGAATGAAACGAAAGAACGTGTTGCATGTCCAGTGTCTTTGCCAGTAAGAATATTTTCAAAAAATCGAATGGAAATCTAGAGCCTTGAAAATAATCAACCCATGGAAAAAAAAATTACTCACAATTTTAGTTTAAACTCTGACGAAAGTATGAATTAACAGATGAAGCTTAGAAGACGTAGTACAACTCTTAGAAGACTTCAGAAAGTGTTCAGAAACAGATTCGAAAACTGAAACTATCCATTTTCCCAAGCTGAAACTAGTTAAAGGGTAGAAGGTTTTGACAAAAATGACCAAGACTTCAAAACTATTAGTTTCATCTTTAGGTTTCTTTATATTTTTCAATATTTTTTACAAAATATAAAACCTGAAGATAAAACTATATAAGTTTTGAAACGTTCTTTTTCGATAACAATCACAATATGTTGGTGATTTTTCTCCAAACCTCCTATCCTTTAACACGATGACTAATTCTTCCCAAATTCGTTTAGGAAATGTTCAGGACTTAATTTCCGCATGTATTTTTTCTGTCTTCATGATTCTTAGTTCAAAAATTAAAGAAAAAAAAATAACACCAAAAACCTATGAACAGTTTCAAATTTCAGGTTTCTAACATAAAAGTTATGGTTTTTGGAGCTTTAAAAAAATTTGGTGTACGTGATGACGTCATCAAGTACAATTTTTTTCTTTTTTTCTTAAGTATTTTGTGTGTCAAATTAATATTTTCTCTGTAAAAATTTCTTCTATTTTTAATTTTTAGAAGTTAAGATATCGACCAAAAGTCACTCTACGTTCGATGACTTAAACATCATTGTTATAATTATAGTTTGTTCACCCAAACCACGAAATTTTACGAAGCAAACGTATTTTTCCTTTGTGCCCTTCCTCATTTTAAAATTTTATCTACTGTCGACAAAATATTTTGGTATTTACCACTGACTTACATGATGTAAACATGATGCAAATGTATTTTGGTACAAAAAGTAATTTGCACGAGACACTAAACAAAGAAATTGTGGAAAATTTAACCTTTAACCGGTAAGGTGATGTCTGCGAGTCGTATATAAATATATTCTTTCAGTTTTCTTCCTCCTTGTTTGTTTTTCTTAACTGAACGTTTGTGTATTCTTTTATGGTTTACCTATGGCAAATTTTACCCTGCTGGCGTAAGGGGAGTGTTTGATACGTGCATATACGTGTGGTCTCCAGTTTTGGCTATGTATGTTACCAGCCCGCGGTATGTTAATTTGTTGATATCTCTCAGACATCACTTTACCGTAAGTATTATAAAAAATTCACCTTACCGGTTAAGGTTTAAACATACAAATTTCTGATAGCGCAAAGCCGCAGGTAAAAATTAATATTACATCAAATTAACATTACAACATAATTACATCAATAAAAATTTATAATTGGTATTAACTGAAGATTGATGTTGAACGGAAATTATTGCTACTGCGCGAATGAGAAACAGGAAACCGAACTGAAGTTAAAATTTGCAATCATAATTATAATTAATAAAAATTAATCATCATTATTTCCATGTTTATTTATTTTTTTTTCGCCACCGATAGTAATATAATCCTCACACAACACTATAAGGGAGGCCAATGACGCCAATGATAGACATCCTGCTTTATTCTCAAGTGATTTTTGCATCGCTATCTGTGTGATAATGTTATTTCAGAAAATAAATCACAGGTATAACTAATTGATTATAATCACCTGTATATATTAATATAAAATGCAATATCATTTGTACACTTAATAATATTTTAAATATTTCTCAGTCGTCTTTAACACTTTAGAATGTGTCTTGTAAAAGGAATGTATTTATACATGTATGTAGGTACCTATAATAAAGGTACCTACATCGAGATATGAAACTTTGATTTTAATTTTTTTTTTCTTTTGGGATTATTTGGTCGGTATGCATGCGCATATACACGCATATGTACATAATAATATTCATACCTGTCGTTTCGGTCTTGCGGTCTATCAGTCTGATACAGTGTTTGCGCTACCATGGAGTACCTGCTAACACGATAGAGTCGACTTAGGCCCGATTTACATTAACGCTCCGCTCTCACTACGATATCACTCCGCTCCCGGTTCGATATAATATTCTTACACCATAAACAATGAGTGTATTCACATCATCGCTCTGATATCTTGTTATGATAGACTTGTAGTGGCTTGTACCTATAGTGTAAACACTTTTTTTGACTCCACTCTACTCCGCTTGCATTCAATTGTTATGAAAAGATGTTTGTATCGAACTGAGACCGAACTGGGAGCCTACCCAGAGCGGCATTATAATGTGAATGGACAACGAATAGGTACCAGCATGTTATCAGCACTGTAATGTGAACACAACAAGATTATATCGGAGCGAGAATGAAGTGGGAGCGTATCGAGAGCGTAGCGTTAATGTAAATCAGGCTTTAATACCGGATTAACATGTGTTTAGTAGCTAAAGCAAGTAAATAAACTAAATCCCACTTCCTACTTTCCAAACTTTAAAATGTTTGAATCGCAAAATAAAAATAAGTACAATTTTCGATAACAAAAATTTTTGATAATAAATTTATCGTAAACTGTTTTTGCGATAAAGTAGCAAAATTATCGAAAAATAAAAATTAATGTGGAATTCAGGAATATTTCAAATACATTAGAGCAATCAATCTATCTATAAATGAATTGCAATATCGAAAATTTTGGACACTAAATAACAAAATGTGTTGAAAGAGGCAATCTGGGAAGAGTTATAAAATGTTGCAAACTGACAGTATCCATACCAAAATCTACTGATATTGAATAACTGATTAAAAAGTTAAATTAATTAAAAAAAATATAAGAATTTTTTGAGATCTACACTTGTAGCATGTATATGCAAAATTTCATCAAGCTGTATAAGGAGTTTCAAAATTTTTTTTCGAAACCCTAAAATAACACATAAAAAGCTAACTATCATACATAGCGATAACATACAAACAGCAAACATATACAACAAAAAGCACATAGAAACCTCGGTCGCAGCACTCTGCATAACTCAAGAACTCACTCGAAAACCAACTTACATAGGGATAACGGTTTAACTACGTAAGCGTAAATTTTTTCACTCTTTACCATAATGTAAAAAAATCAACTTTTAAATCTTTGCTTCAAATTTTTTTCGAACAACTCACTTTTTGAGGTTCTGGGTCTCGGACGTACCTATCTGACTAAAGAACTCATCCAAGGGTTTGGAATTTCGAATCCGTTCATTTAATTTCGTAAAAATAGGATGTTTCTTTCGAGAGTTATCCTGTACGTGTATAGTTATCCAGCAAAATAAAAAACTGTTAATTTTTTTCAGCTCACGTGAATATATTGTGAAAATAGTGTGCAATAAGTGCGGGAAATTGTCGATTGCCCACGAAAGCTCATTCGCTTGAGTGGGGCAATCGACAATCCCGCACGAGTTGCACATACTATTTTTTATTACGAATTTCACATACTTTTTTCTATTATTATCACTATTTTTGACATTTTTATTACTTTTTTTAAAATAATATTTTTAAGTGTTCGTCTTTTTTTCTGAATTAATTATCGTTTAAATTACTTTGTTGGTGGTTTCTATAGAAATAATTATGAAATATTTATTAAATGAAAAATTAAGAGGCGGCTTTGCGTGTTTTGATTAAATTTTGCGTGTTTTATTGTCAATTTGCGTGTGGAAAGTTACTTTCCACACGAAAAAAAGTATACGGGAAGAGTACAGTGGGTAAACAGCTATTTTGTGTACAGAAATGTGTGCGCCAAGTTAGTACTTCTCCCGCATGAGTAATAAAAATATATTTATATTACAACTCTTCTCTATCGCATTCAGTACTCTAAGATTTTAACTCATTTAAATTATAATGGTCTTGAAACGCGTTGTGTGATATTTAAAATACATTTTTAAATATCTACTTTTAATGCGATATATTTTACTTAACTAGCGGTCTGACTGATACGGCCGTCTTATTTAAAAATACAAAATTTATATTATACATACTAATATGCACATACCTATGTATTTTGTTAATAATTAAGTACATACCAAAAAACCGAATCAAAAATCAATGGACCTTCTTTTTTCACCTACAGATTGCATTCTTCAATAATGACATCATTTATAATATGACTTGATTACTTAATAAAAAATAATGATTTCGAAAAATTTTTATCATTTTTTTTTTTATTAAATTAAGGTTCACAAAATACAAAATAAAAGATATTTGAGATGCCACCTTTTTTTTAGATAAAATATATTTTTTATGATCGAGCTATCAAATAAAAAAGCTAGTTTAAGAGCCTGTAAAACATAAGCTTAATTATAACTTTTTGCAAATTCACATAACACTACTACTAAAATCACTGATTCATCCGAAAGTGTACTTAGTAAGTAATAGAAAAAAAGCTGCGAAAGGTTGTTGTAGTTCTTCCTGCTCCCACGTTTTTTTTTTCGGGATGAAATTTTTCCTGGCCTCTGCGTAAGTCTAACCAATTCCCTTTATCAATTTCAGTCTTCTTTAATATTATTCTTTAATATTTTTCTTAAATATTTTCGCTAATTTACGACTCTCCTTACCTCTTTAATTTTGTTATCTTCGACCCCGAACTCTAGGAACCGATTTCAGAACTTTTCTCTCACAGAAATTGACCAATTTGAAAGGCACGAGAAACCCTAAACTATCAAAAACTCGAAGATATTCAACCAGAAATTGAATCTAGGAGTTTAAGAACTAGAGGCCAGCTCTCTAGCCACTAAACCACGTGATCATCAACCCCCATTAAATTTTTTTAATCTATTATGACCCAAAGTATGAAGTTTATAAAATGTTTATTAATAAAATGACGTTTAGAGCAATGCAAATATAATTAAAATCGTTAAATCGTTTCTTTAATCAAGCAACTCACTTGATATATTCTTCTGATCTATTCGTAAATGTATTCAGAAAAACTTGGAGCAGGGGTTTCCAAAATGTGGCCCACGATGCCAGATCGTCTCAAATCTTGAATTCGTTAATTATCATTAATCTACATTTTTTTTTAAAAGGAACAACCAAAATTTGTTCCGGAAATGTAATTTAATTCCCGTCATAATTCTGATTTAGTTAAAAACTGAAAAAGCACTATTGAAAATCTATAAACAGCTTCAAATTTGACGTTTCTAGCATCAAAATTATAGTTTTTAGGGCTTTTAAAAAATTTTGTATACGTGACGACGTCATCAAGTTTAATTTTTTTTAAATTAACACTATACAGTCCGAGCACTTTCACAGTAAACTTCTCCAGGAGCCGGCAATATTTTTAAAAAAACTTAATATAAACAAATACATAAAATCACTCAACATGTGTAAACATACGTACATATACACTGGTATTTTTAATAAAATCAATGACAGGAAGTAAGATAATAAATTGATAAAAAAAAATATTTTTATAAAAGTGTTTTGTTCGGCCTCTGCGGTTATTGTGATTATTTTCGGATGCCCAAAAAAAGGACAGTAAAGAGTTAATAATTATAAATAGAAATGATATGAATCAGATCTGTTGATGAAATTTGGATAATTCAAATGTCAAATTTTCGTTTTTCCTCTAAAAGTGGCCAAGCTCGTCCAGAAAATGTGATTTATTTTCTAGATGTGCTTTTCTGTTAAGTTGTAGCGTTCCGTACTATCAAGTAGAGCAGGGGTGACCAACCCGCGGGCCGCATGTGGCCCGCCTAGAACTTTTTTGGCCCGCGAGATTCGTTACACTTATACAAAATATATTTATTTTATAATGACCAAGGTAGTGAAAACCAATGTATTAAAAAAATACATAATATATGGGAACGCAAAATTTTTAATGCGACCCGCAGAGTTATGATGTGCTTCCAAAGTGGCCCGTCAGATCAATACGGTACTTAACTGTATTCAGAATTTGTTCTACTGTTGAATAATTTTATGTATTATCCTTAAATATATTCAATTTTAGTAATGACAAATAAAAATACGCTGCCAATAGGGTGGGCACACAGCTTCCTCGTAGTCGTAAAAGGCTTTAAAACAGTATTCTACCAAATATACATATTATATACCGTGAAATTATATTTTCGCCTTGAAGTTTATAAAAAACTGTTGTAACTCAAAAGACTTAAAGGCTAAATTATAAAATAATAGCAAAAATATTTTAGAAACTAACCCCCAATATACCCTAAAAATTTGAGCGAGATAGAACTAGCAGTAAATAAGATAATGACATTTAATGGGACTTCATGGTAGCGGCGTAGCTACCGTTACTCCGATTTCGATTAAATTCATAGGGGACCATATAGGAACCAAACTACGTAATTTCTGAAAATTTCAAAAAAAAGAATTGAGTAGTTCCGAAGTTATGCTACTTCGTGCAATTTTGGAATGACATGGTAGCGGCGTTGCTACCGTTACTCCGATTTTGATTAAATTCATAGGGGACCATCGCGGAGCCAAACTGCATAATTTCTGAAAATTTCATTAAAAACAATCGAATAGTTCGGAAGGTATGCCACTTGGTGCAAAATTGGAGACACACAGACGGACAGACAGACGGACAGCCCAAACCAAAATTGTTCAGGAAGCTCTAAAACGTAAAATGTGCGTAAAAAATTTGATTTTAGAGAGAACAAATTTTTTATTTTTCAAAAGTTATCACAATGCTTCCGCTACTTTAGTAGTCTCGGAAGCAATATTCTTTAGTTATTCAAAAATTCGATTTTGAAAATTATAAATTTTTAGCCTTCATTAATGCGATTGAAAACGCAGTGATATTTGAAAATGACGTCATTTTTTATAGCAGATCTTATTACTGTAGTTACGTATTGTCTATGACAAATTGCATTTTCATTGTGACATTTTTACAATTCTAATTGACCAAGAGAGGTTGTTTTCTTTGTAATTTATTTTGAACTTTTTGGTTTGCAATTAATTTTGCACTCAAAAAAGATTGATGGAAGGAATACATCGTCACTTAATACGTAAAATATCCTTATCAACTTGTTTTAAATATTATGTTAAAAATGCTTTTATTTTTTGCTACAATTTTAAAGTTACGTCAAACTGTTTTCGTAAAGTGCATTTAATACTTGTAGGGCGTCATGAAAATCTTACAGTGATGATAAATGAAGAAGATAACAAAGTAGAAAGTTGTAAATATCACTAAAACTGAGCATGATGACTGCTGAATATTGTATACAAATTTGAAACCATGTTGACAAGTGTTGACATGAATGACAGCGACATTTATTTGAGTTAAATCGTGACGTCATTGCATACGTCACTACGCCAAGTCGTTTTTCCCGCCAATTTGTTCATTTAAAATTGAACAATGGTTTTTTTTGAAGACTTTTAAAAATTTAACAAAAATGAACTAATTTATACGTAAGAACAAAGCATTTAGAATCATTTCTCAATTGCAGTCAAGTACCCTATTGCGTTGGGTGGCCACCCCTGAACTAGAGCCCAGGAAACCAAATATACATAAAATCTTTTAGACACTTTTAAAGATGCAATCATTATCATGTCCGGATAATTATAGTAGTCTGAAGCCATACATTAATCAGACGTCATTCAACATTGAATAACTTTACATTATAACGCCAACACTACTATATGTAGCACGAACAGAGGAGAATAAACACTTCAGATAAATGCATTTCGTTGCACGGCGTATGCAATTAAATGAGATTAACTCTAGCTCTAAGCTCATTCAAATGATATTCTATTGCTAACTTAACTAACTATACATACAAATTACTGACAATGCAATTACTAAATCTTGCCAGAGCGAAAAAAGGCAACACATTACATTTGAACAAAATAGGGGAGTGAATTACGATTATTACATGTCAGTTTTGTAAAATAACATAAATATGTGTGTGTGTGTGTGTGTGTAAGCCTACATTTTCTTGACTTAAGTCATATAATATGTGCATATCATACCTGTCTCAGTCAGTATACCCATGTCATTAATTTAGTTCAATTAGAAAACTATTGCAAAAATTTTATTTAACAATAAACATTTCGACAAAATACCTAAAACTTTCTAAAAATATTTAATAAAACTGCTTCCTGGTACTCGTAGCAGACTTTTATCCAATGTTTAAAGTGATTTTCTGCTTAAGCTGTGTCTTAAATATCGTACACTTTTGACTCGTTGTAAGCAATTTGAAATAGAATCATATATCTTACTCTTTTTAGATAATAAAATTCGCTTATACATAAAAAGAATAAGGCATATGATTCTATTTCAATTTTTCAGTTGCTTACAACGAGTCAAAAGCGTATTAACGCCATCTTTAAAACAATAATAATTTTAAGACAATAAGAGGGTGAGATGCTTGTAAACATTTTATAATCGGCTATATAACTATGAAATTTATGAAAAAACGGACTGCCTATTTTTTTTTTTTTTAAACAAAAACATTACTTGACGTACACCAATACCTCAATTTTCGTCGTGGTTACGTCCCAAAAAAACATGACACAAAGTGAATTATGATTTTCTATAGCAAACCATGTAAAGATCGAAGATAGGTTTCAGGGTTACGAAAATATTACTTTTTAAAAAGAAAATTGAACAAAGTAAACATTTAAAAAACAAAAATAATATAAAATTTTATTACATAGGTACATAAAAAAAAAAAAAACAAATTCAATTAAAACAAAATAAAATAATCAATTAATTTATAAAAACAAAGTAAAAATTAATCACTGTTTGATGAGTTCATAGTGGCTGTTGTCGTAAGTCGGCTTTCTTTCACAAAAAATTGGTCCAATGTTTACGTTTGTCCAAAAAATTTCGAAAAAAAAATTAGACTCGAACCCAAAACAACGCAACTTCGAAAATCTAACGACGCATAATGAAAATTAGTACTAATTCAGCAGCGATGCAACTTCGTGTATATGTATACAGAGTGTACACTGTATACATACATATACCCCTACCACTCAAAACCACCGCTTGATCATAAGTGGTGGAATAAGTGTTAACGTAAATTTAATCCTCCTAACGCAAAATATGTAGGTATGTACCCCTAAAATATCAATCCGTTATTCAAAAGCGTTTAGAAAATATTTAGGAAAAAATAGTTTTCGTTTCACCCCTTACAGTGTTGTATCTCCCTTATTATTAAGTTTTGGAAAAAAGTATACATGAAAAGGTACCATTATTTTTGAACATACTATCAGCTCTAGCAAATACGATACATAATTCTTGGCCACCCTGTATATAATCAAAATTTATTCACAAACTTCTCGTGTGATAATAAGCCCTGAAGGAAGCTTTTTTTAAAAGTTCAGCAAAAATAACTAAATATCATTTCTATCTTTTAAGTTATCCGTTAAGAAAGACAGAAAAATATACTTTTTATGCCATGAAACCAAATTTTTTTAGTTTCTATATTTTTTGCGTAAATTCAAATAAATCACTAAGGGGGGGACCAATATAGGAAACTTTCGCCGACGTGTTGCACCCCCCCCCCCCCCGCAGTTTATTGTAAGACAGTGTGTGAATTGAACCAGCTCAGAAATAAATGATTATTTAATTAATTTAACCCCAGTTGGAGGACTTATTCCCACAATTTTATAAACCTCTGATGCATCTAATCAGATGTAACATTAGTGAAAGCAAAATGTTGCACCCCCCCCCCCCCCTAGTTTACTGTAAGTCCGTGTGTGAATTGAACCAGTTCAGAAACAAACGAAAATTTATTTAACCCCAGTTGGATCACTCATTCCTATACGATTTTATAAACTTTTGTGAAAGTAATACGCAGTTATAAACTTATTGATTTCAACGAGATCATTAACCGCATGTTATAAAGTAAATCGAATACTTCATAATAAAGTAATTTAATCAGTGACGTGGTTACAAGTAATTATGGGTTGGGCTTGTAATTCATTTTCTGATTACTTAAAAGGATATAAATAAACATAAATCATTTGCATCAATTTTTTTTCGTACTTCCACGGTAAATTAATTCCAATGAACCAAATTAGGTCTAGTGCAAATAATCGCTTTGATACAAATAACGTAATTTTTTCAACAAAATTGTTTTAAGAGCTTAACCCATTATAATCCAACATAAAACTGTTATTTTAAAAGATTTAATGAATTAAATAGGTACGGATCGTAATGAAATCTCAAATTTAACTAATTTAACTGTTTCCATTGCTTTAAGTACTGGCAACGATTAAATTTCCCTGGTGGGCGTTTCGGTAACTGGTGCGTAACAGACACTTTCTGGCAATTATAAATGCACCAGGTTTGACGTCATTTCATTTTTTCACAAAAATTTTGTGGTGATTTCGTTGTTGGACGTTCCCAAGACATTAAAAAATACCACAAAACCTCTTCGTCAGGGTGAACAGTATTTTTTCAAACTATTGTTGATGTGTATTTGTACCAAAGAACGAAATTTCAGTAACGTAAAATGTCAATACTTTAAATCACGTAATTATATGCGCAACTTACGTAAATTTTTATTTTATAAAATTCTTATTAGAATGCTCAATTATATGAAAATTATCTGTTATACGTTAGTTTCAAGACTCGTTGCCATAGGGAATCATCGATTTTAGCCATCTGGTCACGGCTACATTCGATCACCAAATATACAAATTTTTATTTGTATGAGAAGACCTGTAACTTAAACACGAAAGTTTGTTTTAAATTGTTGCCCTTTTCCAGTTCTGGGTTCAAAAAAATCAAATTTTTATGAAGTATAATATTAAGAGATTCAAGGAGAATACATTTTTATCAATCTTACAAACGACATACTGAATTACTAAATTTACGGCACTCTTAGCAAGTTTCTGTTAAGATCAGCCAATTTTTTTTTCTTTATATCGGAGTGTTCTCATTTTTTAACCAAAACTCTGAAATATCTGAAATTCGTTATTCTCTGAGGATCATTCCGAATTTCCATTCTACAATCATTATTTGTATGGGTAACTTCAAAAATTCGTCAAGTGCGTGTTTTTTGACACGCACTAAGTTAGGCCTTCTCAGAGGACTTGACGAATTTTTTTCATTATTTTAAAATATTTTGTTACCCTAAATCATAGATACCAGCGAAACACAATTCGATATCGATAATGGAAAGGCTGGGAAACTTTTAAAATTTGAAAAAATTCAATTTTTTCACATTTTTTTTTATCATTTTGTGTGTCTGCGTTTGTATGAACTTTTGAGTGCATATTTCGATAAAATAGACCAAAATAAACACTTTTTAAAGAATAAAAAAATCGATATCTCACTTCGTTTCGAGATATCGAACGCGAAAATTAGAAAAATTGGCTTAATTTTAACAACTACGATTACCCCAACGCCGTAATTTGAGTGCATATTCTGGTAAAATCGCATAGGTGTAAACACTGCATGACGTAAAAATTATTACATCATCGGTACGGCAACGCGGCTTCGGACTCAGTCGGCAGTAACATACGGGGGGGTTCTAAATTTCGTAAACGGTACGGTAACGATAGCGGGAAAATCAGGGCGCCATGCATTCTATTGACTTCAGCTTTACCCCAGAATGCAAGACGGGTAAAACCACTTCTGAAACGAGAGTAAAGGGCGTTAAGTAATTCGTCACTACGGTTAAATTAAGTTTATTAATAAACTAAATACATACAGGACCGAAAGTTGAGTTAGACGGAAGTTAATAATGTGTACTTGAACCTTATAATATTTTCACCAATAAGTAATTTCAGATCTTTTAATACAAATTTTCAGGTAAATAAATTTAAGAACGTTCTTGAATTTTCACAATGTTTTTGACATCATAAAGTTCGGTAATATTAATAATAATACAAGTTAAGTATTCTCAAAAAAAAAAAATAAATAAATCTTCAAAAATGCTTTATAAATTGAAGCATAACGGTAAATGTAATGTTACTCATACAATTAATGTTTCTTTTAATAAAAAGACGCTTAAGTGTCGGAAAACTTAAATTTTGTTACCTCCCTTTGTTATGGGTGATTTACTTGTATTTTATACGGAATTCATCTCGAAACATTGGAGTCCGGATGTACTAAAGATGCGGTAATTCAGTTATGCGGTACCAGTTTCCAACCGAAACGATCAATCGGTTCGTTGCAGGCCACAACCTGTCGGCTACACGTGGATCCACGGGAAGTTAAGCGGAATCCTCGGGAATAGATCAGTGTTTCAAATTGATAATTCGGCAGCGTTAACCAAAACGATCCAGAATACAACTTTATTGGCGGTAAATAATCGGTAATCCAGCATATAAATCAATGATTCCAAATCAGCGTTAAATCCAATCCATGAAAGGCGAAATCGAATCGAAAAATTGTAGAAAATGCGGTAAGATTCCAAAAGACCAAAATGTAGAAAATCTCGGAGAGATAAAAATAATAATCTCGAAAAATGCTCGAAAATCCAAAATAGAATGAATGAAGAAAAAGAAGAAAGATAAAGAAAAAAAATGATGTCCTCTGAAAGAAACACGAGTATTTTAGTTTACGAAATATAACAATAAGAAAATAAACTCACCAGCGGAGAACATATAGAGATCGGCAATTAATCATGCAGGCTTTAAACAATCAGCCTGTAACTCGGCAGTGATGATATTAAAAAATGAACGAGAAAATCAAGAAATAATTCTGTATCGAAATGCATTTTTAAAAGTTTCGATTTGAAGATAGCAAATGATTTTCTTTAATACAGTGGTTTTCAAACAAACACTATCGGCAATTGACACTATTCGAAAGTCGAGAAAAAACACTCAAACTACACGGAAAGCACTTCAAAATGTATTTAGAAGAAGAGTAACTCGATAAAACCTTGATTTACTACACAAAACGATAATTTTATTCGGCAATTAACTAACCAAACTTTACTTAAAACGTCAATTTAGGTTTGACAAACACTGACAACAACACTGCTGGACCTGCTGGACATCATATAATGTAGGTACAAAATGTATTTAGTGCAACGCGTGCAACGGTACAATATAATTAAGCCGCTGCTACACGATGCTACGAACACCTTCCAACATTCGACGTTGGATGGTTCATAGCATCGTGTAGCCGTTGTTCGAACCTACAAGTGTCCAATGTCGAGCGTCAAACGTTCGCATTTGGTCGTGTCCCGTTCGATGTCGGTATTCTTGCACCGAGTCAAAGGGATGCTTCGAACGTTTGAAGGTCAATGTTGGTTGCGTTCGTTGGTTGCGCACGACTCGTTCATGTGAAGAGAGACAACATCAGTGTATAACATTAGAGATAACATCAGATAGATAACAGCGTTGTCCACTGAGTACCAACACATTATCATTCGTATTGGATCAAACATTCGACTCACCGTGTAGCAGATACATTCGTCGCACCAACTATCGAACTTAATTGCCTCAAACGTTCGATCGAATGTTGGAAGGAACGTTCGTAGCATCGTGTAGAACCCGCTTAAGTACGGTATGTGGGTCGATATGCGTGTATTCAATGGAACGCATGTGAGGCTCGTTCCAACAGCGATACTACGGGAAATAAATGGGTTGGTTCGGGTCAACGATAGAAATTAGCCAAAAAAATAAAAGTTTCGTAACAACTGCGATAAATTTTTAAATCGGTTTGACATTTTTTCATACACTCGCAGAAGAGAGATAGATTCATGGTACATAATTAAATGTACATAATTACCAACATATTTTTTAGAATTTTACTTTATGGTATAGAAATGAATTACATCACAACAAAGTTGATAACTTTTGTTTCCATTCAATATAAAAATGTTAATTGATAAATATTATCTAAATTATACTAAGTGTTGAGAAGTTTTTATTTAATTGTATACGACGTTTTTTATAGATTGGAGGATAAAGAAAGAATTATAATTTTTTTTTTAAATTCCCCGCCTAAAATTTATCATTTTGTACATAGTACACTTGTGAATTTGTCAATACAGAAAAATAACTAAATAACATTCTACAATATTTATGATTTTATTTCATTCGCAAGTGTTTAAAAAATAATTTTATTACAAGTTTATTACACTTTTTTCATGTGTATCATATACATATGTTACTTGACATATTGTCATTTTAAGGTTATTCACTGGGAAGGTTATCGATTAAAATTCGATTTTCGTGTGAACAGCTCAGACACATGTTGCGTACATTTATGTACAGACACTATCCAGACACAAAAAATTTGTTGAAGTGTGAACAGTAAAGAAATTTATGTCTGACATTTGTGTCGACATTTTGGTGTCTCGTGTATCCCGGGCCTTAGACAATATTTCTTGAACACTTTTAATTTCCATTTCCACAATTTTCACGATCTACACTAGTAATATTATTATAGAGAATCTCATTAAACAACTTTTAAAGCCACTCCAAGATTATTAAACGCCTTAAAACTTATTAAAATATTTAAATAAAATTTAATCTCAAAGAGTACATGTGCGCTCCTTGTTAGACACAAGTACCAACCAAGTGCACGTATACAAAATATAGTCTATCTCTTACATGTTACACTGGTTCCAGTAGTGTAGAGATAGATATGTTGTCTCTATTACTCTATGGTAGTATCTCTATACTACTGAAACCAGTGTAACGCCAAAGGACAGAAAGTACCGCACCACTATGTCATATATGTGCACGCGGAGTGTGTATGGGTGTCTTGCATGTGGCATGCATCATGTACGTGAGGTACGTATACCACGTACACCGTGTATAACAATATGACAACAATTGAAACAAACCCATTGATAGCTACTAAGTGAATGGCAACATAGTTCTGTAAAATGCACATACCTGCCCATAAGTGATTGCAGAAAAGAGATAGTTGTATTCCTTCTTATGTTCTATGGTTCAAACCAATAAGTATGTATGGTTTGTATGTATCAAATCAATAAGTATGTATGTACACACTACCACACACTACTAACAACAACACAATTCTTTTAAAAAAATAATTAAGTATGTACGTTTAATTTACGTATCAAAGCTATGGTTATGATTTTGTATGATAATGCATGTAGGTACATACTTAAAAAAAATTCTTAATTCTGAACACAGAACACTTTTATTATTATCACACAGAATATTTATACACTTACATAAGTATTGTTACATTCTCGCATTAATTTTTAATAAAAATATTTCAATTTAATTAAATTTCTTCAAAACGTTAATTTTAATATACAGTACAATGTGTCCCATTTTACTGTAATCCGAGTTATTCGTACATACGGTGTTTCCTCGCCTAGTTATAAAATGGTCGTGTTCCATTACGGACACACTAGGGATGTCGTTTTTTTAAAAAAAAATCGATTTTTGAATCGATTTGTAATTGCCAACAAAAGAATCGATACTTAAATTATCGATTGTATTCAAAATCGATTCTAAGAGATCGATTCAAATTTGCTGTTGCAAAAGTGGCGGTAATTTTTAAGTAAAAATTTATAATTCAGAAAGATGAACTTTCAAAGTCTTTTAAGAAGAAAAATATTAAGCGTGTACAACTGTACATACTTAATTACCAACATTTTTTTAGAATTTTATTCTATGGTATAGAGATGAATCACATCACAGCAAAGTTGACAATTTTTATTTTCATATATAAAAATGCTAATTGTATAAATATTATCTAAATTGTACTAAATGTTGAGAAGTTTTTTTTTATTTAATTGCATACAAAGTTTTTTTTATAGATTAAGGGATAAAAAAAGAATTATAATTTCTTTTTTTAAATTTCCCGCTTAAACTTTGTTTTGTACATGGTACAGTTGTCAATTTTGACAATTTGATTTGATGCATAGAGATTTGATTATATGCATTTGATGCGTGTGATGCTTAAAATTTAGTAATCGTTGTACCGATAATAGATTTAAATTTAAATTAATAAATAAATAGCAACGTATAAATAAAAAAGCAATTTATGTTTTAAAAAAAAAATCGTTTCGCGATTTCCATAAAATAAAAATCGATGTGTGAATCGATCTCAAAATCAATAATCGATTAAAAATCGGTTTTCATACTTCCGATTAATCGATTTCTCGATTTATCAATTAAAAAACGACATCCCTAGGACACACGACACTGTGTAACACAATGCATTTCTTTTTTACAATTTTATGCAAGACTAACCTTTTAATTGCATTTAAAAGCATTTAAAATGTTAGTATTGCAAGAAAATTTTTTAAAAAAGTAGTTTTTTTGTGAAAGCATTTTGAAAAAAAAGCTGTGAAATTACAGCATTTTGAAAAAAAATATGGTTAAATATATGGTTAAATAATAATACTTACAGCGTTTTGAAAACTAATGAATACAAGTAAATATTAGATCAGAAGATAGGGAGGGGCGTATACATTAACATTAACATGCAGCATTTTGAAAAAAAAACACCTAATATATTTAAAGAAAATAAATGTGAAATACAACGTTTTGTTTAATATTACTTTACCAAACTATAGAAATTTAATTCAAGTATGTGGAGATCTATTTTACTAAAAAAAAAAAGATTTAGCATTTACAGCGTTTTGAAAAAAAGCTCCACATTTTAGGTTATGGTGAAAATTGTTAAAATTATGAAGTACATGGTCCACAAAATCATAACCTAAAATTTTCACATCACAATTTTCACCATAACCTAAAATTTACAATAGAATTAGAAAACAATAATCAACTAACATTTCTCGATACACTTATTTTCAAAAAACAAAATCTTCTTTCTTCAATGTGGTATAGAAAGCCTTATGTTTCCTCCCGTATCCTAAATTATCACTCAGTTCACACTTCACAATTAAAATACAACGTAGCTTCAAATTTGATAAATAGATCCCTCAGATTGAGTCACCATCTTCACCGTCCCCGTGCGCTGAAAAATGCTCAACATATTTTAACGCTTAATAACTACCCCAGAAAATTAATATTGAATATTACCAAAAAATTGACTCATAGACTTTTCAATAATTGTTCCGAAAACTCCATTAAGCAGAACACGCTCAACAAACATTATTTTTCTCTTCCTTTTACCGGACAGCACTCTGAAAATATTAAAAAAATCTTGAAACCTTTTAGTCTCCACCCAGCTTTCCAATATTCCACAAACCTAAAAAATTTTTATTCAAATTTAAAACCCTCAACCTCCACAAGCAACCGTCAAAATGTGGTTTATATGATCCGTTGTCGGGATTGTGATGCGGCCTATGTGGGTAACACCAAACAAAAACTATCGCACAGACTTGATCAGCATCGTCGGAATGTCCAACGTGGCGACACTAGCTCCGGCCTAGCACAACATTCATGGCACAACAACCATCGTTTTGATTTTGAAAACCCCACAGTAATACAAACAGAAGCACATTCTAGAAAAAGATTCTTTCTAGAACATTGCTGGATATGTTCCATACATCCCAACGCCAACCTTGCCACGGACTCGTCTGAACTTGACAGCCAATACAGTCACACCTTCAACAAATTCGCGCCCAATACCTTGCCGAAACATATATAAACCGCCAACTTTTTTCGCACGTTGTCATTTTGTTTGCCAACACTGTAACTGAATTTATTATTTTTTTCTAAAAAAATTAATTCACAATGTAATTATCGAACAAATAATTTTTCTTTTATACAACAATGTTTTTAAGTTTTTAATTTTAAATTTTAATTTCATAAAAAATACCTTTTTGTGATATTATTTTATAATTTTTTTCCATGTAAGTAATTGCATGTTTTTTGACAACTATTTGTTTACTATTAATTTCATAAATATGCACTGTATTTTTATATATTGTTTTTATTTTTATTAAAGGAATACGCCTGAAGACGGAAGCACTAGCTCTTCCGAAACCGGTTGCGCAATTTTTAAATTAAATTAATCTTTCATTTTATTTTTTCCTGATGACTTCCACTCCTAATGTTTCCATTATTTCAATATTATAGTCATCTAAACCTTTATATTTATATTTATATTTACATTAAGTTTACGTTAAAATCTTCTGTAATTTCATCTTCTCTGTCATCATCAACTGAAAATAAAATAAAAATTCATTAAAATAAATTTAAAAAATCATATCTATTTAGTCTACTTACTTGAGTCAAGATCCATTATTTCTACAACGGTTTTTGTTTCAGTTATTTTAGGCATTTTGAAACTATTTTTCTCTATTTTAAAGAAAATATTACTGAAATTTTCACCTTTCACAGAACTAATTTTATTAAGGTTATGTTGTTATTTGTTAACTTGACATTTGTTTACATAATAACACCGTAGGTATGGTAGGTATTAACTTTAAATAGGATGTGACATTACCGACAGATCGTCGATAGAGCTAATATACAACAAAAAACTAACGTAGAGCACAATATAATTGATGCCAAAAAAAAATAGCTTTCTTTTATGAAAACGCAAAATTGCTGTAGTCATTTTTTCTTTATGTATTCGTCACATATAATGGTGAAAGTGTTAATTTATGATTTTTGGCTGGTTTTTATTTATTTTTTTTTTTTTAAGGACAGTGAATACCCCTCTAGTATATGCATGTGCAACTCATTAATTATTTTTTTAAATTTTATTATTATTATTACCGATTCCCCCTCTTTTTCAAATTTTTATGATAGACCAAAATTATAAGGCTCTTCTTCGAAGGCCTAAAAATGTAAACTTTACCGCATCGATGCAGCATCATGACTTTTCTGATGCGTCTAATATTACATGATGCGCTGCTGATGCTCTCTTGAAATTTGATGCACATTAGATGTTTTTGAACGGGATATTGGCATCATTTAGCCTCTGCTTTGGCTATAGATAAGAAAGATAATGTAGCAAGATAGACTATAGATAATATAGCAATACAGTCCTTGTACAGGGCCGTGGAGAGAAATGGTGGGCCCTAGGAATAAAGCACATTTCAGGCTACGACCCCGGCTACTCTACCCTCTCGTCGAGCCTGTCCTTGTATAGGTATATTATCTTTGAATTTCAACTTGAACTTACTTGAAATAGAAAATATTGAAATTATTTGAATAAAACATATTACATACCTATTTTGGGTGCAAGATGTATTCAAATAGTTTGTTTTTGTTTTTCGGAATTATTCCTGTTGGTGTTAATACCTACATAATATGGCAAGTAGTTATAATTCTACATTATACACATGACATGCATCTTGGACACGCATCACCAAATTTCTTGATGCATTGTTTTGACGCATCAAATGCAAAAATGAACTTTTGATTTTTCGTTGTGATGCGTCTGATGCGTTTTTGAACTTTTGACTCTGCCTCATACAAGCAGTGATGCATTTTTGAAGTTAATCTATTACTTTGATATACGGTATTCCAGAAACTAATTCCGATACATCAAACGAAAGCTCTCTTTTTAGACAGATATTTCCGAAATACATGCACTGCATAAATAATTACCTATTAACTTCAATTACGAATCAAAAACATAAAATTAGGACAAAATAATATTCGTGGGACGTTTGAATAGAAAAAAATTTACATTTGATTACGTAATTATAAATTTACAATCTAATTGATAAATAATGACGAATTAAAAGGTATTCAATGCCACTGTCATTACTGAGCAATTAGACTGTATCATGTACATATAAATATCAGTACATAGCATATAAATACATGTGATACAAGTCTGTAATACTAATTGTAAGCCAATAGTGTACAAAATATGACAATGAGTTGTTTTTTTCTACTTGAAGACAAACAAAATGACAGTAAATTAAAATTTCGTAGGTGTTAGTTTAGTAGTGGAAATATGTTTGGTTTTTTTTTTCTTTTTTGAATGCAATAATGACATAATTACAAAAACAAATATCATTGCGTTATTCAATTTAAAATCAACTTAAAAGAATTTAGAAACAGAATAATATAAATATCTGAAATATATGCCAACAAATTTTTGTTAAATGTTAGAAACCAGTACGGAATTGCATCCGAAGAAGGCCGAGCTCGTAGCAAGGATTAGAATACTCATTTTTAATTCCAGAATTTGTAAGATTGAACGGAGTTTTTATAATGATTTTATGATATTCAAATTTCAATTTAAAAAAAAAAAATTATAAAAACAGTTTGCCTGCATTCACGTTGTAAGTTTTTCGTCACAAATTTTCGGTATAAAAATAAAACTGTGACAATAGTAACCTGTAACCCGCAATTTAACCTACTGTTTCTAAAAACGAGAATTTTGCTCGAAAATAACACAAAGATTGTAAAAGAGGGAAAAAATTAGAATTGTCTAATTGTCTAATGTTTTATACACTCTCAAAACGATTTTTTTGCTGAAAGATTAAATATTTCTTTTACTTTTTTTCTTTGAATAAAAAAAAAAAATTTGTTGTTTCAAAAGAAATTTTTTTTTATTCACAAAAATATATTTTTTACTACGGAAAAAAGTTAGTGATGAGCAAATGCAAGACCAAGACAAGGACTTGGCAGTCTTGGTCTTGATCTTGTTCTTGCATTAAAAATCTTGGTCTTAGTCTTGCTAGAGCAGTTTGAGTCTTAGTCTTGGCCTTGGTCTTGGTCTTGCAAAATGCACTCTTGGTCTTGGTCTTGGAATTGCTAAAAAATCTTGCACTTTCTTGCATTTTTTTATTAGCAAATTTTTTCCTTCTAAAATCAGAATTTTCTCTCTTTACGGTATTAATTATACTTTCAAACTTTTTAAATAGTTTTGCAAGAGTCTTGCTTTTTTCTAGCTTTTATCTTGGTCTTGTTCACTTGAGTCTTGGTATTGGTCTTGCAGCCATACTTATAGTCTTGGTCTTGCTCTTGGTACACATAGTCTTGGTCTTGTAAAAAATGCAAGACCAAGACTAATTTTGCTCATCACTAATAAGAAGTCTAGAAAATATTTCTTTATTTCAAGAAAAAAATTTTTTTTGAAACATTACAATATTTCTTTTAGTTACTCACAGAAAAAGAAATCAAAGAAGTTTTAATCTTTGAAGAAAGAAATAATTTTGAGAGTGCAGTTTTATTGTTATTTTTTTGACCCAGTTCAAATTTATTGCAAAAATATTTTCCTGATGGGGAAATTAAGAAGAATTCATGATCAAATTATCCATACACTAGAAGTATTTCAAAAAAATTGAAAATGCTTTATCTTCAATGTTATACCAAGATGGTGGGAACGCTGGTAACAGAAGTATGTATGAAAATACCACGAATAATATATGTTTTAGGAATGTAACCGTAACCGAAACTACCGGATATCCGAAATAATTACATATCTGAAACCGAAACCGTACCCAAAAATAAAAGTTTCGGATTTGTTTCGGATAATAACAGACAACTGCCGTTGGAAAGCTGAGGTTAAATCAAACCAAGTTTTTGTTCCATGTATTTCTCTTGATAGATTTCCATTGATTTGTGTTTGGCGTTCACTTTTTAGGATAAAATTTTCCCCTTATTCAAAAGAAATTTCACTGAAAACAAGTATCCGTAACCGTAACCGTATCCGAGACATTAGCCGATATTATTACATATCTGTATCCGTATTATCCGATCTATATCCGATATTATTACATATCTGTATCTAGTGATGAGCAAAATTAGTATTGGTCTTGCAGTCTTGTCTTGGTCTTGCATTTTTTGCAAGACCAAGACCAAGATTATAAGTATGGCTGCAAGACCAATACCAAGACTCAAGTGAGCAAGACCAAGACAAAAGCAAGAAAAAAGCAAGACCCTTGCTAAATTATTTAAATAGTTTAAAAGTATAATTAATACCGTAAAGAGAGAAAATTCTGATTTTGGAAGCAAAAAATTCGCTAATAAAAAAATTCAATAAAGTGCAAGATGCTTTAGCAATACCAAGACTGCATTTTGCAGGACCAAGACCAAGACTCAAACTGCTCTAGCAAGACCAAGATTCTTAATGCAAGAACAAGACCAAGACCAAGACTGCCAAGTCTTGGACTTGGTCTTGTATTTGCTCATCACTATCTGTATCTGTATCCGTCTGTATTTCGGATACGAATATTCGTATCCGAAATTTCATATCCATAACATCCCTAATATGTTTTCTATACTTTAGAATAGTCAGATTAGAAAAATCGAATGCTGGAACACAATTTCCAAATTTTCCTATGGATTAAAAAAAAGTTCAATTCGTTTATCGTGCTCACTCAAAATTCAACTACTTTCATACTTAATGGAAAAATCGCGAGATATTTGATCTGTACCGTGTTTAAACAGTGGTAGAAAAAATTCCATGAAATGATAGAAATTGTAATTATAATGGCCAGAGCAAACTCAGTCTTTCAACTAACGCACTGCTATAAAAAAACTTTTTATTTAACTTTTTTTCTTCAATTCTCTTTAATTCTTTCTCTTGCACTTATGCATTTATTGAAATTCGTTCCCTGGAACATCATACGATTATTTCGTATATTATTGAAAAGTCATAAAAATTTCTTCGCGTATTGTTTAAGCACTTTTAACCTTTTTCTTCTAGCTTAGTTTTATTTAAAATAGTTACTTATGTGGTATGTGCTATGTACATTATGTGTCATTACCAGAGATGGGAACAAAAGGTCCCTAACAGAGTCGCCATATAAAATATTTTGTACTGGGGGGCTACGAATAGAACTGGAGGGCTGTCATAAAACAAAAATATTATCAATCTTTTTAAAAATCAGTTTTACGACGTTTTACTATTAATACCACATCGTTAATGTTATTTTGTGTCTGTTTGTGTTTTTTAATTGCCAATATTATGAATCATTTTGCTTGTTATATGTACATACATATCTTTATATTTTTCTAATGCAAAAACAAAACCATGTTCAGTCTTATGAGCGACCTACTAGAGTGATACAATCTACTAATAAAATCAATTTTGTTTACATTAAAGCAGGTATAAAGAAGGTGACATATTGTACATATTATTAAAATAATCACAACGGAAATAGAGATATTGTTTACAATATAAATGTTTTGAATTCGTTTAAATTAATTTCTATTACAGTCGACCACTGATTTATTCAAAATTAATTTTTTTAAATTATTTTTAAAATTAAAATTATATATTATATTATGAAAAATGGGTAATTTTTAATTTTTACTGATTTGTTCTTTAAAGCTTCCTTAGGCTAGTCATCAAATCCAGGGGAAAATCCTCAGCCTTCTAATAAAATTTATAGCCCCCCAATTCAAAATATTTTATATGGCGATTCTGTTCGGGACCACTGTTCTCCCAACTCTAGTCATTACAACAAGTATGTGTTACTTCCTAAAACAACATTTGAAAATAATTTATTATAGAACAAATTTAGTTGACAATAGGTAACAGACACTCACAAAATATAAAGTAGCTAAAATAGCTACATATGTAATTATTATTTGTGTATGCATTTTGTATTTATTTTAAACAATTATACCCAACAATTTACAGTAAGCTCTCCATGTGAGCCACTGGTTTTATCTGCAATGTTTACAAAATTCCGCTTTGTTTCGTAAGGGAATATTACGCAAAGCTACAACTAGAAATTTAGAGAATGTTTGAGCATGTTAGAGTCGACGCGATGGTTTATATCTTATTCAAGTGCAGGTCTCAGTTGAATATCCTCTTGCGCACAGTATGGATTAAAAATCATAAACTACTCTCATCTCCGAATTCGTATCTCCACATTCAGAAAGCAAGCATTTCTTCGCTTACTTATATACTATTAGATTGAGATAAAAATGTTCCCTGTGCCAGCAAGCTTCTTGGATCACAGTCAAAGCGCTGTGAGTAGCGATTCCGACTGAGCAACCATTTTTTATTTTCGGGCGAAATCTTAAAAGTTTCTCATTTTGCAATGAATATTATCTGCAGACTAATTCTGTACAAATAGTGATGAGCAAAATTAGTCTTGGTCTTGCAGTCTTGTCTTGGTCTTGCATTTTTTGCAAGACCAAGACCAAAACTATGTATACCAAGAGCAAGACCAAGACCAAGACTATAAGTATGGCTGCAAGACCAATACCAAGACTCAAGTGAGCAAGACCAAGACAAAAGCAAAAAAAAAGCAAGACTCTTGCAAAACTATTTAAAAAGTTTGAAAGTATAATTAATACCGTAAAGAGAGAACATTCGCTAATAAAAGTGCAAGATATTTTAGTAATACCAAGACCAAGATCAAGATTGCATTTTGCAAGATCAAGACCAAGATTCTGAATGCAAGAGCAAGACCAAGACCAAGACTGCCAAGTCTTGGTCTTGGTCTTGCATTTGCTCATCACTATGTACAAAGTGGTTCAATTTAGGCACCCTTCTTTAAAAGGTTCAAGTCTTCTCTCAATAAGTTTACCATTCCACCAAGCAAGTGATCGATTGTCTTCCCTATTTCATTCGACCAGAAGAATTTTAATCTAAACATTACCTACTAATAAAAATAATAAAGTTCTGCTACAAGTTCACGCTGTTTATTAACTTTTTAACATGGCGAACCTATATATTCACTGAGGGAAAATCATCAATTTTCATAACCTTATTGAACTCTAGACAGATATTCTGTCAGGTAGGGTTTCCTACCATGAGCTATTGTACTTCTACTACTAAATGTAGGTAGCTTTCATGAAATTTTGCACCTCACTTCGATTCACTTGGGTTGTACTCAATGGCAACTTTCCTTAAAATACTGAAATAAAAAAGACTTAACAAGTCCCATAAATATTCCTATCAAAGCCTATCAAAGATTTCTTTACATACAACGGCATCTGTCACCTCTAATGATTAAAGTCAAACTTTTTTACTCAATAATAAACCCTAAAGGCTCTCTACACTTGGTTCAATACCAATTATAAAATCTTGTTTTACAATCGTTGAAAGAAAAAAAATCACCTTTAGTGTATACTTCAACACAAAACATATAAATATTAAATATTAGCATTAAAATTAATAAATTGTATATATCTTAAAATACAAATAGCCGAAAGCGAAAATTGTTATTTTATGAATGAAAACAGCAATTTTACGCACGTGGGCGGAAATTGTTTAAACAGTTGGACCGACCGATCATGGTCGCACTAGTGCCTATAATAGTGAACACACTTAAATACTTATGAATGAATTAGAAAATTTGTGTATTATGCAGCA
This sequence comes from Brachynemurus nebulosus, assembly GCA_035578155.1. Classification (NCBI taxonomy): domain Eukaryota; kingdom Metazoa; phylum Arthropoda; class Insecta; order Neuroptera; family Myrmeleontidae; genus Brachynemurus; species Brachynemurus nebulosus. The sequence continues at coordinate 64,497,592 of JAPWDM010000002.1, forward strand.
TGTTATTTTGAACTAACAAATATGAGTGTGAAAACCGGGTGATATTTTTATACAATAAAAAATTTCAATCATTCACAAAATTTGTTTAACTAAATGTTAATTTATTCAAAATTTTGTTGATCTAGAACGGTTAGGTTAATTTGTTGCAAAATATATTAGAATGAATATTTTATGTTGTAATAATGTTAAATTTTTAGAATGTTGTGAATTGTTAAGGTATCACCACAGTGTGATTAGCCGAAAAATAGTCAATTTTTGCGATTTCTTTTCGGATGGATAGCATGGGGGAATGGGGATGAATTTTTTTACGATTAATACCACTATTTAACAATACAAATATTTTTTTTATTCATTTTTATTTCTTATAATTATTATAATTATTTGAAAAAAGTGTCTTTTTTGATAATCAAATAGATTATCAATCTGTAAGTAAGCCGCTATGTTCCTATGGGAACTTTTTTTGAAATTTGAAAAAATGGCGGCGGTTTTTAATAAAAAGTACAAAATTTTTTACAGTTTTCCGTGTGAAAAAATAGGAAGATTTCAAAAAAAGTACCCATAGGAACATAGGGGTTTACCTACAGATTGAAACTTCATTTGATTTTTCTTTTCGGATAAAAACTGCGGTCGCAATCGTGGGCACCGAATTTTCGACCTTTTTCAAAGACACTTTTTTCAAAAAATTGACTGAAATTGTGTTGTGAAAATTGACTATTTTTCGGCCAATCACACTGTGATGGTACCTTAAAGATTTATTAATAATCCGTTTTACCCAAAAATGTTTTTATGTATCTTTTTTAAAAACGAAATGACAGTGCAGCAGCTCTCGTGTAACCAGTTAATCACCGGTTTTACATTTTTTATCTCCGGTTGGCTTTAATTGTAGCTTAATAATACATTTCTCTTGTAAACATAACATAATTTTTAACAGGATCTATAGTATAGTCATTTGGTTCAAATAAAAGGGGTTACCTGGAAAGTTTTCCGAGAGTTTTGAAAATGGGTGATTTTATAGATTTTAAGGTGCTCTTTTCAAATTCCCATTTTGCCATCTCGTATCTTTGCCGCTCGCGCCGCCATACTGGAAAAATGGCGTCGAAAAGCAGTTTTTTGACAATATCTCCTTTCCGAGTCATTTTACGAGGAAAATATCTATATACAAAATTAAACTAGAGAAAATTTCCTACAATTTATGTCTTAACAATTGTTTTCGTAAAATCAATAGTTTCGGCGTACGAGCGCCGCAAATTGTTACTTAATACGCGTTTTTGCGGAATAACTCGTCTCCACACCACCTTGAGGTATACTGCGCGTAGCACACTATTAGGCTGGTCGTCCATTGGTTGCGAACAACTGCGATATTTGATTCAGACGATTACGCACGTTTGTCATTCGTCCGAAACAACATGTCTACTGTCCGTCCTCTAGCTCAATATTCGTCAGTATTTTTCTTTTTAATTTTTTTTTTCGCAAGGTATAGATGATATAAAATACCCCTGTCGCACCATCCTGCCTAACATAGCGAATTTCCGTTTATAAAAATTAGTTTTTCTCGGAAACTAGTTGACATAGAATAATAGTTTAAAGACCTTTTTTATGTAATTTTTTCTCCTCTTTTAAATGATGTAAAAAAATTTGGCAAAAATTTTTGAATAAGTGGAAATTTTGGCAAAAAACTAATTTTTTGCAAGGACAAAAACCATGTTCCTGGCATCCGACGTGTCTGGCTGAAGAACTCATCCAAGATTTTTGGACTTCCAACGTTGTCACCAAATTTCGTAAACCTAGGACATTTCGTTCGAGAGTTATCATGCTGATACATATATACATACATATATATATATATATATATATATATATATATATATATATATATATATATATATATATATTAATTTTAGTGAATATTATTTTCGGTTTCTAGGGACCTCACAACAAATTTCTGCCATAGTCCCGGGCTCAAGTCGCGTCATGACACCTACTGTAATAGCTGAATTTCCAGAATTCTTTGTTTTTCAAAAAACAGAATTCAAAAAACAGTTTGTGGCACGTAATATGCAAAGGTACACAGTTATAATTGTAATTTACCTTCAGTTTCATTTCAATAAAAATAAAAATCTCATGAAACGGACTTCTTCGCGTATTTTTATTATTTCTTATTTTTGAAACTTGTTTCTTGTAAATGTCAAAAAGGATGTCAAAAAGCATGTGGATGCAGAAGAGCTGGGTTAAAATACTCCGTTATATGCATTAATTGTACTGGAGGTAATGTATTAGGTACGATGTTTTGAAGTAACGGCGACGATATGTTCCAATATCAGATACGTCCTTGTCATATTTAATAATAATTTTCAAAATATACTCTAACATGCATGCATTTCTTCTATACGTGACATAGATTTTGATCCATATGCCATAGTTAATATCAATTTACACTCAAATTCAAAATTAAGTTAAATACCCAAAAAAATCTCACCTCATTCGTCACTAATATAAAATTTCATTCCAATCACTTGTGCTTTCACAACGCAATATTACAAAAAATATCACACAAATCAAAATAAACTTATACACAAAATCAATTGTGTATTCACAATTGCTCTTATCTTTAACTTAATGTTGCATTTATGTGTACATGAAAAAAGTGAAATAATAAAAAACAAAATGTTTCAGAAAAAAAACGACTATGAAAAGAAACATAACTTCGCGCCTACGCAATTCGATCGAACAGGGCTCTCAAATTACAACCCACACACACGAGCCGTGGTCCGCGCACACGATACACATACATACACACATACAAACATACACACACATACACAAACAAGCGAGGGCCCATAATAAAAACAACTATATTTAACAAAATCAACACATATTATTAATTGTACCACTACTAGACAGTATAATTCATGTATGATGATACCTGCGTCATTCGATAATTATTATGGTTCATTGTTTTTGCGGTTGAATGGTGGTAGTTAGTACCTGAAACAAAAAGAGAAAATTTATTTAATATTGACTAGAAAATGAAGAAAATAAAAAAAATATAACCAGCTCTGCCGTGTCACACGAATGTCATGTATCTTTAGATACAGCAATTTCGCGTAACAACGTTTAAAGGATTCTACTCAATCCCTAGTATATATATTGACAATAAAATTAATTAATTTGTTAATAATAATATAAAATAATTAATATATTGTATTTTTAAATTTTTATTTTGATTGTATCACATTCCTTATTTCTTATATTTTCAAATAGTATATTTATACGTTATTAAATCAATACTGCAACATTGAATCAATAACGCATAATAAAAATCAATTATCTTAGATATTTAATAATATTTGAGCGAATTAAGATAATACGATATTTTATTCAAATCAAGTTTTCTCAAAACTATCAATTTTGAGATACATGAGATTAGTGTGACACGGCAGAGCTGTACTAGGGGATAATAACTATAAAGAACTTGTAAAATCGGAAATACAAATGAACCATAAAAGCTTTTTTTTTTAAAAAACCGACTTCAAAAAATAAAAAAATAATATAATAGACGTATTTTGAAGTCAAGCCGGGCGTCTATGAAAAATTGCGATTGGATATGCGAAAACGATTCTCGCGGGAGGGCCTCTCACTGCTTACCGCCGCCACTGCCTTTAATACGTCCCTTTAAAAACGTTATGAACTTTTATTTTACCGTTTTTAAACGCGGGAATAAACAAAATCAACCGGTAACATAATTTCCTAAAAACTACTGTTCCCAAAGTGGCGTAATTAATTTTATAGATGACATGAACTATAATAAACATTTATAAATGTAACAAAACAACGATAAACAACAATAACACAAAGTAATACAAGAACGAGAAACGTGTTTTTACTACATCGCGTACATATATGTATGTATGTAAAGGAACCAAACCGGTGAGTGCACCGTTCGTCGAATCTTTTTTTTTTTGTGATGCTCAATTTTGATAAACGCCACGAAATAACTGAACAAAAACCACACACGACATACCAAACCAGAATACCGGCAGACCAATGAAGGAAGATCAGAACAAAACCGGAGCATGTACACGTTCTACACCAGAAGCAAAATGTTTCCAAAATGATTTTCAGTTTTATTTTAGATAATTTGCATATAATTTATTTTTAAAAAAATATTTTTTTGACGCTATGACTTGTTTTAACATTTTAATTATTTGCATTTTTGAAGTCCGTTTTATTTCACATGAACACATGCAAATGTCACAAAATATATGTACCGTCATCTGGAGTGAAATTGATCATTGGGGATGAGATTGTTCACTAAATCATATTTTTTTTAAATTGAATATAGCTCCAGAACTATAGTTTAGAATGCGATTTTACCGACCGGTAATTGAAGAAATAAGATGACTGAAAATACCCTATACACGTCACGTTCAGCTGCAGTTCCGTATCTTTAAAAAAATCTCACCCCATATATATGACTTATCTCACCCCACGCAATAATATGTCCAATATGACAAAAAATACTGGACTGATTATATACAGCTAGGCACGTGATGGTCACAAAGCATCAATAATTATGTGTATTTTATTAAAATATAAAAACTATGTTTAGATTCTGACTTATCAGATAAAGTTTTAAAAGTTCGCTTTCACCCAAAAATACGATTTCTTTTAATACACTATTTTTTTAAATATATTCAATTTAAAAAAATATGATCTCACCGCCGATGATCAATTTCACCCCAGATGACGGTACATACATAATTCAAAATTTGCAATGTTATTTTTAGGACACCGAAGAAAAAAATTTCTTCGAAGTCCTTATGATTTTATCATGTACGTCAACAATTTTGTACATGCATACATATATTTTTTCCTTAAAACATCAGTCGCGCAGGAGTGGGGGGGGGCTGATTTATTTTTTAATTGCAAGTCAAATCTTTGGACATTTTTATATAAAATCTTTGAATTTATGTATTTTGCTGAGAACATACTGGCACTTGAATCGAACACTTCCACCATTTGTAAAAGAATAATAGAATTTTTAAATGTTTTCAAAGATTTTAATTCATATTAATTTATATAATACTTCTTTTGATAATTCAGATTATCAGCTTAACTGAGATTATACTAAGCAGGATGGATCGTTCCAGAATTTTAAAAATGGCAGCAGACAAGTCACCGCACGGACTAAAGAAACGATGGAAAGATTCAATGTAATTAATGGTCATCAGTAGGCCAAAACTGGTCTACAAAATGAAAAAAAGCTAACTGAGATTTTTTAATTTTTACGTTCTCAAATCCCGCTTTTATGTTTCCCTTCCATAGAGGAGAGTTAAAAAGTAAAATAATTCATAATTTGAAGAAAAGATTTATGTTAACTGAAACAATTATATTTTCAAAACAAATAAGAGTAGGTACTACCAAGTCACCAAAGAATAATTTTTTAAAAAAGTAAAAAAAAAACTTTTCCCATTTTTAAGATCCCATTTCAAAACTGACAAAAGTGGAACACTTATCACTTCATCGTCCGTCCGTCTGTTAGCCTATCTGTCAAAAGAGATTTTCACTGAAACTATCTGAATTAAAAATTTGAAATTTAGTAGAATGTTTACAGGTCCAACTATACTATAAAAATTTTGATCCTAATGGTTAATTTCAGAAACTAATAATATTTCAGGAGCATCGTGTGTAGAGCAGAAAAAATTTGTGACGTTTAAAATTGGTATCAAAAAATTATTATTATATTGTTTAGTTTGTTTTTTTATCCAAAGTATACTCGATCTCATTTTATCCCCCACAGTTTAATAGTAGCACTACACTCTCGTCGAGGCAACACGAGGCGACGCGAGGCCGAGAGTGTAGTTGATGCTCTCGTGTTACTTCGCCTCGCCTCGTCAGGTCTCCGATCTGAGTCGGTTTTTTGTCACAAGTCAAAGGATACGAGACGCGAGGCGAGGCGATCAACTACACTCTCGCATATACTCGTGTGTTGATATTGCATATGTTGCATATCTGCGTACTATTACGTTTTTATACATAACCTAAAATCATGCCTTAAATTTACAAAAACGTTATTTTAAACTTTTTTGTGTAATATACATGAAGAAAATTATAGGATTCAACAGTACATAGAACTGCAGCAGCAGTTATTTGAATCCATGTCACCGACATCACCCATCTTGTCTATCTATGATTGACATTTCAAACTATACGAACGCGTATGAGCAGTATGAATAACTAAGTAATGAGCGAGAGTGTAGACGGTACATACTCGTGTTGTCTCGCCTCGTCAAAACCTCGACGAACGTCTCGTCGAGGCGACCTCGCGAGAATGTAGTGCTACTATAAAATGTTTAAATAACATTTTAATTTGGATAATTATGTTTTTTGGCTGGGGTACAGATGATCGTAAGTGAATAAACTAAATAAACAGCTAATGTTCGTTATTGTTTCTATGTGTACCTGTTGAACTATAAAAGAAATCAGTAACAGAATGTTTTTCCGTGCAGCAGAAATTCTCTTACTTTTTTTTTACATAAATATATCCAGCGCTTCCACTAAATTTTACACGTTGACTCTCAACTTTCTAACAAAGAAAACAATCTATCCAGACATTTCGATAAATGTTTCCAACAGTATAACTTCTACTGGAATCAAGCAATCGATGAATCCATTTTTTTTTTAAATTACAGCAGTCACGAAACATAAACTCGAAAAAAAAATTAATACAGGTGGGTTGAATTGTTGCTGCTTAGACAAATACTTAAATCAAAAATATGCTCTCTCCGTAAATTATTACACTGCACGATATAACTTATGTAATGTAAGTATTATTATTTATAAATATAGATAATTGGTAATTTAAACCATATGTTCGATGATGCTGTCTCGAAAGGAAAACAAATACAGTAACCAACAAAAATGTTGGGGAACGGATAAAAGAAACAACTAAACATATGATAGTAATGAATTAATGAATATAGTGTGCAACCTTTCTCACTCGTAATCGAATATTGTCATAACTTACTGTACATTTTAGTCGAATAATAATTTATTACAGTATAAAGTTTTTTTATGCGGTCTTTTTTGCAGTTTCTTTAAAAAATGCCCATTCAAGTGCCATAATGAGAATGAAAAGTAAGAAAAAGTAAGAAATTTGAACATTAATTTGTGATGATGAGGTTAGTTACTGACTGTTTCTAAACAGTTTATCATCACTTAAGTACCTACTATCTAAAATAATTGTATTATTTAGTTTCTTTACAATGAATTGCAATTTTTGCAATATTATAAATATGTACCTCTGTCGTAGCATTCTGTACAACATAGCGAATTTTCGTTTATAAAAATTATTTTTTCGGAAACCAGTTTACCTAGAATAATAATTCAAAACCATTCTTTCTAATGGGGTAAAAATTTGTCGCAAAAGGTTCTGAACGTACGTAATTTTGGCTAAAAACTTATTTTTCCACGAAAAATGCCGAAAAAATCATGTTTCCGGGATTAGACGTATATCGCTTCAGAACTCATCCAAGGTTTTCACAAAATTTCGTAAAAATAGGATAGGAATTTTAGTGAATGTCATTTCCAGTTTCTAGCGACCTCAAAACCTATCGGTCTCGGTTTCAAGTCGTGATGTACTGTAAGTTTTTTTACAATCTGTAAAATAAAATGAGTTTATGCTGTACAAAGAAGGTCGTGTATGAAAATACGTCCAGTCTATCGAATACTGTTTACGCGTAGTGTATATTTTTAATTGGTTGTTGTTGTTGCAGGACAGTAAAATCACTTATACTTCTTATTTAATGATAAAAAAAAACAGATTCTGTTTCACCAATTATGGAAACAGTTATTAACCACAAATTATCATATCACATGGCACTTAATTCTGTATCAATTGATTTTATTAATAACTGAAATGAATCTATAATTTATTTATTGATTAAAACGAAAGGGTAATGAAAAAAAAATCTTAAGTTATAACGAGTATTCGGCCATAAGGCTAGAGTATTAAAATGTCAGAAGATATCAGTGAAGCCACATACTTTTAATTTTTACGGTTACGTGCTTGTAGCGTACGTACTTGAAGCGTACATAAATCGCATGCTCCAAGCGTACACATTCCCAATAAATGACGTCATTTTAGCTGGAGATATTTTATTAAATAATCAAACAATAGAAATATAAATATTTTACATTGTTATATAAAGCCAGTAATGCCAATTAACAGTAATGCCAACCTATTAATCAGAGGGACCTCATATTTACTGAAAACAAACAGATGATAGCTTATTTTGTAATATAATTATGTTAATATAATCTTTATGACTTTGCCCAATCCCAAGCCTGGGATAAAAAAGTGAGGGGAAGTGTGATATTAAACTTTTTTACGATGAATTACGTCATACGATAAAACTAACTGTGGTGTACAACACCACAGATTTAAAATTTTTTACAGGTGCTCCAATTACTATATATTAATGTTAAAATTTACAAATGTTTTACCGTTTGTACTATGTTAGTAATGTGTCCGTTAGTAATGTTAGGAATTGTTAAAGGATCCTAATTTGACCAAACCTATAGCTTAAATGAATTATTCAATATTGCGTGAATAAATAAATGTTAAAATTATTTGTAAATACTTGTGAGATTATGTAATTTTTTTAGACTCGCTTAAAATTAATTACTCGGCTAAATTTTATAATTTCTGAAATACCAACTGAAGTTTGCACATTCTTTGAAAACATGAATGTACCATATAAACTGGAAAAAGTTAATGACTTAACGAAATGGTTGCTAGCAATTAGTGTTGAGCAAAATTAGTCTTGGTCTTGCAGTCTTGTCTTGATCCTGCATTTTTTGCAAGACCAAGACCAAGACTATATATACCAAGAGCAAGAACAAGACCAAGACTATAAGTATGGCGGCAAGACCAATACCAAGACTCAAGTGAGCAAGACCAAGACAAAGTGCAAGATTTTTTAGCAATACCAAGACCAAGACTGCCAAGTCTTGTATATTTTTATATTTGGTGACTAATGTCACCAAAAAAAAAAAATGCTACAGGTATTATAAGGCGTGAAATTTTAATCTTTTAACACAATGTGTGGTATGGTAAAGTTATGTTCAATGTGAAAAGTTAGAGCGTTTTACGGTACCAAGGTATTCTCTCTATGGAATGGCTTCAATGTCGGATTCACGTTAATAAAACATAATAACATAATGTATTTAATAACTAAAATGAGTCATTTCGTTCGTTCAGTTACGTTTAGAAAAAAAATTAAATAAAAAAAAAAAACACGAAACCTGTTTTTATTTTTTTTTCTCGATATTTCTGATTTATTTATGGAATTTCATAAGGAATTTGATTGATTTTCAACTTGGAATCAATTTTATCGATTTTTACGATTTCCCGTTCAAATAAATATGATTAATATTGATTGAAATGATTTTTAAAAATGATGTTCTCAATTATTTGAAAAGGAAATATTAAATCATTGGGGGTTATACGCTTTTATTTTTTAAATTTTCATTAAATCAATCGAATTTAATCTGACATTTTTTATTATGTGACTATTTATGGTTTTAAATTATTATTACTATTTATTAAATGATCGATTTCCGTAAATTCAGTATTTGAAGTATTAAAATGTACCACAAATTTTTAACACTTTAACAGGAAATTTTAACACTTAGCGGTCAGAGTACGCAGCATTTGTACTTTGAATAGCCAGAACAACCGTAAAGGCCAATCGCGATCAGTGATTACAAATGTGTGCTATATTACCGCAAACAGGTATTGAGCAGTAATAAACACACTCCCTGTGTGATGATTTCTATAAATATTATAGACGGATAACACGTAAAAATATACATAATTTTATATTATCATTTATTTTTTTGTAATTGTATTGAAATATGTAAATGTTACTGTAACAAAAGTCAGTTATATCAATTTATTGTTACTGTATTTTCTGTTATTATTTTTATTAAAACTGTGTATTTTTACATGCTCTGAAATATTGCCTGAATTTATTTATAGGTAAAAATTTTGTTTTATTTAATTCTTTAAAAATATTATTACCCCTGTATAAATTTGCCCCTGTCAGAAACATAGAATTATATAAAAACAATAATGACAACCCCCGACTTTTTAACAAGAACCTACTGTACCCAAAACCCAACCACATTTTGAGGAAAATGTGACGAAACCAATTAAAAAATGATTAATTTGACACCACCAATTTCGTAAATCATCAACTCTTTTACACGACATCACGTAAAAAAAAATTCAACAAAGATGCGCTATAAAAGAATGATGGGGCACGTGTGTGTACAATACATCACAATCGCGACAGACAGACGCACAGACATACATCCTGTTATTAAAGTCAAATTTTGTATAATATTAAATACATAAAAAATTTGTATATGGCGCCACTAATATCAAATAATAATATACTATATATATTGTATGTATACATATAATATACTAAATACAATTGGAAGACATCAAAAGGATCGTTTCTTTATGAAAGTGTGTTAAATTTTGTAATTTTTTTTTTATATTTTTTTGTAATCATAAATCGATAAACCAAATGACTTTTTAGCGAATTTCTAGAATGGAATTCAACTATTACAGCCACTGTCATGACGCGACTTGAATATATATATATATATATATATATATATATATATATATATATATATATATATATATATATATGTCCGCGCGATAACTCTCGAACGAAACGTCTTACGTTTATGAAATTTGGTGAAAATATTGGAAGTCGCAAACCGTTGAACGAGTTCATTAACCAGACACGTCCGATGCCCGGAACATGATTTTTTTGGCAATTTTCGTGAAAAAAATTAGTTTTTTGCCAAAATTTCCCCTTATTTAAAAATTTTTGTGGAATTTTTTTACACCATTGGAAAGAGGAGAAAAAATCACATAAAAAAGATCTTTAAACTATTATTCTATGTCAACTAGTTTCCAAGAAAACTAACTTTTATAAACGGAAATTCGCTATGTTATGTAGGATGCTGCGAGAGGGGTATTTTTTAAAATGTCACTAAAAAAATACGTAAGCACTGTAGTGTGGACATGAACTGTGTTGAACATTCTCCTCTTAATTCCTTCCTAAAGAGACTTGACAACCCTTACACTCATGAGCCAAACCAGATTTTGCACATTCCCCCTCGCATACTTGTTATAAACTTTACTTTAATACATGTAAATATAGAAAACACTAAATTTTATCATTCAAATTTCCAGAATTTTAAAACACTTTGTATAATACAATAATTTTTTTATTCACAATTAAGTATATATAATTATAAAATTTAAAAAAAAAATGACGGTTAATGACCATATTCATCGCCGTCCACTGGTCATAAACTGCTCATTAAAACAGGTGTTCTTAAGTATCCACACTAAGGCGGGATTCATTCAACGGCGACAACTTCTCAAGACAAGCTGTGAGAACAGACCCAGTGGGCCTCGCCCCCTGTTAGATTTATAGAATGATTACATATTATGGCGCCTAACGAGACAAGTAAATATGATTTTTATATCAAAAAAATTATACATGATTTTAAATAAAATTACATAAAAACACGCGAATTTTATGTCTTAAAATAAGAAAATATTATATTCAAACATAAATGCTAATGGATTTTAAAAAGTTACAAGTAATTTTTTGTAATGAGTTCTGACATTTTTATTAACCATAACCTAACTTTTTAAAATGATATATGTATATCTAATTTTAGGTAATTTGCAAAAAAAATTTCCAGAAAACTTTCTTAAAGGAAAACTAAATCCTATTAGAGAGACATGTTGTAAGGATATCTGTAAAAAATGGCGCGAAGAGTATGCTCATCAGTTAGGATGCTCATACCAAAAAAAAAATTCTAATTTTTTAATTAATTATTATTTTTTTATGATACTGTATACTTAATATAAAAAGAAGCTTAAAGCCAATATCTAACTAACTTTAATTGTTCAGAAATTATTACCGTTTTAAAACTGACAGTCTATTTATGATATAAGCATCCTAACCCATGAGCATGCTATCCTGGATCGGCCGGGAATCGCCCGATACAGCCTGTCGAGCAAAGGATCGATGGTATAATGGATAGCACACTTGGCTAGTTACCAGGAGATCCTGTGTTCGATTCCCGGCCGATCCGGATAATTTGTTCAATCACTTTGTGATTTTTAATTTACATATGTGGTTTTTGGTCATGTTAACCAAAGGAAGTCGACTGCTTAAAGTTTCAGTTTAACTGAACGATAAGTAAACATATGAATACTACGTGTGTTTTAAATGCAGACTTTTAAGTCTATCATACGTAGTAGTGTTTCACAAGCACTCGATAATATTTGAAATTGAAAAGTTGTAACTGCTTCTCGCATTATAGAGAGTACATACACATAGGTGATTGAATGTTGTCTGTATCGGGCGCCTGTCGAGCAAAGGATCGATGGTGTAATGGATAGCACTGGCTAGTTACCAGAAGATCCTGGGTTCAATTCCCAGCCGATCCGGATAATTTTTTCAATCACTTTATGATTTTTAATTTACATTTTTTACACTGTCCCAAGAAGCGGAAAAAATAATGTTTTTTGATTCATTATCCTATGTAACTGGGTTTTCGAGAAAAAGTAATTTTTATAATCGAAAATTCTTTGAATCGGAATTCAGAAATGTTATGCAGGATGCTGTGACAGGAGTACTTTAACGTCATGTGCATCGTTTGGTACTATTGAGTTTGTTGTGGGCACGATTATTACTGATTTATCTGACAAAACCGTCAGATAAATCCGTCCAACACCGAAAATTATATTATCAGACTCGCAGATTACTTGTCTACTGTTACTCGCCCAGTAAAACACGACTGTCCAGGCTTGTTATATAAATAACTATAGTAAATTAAAATGTAATAAGCGGTGCTAAATAATTAGGCTCTCTGTTCTAATGTTGTAAAAATAGCAATTTAAATCATTTCAAATAAATTTGAAATGTCAAGTGCTAATTGGATTAAAAAAATTTAGTTGGATTTTTTTGTCATAAAATTTTAACAGTTCATTTATAACGATGCTCTTATTTTTTTAACCTCACTTTTTTTTTATTATTTAAATAATTGACAATGTAACTAAGTTGAATCAACGTTAACTGGATTCGAATCTCCTGATTATTTGAACAATTAAAATTTATAATTAACTTATTCAAAATCAATTATTTTTTAATATAACAAAATTAATTGTTTATAAAAAAAAAATAAAAATAAAAGTAGGCAACTGGGGATACTTTTTATTAATTAACAAAGCATTTAATTAATAAATTAAATTGATATTGTTCTAAACAATTATATTGTTTAACATGGACAAAATGAAAAAGATTAGAAAAGATATATTTGAAACACCTCAGGAACCATTTGTAGTTAGTAACTTTTTTTTTTTGTAATAATTATTAATTAAGTATATAACGAAATATTGGGACGAATATGACATTTAACGGAGAAAAAATTAAATTAAAATTTTCGAAATTAATATTGTTTTAAATTCGGTTTGTAATTAAAATAATTACGAAACAAAACACCTTTCTGACATTTTGAAAAGTTCACACGTCAGGATCCGGTTGCGATCATTTTTGTGATGCCGTCGGCAAATTTGCTATTCACACGCAAAAATGCATGAAAACGGTTGTAGAAACTTTTTTCTTGAAATAACATTTTTGTTCCCTCTAATGCTTTATCATATATTAGTGTTCAGAAATGAGACTAGGTAGCAAAAATTAAATATATTTTATTTCTGCGACGAAAAAAAAACTGTCTTCCAAAATTTTTTCCCAAACTGAACAAAAGCAAAATTTTTTTCGTTATTTGTATAGACTGGGAAGCGAAATATACAAAATTATTAAAAAATAGTGTTCTTTTGGTAAAATGACGACATTTTGAGAAAACTTTCCGTTTTTTTTTAAAAAATTGGAGTTAATTTGTTTGTAAAAACTCTAATTTTTGTACCAATCATAAAAATCGTGCCTACATAACTATATTACATGTATTTTTAAGAAACGTCAGTTCCAAGTGCATCATATGCAGGGCCGGATTTACTTTTGGGAGACCCCTGAATACTTCACATGTGGAAACTCCTGAACACTACTTCTGTGGAGATCCTTGGGGGTAAGCTGACTTTAAAGAAAAAATTTTCGAAATTTTTTCCTTCTGAAAAATATATTTGAGGAGAAAAAAAATGGAACAGAAAAACAAGCAAGTTCCGCCCCTCCTATTTTACTCCTGTTTTGAGGAATTTCTTATTAATTTTGTGGGGGCCCTGAGTCACCTACTCCAAGTACCCTTATGTAAACCCGGCTCTGATCGTATGAAAAGTGCCTGAAATTTGATTTCACTATTTTAAAAAATTGTAATTTCGAAATAATTGCATTTGAGTGACCATTGTATATGTAGAATAGTCTCTCAAAATCCATTTTTGGTAAATCAGCTACATGTAACGCCTTAAGATTACTTTTTTCTATTAGTTAGGTGCGCAACAGCTAAGGTCATATGGACCGTTGTAGTGTAGGAACTACAGTGACTGTATAATATTCTTTATAACAGTGTGGCCATTGGAACCATATCCGCCATATTCAGGCCAAATTTGAAGTGAGTAACCGTAGTAACAGAATAAACAAGGTATACAAATTCAATGCATTTGGCCTGAAAATGGCGTCAACCAATAAAAAACTAGACCTACTAATGGCCACACTGTTATCAAGTATATTATAAAGTCACTGTAGTAGGAACTACTAACTTTGATGTAAGTAGGAATTATTGATAGATAATGAGGTATGGTAATGTAGTAGATGACGTATCTCCTCCGGTTAGTTTCGAACTCACGATCTACATGGAGAGAAAATTCATATAAAAATTACTGTGCTCAGCACTATAAGACGTGTAAAAGGCGAACGTATTCAATTTTGTACGGTAAAAATATAAAAATTATAATTAATCATAGAAAATTTAAAGGACAGAATATTCTTTCCGTAATATTAGCTCCGTAAAATTTGTAAACTTGGTCGGACCAAGCACCTTGATTCATTAGACTGTCTTACAAGCAGCAAGCAGTATTCATTACACTGTCTTACAGGACGGACTGTCAGCGTTTAATTCATCATTTTGTTACTTCACTATCTTCAGTATTAGAATATATTGTTGCCAATCATTTTTGTATGCATCATAAAGAATCAAAGGTCGGAAAAGATCGGGCATCTTCGAAGTTTTTCGAAGCAGGTTTGAATACGTATATTGTTCCTCAGTGCGTACAGCCCAACCAACATAAGGTTGCGGGTCAGATCCGCAAATGAAAGAGTACGACAACAAGAATTAAACTATAACATATATGCATAAGAATGTGATAGAAGTTGTGTTAGCACATTAAATTTTACCATACTAGCACAACAATTTTTATGAAGCCATGACGAATACTTTTTACGTTTCAATTTAATAATATTTGCATGATCGTAAAATATTTTTTACTTTGGTCGTCGATCGCGCACGCATTATAAGAGAGCATGGTCATTTTTCTGAAATTTTATCTACAAAAATTATCTAATTTTTCTCTCCATGTACCAGACAAGAAGCGGAGTTCTTAACCACTAGACCAACTCGCGGTCTAAGATTACTTTTCGTTGTAAAATAAACCATTTTGGAAAAAGTTATGTTGCCCTCTTCAACGAACTGGCATAGCGGCGTAGAAAGTGGAAGGTTAGCGAATCAATTGTTTGAAATAATTCACAAAATTTTACTTTCATCAAAACAATTTCAGCAACATCACGTGGGAAATATTTTAAAAAATTTATTCATTCTTTTTCAATTGTTTTTGAAGAACTGTAGTGTTCTTCTGGACAACAGTCTACCACTCTACCAGCATAATTTTTTTGTTTTTATATTGTGTACATGAATGTACCTAAGTCTAGTATTATTGTAACTTTTTGTAAAACATGTAAAAGTTTGAAAGAGATGTTGTACTTATAAATGCATACATAGGTACATACTTCGCTTTACAAAATGTTTTAATGACAATCGAGCATTCGCGTTTTTAACCAAAGCCTCAGAACAGTTCCAGACATGTACATACGTGTGTAAACACATACACGAAACAAAAAACAAAGAAAAAAATGATGAACAGGTTCTTTTTGTGTTTTTTGTTAAACAAAAAAACACAAAAAAAAAAAAACACGAAATACATATTTAAACAAATGTCGAGAATTAGTACCTGCATACATTTTTCAAAAGTACCATTATAATTATCGTTAAGTATACGTAAATATTTGCTTAAGTAATTATATTAAATCTTCAAAGTACATAGAAGAATTTTTTTGCAATAATTATTGTTGTTAATAAGACTCTGTGTCTGTTGAATGAAGTAATTAGACTTATTTAAAATGAAAATTGGTGTGGTTAGCTTAAACTGGGTATGACTATTTTATCCTACTACTGGAATCGTGCAGAATCGTCAGTTGCAGTATTTTTTTTTTTTTAACAAAAGCTTCCAATTTTGTTGGAAGTTTTGTCCTATAATTAATTAATATTTGGGAACTATAAACCAAAAAACATCAAAAATCTACCTTTTTTGTTATTTTTTATTTTTATAGGAATAAATATTTTATTAAAAACTAAATATACAACATTGTTTCTACATGTCTTAAGATTACAAAAAAAAAATTTTTCTACAAAAATTCAATAATGAGCTGAGTATAAATGGCTCTGAAGTCGACACTGCGAGATTTTTCCACCTTGATGGTTCCTCGCGTTCTGAAATCCCCAGTGAACCAAAATCAAAAAATCAAGAATTTTCTGAAAATATACATAGAAAGTTATGGCACTAACTAGGATCTAAAACAAAAAAATAAAAAACCAGGGACAAATTGCATTTTGAAAATAAATTTTGAAAAAATCACCGCTTTTTCCGGACTATAAACGACCGACATTTTGAAAATATACTACGGAACCAAAGGATCCTAGTTCCTGCCAAAATGATGGTATCGAGAAATAATATGCCCTTTGATTTATGTCGATATCTCAAATACTATTTGAGATACACGAGGAACCATGTCAAAAAACGTACTTTTGAGAAAAAAGCATCTAAAGTTTTCTCTTTAAATTGAATTATAGTAAAGTGCGTGCACTAAAATGCCCATAACTTTTTGATTTTTCATTTCTTTAAAATAAAATTTTAGGAGAATACTTCTAACACCTTAAGGGACATAATTAGGAAGAAAAAAAATCGATTACTTTTACCTTTTTTTTAGCGAATCTCTCCTTAATATACCCGACGAGTTTTTTATGAAACAGACTATACATTTCTTAAAACAACAGAAGGGTAAATATGTGCTTATATGATTGAGAGATTGAATTTTATAGTGTTTATTTTAGACAGACGTAACGTTTCACGTATTACTTCTTTATATGGCTTGTGATCTTCGTATGTATATTTAGGTAAATACCTTAGAAATCAGTGAACCAAACAATAAGGTATATACCATAATATTTTAATATAATCAGCTACAGAAGTAGACAAAACACTGTATACAGAAAACATTAACAATATGATCAGAGTACGTTTGACAATTGTAACGAATACTTTACGAAAATTGGAATAATTACGAGAAAAGTTACAAGAAAATTTTCAAGTTACACAAAATTTTCAAGTTTATTTCTATTAGAGTACCTATATACCTACCAATTTTTGTCGATTAGTGTACATTGTATAAATATTAGGCTTGCATCATATATGCGGCAAATATTTGGCATTCGGCCGAATATCGAAACACTATTGGGCTGAATATCGTTTACCACAAAAAAAGACATATTACATAATTATTTACTTCGACAAAAAAAATATTAACCGAATCAAATAATATTTCCTACAAGCTATTACTCAAAACAAAGCAATTTATGTAACATTCCAAAAAGGTTTTTACCGAATTACTTAAGTACCTGTATAACTCTCAACATCTCAAATTTATTAAAATCTGCAAATAATCTCCTAATGAACCAATTAACTGTTGCAATTCGTTAATAAATTTAAAAGAATATTTTAAAAATATGTAATTGACAATTTTTTTAAAAAATATTTTGTCTATGGTAGATTCTAGTTTCTTAAGATTTTCAAACTGTTGTTTGAAAAAACTGGAGAGGTGCAAATACTCGAAAATTTTCTTCGTTTCATATATTGTGTAGAAAACGTTTGAAAAACCTTGTTACAAAAAAAAATATAAAATTTTAAGCAGCAGTTAAAAAAAGTTACTTTGAAAAACACAAAAATACAGAGTCACATTTACTTTTTGATGCGCCAAAAATCCAGTATCGGATGAATACTGAGCTCTTCGGTATAGGTGCTAGTCTACTTGTCTACGAATAACCTGTTTGACTGTTCGCCAAATATTCGGTATTCGACGAACAATCGAACAGGTTATTTGTTACAAGCCTAATAAATATTATTAAAACAAAACAATAACAAAAAATTATTGGTACGTGACAACTAATAGAAATTTATTTTCAACAAAATAAAACAATTTTAATATTTAAGAATGTCATACATATATTTAATTGTAATAAATTATAATATTTTTTAATTATAATAAGTAAATAAAAATAAAAATTTTGTTATGACTGGAGAATTAATAATGTAAGCGGGCAATGTACATTAAAATAAAGAAATTCGAGAAGGGTAAAATACCATTATAATACATGTTTTAGTACACAAATTTATGAATTGTTTTTATTTTTGAATATAAATCAAATATTCAAATACTACTTTGTCTGTGACATTTGGTTTAATAACAATAATTTAATTAAATTTATAAGTGCATTATTTCTTTTAATAGTTAATACTTATGTAAAAAATACCAAAAAACTTTTCTTAGAAAAAATTAATTGGATAACAGGCAAAGTTAAGACTATTGAGTTTTTGAACAATTTGAAAATTATAGGGAAATTAAATTATTTTCAAAAACTGACGTTTTATCCGATGTTTCTAGAACCGAATAATAAATTTGTAACCAAGGTTATTCTAAACTGAAAGCATTGCAATTTTTTTTAGTGCTTCACGCCGTTAAATCATAAAATTGATTCTTCACAGCGCCTTCGCCATGGCAAGATTTCAATATATTGCAAAAACATACAATAAAAAATATATAGTCTTGCTTTAAGAAATACAAAAAGATGCAAAGGAAAAATACCACAGTGATGTTCAACCATTTTATCGCAGAACGATTTTCGGTCGACCTCTTATTCTAATTTACAGATTAAAAATAGGGGTGAAAGCCTAACAGAAAATTACATCCGGAAAATCGGTCACATTTTCTGAACGAATGTGGCCATCTTTACAGAAAAAATTAAGATTTGTATAACAAAACTCCGTGATTTATTTAAAAAAAAAAAATCATGGAGGTTGCTATAATATGTATACAATCGTAAAATAATTGCGATTAGGTCTTAAATCAATTTCGTAAAAAGGTTTTTTGGGTCGCGCAAGGATGTTATTTATGTGGAAGCGATTTTTGGATCTTACATTCACACCAAAAGGATATAAAAAAAAGGATGAAACTCCTAAGTTCTATGGTACAGTGTGTGATGATATTTATAGTTTAAAATGAAAACAAATCTATGGAATGTTTGATGACAGTTATAAATTTTACCACATGGAAACGAATCTATTTAAATAGTTGGGTTATGAAGGTTAAAATAAAAAAAAAGATTAAATAAATTGTGAAATATTTAAAGAAAAGGGTAGATAATGAATAAAAATGTGAGTAAGGATAGAATGAAGGTAAAATGAAAATGTAATATGATTGTGATTAAAAAAAAAAAATACTTATTGCTGTGTTTTCTTCAGATGATGAAAAGTTAAGAATTTCGATTGTTTTAAAAGAAATAAAAAGATTACAAAATTAACGAAGAAAAAAAGAAAACTGCTTGTAACTAATCTAATTTGAAAATTTTAACTCGTTGAGTCAAAATGAATAAATATTTCTCAACTTTCTTTTCAAATAGGTAAGCAGAAATATAAAAAAAATTAAACAATATAAATTAATTTTATTTACATTTATTTTTTTTTAGGAAACAATACAATTATTTGAAGACTGTTTTCTTGAAAGGTATCGCGGAAAAAGAGGCCGAGTGGAATTCCAGGAACACCGTTTTCACCTCGTGTCGAATGGAAGTGGCAAACATATGATGGGTAGCGCATGGTATTTTGACGATAGTTGATGATGATCATGCCGTTATATAACAATTATGTAAAATTGTCCGGATCGGCCGGTAATCGAACCGGAAGATCCTGGGTTCGATTCCCGGCCGATCCGGATAAGTTTTTCAATCACTTTGTGATTTTTAATTTACATATGTGGTTTTTGGTCATGTTAACCAAGGCAGTCGAGTGCTTAAAGTTTTAATTTAACTGAACGGTAAGTGAACATATCAATACTGCGTGTGTTGAAATGCAAACAAAAGTTTGTCATACGTAGTAATGTCTCACAAGCACTCGATAATATTTGAAATTAAAAAAAATACTGATTAAAACAAAAGTTATTCAATACATTTATTACTGAAGTTATTCAATTCAGTTATTTGAATACATTTTTTTTAAGTTGTACAATATTGAAACAATAATGATCGTATTTAATTTTAAGTTGGGATTTTTCTCTCAGTGTATGGAAAATGGGTACGTAATCAGTAGTAAATTATTTCTGCGACCCCGTCAAATAACTTTCGCGACCGCTACTTTGAGAATCACTGATCTAGACTGCACTTTTTGGAACCCCTGTTGCAAAACATGGACTAAACTCTTCATATACCTAAAACACAACTGACGTTATTGAATATTTTCTAAATAAAACTATAAACAGTATCTATACGTCGACAATAGCATTACTTCTTATCTGCTTCTAATCGTCAGTGATTTGTACTTAAGTAATATTTAAAGTGTAAAATCGTGTATTATTTTTAAACAATAATAATAATTTAATTATATTTATTAGAATCATTATCAATGGATACAATCACAACCGCATAATATTCAACTATAAATACTTACTTATTTTTGCTCTTATTCTAGCCATTGACAATAAAACCACACAGTACTTAAATGAGCTCCTTTTACTGTTATGTGTATATCGGCTGGCTCATCAAAACCTTACATATGCCAGTTCTAGGCAACAAACAGAGAACTGTTGAGAAAGTAGTGCGTTGAACCCACATACCAATGAATATATTATATATTTTATTATACAGACTAATTATATCAACGTATAATTGAGGCAGCCAGATACGATCAGACCTAATAGGTAGTATTCCGTAATATAGTAATCAATGCAATAAGCGATGGTATTCGTAGTAACGTTTTCAAATAATTATTGTCAAAATATAATATTGATAATAAAATTTTATTTTTTAGAGAAGAAACGGCAAAATTTTGAAAGAAAGAAAGTGGTATTCGCTTTATTTTCAAAATACGTACGTATACAAATTATGTCCTGCGATAATTATAGTCGCATTTGCCCAAAAATAGACAATATATTATATTCCTTAAATCTCACCTAGAGATTTAAGGAATATAGAAAAGTGAGAAGAAAAATGCCTATAAACTGGCTTTAGGTACGCTTTGTCTAGTAGTAGGTATAATATAATAGTGTTCATTGGTCTGTGGTTGAACCACAACGAAATTATGAGGTAGCTGTTCTTTGCAATAAACTAGATCCGAAATGTAAGGAAAAGATTAGATGACTAATAATTTAATGAAAGGATAGGATATTAGGAGTTTAAGTCATCAAAATGAGAAAACAAATACCTATGTTAATTTTCTGCTACCGGTTTCGAGGTATTAACCTCATTTTCATGGCAGATACTTTATTATAAAAGTAAACAAAAATATTAGAAATGTCAAAAAATATTTTTTTACCACTCATGCGGAAGAAGTACTAACTTGGCGCACACATTTCTGTACGCAAAATAACTGTTTGCCCACTATACTCTTCCCACATACTTTTTTGCGTGCGGAAAGTAACTTTTTATTACTCATGCGGGAGAAGTACTAACTTGGCGCCCATATTTCTGTACGAAAAATGGCTGTTTGCCAACTGTACTCTTTCCGCATACTTTTTTGCGTGTGGAAAGTAACTTTCCACACGCAAATTGACAATAAAACACGCAAAATTTAATCAAAACACGAAAAGCCGCCTCTTAATTTTTCATTTAATAAATATTTCATAATTATTTCTATAGAAACCACCAACAAAGTAATTTAAACGATAATTAATTCAGAAAAAAAAGACGAACACTCAAAAATATTATTTTAAAAAGTAATATAAATGTCAAAATAATGATAATAATAGAAAAAAGTATGTGAAATTCGTAATAAAAAATAGTATGTGCAACTCGTGCGGGATTGTCGATTGCCCTACTCAAGCGAATGAGCGCACTCACTACGTTCGTGCGCTCAACTTCGCTTTCGTGGGCAATCGACAATTTCCCGCACTTATTGCACAATATACTATTCCACACGCAAATTGACAATAAAACACGAAAAATTTAATCAAAACACGCAAAGCCGCCTCTTAATTTTTCATTTAATAAATATTTCATAATTATTTCTATAGAAACCACCAACAAAATAATTTAAACAATAATTAATTCAGAAAAAAAGACGAACACTCAAAAATATTATTTTAAAAAGTAATAAAAATGTCAAAAATAGTAATAATAATAGAAAAAAAAATATGAAATTCGTAATAAAAAATAGTATGTGCAACTCGTGCGGGATTGTCGATTGCCAACTCAAGCGAATGAGCGCCCTCACTACGTTCGTGGGCTCAACTTCGTTTTCGTGGACAATCGACAATTTCCCGCACTTATTGCACAATATACTATTTTATAAAAATATCAAAAATTTAGAAAATTAAAAAATAGAAAATTTTTTTTAAAAAACATGCAGTACTTACATAAAAAAATTTTTTGTTGTGTTAAGTTGTTAGTATTTACATTATTATTAAAAATAATAACTGCGTCAAAATTACAAACATTGATGAAAATTAAGTTATTTAAAAAATTTTTTCGAATAAAATTTAAAGTTTAAAAATAATAATAATAATAGATGGAGTGCCCATGGTAAGAAACTGACATACGATTTGTCTAGATCCGAAATGTTTTGCTGAACCGCACGGTATAGTTAGTTGACCACTGCTATAGAGTTCTATCCGTGAACTCACCGCGCGCTACCCGTCCTTTCTGGTAATGAATGTGCTATTTATTTTAAATAAAATGAAAAAAAAAAATTAGCGAAAATAATCGAAATCAGTTATAGCATTTATTTTAATATACTGTAATTGTACTTTAAGAGTACAGTGCGTTTGCAAAAATTTATACAGAAAGAAACGTAACGATAGTAAACTTAATTCTTATAACATTAGATTTATAAAAGTTGGGGTTGAGATTATAAATTATTTAAACAATCTTTCCAACTTCAAATTCATATTGGTTTAAGATTTCATATAATTTTTAAAACATAAATCCTTCCAAAATTTTATAATAAGTTATGTTTCTTGCAATATTCCTTTGTAATAGCAGCTGAATATCGTTAGGAAAACAACTATATACTAGTATTCCCCAAATCTTAATGTTTTCTAAAAGTTTAGCATCAAAAATGAATTGTTAAAATTGAAAAATTTACGAGTTTTTCACGGATTTTGCGAGGTGGTAACTTGGTCTTGATAGCAAGATCAAGTTAAGTGATTTTTCTCAAGATTAAACTTCGATAAATAAATTTTTCCACCTAAACACGACAAAGTACATTGAAATTAAGAATTTTACGATAAGTTTTGGCCGATACGGTAAAAATAAATGAATTTTTTAAAACCATTCTCCTTGTTTAATTCACTTACAATATTCATATATTAAAATAAGACAACCAAATAACAACATTCTTGAAATGATTCAGTGCCTTTATAAAATTACATTTTTTATACAGTCATGTTAAATTAAAAGGTTGCAACTAAATTTTTTATATACATAACTCAAAGAAAATGACAATTATTATACCTATCGGCAATAATGTTCTCCACTTTTGGAGAAAATCTGAGTCGTGTCGCAAAGAAAACACACACTTTTGAAATTTTGATTCGAAACCGTAACAAAAATTTTATACATTTCCTGATTTGAGATTATTTTCTTGTTATTAAAAGGTTTAATTTAATTTTTTATTTTTATTTCAAAATACCTCTATTCTGATCCTTATGATCCTGTTAACTACTTTGGGTATCTGTACCTGAATCACCACAAAATCACTTTCGCATTTTAGCGAATTTTCAAATAGAAAATTCAGCTATTACAGTCACTGTCATGGTAAGACTTGAGCCCGAACTATATGAGTGAAATTTGTTTTGAGGTTCGATGCTCGGAATTTCATAAAAATCAAAAGCTTTTCGATTTTTTTACATCAAAGCAAAGAACGAAAAAAATTGACACGAAAACATAATTTTTGAAACCGAAAATTCGTTATTTCGTACAGGATGCTACAACAGGGTATCACAGTTTTTGTTGTTTTCGGGGTTTCGAAGAAAAACCTCAAAACTCTTATATTTTCATGAAATTTTGCATGTACATGCTACAACAGGTACCGATTTCAGGTACCGATTAATCCCGAGTGTGAAGTTTGTTGCCAGAAGGCCTGTAAACGCCCGAGGTTGCTTGCTAATTGGTTTAAAAGCGGCAGCAAAATAATTTTTTAGTCTCTTGGGACTAAAAGTGAATTTTGTAATCCCTTGGGACTAAAAGTGACACTTTACTCCCTATTATGAGGGTCTAAATCATGTCTTTTAGTCCCGGAATTGCAAAAAAAATATTTATAAATTTTTTAGACACTTTTCCATACTGGAAAGTGGAGACGAAAATTTTTTCTGACGTACCACATCGTGTTGGATATCGTTAGAAAGGGCACTTAAAGTGAAATTGAGATTCCTTTTACTATTTCCATTTTTTAAACTCAAGATAACGTAATTTTTATAACCGGAATAGTAGCATTATAGTGTTTCTCGCTACCTAAATTCAAATCCGAAGTATCAAACAAAGAAATTCCTTGAATAACTATCTCGCCGTTACAATACGACGCCATTGCTGCGTTTGACGTACCACCTTTTTACTTGGCACGCCCGTATAGATGTCGAAGTAATACCATCGACACTCATAAACAATACACATATTTCTCAAGGAACAGAAACTTAATGTTACTTCAATAAAATGAATCACACAACACACACACGGCAACTTCGATAAAACTCCTTGTATTTTAAATATACATAATAATAAATAAGTTTAAATCGTAACATAATTCTACATCGCCATCTCTATCCGTCGCATAGACATTCGCGTCTGGTGGTCTCTGTCCGATGCATTCAATACATCGAGCTAGCCAGACTGCTAGTCAGATTGCATCGTGTCATGATGGCTTGGCTAGCTCTCAGAGAGCTGCTCGAGTTGCGATCGCAACGGATAACAATTTATAAAAAAAAAAAAAATGTACTGCTTGCCCTGAACTGAACGCAATGTGTATTGCAAAGTAATGCAATGCTTTTCTGTACGGACAATGCAGCAACACATATTATAATAATTCAATGTAAAAACATTAAATGAATCAATATCAGCCGTAACGAGTACACTTGTTGACAAAAATTTAGTACTATAGCTCCTTCTCGAGGTTCAAGTTTTGGTTGAAATAATTGTCATAGTTAGTCAACTGGATTCGTTCAGGATTTAGGACAATTACGTGCCATAATAATTTAATAAGAGGCAATAGGAATAGGGAACACAGCAAAAGCGTGGATTTAAAAGGGAATTACATTTTGTATTAATATTTTTAGATAGAAAGTCTACTTTGCTCCATATTAAACTCACTACTATGCCTACACTCCATGTCTACTATGCTCACTTTGCTCCATATGTTCCTAAAAAATGTAGGAATTTTTTTTTTAAGAAATCTGCACCTGTAGCATGTATATGCAAAATTTCATAAAACTATAAGAGTTTCGATTTTTTTCTTCAGAACCCCGAAACAGTATTTTACAATATAAGTTCGACTTTTTAATTTCAAATGTTATCGAGTGCCTGTGAAACATTATTAATGTATGGCGGACTTTTGTTCATTAATACATTAATAATGTTTCACAGGCACTCGATAACATTTGAAATTAAAAAGTGTAACTGCGTCTCGCACTAAAGAGAGGATGTGTTTGATTGATTATCAAAATTGGAGTGGCACTCGAACGAACGGTTGGTGGCCTAATTGGTAAGGCGCTTGGCTAGTAACCAAGAGATCCGGGTTCAAGTCCCAGCCGATCCAGTTTTGATAATTTTTCAAACACTATGTGAATTTTAATTAATATAAGTTCGGTAAGTTGCTTTTACTGATCGAGAAAATGTTGCGAAAACGAGACCCGCAGTTGCAATTTTCGAGATCAGTAAAGGCACTTAACGCATCGTGTATTGTATAATATTTTTTGCACGATCGATTTAAAATAATTAAAGAATCAAAATATATTAAATAAAAAATAAAATTCGGATAATATAGGTGAAATTTATATTTCTATGTTATCACATAGAATGCCATGAATAAATATTATAAATATTTATAGCAACTAATACGAGTATAGTATAGTGATAATTGACAACTATATTTGTAAGTAAAAAATTAAGTGTCAATATTTCATTAGCGTGAATATTTTTTTGGAATTTTCTATTAAAAAAATTGAGGAAAATTGTTGGGACAATGCTCCATTTGCTCCATGTGCTCATGCTTACTTTGCTTCATTTGCTTACAATAATTTTCGTACTTACAAATATACCTACATTTTTTCAAAGTCTCCGTTGAAATGCATTCACTATTGTCACTAGTTTTATGAAGGGTCATCTTTTGTTATATTTTTTACAACTTGGGCTAGTGAAGGTACATATTTGTAGACATTAATTTCTTTTATTTAATAAAAACAGGTAAATTTTTAAGAAATTGTTCTAGATATTTATGATTATTGTTATTTTCTTATTTTTAATATGAATTTATATAAATATAAAATGCGAGAAGCAAGAAGCGTTGCCATTTGCAGTATAAAGGTAATTATTGAATAACCAGTGTTTGGATTAATATTCGCTTGGTCCGCTTCCAATTTTATTATTTTATCATTTTATTTACGGTTTTTAAGGTAGTAAAAAATTTTTGTAAACATGATGACGTCACGAAGTTAAAAATTTTTTTATTTAAATTAAACATTATGGAAGTGTATTTTTTTAATTTGGGCGATTGATTAAATTAGGCTAATTCGAATTTGAACTTTTCATTTTTGCTATCAAAATCGCGAAATTCGAATTCGAGATATGACCGATTCGATAGAAATCGTCTTTTTAGAAGCGCTACGTGGCTAATTTTGATAAAAATGAAAAGAACGATTTGGAAAACCTACAGTCTACTTTCAATTTCATTATTCTATCGTTTTATTTACAGTTTTTAAGGTATCAAAGAATTTTAGTAACACTAATAATGTCATTAAATTAAAAAAATGCTTTTTTCGCAAATGAAGCTTTACTAAACTCAATTGATTTAGAATACACTTTTAATTTTTATTATCAAATGGCAATAAAATATGAAATAAAACTGATTCGACAAGTTTTTTTCGGCACCGTTAAGACGTAAGTATCTAAATTTTTTGATAACGCTGTACCTTACACCGTAGTATTCGCATAAATTCTTTTGCGCTACAATTTTGTTGAGTCAATTTTAATTAAAATATGAATTCAAAATCAAAACACAAAACAAAAAATTAAAACTAAAATTATTTCCATTCGATAACACAACACTATATTTATTGAGTGCCGGGATTGAGGAGAGGAGGGGGCGGCAAGTGACATTCTTTAAATTTTAATAAGTCATGATTTTGTGCCGAAAGTTGTTATATTGTTCTTTCAATAATATTATTTTATCTGGTCGTGTTAAGAAAAAAAATATTTTAAATGTTATACATATAAATGCAATTAAATTTGTACTCTACGTTATCTCATATGTTAGGTGTAGTAAATTGCAGGTACGTTTCCCCTTAATATCAGCGGCCATTTTGCATATTTTTAATCAAGGATAATGCATATTTTTATTGTCGCTTTCAAATTCTTTTGTTCCGTTCTGCACCAATTATCATGCAGATAAAATTTTGATAATATTCAAATTCGAAATCAAAATATACTTCCTGTATACCTTTGCTTCAACATACAGCTAAAACTTTTTTTAGGTGGCCTCTTTTTGTGTGATTTTTTTTAAGCGGTTTCTAAAAAAGTGACCATTAAATTGCATAATGTGAATCAACATCAAAAGACAGTAAAAAAACTTGAACATTAACTATAATAACTTTTTTTGATAAAATTACTTTTAATGGTTTTTAAACATTTAATCAATACATTACATAAGTTATTGCATCATCAAGTTTTTTAGAGATGTATTTTTCAAAATTTTCATAATATGTACTATAAAAATGAAATATAAAATAAAGGTTTTCATGTGTAAATTAATGCTTTATCTTGTTTAGAAAAGCAAATTCTAAGCAAATCGTGAGGTTTTGAGCATTTTGACTTATAGGTATATTTTCAATGGACTAATAGGTATATTTTCTATGCGGTCCCGATCCATCACATACAAAATGTTTTTGAGCGAATTTCCAGAATGGAATTCAGCTATTACAGCCACTGTCATGACGTGACTTGAGCCCGGGACTATGGCAGAAACTTATTTTTAAGTCCCTAGAAACCGAAAATAATATTCACTAAAATTTATATATATATATATATATATATATATATATATATATATATATATATATATATATATATATATATATATATATATATCCGCGCGATAACTCTCGAACGTAGTATCCAATTTTTACGAAATTTGGTGAAAACATTGGAAGTTCCAAACCCTTGGATGAGTTCGTCAGCTAGACACGTCGGATGCTAGGAACATGGTTTTCATTCTTGTAAAAAATTAGTTTTTTGCCAAAATTTCCACTTATTTAAAAATTTTTCCGAAATTTTTTTACACCATTTAAAAGAGGAGAAAAAATTACATAAAAAAGCTCTTTAAACTATTTTTCTATGTCAACTAGTTTCCGAGAAAAATTTTTATAAACGGAAATTCGCTATGTTATGCAGGATGCTGCGACACGGGTATTTTTTCAATCTTGACCAAACTAAACTTTTTATAGTTATTTATGATATGTTTGTGAATATATTTTTTGTTCGATTCTTCTTATGCGGTCCCTATCCACTGCATAAAAGAAGGTTCGACTGTACTTAAAAACATGACATAAATACCTCCTATCGCAGCATCCTACATAACATAACGAATTTTCATTTATAAAAATTAGTTTTTCACAGAAACCAGTTTACATAGAATAGTTTAAGAACCTTTCTTATGTGATTTTTTCTCCTATTTCCAATGGTGTAAAAAATGTCGCAAAAATTATTGAATTTGAGGAAATTTTGGCAATAAACTAATTTTTTTCACGAAAAATGCCCAAAAAGCCATATTTTGGGCATCGAACGTGTCTGGCTAACGAACTGATCCAAAGGTTCAGGACTTCCAACGTTTTTACCAAATGTCGTAAAAATAAAACGTTTCATTCTCACTTTTCAATACGGAAAACTGAAAAAGTACCTACCACAAAAAATCAAGAAAAAATAATTATGTTACAGATTACCTATAATATGTACATGCAAAATTTCATGCTCATAGACCGAAAAATGTAGCGGTGTGACAGACGGACGGACAGAGAGACAGACGTAAAATTATTCTTATGAAAGCGGCGCACACTAGTTCGCTCCCGCAGTCAGATAACCCTGAAAGGTCGTATACTATTTCGCTCTCGTAACTATACGCTAATACGATTAAGGTTCATTCTAAGAACCCAAAGAAAGAGAAATTACGCAAATTGGACAGCAAAATAAGAATGTTTTTATTTGTGTTTTATAACTCAATATTAAATACATTATAAATTTGGTGTAAATTTATATGACATAAATTTTACAAAGTCGAATCTACTTATTACATTTTGTTTCAATAATGATATTTTTCCTTCTACAAATTCCTTACGCAAATTAATTACCTTGCGATGCACTTTTTTGTGCCTTTATTTAAATGTTTTTATGTTCTTATGAAAATTATAATTATTTACAGTTAACATAGGTTTGACTTTTTTACTTACCATTTCGCACACTTCCATACTGTTGACAAAATCATACAGATTGGTTGTTAAACTAGTTTTATCTTCAACTGATTGACCACAAATAATAACTTATGTGCGAATATTTGTTTTCGATCGTACTATACAGAATATCCCCACAGTCATTTAGGTAATAAATTTTACCTGTCAGTAGATAATAAGCCGGGAGCGAACTAACCTACGACCCTTTTTCAAGATAAGATTAAAATCTGACCGCGGGACCAAACTAGTATACAACTCGGGAGCGAACTAACCTACGACCCCTTTTCAAGATAAGATTAAAATCTGACCGCGGGAGCGAACTAGTATGCACCCTATGAAAGTGCATGAAAACGTCCAACTGGTACAATATTTTGACAGTTAATACATTTTATATAGAATTTTTGACGTTGTACGATATTGTGAGTCAGTTAGTAAGGTTTCACTCAATGTCTCATGACGTCAATGACCAAACATCAAGGTGTTAATAATGATCTACTTACTCTTCTTAATCAAAAACCATGAAGTGTATTATACTTATCCATTATGGACACTATTTGTCCAAACAAATCAAAACAAATTACATAAAATTGTAGTAACAAGAATTTTCTATTTTTAAATTCTCAACAACAAGAAAAAAAAAACATGATAAAAAAATAAATATAACCAAATCACCGACGAGCTACTTCATTAAAAATATCTTGTTTTTTATTTTGTATTTTGAAAAAAAACTGATTTAGGTAAAAGTAATTGGAATAAAATTAACCATATCTAAATTGTTAAGGGGTTCCATGCTGTGCTCATCACTAGACTGATTTTATATCACGAACATATACATAGAGTTCGTATATTTTGTTTAAAAAATACGTCATCCCGAAAAGGCATAAAATACACTTGTGCTTGTTGCAGAAACCTACATAATTATCGTGATGGGTAAAAGGAAGGAAATGTTCCTTCCAAGTCGCAAAGACACAAGACTTACTTGCAGTATTGACTAAATTCGGACTCTTGTGCACTGTTTACTTGGCGAACATGCTATCGCTATGCTACACCATTTGTGTAATTAATAATGACAATTTAACTCATGTGTATCAAGTTCCATAAGAATATTGTAGTTTTTTTTTTCACTTTTAGAATGGGAAAAAAGTTAGGACAGATTTTTACAGCGAAAAAAATGGTACAAAACATTTTATTGGTCATTTCACTGTAAGTAAACACGATAAAAATGAAACAAAAATTCGTATTGGTAAATTTAAATAATTTCAGAACCATGGTAACAATGTGTTAAATAATAGTTATGAATTACACAATTTAATTTATTCGTTAAATTGTCTTACCGTATTACACTTGAGTTTTCTGAATAAATTTGTATTTTCTACTACTCAAATTTCTTGCCTAAAAGCAATTTAACTCGAATAACTGCTAAAATGCTAGGCAACAAATTTTCGCTATATCTTATAAACACAAATTTATTCGAAAAAATACAAACCTCTCGTTAACAATACGTGATTAATTCTTAAATTATGAATGAATTAAAAAATCGAATGAAATATAATTAAAATCATTTAATAATACCTAATAATACGATTATATACATATACACTAAAGAATATATTTCTTCCACTTTCATATTTTGTGCAGGCGGAGTTGAGACTAACATTCAACGATTCAGATAAAAGTATTCATGGAATTCTGTATCACTCATACAAATATGTACAAACAATAACGTTCCTTATGAATTTACACTATATAGATAATAGACACTATATACATACGATGTTATACAAAGCGTGCATATGGGTATCCCTCACCTCATACATCCGAAAAAATCGTGCCAGTTTAGAAAAAACTCAACAGCAATAAATACACATACAGTTTTGTCTTAATACAGATAATTTAAATTATATTTTCATAACCGGATATTTTCCTACAATTATTCCACCATTAGGAATTAACAACAACGAAAATTAAATCGATAATTTATGGAAACATATTTACAGATAAATTTAAAAATGCTCCATTAAATAATGTCTTGAGCTTGACGTTCCTTTCCCGAAAATAATTTTCTCAATCATTCCAATCATTTGTAACAGAGCAAATATTTGGTACGGCATTTCAGTATTCAAATGACGTAAATGTTAAACAAAATAATTTAACTAATGTTAAAAAAAATCGATCATCTAAAAAGGTAGAACAAATTGAATGAAATTTTTGTAACAATAGTCAAACATACAAATCAAAAAAAAAATATGTAATAGACCATTGTTCACAGAGGATGACTTTTAACAAGTTTTTGACTAAAAAAAAATTCTTGATTAAAAACTACTTTAAAAATGGGTTTTAAACAAAACGAAATCAAAAAAAAAATTCTAATTATATCCATCAAAGATCGTTTCGATACATTTTTTATCTTCGTCTAATTGTAATTCGGTGTCGGATAAAATATTTTTTACGGTAATCTCCGCTCCTCTCTGTGATTCAGTAGTGTTTTTAATCTCACACCAAAAAGTCATTAAGTATTAAAAGAAAAAAATTTTAATGCACTGATTAAAAAATATATTTTATATACTTTTATTTTTTAAAACCACATAACCTCACATTCATGTTTTTTTTTTGTTTTTTTGAATCGTTAAAAGAAAAAGTCCAGTAAAGAAGTAGAGGAAAAAATAGGGGACTTTTACTGTTAAGTTAAAAACAATTTCTGTTTCGCACTCTTCAGTTGCTGCAACATAATTGCACCAGCGCTCCCACCATAACCTTATATAGTCGCCTTCCAGGCATACAGTCGTATCTCATTTTTAGTTTGTTTTTGTTTTTTTTTAGGAGAGCAGAAAAACAAGAACTACTGTTATGGCCGCTACACACGATCAGTTTTAACTGACAGTTTTTACTGAACAGTTCAAACTGACAGAGAAAACTGATCGTGTGTAGGCAAAAAACTGACAGTTTTTTCTACTATCGGTTAAAACTGATAAAATATTTCAACACATATTTTTTTTCACTGAACTGATGGAACTGTTCAGTTTAAACTGAGCGTATGTATGTAAATTCTCATCAGTCGTATTGCGATCTGAAGAAACACATGTGCTAACCAACGCATACCTACTATATGCTGGCTGTAGTGATGGAAAATGACTGTTGGCTCTGTTGCGAGAACATTTGTAGATTTCAAAGATAGAACCTGTCCTATTTCCGTGCGTGTTTCTCTGTGATATTTAAAAATCAACTAATAAGAATATCGTATTTCTCACGTGAGCACCTATTTACCATCCCTAATGATAGATAAGAGTGGTGGTGAACGCACTGAAACCATCTACCACAGATGAGACAGATGAAGCCTACATATCCGAAAGTTGCAATAAGCTGCATTTTATACTACTAAAGTATCGTCGTCCGATGACATCTTGTAAGGAACTGATGTGTCTTCAGTTTTAACTGACAGCTTTAATATGAACGTGTGTGAAACAGCGACGTCAGTTTTAACTGTCAGTTTTAACCGACAGTTTTCACTGTCAGTTAAAACTGATCGTATGTAGCGGCCATTAGGAGAGCAGAAAAACAAGAACTACTGTTATGGCCGCTACACACGATCAGTTTTAACTGACAGTTTTCACTGAACAGTTCAAACTGGCAGAGAAAACTGATCGTGTGTAGGCAAAAAACTGACAGTTTTTTTTAATATCAGTTAAAACTGATAAAATATTTCAACACATATTTTTTTAACTGAACTGATGGAACTGTTTTTTCACTGTCAGTTAAAACTGATCGTGTGTAGCAGCCTTTACATTTTGCTTTGTAAATCATAAACGAATGTAGGTACTTGAAGAATATTAATCTGCAAATACATTGACACCTTAGATCCAAGATTAGGTGGAAATATAAAACAGAAAAATAGAAAAAATAGAAAGTGAAACAGTTGGAGGCAGGCATCAGATATTTCTGCTCAACGTGTGACTTACTACATAATATATTATATAGGTACCTTATTACATGAACTTCATAGAGTTCACCACCCAAGAGTGCTTCAATAGAACTCTCAAAGCTTGTGAATCGTGATCATTTCAAGCCAAGGCGAGATATTCAGTTTTTATTTTTCGGGGTTTTTCTATTTCATCGTATTTCCATCTTTTTAATTCACTACATTGTCGAGCTTTTTCTTTAAACACATACGGCATAATGGCTGCTGAGAGCCGCCATATTACGTTCCTTTACATTATACCTATACATCGCAATTAAGACAAATCTAATGACACCTTTAACATAACCCTACTTTTACAGTCGCGCAGTTGAATAAAAATGGGACTGATTGCAAGTTCTAAAAACTGCCGCCATCATGTTTAAAAGTTTCTTCAACTTCTCAAGAAGTTTTTTAAATAAAACTTTCAACAGAAAATAAATTTTTTACTAACTAGTCAGTTGGTACAAGCTCTATAATGTACTTAATTTACATAAACAGCAATTGCTGCAGTATTGTTGATATGTAGTACTTCATATGGATTTAAATTTATTTAAATAATGTAAAATAACTCTAATTAAAGTCTAAGTTACTCCCCGATGCTAAACCTACAACTGAAATAAAATAAAATAAATTCGTATCGATAGATAAATACACTAAGTTCCAAAAGTATGGCACGCATAAAATTGAATTACAGCTTAAGGAGGAAGTTCACACCAGAAACGGCTAATAAACTAATTTTTTTCGAATCTCGTTTTTATTTTGTTCTGAGGTTCTTTACAAACACGGCGATATATAAAACATGGCCAAAAAAAATTTTTTTTCAAGTAGAAAAATATTTATTTGTGAGCCGCTGCACAGCCAAGTTGCTGCTCCTTTGCAGACAACGCTCGCCCTCCCTCGCGATTTAATCAGTAATATTTAGTTTTGGTGGGTACATGAGTTATAGTATGCACTGAGATAATGTTCTTTTATTTGTATGCCTTTGTAGACGTTTTAATAAACAGTGAGTAAACCGCTTCTTTTGTTATTATTTTTGTTTTTTACCGTTTCCCGAAAGTTGTGTTTCTTCCGACAAGGAAAATCATATCTCTAGTTCTAGAAAAGATAGAGACTTAATTTTTTTTTATTTTGTTTATAAACATATTGCGCATAAAGTGGAGTACGCTTTTTCCATTTGAACAATTATAACTATTTTTAAACATTTTATTTTAATAAAAAATTGGGTTTTATAATTTTTACAAGTTTGGGATTACAATTTTATAGTTAATTTTTAAAATTACTTAAATACTCAGCTTTATGGACAGGTCCTTTAGAAATAATATAATGAGAAAATATTTAAAAAAATATTCACTACTTTTTTAGATATGGCGTTCCTTGTAAACGCTTAAAAACTTATGAAAAAGGGCCCCCTCCCCTCACAGGGAAGAGAAATGAATGTTTCAAAAACAAAATTTTCTATTTGAAACCCTCCCTAATTTGAAAAAAAATTTCAACAAGCAAAATAATCATAAATAAAAAAATTGCTTTTTTATTTGAACTCCCCCCTTAAAATAGAATTGAATCAATCCTAACAAAATTCACAAAATCCAATCTAAAATTTTAATAAAAATTTTCTCGGATGACAAAAAATTCTTCCGTTAGATTGAACAATTACCAAAAAAGGCCTTCGCTAAGTAAAAATTTGGCTAGACTGCAAAATTGTCTAAACCCCTGTATATTTTTAAGTTTGTCTCAATTCTTAAGTTTATAGGTTTCACAATCAATAACAGATTTTATTGACTATACATATTTTTGATCAAACTAGAATTACATACATTTATCAGTTTTAAGTCCACAACTAGACAAGTAAGCAAAAAAAAAAAATTAAATTACTCTTATAGGGTAAGAGACCCGATGACCGATCACTATTTTTAGCTGTATCATTAAATTAGCTTAAAAAAATTAAAAAATAAACAAAACACCCATTTTTTTTTTCTTAATAAGTATGAAACCAAGTTTTTTTAATCCAATAGATATGTTTTTAAGAAAATATAACCCAAAAATTTTGATTTATTAATGATTTTGTTTTATAATTTGTTGACGTCTATTAAAAAGCATACACAAAATATTAACCTCCTTTGAAAGATCAATACACTTACCCCTATCAAAAATCACCGATTAGTCCGATTACTAATGTACATCAGTACAGTAGTAAATCTTATACTATCGAATATTTGAACCATTCTCTTTCAGTCACTTTGACACTCTATCCACTACAAGAGGTCAGTCTGTGTCATAGAGTATCACAGAATGACACCTTGTGAAACATAGCAGCAATGACAGAAGGGTTTAAATATTCGATAAAATAAACCACTAAAATACTGTATTTTCTTTCGCCATCTATAATTTTGCTTTAAAAAACATTGTGTACATTGTGACATGATTCTAACTTACCTATACGCCATTGTGAATTTTTAAACAGTTAAATTGACGATAGATGACGTCAAAAATGTTTATAAAATAGATTTGGAATATCTGTATGATTCTCAAAATACCCAACTCGAAAACTTGGATCCCAACAAGAATCAGTCATACAAATAATATTTAACACATATAAAATTTAATTTAGCTATCCTAATCTCTTAAGTGGACTAATAACAATTATTTGTATACTTTTATTATGCTAATAACTTTAAAAATTCGGTGAAAAATGTTACAATTTATAACCCATGTGTTTTGAAAAATGATCATCCACCATATTAAAAATTCATGAATTCAACAAAAATTGTTATATATATATATGTATTTCTTAAATTAAGTGAGGAGACATTAAATGTGATGTGAATTTAAATTGAAAAATAATCATTGTATTAACAATAATTTTTTTTATCAAAGGTTTCTTTCAGAAATAACTTCATTAAAATATAAATGTCAAAACTGATCGGACTTATAACCCCGATCGACAATGGGGTCTTTTACCCTACATAGAATTACTTTAACATTCAAGAATATTTAAATGCGGTTTATTTGTATACAAAAATTTTCAAAAGTTATGATCTTTTACCAACGGAAAATTTTTATGTGGTGATAATTATGATCCTGACAAAAATTTAAATATGTATAAAAAATAAATGTATGAAGGCCCTTCCACACGCCTCTTGATTTTGCCTATATAAACTCACACTTATCTCTAAAGCTTTATAATAAATTGTAACGATTGTAAAAGTCAATAAGCGATCAGTATGTAAATTAGTCAGAACAATCGTAGAGGCCGATCGCCATCGGTGATCATACATGTGTACACTGTAACCACAAACAGGTATTGACAAATAACAAACACACTCTCTGTATAAAGATTTCTGTAAACATCTACATATACATAGATTGATACCACATAAAAATATAATTTTATATTATCATGTACATTTTTCTTTTCCTTTTTTTCGTAATTGTATTGAAATGTGTAAATGTAATTTTAATGAAAGTATTTAATTGTTTGTGTTTTTAGATATTTTTTTTTTATCAATTCATTGTTATTATATTTCCTGTTATTATTTGTATTAAAACTGTGTATGTTTACATGTGCTAAATTACTTCGTAAATTTATTTACATAAAGTTTCTTTCCTTTATATTTAATTCCTTAAAAATATTGTTGGGCCCTGCGAAAGTTTACTGTGTAGATACGCAGACCATATACTGTTAATATAGCCACCCAAACCCATTCTAATATCAAAAATTTTAAATCACTTCCCGACACGTCCACCACCATTTTCTATCTACACATGAGACACAGGAAAGAATGATCCACTTTTGAAACACTTTGTATTGTGATTTAGTAATACATACAAGAATTTAAAACATATATAGCGCATATTTAAAATTGTACATACGCAGAAAACATACGCCACTTTGTGAAATTGTTGAAATTACTTTATGTGTATATGCGCTAGTCTGTGCTGTTTTGTATATGAAGACATGAGTGGATAAAGGTGTTATATAACATTTTTTTATAATTTTACAATAGAAACGTTTGAAAGTTTTTGTTTACATATACTTCCCATACAATAACATGTGTTTATTACCGAATTTCTACAAAACTATTAGGCGTAATGAAACCAAATTGTAATATATTATGATACTTCAGCATACACGGAGAGAAAAATTATATAATTTTGTAGATAAAATTTCAGAAAAATTACCATGCTCTCTTACAATGGGTGCGCGATCGACGACCAAAATAAAAAATATGTGCTAGGATGGTAAAATTTAATGTGCTAACACAACTTTTATCACACTCTTATGCATATATGTTATAGTTTAATTCTTGTTGTCGTACTCTTTCATTTGCGCATCTGACCCGCAACCTTATGTTGCTTGGGCTGTACCTGTAAAAACTTCGAAGATGCCCGATCTTTTCCGACTTTCGATTCTTTATGATGCATACAAAAATGATTGCAAACAATATATTCTAATACTAAAGATAGTGAAGTAACAAAATGATGAATTAAACGGTGACATCCCCGTCCTCTAACACAGTGTAATGCATACTGCTTGCTGCTTGTAAGACAGTCTAATGAATCAAGGTGCTTGGTCCGACCAGTCCGACCAAGTTGGTCGTCCACACCTATGGCTGGCTATGTGACTTGCTATGAGTGAGGTACATTTCAACAGCGTTCACAACACACACAACCCTCTTTCTCTTTTTTTCTTTCTATTATTAGCAGATAGCATTCCAAATATTATAATACAGCATGGTAATTTTTGTAAGAAAAACAATTAAAAATATTTTTTTCTCGGCAATGGAACTTTTTACTGTGCTATTTTACAAATTTTACGGAGCTAATATTACGGAAACAAATTTTCTATGATTAATTATAATTTTTATATTTTTACCGTACAAAATTGAATATGTTCGCCTTTTACACGTCGATTGTAGTGCTGAGCACAGTAATTTTTATATGAATTTTCTCTACGTGTAGAATATTCCAAAATTTTACAGAAAATGACTTTGAAAAAAAAATGATACATAACACCTTCATCCACTCATGTCTTCATATACTTTTGAAACTAATATATATATATATATATATATATATATATATATATATATATATATATATATATATATATATATATATATATAAATACATGAGATTAGATCATACATACACATAGCTTGGTTATATAAATAAAACTCCATTTCAATTATCCTTTTTCAATAAAATATACAAAAGTGGTAAAGTACGTTTTGCCGTATCTACAGTCTAAAAAAAAATGTTTTTAGATATTGAATACATAGTTACATAGAGATACATTTAATCTTGCGAAAGAGTGATTTGTAAATACAGTACAGCACCAGTTTTGTCACGAAAAAGTAGTCTTCAAAAACGATGCTTGGCAAAAGTGATGATTTTTTAAAATTTTAATATGAATTTTAACGAAAAAACAATTAATAGATATTAGAACTTTTTAATGTTTAACAATTAATGCCTCAACTGAAATTTTAGTTAGTTACGATAAAAAGTGTTTAGATCAATATTCTTTTCTTCGACTTCTGAATTCATGACATAACATTGAATCATACTCATACTAGTGAAGTAGTGAGTAATTTTCTCAAGATATCAGCCTTACTTAAATACCACATCTCCAAATATTAACCATTCTCTGACAAGCAAATCGAAAACATAGGAACTGCTTGCAATTTCGGGTATTTTATTAACAATGAAAGAATTTAAGTGAACATGAATTTGGTTCACATAGAAGGACATAAATCATATATTATTTGGTATCAATTTCAAAAAAATCGGTAGAGTAATTACTTCTTGAGTGAGAACGTCAACAAACTTTATAAATGCTGTTTTGAGAAAAACGTGTGCTTCGATACACAATATGATGGATTTACTTATTTATATACGAGTATATATATAGATGTCTACACACATGAAGGGTACAGGGGAAAAACGATCAGAGTCACAAAAAGTAAAAAATGCCAAAATCCATGCAGTTATGTTGGCAGTATGCAGAATATTGACCCCGTGCTAACATTACACGTGAAAATCGAACATAGTCCGTGATATGCAGGGGAAGAACCAAATTTTTATGTTGAAAAATGCGCCTATAATACATGATTCACACTTTAATATTTAAAAACGCTCCCCTGAAAAATTTACTTTTTGTGACTCTGATCGTTTTTCCCCTGTACCCTTCACATATATAACACTGTGGCATACGAATAAGCCATAGGTGCTATTTCACGCTCTCGCACGCGTTTTACGTCTAGAGGTTAAAATATAGGTACGTATACATTCTCAAGATCAATTACTAATACTAAATGGAAAAAAAAAGTTATAAAAGTATTTATTCCTTTAAGAAGTTTCAACTTCGTAATGTCTAAGATTTGTTGTGAAGAAAAAATTCAGATTTCTTCTACACGTAACACGTGTAAAAAGATACCCAACAATTATTCCTAGCGATGAGTAATTTACAATAAAACCACAAACGCCGACTGAAGTTGATTAAATTTTTAAACATCAACAAAAAAAAAATTACTACATTAATAGCAACACAGGTATTACTTTAACATTGGTTAATAAATAGCCTTACTGTTAATCAGTTCAGTAACAAAATTAGTTATTTATAAAAAGACCATTGTGTCTGTGCGTGTATGTGTGAAGAAACCTGATTAAACATCACACAATAATATCGTAGAGGTCTGCACTGATGCTTTTAGCGTATGGACACACTGGGACGGGTGACCGTTACCATCACCATGCGGTATTCACACCAATTCGATCTAGTTACTACGGTCACATATTGTATACGATCACTATCCGATCAATTTTGTCTAAAACCAATATCTACTTGACTTTAATTGTGTTATATTATTACTTACATGAGAGTTTTTCAAAATTTTTGTATATGTCACGTCCAGAGACTTCAGAATCATCATTTTTCGTTGCGAACGAAACCACGCGCCACAATCCGGTCAAGTTGCGATGGTGTTACGGTCTACCGTACTGGTCTGTTTCGCCCGTTACCCTCCTTACGTACCTACGTTTACTAACATGCATGTATAATATAATAAAAAGTAAAATTACAGTACGGTAACAAGTTTACCGTTCTCACCACAAAGAGCCGAGCATAAAATTGTATTCAAACACTTTAGTAAGATGAGCCATTGTCTGTCAGTCTGTTTGTCTGCATATATGACGTGGTACCTCACTCACTTCTACTACATATCTAATCTGGTAATTATTTTTTTTCTTTGGAAGACAAATCAACGAGCAAACAAGAAGTGAGAGAACCGAATGAACCTATTTAGGGTTTAGTTTTCATTTATATTTAATAATACACATGAGAATTTATAAAATTTTTACAGTGATAGATGTTGATTACATGTAACTAGAGCGTCTTATTTGAATTCAAGTAGTGATGAGCAAAATTAATCTTTGTCTTGTAGTCTTATCTTGGTCTTGCATTTTTTGCAAGACCAAGACCAAGACCAAGACTATATATACCAAGAGCAAGATCAAGACCAAGACTATAAGTATGGCTGCAAGACCAATACCAAGACTCAAGTGAGCAAGACCAAGACAAAAGCAAGACTCTTGCTAAACTATTTAAATAATTTGATAATATAATTAATACCGTAAAGAGAGAAAATTCTGATTTTAGAAGGAAAAAATTCGCTAATAAAAAATGCAACAAAGTGCAAGATTTTTTAGCAATACCAAGACCAAAAGCAAGACTGCATTTTGGAAGACCAAGACCAAGACCAAGACTCAAACTGCTTTAGCAAGACCAAGACCAAGATTCTTAATGCAAGAATAAGACCAAGACCAAGACTGCCAAGTCTTGGTCTTGGTCTTGCATTTGCTCATCACTAAATTCAAGTGTCCTCACCGCTCCAATATTTAAAAAAAAAATTGGTTTTATTAAAAAGACCTCTGTCACAGCACCCTGGTTACAAAAATTACATTTTATCAAAAATCCGTTTACATAAGATAATGGTTCAAAAACATATGTATGAATTTTTTCGCTTTTTATTAGGGTGTAAGAACTTTTAAATTTTGGAAAAATTTTTGGAAAAAAAAGAAAAAAAACATTTTTTTAAGGTTCCGGGCATCGGACGTGTCTGGCTCATCCAGGATTTTTTAACTTCCAACGATTTCACCAAATTTCGTAAAAATAGGATGTTTTGTTTGAAAGTTATTCTGCGGATAAATGTATATACATATACAGTGCTAGATTTACACTAAGGGCACGCGGGGCACTGGCCCAGGGCGGCAGATTTTTAGGTGCGGCAAAATTACCATCATTCATCAGTTATTTTTTGATAGGCAAATAAGAAATGAGTTGGTTTGTTTTTTTTTTTTGTTCGTCACTTATTTTTTGATAGGAAAAGGAAAAGAAGTGCGGAAGTTATTAAGAAATTTTTTTGCAGCGGCGCGGCGGCATTTTTCGCAGTGCCCCGGGCGGCACTTAGGGTAAATCCGGCCCTGTACATATACATATACATATATGTATATAAATTTTAATGAATTTTAGTAATAAATTTTCGACTTCTAGGAACTTCAAAACAAATTTCTATCATAATCCCGGGCTCAAGTCTTAGGGTGAGAGCCGTTGTAGTAGCTCAATTTCCAGAGTGAAAATTCGGGTAACTTCAAAAATGTAAACTTTACCGCATCGATGCAGCATCATGACTTTTCTGATGCGTCTAATACTGCATGATGCGCTGCTGATGCTCTCTTAAAATTTAATACACATTAGATGTTTTTGAACGGGATATTGGCATCATTAATTTAGCCTCTGATTTGGCTACAGATAGACTATAGATAATATAGCAATACAATCCTTGTATAGGTATATTATCTTTGAATTTCAACTTGAACTTACTTGAAATTGAAAATATTGAAATTATTTGAATAAAAAATATTACATACCTATTTTGAGTGCAAGATGTATTCAAGTAGTTTAAACAATTTTAATGAAAGATAAATACATTCATTTTTTTCAACAATTTGTTTTTCGGAATTATTCCTGTTGGTGTTAATACCTACATAATATGGCAAGTAGTTATAATTCTACATTATACACATGACATGCATCTTGGACACGCATTACCAAATTTCTTGATGCATTATTTTGACGCATCAAATGCAAAAATGAACTTTTGATTTTTCGTTGTGATGCGTCTGATGTGATATAAACAAAATTCAAAATTTTGGCCACAAAAAATCGTTGATTATACCACATTATGAAGATTTTTGTTTTCAAACATTTCATTTCTGATGAAAGATGAAGTTCTAAACTAAAAGTCATATTCTCAGCAAAATTCAGATATTTTTTGAGCAAATAAAGAATTAAATTTTTTATATCTCTGATCTGATTCACTCATCCAGATAATACCTCTAGTTACGCACATATCAACTCTATCAACGAACCTCATACATAAGACATATAATTTCAAATCACGAACAAAATAATAACAATAATAATATAATAAAAAAAGATAAAAAACCTGTAATATTTGTAAAGGTACCAATTATTGTTAGAAAAAAAAAAACTCCGAACGCTCAACTCTAAATACATATAGGAGTTCGTAGTATACATTGAGAATGCCCCCTATTATGTACGCCGACTTAACTCCGTAACATAACCTTATATAATGTTATAAATTATAACGTCTCCTTATTTTATGAGATAAATAGATACTTATCTAGGATGGGCATGGGCGTCCATCAATATGGGTAAGGAGGGTCATCAATTAT
Source organism: Brachynemurus nebulosus (assembly GCA_035578155.1). Classification (NCBI taxonomy): domain Eukaryota; kingdom Metazoa; phylum Arthropoda; class Insecta; order Neuroptera; family Myrmeleontidae; genus Brachynemurus; species Brachynemurus nebulosus. The sequence goes on from JAPWDM010000002.1 coordinate 64,541,602, forward strand.
TAGCCACCAATGATATTAAAGTTATGAATATTCAGATTTATATAATTCTTGAATTCCTAGAATGGTTCAATTTTATTTTTACAGTTCCATGGTATGCGAATATACGTTGTTTTCGACTACCTATACTTAGATTATACGTAGTCTGTACTTAGATTATACGTAGACCATCACAATTTTTTTTCAACTGTACCCCAGCCCAAAAATATATCCATATTAAAAAGAAATCAAACCATCCGATGAGGACAGACTAGCCCCCTTTATGAAAAAGTAAGATGAACGCCCATGAGGATGGGTATGTTTTATTATCTTTGTTTGATATAATTTTTTGTTCCTTTGTTGTTTTTTTTTGTGCATACTTATTCTCTTAGTCGAATTTTATCTGTACACAAGTTATAATTAGAATTAGAAATGACAAGAGGTGATGGTTTCGTTAACACCATCTAATTTTAATAATGACCAAACTGAAAGAATTTTTTATGGTTATAATTTAGCGATTCGTGGTAACATATTCAATACAATATTTCAACCGTCCGTCAGTTTAAGTTTGGGCACGTTTGTACTTGCGTAAAAACAAAACATGCGAAAAAAACTTGTATTAACATTAAGAATGGATCAAAACAGATCCTTTTACTGCAATTGCGGGAATCAAGTACTAGCCTTAGGTTTAGTGCTTTATAACAGAGAGTAAAGTCTCTTTTAGTTGCTAAGCAGCGCAATTACTTTAGCTTTCGCTTTTATATCTAATCGTTATTTAATTTAAATAACGTTGCTAGATAATGAAATACTAATTCGAAATAATAAACGAATTCAAAACTTGTAGATAATGAGAAACAGTTAAATTATACCCAATATACTTACTGAAGTGATTGTTGTTTGAAGATCTGTACAGATCCAAGATATTCCACATTCCGGATGTGTCCTTTCCGGAGTAATTTTTTAACCCCTTATTGCATGAATTATGAAGGAGGTGAAGAAAAAATTTTTTTTTACTGAAGTCTTTCACTTCTTTTTTTTTAGTAGCCAAATTAAGAAAAAAAAATTAAGTCTTATTGTATAGAAATTACACGAATCACACGAATCACAACTATTCCATGTTCTTGAATATATAAAGAATGTGTTTTGAAAATTTTTGATTTTAGTACTTACCGTTTTATTGTTTTTAGTTATCAAATAAAATTAGCACCATTTAATTGCACTCTAACGATTGGACACTCTGAACATAACTTCAAATAATTTGACAACCCGCACTTACCAAAGACAACCAAAATTACGTTCCGTTACTCGAAAGAGTATAAAGTTAGGATTTAACATTAATTTCATTCAAAAAATATTTTAATATGTTGAAAAAAAAAATAGTACAACTTAGAATCCATATATGGCTTCATATGCAATAAGGGGTGTATGAAGTACCCTTTTTTAAAATTTGAAAAAAAAAATATATGTTGTAGAATGATATTCAAAAATTCCAGGGAAATTTTTCATTTTTATGCAAGGCTGCTAACTAACAAAGGCATTTTAACCCTAGAATCATACATTGGTCTACGAGTCAAGTTAATCATACATCGGCGTCGTTTCGACGAATGGACTTTTTACGGGGAGTTTTAGAGTTTATTTGCAAAAAACATTTTTTTTTACATAACAATACTACAAAAGCGAACAAAATATTTAAAAAAATTGGATTTGGAAAAATTTCTTAATGTAAATATTTATTAATTTTTTTAATCTTTTTATCAAAGCATATTTTCATTATAAAAATTAAAAAATAGATAAATACATCAATTGTAATAATTCATTTATGAACTATTATGAATCAGTGGACATGTGTGACTTTACAGAACGTGAAATTTCTCAGTCATAAATATTCCTATAGATACGTAGTTATTTCCCCATTAGGCACATTTGTAAATTTTCTAAAATTTGTTAGTAATTTTTCGAATAAGATCTCAAAAAATAATAAAAATTAAAATATTTTCCACAAAATAAATTATTAATCTTTTATTTAGTCATTCGAAACGCATTCCTTAGTTTTCGATTCAATATATTCAAACTTCAGTATTATGTCGTCTCTATAAGTCAAACAGCTGTAATCATCTTTCACATTATCATAATCATTGAATAAATTAATTATAACATCCATATCTTTAATAGATTTTAGAAAAATTAGGAAAACTTTTATATGTGGAGTACAAAATCTTTAAAAAAAAATATAGGTTAATCATACATCGTCGTCCTTTTGACGCACACTATTTTAGTATAAAAAAAACGACAATAGCTATAAATAAAATTTATATGTTATGTGTTAAATAACAAATAAATTAGATAACAGAAGTTTCACAACGAGCAGGTACCGACAAGTCACATTATTGGAGCAGGTAGAGAAGTTCGTTCGTCGTTTTGACGAGTATGTATGATTCTAGGGTTAAGAAAATACATAAGATTATCTTTTCTCGGTGTTCCAATCACTCTATGTTTTTCAACAAATTTGTTCAAATGTACCTATCAGTCCTACCTATAGCGGCTTTACTAACTCCTTCGGAGGCCCGGAGCGACTTTTAGTACCAGACCCCTTAGACAGGGCCCCAGAAGACAAATCTGGACCATCGGAGAGAAATCTCGCGCCCCAATTCAATGCGAAAAAAACAAAAATTAATTTACACAAAAATACAAATACAAAAAAGTTGATTTGGACAACTGCGGACCTCTTTGTCTAGTGTGGCACGGGGCGAACCACCCCTGCTGCCTCTTACCACCTTTATTCGCCATTTGAACTCTATAACATATTTCAAAAGAAAAATTATTTTCAAAATTTTAAAAAGTATTAACTGTAGGTACTTAAGCGGTTTATAATTAAAGGTTGAACCTTAACACGTGTGAGGGCAGATTTCTCCCTTCGTATTCTGCTACGTAAATCTTTTACCGTTTACCTATGACCGAAGACCGCTCCTATATATACCTCCTGTGCTCACTAAAAATATTTATACCTAAACATTTTCAACGATAAAAATTATTGAAAAGCTCTTAATACAATTTAACCAATTATTAAAATTATATAAACATTATATTACACAATAAATTTATGCAGACGTGCCTGTACCCATAAACATTATCAAAGAGAGTATGTTTTTGGGTGTAACTCAAAAAAAATTATTTATTATCGAAATCCATCCTTGCAAATTAGTACAAAGAAGTAATACACAAATTCGATAAGTCAGTATATCAGAAGATATATTCCATATTTGCAATTTGCATTTTATTTACTATATGCTGCTTCTACCCTACCTCCCCCCCCTTTACGTAATAATAAATTAATAAAATTTATGTGTTGGAATTTTTAATTAAATTTAATTATTAAGTTTGCGTGTTTCGTTTATATAATTAACGACTGCCAATACTGTAACCGTTAATATGCGGCTACAGTTAGTTTCAATCCATCTGAAAGATATTCTTACCGCAACAGTCAAAATAATATTATTAAGGGGAGGGTAACGTTAATTCGTACAAAAAAAGGCATGTTATTGTTATTTTTTTGTGACGACACAGTTAAAATCTCTTTATTCGAACCAGTGGTACATTAAAGTATAACATTCGAAGAATATTGTATAAAATTTTCACGAAGAAATATTAAAAAATACAGTAATGGCAGCAATTATTCGAATGTGTCTCGGGAAAAAGTAGAATTGCGGTGACCCTCATAACTTGGTGCTGGAGCATCCGAAATAAAAAAAAATTAAAGTTCATTCGTTAGATAATAGTTTTCCTCAGGTAACGCTGGGAGGGTTTTTCGAAATTTCAATTTTTCATTTTTTTGGAACACTTAGAACGAAAAAACACGATTTTTGCGAAAAAAAATTGGCTAATTTGTTATTGTAAAATAAAAATTATTAACAAATTTAAAAAAACTATCCAGCGTTACCTCGTAAATTATGTACAGAAATAGTGTTCAAAATTTCAAATGGATCGGTGCTGTAGTTTTGAAGTTATGAGGGGCACCGACTTTGAAAACGTGAGCTGTGGGGAAAACGCTTTAAAGTTTTAAACACTTAAAAATTCTTGTATAAAACTGATATAGAATACTTACTGCTAAACTAAATTTTGTACCCTACACTGACAAAATATACAGTACAGGTATAAACACGTTAGTACTTCCATTGAAATTTCTATAACTGAAAGAGAGAGATATATAGAAAGCGAAACATCTGTCCGGTGACAACAAAAATGCTTATAACTTCGTCAATTTTGCTCCAATCAACTTGAAATTTTGAAACAATATTCTTGAGATATTATGCATTCAGTTAACAAAATAAAAAAAATGCAAAAAAAAATTATTTTAATACCTTACCCTGCCCTTAAACGTATACATATAAATTTGAGCTTTTATGAAATTAAAACGTTGAAAATGTTAATATGTATAGTGTCAGTATTACTTTGTCCACCACAGTACAAAATACAGATATAATAATTGTTTTATTGGCAATAGGTATATTCAACTTGTAGGTATTAATTATATGTTTTCATTAAACATGTGCTAGAGTGAAAATTCCATTAAGAATTTATTTTGTTTCATTTTATTGGAAATATCTGAATCAACAGATGGATCACCGATCAATGAAGTCGACAGACTTAGAGTCCCTGTTGAGATAAACATTTTTTGTTATTTATCTATAGTAACAAGAAAATCAAGAAATTCATTTTATGCACTCAGCGATAACATATTTTTTACGTTTGCACATGCAAAAGAACTATCATTATTCTGATTGAGTTGAAATTTGTAGAGCATCATTTATGGCCTATCTCGCCAATACTGTCAAAATTTGAGAGAAATGGGACTGGTAATAAGGAAAATATCGATATTTAACCCATTTATTTTAACCATAGATAAGGTTACAAAAAAAGAAAAAGAAAAAAAATCAAAGATTCCAACATCAAAAAAGTGAACCCAAGGAATTTGCAAAATATAAATTATACTAAACTATGTTGATAAAATTGAACATTACTTAGAATTATACCGTATTTCGAAAAATCTGTCACAGATGGTGGCACCTGTACCAATGAATATATACATAACACAGCATTTTGAGCCGCCATATTGCAGGACGAGTTAACTAAAAGTCTTAATCTAAAAAGAGTTAACGGGATTTCACGCCGTAACTGCCACCATTACGCCGAACCAAACCACATAATTTCTCAAAATTTCATCAAAAACGATCAAATGGTTTCGAAGTGACGCCACTTGGTGGAGCAGATCGATAGACAGACACGAAACCAACAATTATTGATTATTTTCAGTTAGGTGCCAATTATATACGTAACAAAGGACTTTAAACAAGCATATTTTTATATCAAAATTGAAGAATCGTGGAGCATCAGGTGAGCAAAGGATGACACGTTTCAATTCTTTGAATTATGAATTCGCTATGAATTGTGTTGAAAATTTAATTGACTTGTTGTTTGTTTAGTAGTTGCTCACTGTCTTTTATTGTCTAATATCCAAAATTCTGTCCTCATTGTAATTATTGAAAATGGATGAATTTCTGGAAAGACATACACAACCGTCAACTTTAAGTTCCAATGAGCGTAATGAAACAAATGCAAAGAAAAAGCATCTATATGACGACAATTATTTAAAACTTGGGTTTACTGTTATTGAAAATAAGCCGTAGTTATTTGTTTTGAAATTCTATCAAGCGAAAGTATGAAACCATCACATTAATGTAACTAGGGCATGGAATACCGGTGTCTTTTTATAATACCGGTATTTATTCGGTATTAGCATTTAAAATACCGGAATTCCGGTATTTCGGTATTTTTTCGGTATTGAATGAATATAGTATAGAAAAAAGGTAAAAACATTAAAACTCATTTAATAAAATTAATTAGTAACAGTAATAATAACAAACTACATCATCTTTGGATTTTAAAAATTTAAATACATAATTTTGTATTTTTTCTTATAGAAAAATACTTAAAAATATTCCAGAATTATGAAAAAATATGAATAAGTATAAGATATCTGGTCATCTGCACAGATGGAAAACATTAAGCAAAACTAAAGACATTGTAATAAAATTTATGTTGTAAATCTAACGTAAAAAAAATATTCAAAATATGTAATATATAAAGTATTTGATTTTGTTAATACCGAAACCGAAATACCGGTACTTGAAATTTTAATACCAGTTTTACAAAATGTTTAAAAAATTCCGGTATTCTGGTTTTTCAGTAGTACCGGAATACCGGTATCCAAGCTCTAAATGTAACCTTTAATTAACCTTTTCTTTATTAAATATTTATATCCTGAACTGGAGTGGTTTTATTGTCAAAGTAACTGCGACCCCCTTAAAAGAACTTGGCGACCCACAGGCTGAAAAACACTGCATTAAAATTTTAACCCAACGCACCGAATCCATACGACTGCAACGAATAATATGCGTACGAAAATAATTTTAAAATTCGGTTCAATAGTCCTCTCTCTGGCTACAAATTTTGAAACGGTCGTGTATCACTTAATCACAGTGCGTATACTTACACATATTTTATTTAAAATTTATGTAAATTTTACTATTTATACATGTGATTAAGTGAAAAAAAAATTGTAAAATAAATAAACATATTTAAAATACTGTTTAAGTAAACAGTTTAATTAATAATTAAGAAATATTTATTTTTTAAATAGCTGCAGATTCTTCACATATAATGAATACAGTACGCTTGGCACAGGTATGTGCTATTATACTAATCACTAAACACAATACGTAATAATTTTACTTTTTTTTTTAATTTAAAGCATGCGCTACACTACTCGCGAAGTTTCCTGAAGTTTGCCGAGTACGAGAGTGCACGTCATTTCGTGCTTCCTTGCTCGGCCAACTTACACTTCATATCGGATTTTTGCCTGAGTCATATGTACACTACTCGGCCTACTTCATGTCGCCCAGATATGCCTGCGAGTGTACACGCATACGAGTGTATGGTGATACTACTCGGAACTCGGCCAACTTTAGGGGTCCGTTCACACGCTCAAGCTTTACCACCGACTTACTTGCGCAAACCAGATTTGTGCAAGTAAACATGTACGTATGGACAGGAAAATACGTACATGTTTACTTGCACAAACCTGGTTTTAGTCGGTGGTAAAGCTTGAGTCGTGTGGACGGACCTTTACGAACACTTTGCGCTAGGAATTTCGTGTGAGAATGTAGAGGAGGCATAACAGTCAGAACAAGTATGAATAGAAATGAAATTTTTTTTTGAATATTCATAACAACATTAACATTCTTTCCTGAGTATGAATTGTTTTGATGTTCAATTTTATTAATGTATTTTTTTGTTTTAATTTATGTAAGTAATTAATAAATAATTATTGAACATGTGCGATATGAAGGTTGAATTTGTAGTGAGAACAGATAAATGTGACAAATTAAAAAATTATTTACAGTAAGTGAAAATGAAAATCATGTCAAAAAACTTCAAGGTTTAAATAAATAATAAAAATACTGTTGGCGCCAAATAGCCAACTTTTTTTTGGTTTGTCTCGTAAAATGTTACCTAAGTTGACTGCAGTTTGTATAACAATTTTAAATAAGTAATTTTAAAAATTTTGTTTAATGGAAATTAATAAAATAATTCATTTTTACAAAAACCAGAAGTCGACTATTCCTTCTGCCTAACGCAAATATTATAATATTTATACCTATATCATTTTTCTAGAAATATTTCTGTTTACAGGTTTTCAAAATTTTTAAAACAGTTTTACTATTTGTAATAAAATTATTCGCCAGCACTTACGCCAATGCATTGTAGGAAAACCAGAACTTTTTTCCCGTTAAAATTCAATACTGATTAGGGAGCCAATTGTTGAAAAAAATGCACTGTAATATGACAAAATACACACACACTTATGGTAAATGGGGAATTTTTATTGTATGTCAATGAAAAATGGTGGTAAAAGTACGAAATTTTATGCGGTAAACAAGCAAAGTCTAAACATACATTGAAAGTTTAGAAATTATTAAGAAAAACTTTATCGATTATTAATTCTAGGAAAAGCTGACGTTAAAATATTTACCTATATTCTATCTCGACTTACCAATTTAAATGAACAAAAAATGAATATCATACCCAATTTTTATTATAAAAATTTACTTCTTTAAAATAAGGATGTTTGGGAGGTACAATCGGAGATAAAAGTACATGAAATTAGAAATTCGTGAATAATTGCGTTGTATAACAAACTATGAGGTAAATAAATAGTTATCTTTGTTAAATAATAGCTATCACTACAACTGATTGTACAATACATCAAACTATAGCTCTCAGCTGACTACAAGAGCTGAGTACATTCTGCTGGATTTTTCGGAGAATTTCAAAATGCTACGAGACGATTGAATATTTAGTAGAATGTTCCCCATTAAATACTAAGGCCCCTGTGAAAATTTCAAACCGATTCACTAAGCCGTTAAAAAGTTATTAAAAAAAAAAAAAAAAAAAACTAATTTTACACGTACTCTTATGGAAATTCGAAAACAGAACAGATTAAATAACTTTTTAACGGCTTAGTGAATCGGTTTGAAATTTTCACAGGGGTCTTAGTATTTAATGAGGAACATTCTACTAAATTTTCAATCGTCTCGTAGCATTTTGAAATTCCTGCGAAAAATCCTCAGAATGTACTCAGCTCTTGTAGTCAGCTGAGAGCTATAGTTTGATGTATTGCACAATCAGTTGTAGTTATAGCTATTATTTAACAAAAATAACTATTTATTTACCTCATAGTTTGTTATACAACGCAATTATTCACGAATTTCTAATTTCATGTACTTTTATCTTCGATTGCACCTCCCAAACATCCTTAAAGATAAAGGCTTAAAGTTACTTTAGTTCACGTCTTAAAGTGAGTTTGATTATGAAAACGGCCCTTAGACTGCTAAATAAGTTTTAATTATTTAAGATTTTTTAGAGCTTGAAGAGTTCTCTTCGAATTTACAAGAATTTGGGTATTTACTTTGGAGATCTGAAATAATCAGTACCAGAGTCCGTCAACGTGTTAAATTAAAAAAAAAAAAACACTTTTAGATATTTTTCTCCAATAGAACAACAGATTTGTCTGAAAACGGGTAATAAATTTTAAAAATATGTATTTTATGTAAACAAATTTGTCTATAATTGTTTGCCTTTTGTTTGCAGAAAAGCTAAGTTTTGATTCGTTGCCTACTTTAAATAACAAAAACAAGTTTTGGATAATAATTATATTTTTCTCACATAATTATGTAAATCTATTAAATAAAATGGCTCCCCGAATTTTTTACAAATTAAAAATGGCTTAATGAGTTGTTAAAATAAAAATTTGTGCTTTTTTTAAATAAACAAAACAAAAATATTTTAATGTTTTGTTAATTTTATTCTTTTGAAAGTATACTTTATTTAATGCTTAACAACCGTGAAAAGAAACTTGTCAAAAACATTTTTTTCTCATTTCTCGAAAAAAAAAAATAATTTCAACACAAACGATAAAAATGATAAATTGCACGTCCAAAAATGGCAACAAACAATAACTACAAGTTGCTCCCTGGTTCGTTATAATTGGTAGACCCAATACCCATGTGACCCAGGTACCTAAATTGCTTACGTATTTGTTGTAATTTGTTTTTAATGACAATGGAATAATCTCAAACTCGAGTAGGTAGGAAGCAGATAATTTATATTTTGTATTCTTTTCACTAAAAATATACGAAAAATTATATAACAAACAAAAATTATTTTTATTGTGTAGGTTTGACTGTTTTTTTTACTATTATTTATTAAAAATAAATTTAGCTAAAAATGGATTATATGTACATTAATAGCAGAAAATTAACTGAAGTTAATTATTTCCAATGTAATTTTAATGAAATCATAAGTATGATGAAATTTAATTTTTATAACGGGTTACAGTGCTATAGTAGATTGCAATTTGAAGCCTACACTGATTCATTGTTATGAATGTAATCAAAAACAATTATGGATATAAATTTTATTAATGTTTCTGTTGCATTTTTTTTTTTTTTTTTTTGAAATTACGCTGGTCAGCAGAATACAGAACAGTTTTACAATTTGCATTCTGGTATGTAAGACTAATCTAACTACGCATGCGTGACTATATGAATGAAAAATTCAACCAGTCACGGTAATTCAGGTCACTTCTACAAATCTAATTTGAAAAAATATTTAACTTGATGGCACCATCAAAGTAACTAAAATTTTTCGAGGCCTTAAAAACCATCAATAAAATGATAAACTGATAAAACTGAAGCGATTTATAGATTTTCAAAGCCATTTTTTCATTTGTGCTGAAATTAAATACGTAGGATGACCAGAAAAATAAATTTCGTTTAGTTATTCATAATTCTAAAAAGGATTTCGTCATTTTGATAACAAAAATTACAAAGTTCATACCCAGATTACCGTAATTCAATTAATCACCCAAATTGAGATCATTTCCATAAAGTTCAGTTTGGGAAAAAATAAATTTCTTTTAACTTAATGACATCACCAGGTTTACAAAAAATTTTCGAGGCCTTAAAAACCGGAAACAAAATGTAGAATGGTTTTTGAGCTCGTTCTTCTCATTTTTACAAAAATGCAGCATGTCGGGCCGCTAGACTTTTGTCGAAGCAGTCATATTTTTTCTAAAATGAATTTCGTCACTTTCGTACAGGCCCGACGAATGGGTGGGCGAGGAAAAAAAATTTAAAAAAAATTGTGGTTTATTCTCGGGACCTGCCATTTTTTTCCACGGCCCTGCTTTCGTAATGAGTGCTATAGCCACGTTAGTAAAATTGTAACCGTTGTCAGAACTATAACAAATATTATCTCGGTAAGATATACGTAATTTATAGATGGTAAAAACTCTAAATCCGCCCCTGCGTTTAGGAAAACTTTTTTTCATCAAGTAGGCTTCGCTCCTACAAGGTTTTTAACTACCATATGCTCATAAAATACATTTCCAAGTATTACCGTGGCATAGGTTGTCATATAATTATTTATGTTTTTCGGAATATTTCATAATGTATGTAGGTACCCCCATATAAAAAAGATAACCCATTTTAACCTTTAACTTCCTTATATAACGTATCTTTATTTCCATCTTTATGGTTATTCACTTCATATCTGTTAACTTTGCCGCATAGGCCGCATATTTAGGTTTATTATAAAGCATCATTTACATACTTACACGTACCTGATATCAAGTTCGAAGTCAAGAAATGTAGAGAACAGTAATCGGCAATTTACGCTATGCGAAGAAAACTATTACTAGTTTTTATTTCTCAATTACCGTAGAGGCAAGTAACTTTACTTTTACCAATATTCTACCTACTAATATATTAATATTATACTTACTATTATATATTCTACCTACTAATATATAATATGATAAATTATTTCTAAAGTAATACACTTCTACAACGTGACCATTGAAAATTGAGAAAATTTCTCAACTTTGAGAAAATTGTTATGATTGTTACATATTTGGGACCTCGAATTTGGTTGTCGACTTCATCATATTTCTCTTCCTGGTGAAAGGCCGCCCTTAATTCGGGAAATCTAAATGAACTAGATTCGTGCAGGTTGTGGGTTTTCTACGCCCACGCGATGTTCACCTTTCGGTTTTGTCTCTGTAGGTCGCTATGGGTTCTTTGGTTTCGACGCCCAGAACGCGTGATCGCTCGTATTGGTGAATTCAATAAATAAAACACTCGCGTATTTTTAATTATACGAATATAATTATTTATTAAAATATTTAATCAATTAACAAAATTAATAACAATATCATAAATTGAATTTGTAACAATATCAAAATAATATAAGTATCAGTTTAGACCGTTTTTGAGGGAAAGGGGACCCGAAACTAATTTAATTGTTGTTACAAGTAAAGATAAAATTAGAATGAATCAACTTTTTCCAAGTTCGTTATAAAATTTCTTATTATTTTTTCTATAAAACATTCCATGAGCTTCTATTTGAGATAAACATATTTTTCATCATATGAAAGAGTGAGATACATAAATTACTTAAGTACATAATATTAATTCTCAGAACTACCCCTTGTGTGGTGTTCTCTTGACCAACCAGATCTGTTATTAAAGCACCTTTGTCACACTATCTTTCTTCTCACTCTCACTAATACATGATATTATAATTTGCATTACTGCAATTTCTATGCAACTGACATAACATGAATGTTCTAACTATTATCAAATTTCTTTTAAAACTGATACTTGTTAATTTTCTTAGTTTAATTACAAAGATTTTCATTTTTTGGAAAACTTCAAATAGAAACTATTTGATTTTATCCAGCGCCTGTTCCATGCGGCGCTACACTGGGCACCCTTTGTCTAACTGTAACTGGTAATAGTCATTCATTCAACTCTAACAAATACGTGTTTGGTCTCGTTGATCAAATTCCAAACCTAGAAAATCTATGAAGGCTACATTTTTGAACACTGATGATATAGACTTTTTTAAGTATTCATTAACGTTGCATGATTGAGACTCAACTATGGCAAATTATTATTTGTGATTACGTTCTAAAACGTACACTTGTCTGTATCTAATAACTTGACTCCAATAAATCGACTGATATAAATCATACCACATAAATATGTAACTTACATTTTTAACAACAACAAAAAATAGACGTTACAAGAACAATAATGTGGAACGGAGTGGTGGCACCACTGTCGACAACTGGCTGCTGCATATAGATAAGAACAGCATAATGATATTTTTAAGCACCTGTACAGTATGAAGATAAACTGAATATATACACGGACAGACATATATAACAATATACAATTGTATCAGACAGGTAAAACATCTTACCTATACCCAAAAAAAAAAATGTATGTAGATTTTTCAAAAATATTATACTTTGTGACAAAAGTAATTTTTAAAATTTTTTAAATGTTTTGCTGAAATGACGACTGGGATTAACATTTACGTTTGATAAGGGACAAAAAAGCCGAACGTCTGACTGCTTGTAATATTCTGACGAAAACTGAAACTGTCGAATACCAAAGATCACATTTTTAAGAACTTGCAACTATTTATCAAATTGGCTAAATTTTTAAAGCGAAAATTTTTAATGATTCACCTGGCATTTTTGGAGCGAGTAAAATTTTTGTTTATGTCACATCACGGTGCGTGATGTGCTTCGGCAGTACTGGGCGGTACGGTGGGCCGAGTCTACCCGACAGAGTATACCTAGGTGTACAAACGTAAGAGAATAATATCTTTGTAAATTCAATAACAGTAAACCCATAAAGGACTGGATACCTTAACCAATCGATTTCAAACTTTGCACATAGATAATTTGGAGGACATAAAACTACTGCTCACCTTAGGAAAACTTTTATTCCTGCGAAAAAATTCCTCCAAAAAAATAACAGTTCTCAGTAATGACGCGATATTTAAGCACAAAATTTAATTTATACACAAAAAAATTATTTCGTGAGACACCATCTCACTTCCGGAGTCGGACACTCTTAAGGGTGGCCATAATATTACGTACCTACATAGTAAAAAATAGAGATGTAGATTTTAAATCGATTAATCGAAAATCAATTAATTGAAGCTTAAAAAATCGATTTTTCTTTTCAATTTTTTTTCATTTGAATCGATTCATGAATCGATTGTTAAAAGTAAGAGATCGGTAACCGATTTTGTCCAAAAATAATTTCATTTCACATATACACACTACCTTGTCCAGTAGAAGACTATTAATACAAAAGGAAGGGAGACCTCCCAATCTGGAAAACAATTCCATTACCACAAGAGCGACTTATTTAGGAAACATATTTTTGGCAGTTTGTTTGAAATTTTTGAATAAACTTGGTTCATTCCGTGATATTCGTCCTACATATTCAATTGCGTTATTTGCTATAATTATAATTGAAAAGTTAACTCATCGTCTTTACAAATATAATGTAAGGCGTTTCTACACGATATTACCCATGTACTATTAATTAAGTCCCTTAACAAAAATTATCAATTAATTTTATTAAACTTTTCAAAATTTCGATCTTTTAGATCGATCTCACAGAATCGATTATTTTTTAACGGATTTTTTAATTTCGATTTAAATCGATCCAAAAAAAAAATACTCTAGTAAAAAAAATACTAAAAAATAACATACAATACACACAAATACAACCATATAAAACATTAAACAATGGTCAAGGATTAAGTTGCTTATTATTTAATTAAAACAGATTTAAATTATAGAAAATAATTAGACAAATACACAATTGTTTTTAATAATATTAAATATTTAACAACTACAGTAGTAGTATATAGTCAAATACAACATTTAAAAATTTAAATAAATAGATACAATAGTCCAACCAGCCCAATAACATCTTGCCCTGCTTGTGGACCACAGTCACTCACTACAATTGACATAGAAAATGATTACTACACACAGAGAACATCTAGATGAGACGTTATTGTTGAAAGTCGTTCAAAAATCAACATTATTACTTCGAGGCATCTAATCAAAATGCTTAAAGTAATTCATAAAAATAGTTATACATATATAGAAAACTTTTTAAATAAAAATATAAAAGGTAGGTACAGCTGAACTCTTTTGTGTGCGGTGGATAGGGAACTATACTTTATAAAAAGTATAGTTCGATCCAGACTGTAAAAAAGAACTTCTTTTATGCGGTTGGTCGGATAAAAAAAGTTTCATCGAAAAAACATCACTCAAAACGCTCAAAACTTCGAAATTTCCTTAGAAGTTGTTTCTATAAACAAGATAAACCATTAATTTACGCGTAGAAACATTTTATTTCAATTTTATAACATTATGAAAATTTTGAAAAATACATCTGTAATAAAATTAAATGATGCAATAATTTATGTTGTTATGCAATGTATTGATTAAATGCTTAAAAGCCGTTAAAACGTATTTTTATCAAAGAAATTTATTATAGTAAATGCTTAAGTTTCTTACTGTCTCTTGATTTTGATTTATATTATGCATTTTAATGGCAATTTTTTTAAAAGCCGCATAAAAAAATCGCACAAAAAAACCGCACAAAAAAAATCGCATAAAAAAGAGTTCAGCTGTATAGTAAAAAATAGTTTCAATTCATTTGCTTCTACAAATTTGACTTATATCAGTTTAAAAAAAAACGCCTCATATGTAGAAACAAGATAAGCTGTCATTTAAATTATATTCGTCACAATATATAATTCATTTTTCAAGTTTTAATAATTTCTTTTTTTATTTTGGTTGTTGATTGATTAATTAATTAAAAACGAAAATTCCATTAGGCATATATTTTTAAATTAACTTTTTCGTAATATCATCAAATCTATTTTTGATATCGCCTCCGATTAACAGCACAGAAACATTCAAATTGAAAAATAATGAGCCATCAATAAATACCGGAGCGGAAACTAATTGTGAAGTATGCAACTTGAGCTTTTGATTTTGGTATAAAAAAATTGAAATTATTTTGTATGATGTATGAGAGTATGATGTAATAAATTTCATATCGTCATAGGTTTACAAAATTTACAATTTTCGTTACCAGCTTATTATATTCAAATATGAAACTTTCAGATATACTTACCTAAAAAAAAGACCATAACCAATAACCACAAGGCCGAAGTTCGTACCGGAAGTTCAAAAATCGTATTGTTTTTTATATGGCTGAATTGTTCCCAAATTGCTCCTTTGAAATCAGTAATTGCTCCACCATAAACCATTAAATTAGACAGAGCAAATTGGGAGCAATTTATTGATGTAAGGAAATTAGATAAAGAAGCATTATTTGACATTTCGATAACTGGTACGTCCAAAAAAAAAATATTTTTTTGTTTATAAATAACTAATTAATAATTGAGTTTCTGGTGGAGCAATACTGATTGCAACGGAGCAACTTGAAAGCAATTTAACTAGGTATATGAAAAATAAAAAGATTTTTCAATTTTCGGGGCCAATTTCTTTCCGGTTAACTAAAAAATTTTGAATTCAAACCACTTTGTGCATAAGGCCTTGTTTACACAGCCTTAGTATTAATCGTTATTAGTCGCTATAAGCACGTAATTTTGTATGTGCTATCCCATGACATTTAAAAGTTACTGCAGATATGTGTTTGAAAATTTAATTTTAAAAAGGTAACATTATTCGGAGGTATGTGGAGATGACATCTCGTATGTGTGAATATTACAGAAATGAAGCATTATACATACATTTGCAATCGCATACGTACCTAAAAAAAATCATTGTGATCTCCTAACAATTTTAAATGGGGGATATTTTTATAAAAATAATATAGGGAACAAGGGAATATTTAGCAAAGTATTTACCAATAACAAAAACTTTTTTTGGTGTTTTGATGTTTTTTAACGGAAACAAGAGTTATATGTATAAAAAAATTAAAATACTTAAAAAATATATACATACAAATATTTTGTTTAGACACCCATGTGTATAACATTATAAAGCCGCTGCTACACGATGCTACGAACACCTTCCAACATTCGACGTTGGATGGTTCATAGCATCGTGTAGCCGTTGTTCGAACCTACGAGTGTCCAATGTCGAGCGTCAAACGTTCGCATTTGGTCGTGTCCCGTTCGATGTCGGTATTCTTGCACCGAGTCAAAGGGATGCTTCGAACGTTTGAAGGTCAATATTGGTTGCGTTGGTTGGTTCGACTCAGCAGCTGCACGACTCGTTCATGTGAAAAGAGACAACATCAGTGTATAACATTAGAGATAACATCAGACAGATAACAGCGTTGTCGACTGAGTACCAACACATCATCATTCGTATTGGATCAGACATTCGATTCACCGTGTAGCAGATACATTCGTCGCATCAACTATCGAACTTAATTGCCTCAAACGTTCGATCGAACGTTGGAAGGAACGTTCGTAGCATCGTGTAGAAGCCGCTTAATATGGCGGATACCTATATTTAATTTTTAAAACATGATTTCTACTTATTTATGAAACGTAATAGAGTTTTTTCCTTCTGTTTTTACTCTATTGTCGCTTTTGCATGATAAAACACAACAATTAACCATTTTGGTTTCCAATGGAAAACGCTGTAGTCAATTTTAATTTCAAGACAACTTTTCAAACATACCACGTGACGCACACACACTACTAAACAATGACAGAAGGAACACTAGCGTTTGGCTTCAGATCACCCAACAAAATGACTAGTCGATATACGTCATTGGGTAACATTATTCGGAGGTTATAGCAAATAAATTTTAATACTTAATCTATTGTACATAGAAGATTATGTACTTTTGTAAGTATTTACACACACTCTACTTACATAAATGACCACTCAAAAATTTATCTGTATTTTTGGGAGTAGATTAAAAGATTTATTAATTTTATAGAGACTTATATGTATGTATAGTAAAAATAGTACTATTACTGCTATTATCTAATATAGTAAATGACTTTTATGATAAATTACATACTTTGTTTACAAATAGTAATTAATATTAAAATGTTTTAGATAAATCTGACACATTTTTTTGTTCATATAAAAATTAAAATTTTTAATAACAAAGCAAAATATTTGGAAACTATCTATGAATTTAGAAAACTTATAGGGTAAGTGCGGAAGAGATGCCGCGTCGGGAGAGATGCCGCAGTAGCCATAGTTCGTCCGTTGATTCATAGATAGCGCGATTAATGGATTATATGTTTAAAATAAGTTACTTATTTAAGCTGTATATGGTAACATTTATGATTAGTCCATAAGTTTAGTAATTATCCAACTTTTTATTATTGAAAAGTAAGTTTTTTAACATAATATTTTATCAAGCATTTAACTCATTAGAATTTAAGAATGTATATTTCATTGGTTTAGTGAAAATGAGTTTTGTTATTAATTTAGGTATATTTTAAAAGTATTGTATAAAATTTTAGGTTAGAATTTCGCACTATGCTTGCTATAGCAACATGCGGCATCTATCCCAACAAAAAGGAGAGATGCCACATTTAAAGTTGGTATAGATGCCGCATCATATTACATGTTAAAAACATAGACTCCTACCTCAATTATGCAATTTTTTTTGGACTGTATATTATGCCACGTAAATATAAAAGATCCATTAATCGATCAGGAAGAGCCCTCATATTAGTGAAGATAACGAAAATAATGATGATTGCTTGTGTATTTAATATTTTCGAAAGTACTCAGAAACAAAAAAAAAGTTGACTGGTTAAGATGTATAAAGTGCCAAAAATGGTTACATATGGCATACATCATGTATGGAGATGTGTGTAAAATGCAAAATTTTTAATATGAACTATGCGACGTCTCACCTTCTTTGATGCGGCATCTCTCCCATAGGTGTGGGAGAGACGCCGCTTTGCAGGCTCTACAAAAATGTTAATTATGAATCCTTGATGATTCAAAATTTAAAATTATTTATAAATAATTTTAAAGAACAATGTTTACATTTATTGTGTACCAAATTTCAAATCAATTAAATGCATACTTTAAGAATTATTAAGTGTTTTCAAAATGTGCGGCATCTCTCCCGCATTCACCCTATCCACGTTGAAAATGTTTATGAGAACTTATTTCAAATTTCAGATGTAATTATATTGTTAGAGCACTTCTACTGTTGCTAAAAACTTAAAATTTGATATGACTATAATAGATTTTAACCTAAAAAATTTTAAAATATATTTGACTAATTGTGAAATATTCTAATAATTTTTGTCCTTTTTATGTAAATTTCTAAAAATGTAAAACAAAAATAAAGAAACCTATGGATATAATATTTACTAATCCTTTATGTGTCGGATCTAGATTACCTAGTCACAGATGTCGCTAGTATTTACGATAAGAACTACATAGGTAGTTGTCGTTATATCTCCGAATTTTTTACAATGATTGCTTCTGGTTAATTATCAACCAACCTTGATTTTCGGATTGCATGCTCTTAGCATGCTGGCTAATACACTGCTAAACGAAGAGATAACTAAAAATTTTGGAAAATAGCGATTCTAAAACAGTTCTTAATTTACTGTGAAATATTAAACTCAAAAAAAAAGTAGTAAGTCTTTGGAATACTCACATTTCTTAAATGACTCGAATTACCTGAAAAAGTTTTAATAAAAGACTATATTAAGGTAGTTGGTCGACAAAACGATTTTTTCAAAGGATTTTAACGAAACTTCTCTAGATATTTATTTAATTCAATACCAATAATACGAACCCATTACGATTAAGACTGACTACTCCAATTTTGAGAAAAACGATTTCAAAGTTTCGTAATTTTAACACCGGCTCTTATGGAAAAACTCTATTTTTTTAAATAAAATAAAAACGTGTCAAAGGAATTTGATGAAAATTACAACAATATTTTTTTGGGATATATAAATTTCACGAAGAATTTTTTCAACCTTCTCCCAAATTGCGTGGACTAGCTTTATAGAAGGATGGACATAATGAAACCAATATCTTCTATTTCATAGCTTTTCTTTATTAAAATTGCCAAAATATTTTCGATATGTTTAATATCATCTTCAGTGGCTAAACATCAAAAAAAAAAAAAATTTTTTACAACGTAATAATAAACAATAACATCATTTTTATATATTTACAATTCTTCGTTAACTTATACTATTATTTTTTAGGTTATAAGCTACATATTGGATAGGAGGATCATTTATCCATTTTTGTAAAAACAACAAGAATTTGTGATTTAGTTGATATATAGGAAATTTTATGTTTGGAAGAATATCTATTTGTGTTAACGAAACAAACAAAACCTATTTTTTAATATTAGCGGATTTGAGACAGGACAAACTGAAACAGTATGTATATTAAAATATTAAAAAAATTTTTTTTACAATCTTACTCACCAGAAATTATCTAAATTTCAGATTGTCATTCTTGGATAACAACACAACCATACCAACAATCCATTAGAACAATTTAACTAGTTTTTTTTGCATTTCACATGGAAATTTGTCAATCGAAAAAATTTTTTATAAAATAATTACTTTAATTTAAAACAATTAAAAAAGTCAAACATATTTAAAATGTAAAATCAAAAAAATTTTAAGAGAATTTTTTTAAATTATCACAGTTTGTACAATGTACTCCTCAAGTACATTGTTATTGGTATGGTAGCACAGTGATCAACTGAAATAAATTTGTAAATTTTTTGTTTAAAGATAAATTTCTCGAAAATTCTAGACAAAATTAGTCCGGTCTCAATTTACATATTGGTAATGTGTTTATTGTTTATGTTTTTTGATTACAATGTATTATATAAGCATCTTTTGGAATTATTGTTTATTGATTTCTATTATTATTATTATTTTATTTTTTTAATAATCGGTAAATAGGCATTATCTAGAGCTAATGATTCTATCTGCTTGTTGCAATTTTTTGATTCATTCAGTTTTATGTAAAAACCTTCACTTAATAATCTTTTTTGGTATTTATTTTCTCTGTCTAATATTTCGACTTGGTCGAAATTAAACCTGTGATCATTATTTATCGAATGTTCAGATAATCCAGTTGCCTCTTTGCCCCTTTTTATGTCATATTTGTGTTGGGCTAATCTATTATTCAACGACTGTGACGTTTGTCCATAGTATGATAATTCGCAATCTTGGCAGTTAATTTTATATACTACATTGTAATCATGTTTTATATCTGTTTTTACTCTTTTTTTAGTGTAAATGTTTGAAATTTTATTGTTAAAAGAAAAAGTTATTTTATTTTTGCTATTTTTTTCTATTATTGGTTTTAATTTCTTAGTTAAATTATTATAGGGTAAACAAATTCTATTTTTATGTTCATTTATTGTATCTACATTAGTTTTTGTTGTATTATATGCTAAATGTATAACTTTTTCTTTTATCATGTTAATTAAATTTATAGGATAGTTATTTTTAGTTAGAATGGAAACAGCTAATTTTATAGATTCTTTTCTATTTTTTATGCTACTTAAATGTACCGCTCTATGCATTAGATTATGTATCATGTTATTTTTTATGTATTGTGGATGATTCGAGTTGTAATTAATGATTCTGTCAGTGTAATTATCTTTTTTATGCCATATTGTGTTAATCACGTTATGCTTATCTTTTTTAACTAAGGTGTCAAGAAAAGCTATTTGGTTATTTTCTTCTATTTCAATGGAAAACTGTAAAGTTGGATGATAATTATTAAAACTATTTTTAATATGTTCTATTAAATTTTCTGGCGCTACTGTTAAAATGTCATCTACGTATCTATAGAAAAAAGCTGGATTCCATTCTTTGACTTTTTTAATACTGGCAGCACAAAGAAAATCCATTACATACGAAGCAATGATACTGCTAAGGTTCCCACCCATTGGGCAGCCAAATAACTGTTTATAAAATTTATCCTGAAATCTAAAAACATTATTTTCGAAAATTAACTCAATTCCCTCAATAAATAATTCTCTATCTATATCTGTGAATTTTTTTATGTTGGACCATTGTTTTTTAATGACAGCTATTGCTAAGTTTAGAGGAATATTTGTATATAAAGATTTGACATCCAATGAAAAAATTTTTTCATTAGAATCTTTAAGTTGAATGTTATTAATTTTCTTTACGAAATCATACGAATTTTTTATGGAAAATTGACTATTTTCAGATTTAGTTAATATTTCAGAGAAATATTTTGCTATTCCCTGTATAGGGGAATTGATCTGGCTAACAATTGGTCGTAATGGTATATCCTTTTTTTGAATTTTTGGTAAAAAATAGATTTCGGGTAAAGTTTTTCCTGATTTTTGAAGTTTGGTCTTCGTTGTGCTGTCAATATATTTATTTTTGTATAATTTATCTGTATATAGTTTAATTTTTCTCAAAATATTTTCATTTGGATCTTTTCTAATGTTTAAATAAGTTTTTTTATTGTTTAATTGTGTCATAGCTTTATTAAGATATTCTTCCTTATTTAAAATTACCGTTGAACCACCTTTGTCAGCTTTAGTTATTATAATTTTGTCAGAATTTTGTTTGATGAAATTTTTGGTCTGTTTATGGCAATCGTTAATGTATTTATGTAAAGGATCAATATATGATTTTTTATTAATATTATTAGTGAGGCTGTTTATTAACTTTTCTTTCCAAATCCTTTGTTGATTTTTTGGAAATTTGTCAATGTTAGATTCTATTGATTTAATTAGTGATAATATTGTTTTGTTTTTATTTATTTTATTGTTGTTAAAATTGTCATCAATCATGAAATTCGGACTTAATCCTAATATAAATTTAACCTCTTTCGGAATTATTACGTTAGATAAGTTTTTTACCCAACCCTCATCAATGTGTATTTTTTCTAATAAACTTTGTTCAGTTTTGTAAATTTTATTTATTTGTTTCCGGCTGGTATACGAATCAACTTTGTTTTCAATATGTGACGATGCCATGGACAGACCAACCATATCATCCTTACTAATCAAATGTTGTAGATTATTTTTAATTTTCCTGTTTAAATTAATTAAATTTTTTTGTTTAATATAAGAATCTGTAATAATTATTTTTAAGATTTTTAATGAAAAAATGTTCTTTGCAGAATCTAATTTCATCAACGTTTTCCTATCCCAATATGGCAGGCATAACTTAATATTGTTTTTTATGAATTCCGGAATTATTCCCTTTCTTTTGTATTGTGTCAAACAAGCAATATGATTTTTTAATTTTGTAAGTTTTATGTTATTGTTCACAAATTTGTTAATATATTTCCGTACATATATATTATATTTTAATTTGATATTTTTTAGGTTATTCATATTAAATTACAACAATATTTTTTTGGGATATATAAATTTCACGAAGAATTTTTTCAACCTTCTCCCAAATTGCGTGGACTAGCTTTATAGAAGGATGGACATAATGAAACCAATATCTTCTATTTCATAGCTTTTCTTTATTAAAATTGCCAAAATATTTTCGATATGTTTAATATCATCTTCAGTGGCTAAACATCAAAAAAAAAAAAATTTTTTTACAACGTAATAATAAACAATAACATCATTTTTATATATTTACAATTCTTCGTTAACTTATACTATTATTTTTTAGGTTATAAGCTACATATTGGATAGGAGGATCATTTATCCATTTTTGTAAAAACAACAAGAATTTGTGATTTAGTTGATATATAGGAAATTTTATGTTTGGAAGAATATCTATTTGTGTTAACGAAACAAACAAAACCTATTTTTTAATATTAGCGGATTTGAGACAGGACAAACTGAAACAGTATGTATATTAAAATATTAAAAAAATTTTTTTTACAATCTTACTCACCAGAAATTATCTAAATTTCAGATTGTCATTCTTGGATAACAACACAACCATACCAACAATCCATTAGAACAATTTAACTAGTTTTTTTGCATTTCACATGGAAATTTGTCAATCGAAAAAATTTTTTATAAAATAATTACTTTAATTTAAAACAATTAAAAAAGTCAAACATATTTAAAATGTAAAATCAAAAAAATTTTAAGAGAATTTTTTTAAATTATCACAGTTTGTACAATGTACTCCTCAAGTACATTGTTATTGGTATGGTAGCACAGTGATCAACTGAAATAAATTTGTAAATTTTTTGTTTAAAGATAAATTTCTCGAAAATTCTAGAC
This sequence comes from Brachynemurus nebulosus, assembly GCA_035578155.1. Taxonomy (NCBI): domain Eukaryota; kingdom Metazoa; phylum Arthropoda; class Insecta; order Neuroptera; family Myrmeleontidae; genus Brachynemurus; species Brachynemurus nebulosus. Next base: position 64,565,268 of record JAPWDM010000002.1, read on the forward strand.
AAAATTAGTCCGGTCTCAATTTACATATTGGTAATGTGTTTATTGTTTATGTTTTTTGATTACAATGTATTATATAAGCATCTTTTGGAATTATTGTTTATTGATTTCTATTATTATTATTATTTTATTTTTTTAATAATCGGTAAATAGGCATTATCTAGAGCTAATGATTCTATCTGCTTGTTGCAATTTTTTGATTCATTCAGTTTTATGTAAAAACCTTCACTTAATAATCTTTTTTGGTATTTATTTTCTCTGTCTAATATTTCGACTTGGTCGAAATTAAACCTGTGATCATTATTTATCGAATGTTCAGATAATCCAGTTGCCTCTTTGCCCCTTTTTATGTCATATTTGTGTTGGGCTAATCTATTATTCAACGACTGTGACGTTTGTCCATAGTATGATAATTCGCAATCTTGGCAGTTAATTTTATATACTACATTGTAATCATGTTTTATATCTGTTTTTACTCTTTTTTTAGTGTAAATGTTTGAAATTTTATTGTTAAAAGAAAAAGTTATTTTATTTTTGCTATTTTTTTCTATTATTGGTTTTAATTTCTTAGTTAAATTATTATAGGGTAAACAAATTCTATTTTTATGTTCATTTATTGTATCTACATTAGTTTTTGTTGTATTATATGCTAAATGTATAACTTTTTCTTTTATCATGTTAATTAAATTTATAGGATAGTTATTTTTAGTTAGAATGGAAACAGCTAATTTTATAGATTCTTTTCTATTTTTTATGCTACTTAAATGTACCGCTCTATGCATTAGATTATGTATCATGTTATTTTTTATGTATTGTGGATGATTCGAGTTGTAATTAATGATTCTGTCAGTGTAATTATCTTTTTTATGCCATATTGTGTTAATCACGTTATGCTTATCTTTTTTAACTAAGGTGTCAAGAAAAGCTATTTGGTTATTTTCTTCTATTTCAATGGAAAACTGTAAAGTTGGATGATAATTATTAAAACTATTTTTAATATGTTCTATTAAATTTTCTGGCGCTACTGTTAAAATGTCATCTACGTATCTATAGAAAAAAGCTGGATTCCATTCTTTGACTTTTTTAATACTGGCAGCACAAAGAAAATCCATTACATAAAATTAACTGCCAAGATTGCGAATTATCATACTATGGACAAACGTCACAGTCGTTGAATAATAGATTAGCCCAACACAAATATGACATAAAAAGGGGCAAAGAGGCAACTGGATTATCTGAACATTCGATAAATAATGATCACAGGTTTAATTTCGACCAAGTCGAAATATTAGACAGAGAAAATAAATACCAAAAAAGATTATTAAGTGAAGGTTTTTACATAAAACTGAATGAATCAAAAAATTGCAACAAGCAGATAGAATCATTAGCTCTAGATAATGCCTATTTACCGATTATTAAAAAAATAAAATAATAATAATAATAGAAATCAATAAACAATAATTCCAAAAGATGCTTATATAATACATTGTAATCAAAAAACATAAACAATAAACACATTACCAATATGTAAATTGAGACCGGACTAATTTTGTCTAGAATTTTCGAGAAATTTATCTTTAAACAAAAAATTTACAAATTTATTTCAGTTGATCACTGTGCTACCATACCAATAACAATGTACTTGAGGAGTACATTGTACAAACTGTGATAATTTAAAAAAATTCTCTTAAAATTTTTTTGATTTTACATTTTAAATATGTTTGACTTTTTTAATTGTTTTAAATTAAAGTAATTATTTTATAAAAAATTTTTTCGATTGACAAATTTCCATGTGAAATGCAAAAAAACTAGTTAAATTGTTCTAATGGATTGTTGGTATGGTTGTGTTGTTATCCAAGAATGACAATCTGAAATTTAGATAATTTCTGGTGAGTAAGATTGTAAAAAAAATTTTTTTAATATTTTAATATACATACTGTTTCAGTTTGTCCTGTCTCAAATCCGCTAATATTAAAAAATAGGTTTTGTTTGTTTCGTTAACACAAATAGATATTCTTCCAAACATAAAATTTCCTATATATCAACTAAATCACAAATTCTTGTTGTTTTTACAAAAATGGATAAATGAGCCTCCTATCCAATATGTAGCTTATAACCTAAAAAATAATAGTATAAGTTAACGAAGAATTGTAAATATATAAAAATGATGTTATTGTTTATTATTACGTTGTAAAAAATTTTTTTTTTTTTGATGTTTAGCCACTGAAGATGATATTAAACATATCGAAAATATTTTGGCAATTTTAATAAAGAAAAGCTATGAAATAGAAGATATTGGTTTCATTATGTCCATCCTTCTATAAAGCTAGTCCACGCAATTTGGGAGAAGGTTGAAAAAATTCTTCGTGAAATTTGATGAAAATTTAATATATTATAAAATACAAAGTTACAAACCATATTTAATAAGAAATAACAATTATTTACTATGCCGTTTTTGAAATATAATTTAAAAACATCGTTTTACAACGTTTTTACAACGCTTTTTCAACAATGCTTTTATATTGCTACAACATAAGCGCTCGGAAATTCAAAAAACAAGTGGTATACAAATATAATAACTGAAGAATATTAAGACGTTATTTAATTTTTGATATAAGAAAATTTTTCCCTCGCACTTATCGCATACAAAGCCATATTATATGGATTCTAAGTTTTACTATTTTTTTCTTTTTTCAACATATTAAAAAATTCTTTTTTGAAACTAATGTTAAATCCTAACTTTATACTCCTTCGAGTAACGGAACGTAATTTTTGTTGTCTTTGGTAAGTACGGGTTGTCAAATTATCAGAGTATCCGACCGTTACAGTGCAATTAATTGGTGCTAATTTTATTTGTGAAAACTAAAAACAATAAAACGGTAAGTACTAAAATCAAAAATTTTCAAAACACATTCTTTATATATTCAAGAACATGGAATAGTTGTGATTTGTGTGTGTTTGCTTGTTTCCTTCGATTTTTGGGGCTTATTTTGAACTTGCCATATTTGACTTCGTATGCGTTTAATCCAAATTATTATTGGGCATATATGGCTTCGTATCGCTTTTACGATACATCCCAGCATGTCAATTCTATTCCTGGTGATGACTTCGTGAATGACGATGATTTTGCTTCTGATTCCCCAGTACTCCCACCAGCCAAGGCAGTCATCAACTTCGGTGGCCAGAAAACGTACTGCAACAAGCCGAAAAGGTACTCCATCTAGCTTGCCCGGCTCACCTATGGTCATTAAAAAAGCACTAAAAACTCCAGCTAGGCATCAAGACCTCCCTTTGAAGTCTGTGCGATCAGATAAGGTGACCATTTCCCCGAATGGACAAAACTAAATTGACAATTATGTCAAAACTGCTCAAAATTCCGTTCATTCGCCAAATATGGAAGGAAAGTGTCAAGTTTATTTATGTTACAATGGCAAATAAAATTGCATACAGATTTTCATAAAATATAATTGTATTTTTATTTAACGCATGCGAAGTCATATATCGCTTATAATTTTATTATAATACTAGAATTCATACAAAGCCTTATTGAAAGACATTTTCAGTAAAAAAAAATTTTTTCTTCACCTCCTTCATAATTCAGAATAAGGGGTTAAGTATCGGACAAGTTTCTTTTCAAATTTCTATTTTTTTTTTAATATAATGTTATTATAAATTAGTATCTAATATTTGTGGAAATATGCCAAAAAATGTGTGACCTAATATTCTCAATACCAACATAACAATACTATTTCCTATATTTTTTAAATGAAAATGAAGAAAAATTTATTTGTATTGCACGGTATTAAGTGAGCGCCATGTTTTGAATTCATTGCCAACTATCACATACAATTAGGTAACGTTTAAAGGCGTTTAAAGGTGTGTTTACACACCTGGTCAAAAATTTTACGCTACAATATCTTATCAAAAATTTTTGGTGTATTCTCCACTCTGAAATACATTTTATTTTATCTCACTATGATAAAAAATTTATCTAGTTTGAAATATTTAAAATAAGAAATTGGCAGATTCGTACAGAAACTCCAGTAGCCACGTCTAAAACTTGAAGCCTGAAAGCAGGGACGTAGAGAAAAGTGACGAACACTGGAGGAAAAACGGAATTTTTCCCCAAAAAATACAAAAAAAAAACTCTTTCCCTTTTTTCTCGGGTTCCTGGCGAATGATTCCGGTTGTCTCCCCTCACGCGGTCCTGCCGCAAAGCGACTTAACTTTAAAAACAAGCTAGGCAATAAATTTGCGTTCGAAAAACACAAATTAATTCGAAAAAATACAAACTTCTCGTGTAATAATACGTGAAAAAAAAAAAACAACAATTTCGTTTGCAAGCATGCATGAAAATATGTTATTCTTTAAAGATTTCCTATATTTTTGATCACGACTGTATCGGGGCTTGTTTCAAATAGTAACAAAAAATAACAATCAACAAAATATGTTGTTTGATGTCCAGTGCCAATTAAAATATTTGCCAAAATACTTTTAATTATTTTATTTCAATAGTTTCATTATAGGTACCTACATAAACATACAAGTAAAATACAGTATAAATATTTACAAGATGTATTTAATGGCAATTATACCTGAATATATTTCTTCTTGATGAAAATTTTAAGAAAGAAACCATGTTCAGCTATAAATCTTCAGTTATCAACATTTATTTTCTATTTTCCCATGAAAAATTAACCCTTTGCGCTTATAAGACATGTACAGCATGACAGGGTGGTTTGTCCATTAACTCTACCATATTTAAAGGTGTTTTGTCTGTTGGATCAAAGACATGTACCACATGACACACTGAATGTTGAACTGTAATGACTGCTCATACTTCACATTACATGAATATTTTATTTAATAACTGCAAACACATTCATTTGTTAGGAAAATTGTACATAAAATAATACAAAATCACGTTGAATTATCTTTTTAAAATTAAAAACTAATAAAAACAGCATTGAGGACGTATTTAGCGCATTTAGTATTCAACTTTGGGGAAACAAGGTTAGAACGTCAAAAGAATCCGTCAAAAAAAGAACGTCGGTCGTTGTCATGTACTACATGTCTTACCAGCCTATTTACAACTCACTTTTTTTTTGCTTGAGTACAAAGAGTTAATTTTATTTTTCAATCTATTCAACGATTAACTGGCGATTCAAAGTGTTCTTTAGAACCAGCGTCATCTCGTGAAACTGGAGAACTTTATTTACGAAAAATTAATTCGTCTTCCCAACGCTCCCACCACAATTATTTTTTTTTTTAACCACTTTAGCGGCTCTCCCGAGCATAGCTCGTCATATGAATTATACAACTTGAATGACTCTGCCGACCTGAACTCGTCTCGTGTTGGTAACTGTAAGATGCTGTCATCTGCTATCGTAAAAGCATTACTAAAGCAAAAATTATCGAATGGGTAGGCCATATAACTATGTAATTAAGTTAAGTATTTTCAAAGATCATTTTATTTGGTTAGTTTTACATGAGCCGCTAAAGCGGTTAAGGTTCCGTGAATTTGAAAGATCCAGAAAATATAACAAACTTACCAAATAAAACTTTATAAAGTTGTTTTTCCAAAGGATTTATTATTAATCTACTATGACCCAACGTATTTATAGAATGTCGCTACAAAAGTCACTAAATAGATAATTAGTAGAGTTGCCAAAAATTCATAAAAAAACGAGAGTTGTCAGGATTAAGTAAAACGATTACTTACAAAAGTGTATTCTTTCTTAATCTATGAAAGCCCACCCTTATTCCTCCTTGTCAGATTTTGATAAAATTTTACCTACACTAAATTTTAAACTGGAATTTTTATATCTCTTTGAGGATAACAGTCAGGAGCGTAGTTATCGCCGTATCAGCCGTATCAATGATACGGGGCCCCCGGGCTACAGAGGCCCCTAACGTGTGTAAGCAAAAATTAGTAAAATGTTATCCACAATGTCACTTAATCTCGTGCTTCCCGGGATAAATACATATAAAAAAACTGTCATACCTCCCTATAATAGAGTTTTCACTTCAGAAATGACAAAAGTCAAAAAAGCGACCCCCTTTTTTCCCGGGTTAACCGTGCGCCCAAAAGTTGGCAACATGGGTAACTTCAAAAATGAGACTTCGATGAGGCAGGAACGGTTATCAGACTTATGACTATTGTCTATAGAGGCACAAATTTTAGAAAAACTGAAACCGTCTTCAGCTATAGACGATTTAATAAATCAATTTGCCAGAAAAAAGGCAAGAAAAGTGTATATTTAACTTGAATTGTTTGGCTAGGCTCAATTTCTAGGAGGAACCGATAACTTATAATCAATAAATATTTATTTTAATTTAATGCAAGCATTTTTGTTTCTTTTGTGAGAAATCTTTACCCTTCATTTGGGCCCCCAATTAATTTTGATACAGGGCCCCTCCAAGGCACGCTACGCCACTGATAACAGTAGTATGAGGCAGTTCGATAATATCGAAAAGGGAAATTAACGGTAGTTTTTAAGTGGTGAATTTTTTAGTATTTGATGTCAGAAACTTAACAAAAAAATTAATTATGAAACTCCATGTAGTTCGGTAACAGAAGGACTCCGACTCCTCCCAAAAGGACAAAAAAAGTCCTTCCCCGCTCTTTTGGATTAAATTTTGTTATATGTCCAAATAAGCTACTGTACCAAGGCCTACACCTAAACATTTCCTGGTTTAGATTTTCCAATTCAAATATAATTATTAAAAAAAAAAATTAAAAAAGTGATGGAATTCACATCCGTTTTCCTAATTAAAAGTAAATTGTCTGGTATAAAATTTTAATATTGTTAAAATACGTACGTACAATATACTAGAGCGACGGGCGAATGCCGGCAAAACAGATTATATTTCATTTGTAATTGTTTTTTTCTTACATACATACATACATACAATTTTTTTATTATTTATTTTGATTAATGATTAAAACGTGTTTAAAGAAAAAAAAAAAAAACCAAACCAGAGCCCCAACCAAAGAGCCCATTTTAAAATATGTATATGTGCTGCACTGTGTACATTTAAATACCATTAAATAAATGTATAAGATTATAAAATAACCCCATGTGCGCACACGGCAAACTTTTATCAGCGTGACATTTTTGTCACTCCTATCTGATATGTGAGCACTCATAACACACAGATTAAGGCCCGATTTATATTAACGCTCCGCTCTCGATACACTCCCATATAATCTTTTTGTGTTCACATTACAGTACTGATATCATGCTGGTACCTATTCGTTCTCTATTGACATTATAATGTTGCTCTGGGTACACTCCCAGTTCGGTTTCAGTTCGACATAAATATCTTTTCATAACAACTGAATGCAAGCGGAGTGGAGTGGAATCAAAAAAGTGTTTCCACTATAGGTACAAGCCATAACAAGTCTGATATCGCTCCGATAAAATATTACCTGGGTGGTACTGATATTGGAGTGACATTGGAGCGAGAGCGAACCGCGACTGATATCGGACCGATATCAGAGCGATGGTGTGAATACACTCATTGTTTATTGTGTAAGAATATTATATCGAACCGAGAGCGGAGTGATATCGTTTCGAGAGCGGAGCGTTAATGTAAATCAGGCCTAAGAGTGACAAAAATGTCACGGCGACAGGAGTCCTCCATGTCCGCATGCGGTAAGAATTGTTGTAAAGCCGATTCTACACGATGCTACGAACGTTTTTTCCAACGTTCGATCGAACGTTTGACGCAAGTGAATTCGATAGTTGGTACTGCGAATCGAATGTTTGATCCAATACACATGATGTGTTGGTACGAATGTTTAACAGTGGACCAGGATGTCATCTGTCTGATGTTATCTCTAATGTTATATACACTGATGTTGTCTCTCTTCATAGGAACGAGTCGTGTAGCTGTTGAGTCGAACCAACAAACATTGTCGAACGTCAAACGTAGGAAGCATCCCTCTGACTCGGTGCAAGAATACCGACATCGGCTGGAACATGGCCAAATGCGAACGTTTGACGTTCGACATTGGACGCTCGTGAGTTCGAACAACGGCCACACGATGCCACGAATCATCAAACGTCCAATGTTGGAAGGTGTTCGTAGCATCTTGTAGAACCGGCCTAACAGTAATTTCACCAAGAGACTTAATGTGAGACAAATAGTGATTTGGCAACTATTTGAGCTCCAGTCACTTAACTGTAAGTAATAATTTTATTTTATTTTATTTCTTCCCAAAATATATGACAAATATATACAGGTAACTCACGAAGAACACGATTAATTGGTTCCGTGTTCTTTGAAACCGTGTTGCCTGAAACTACAAAAAACAGAATTCCGTTTCAAGTATAAAATTAAAAAAAAAAAAACTTTACGTATTATATGACATACTTGGAAAAATGTTATATCAAATAATATATGTAGGGTAAATTTTTATTAACTTCAAATTTAACACCTGAAATTAATAAAAATTTATGTCTCTTTTTTACCCTACCTGCGCGGGTGTCTTTTTTTACCCCGCCCTACTCAATTTTAATTTTGTTTTTTTTTTTTTAAAAGAATTACTCGAAAATCGTGTAGTTTGAAACCGTGTAATTCGGGAGCAAGTATCCGTGTTCTTCAAAACTCGTATTCTTCGAAGGTTACTTGCACCTAATAAGCGATAATGTATTACCTAAAGTGACAAAAAGAATAACCAAATTGGACGGTCATTTTTCAGATTTTTTATTTATATGAGCCCCGCCCACCTCAATTACAAACAGGATAAGAGTGATAGGCTTAGTTTAGGATTGGGAAGGTAGACCTTCTTTTTCAGTCGTGCGGATTGAACTCTAACCGGTATCCCAACTATTTATTACCAACGGCAACACGCACAGATACTTTGTTGATTAACTTTTCTACACACAATTATAGTCTATTCTGTAATCACGAACGATTATTTCTCGTACTATAACGTTTAATAGCAATGAATACATTACAATACATTAAACTGATTGCTCGAAAAAAAATGTAATGTAATAAGAAACGCATATTCATACACGCATACGTTAAATACTCTCACTAGATTGCACTACAGTACACTTCACAAAAATATTTATGCAAGCGTTGAAGTTTAAGCAATAATGAATGCATTTATTATTTTGTTATGTACTGTAGTTGAATGGAAATCAGCATTCCAAAGCATTTTTTTATGAAACGCATAATAAATTTCTAAAAAATTTCAGTTTTATTAAAATCACACCTGTGATTACAATGATTCTGAAGTATATTAAATTCGATCGAATTAGAAAAATATTTAAAGAAAATTCGGTGATTGGAGAAGAAAGTATGTAATATAGATAGTTGAGTTGGAAGTTTTTCCGATATAACAATTAGAAGATTTTAAAATCTTATAAAAAAAAAACTGTAAAAACGTTCAAATAAAAATTCCTTGAATTCTATATATTCCAAATTTCATTACAATTTAGAATTACAAACTGAATTTCTATCTTGTCGTGTATTTTATAGTGGAATATCACACACAACAGATCCATAATTAAATTTGGAATATGGAATTCAAGATTATCTGAAAATATTTAGAGCATTTCGTCGTGAGTTTTAAAATATTTTTATTCTCACAAGTAAGAAAAGAAATTGTTGATTTTTAATTTTCTAAAACTTTTTTAACAGTTTTAAACCAGGGGTCGGCAACCTGCGACCCGTTGCAAGCTTTCATGCAGCCCCCTCCCCAAGCAATATAACTTTTCGAACAATTTGTTCTGCCTATGGAGAGTTGAGCATACTTCATACATTTTTTGTTCTCCGATGTTTTATAACATGTAAATAAAACTGTTACTAAAAATTTTTCCTCATGTTGATTTTTAATAACATTTATATTAATTTGTGTTAAAAATAAAGAAAATATCCCTGTCGCAGTATCCTGCATAATATAGCGAATTTCCGTTTACAGAAATTAGTTGTTCTCGGAAACTACTTGACAGAGAATTATTGATCGAAAATCCTTTTTATGTGATTATTTTCTCCTCTTTCCAACGGTGTAAGAAAATATGGCAACAACTTGAAGAAATTTGGGCAAAAAACTTACTTTTTCCATAAAAATTTTTTAGGCAAAAGTGCCTAAAAATCCATCTCGGGCATCGGACGTGTCTGACTTTTTGGACTTCCAATATTTTTACCAAATTTCGTAAAAACAGGATTTTTCGTTCGAGAGTTATATAAATTTTAGTGAATGTCATTTTTGGCTTCTATAGACTTCAAAATAAATTATTTCTATCATAGTTCCGGGCTCAAGTAGCATAAAGATAGTGACTCTAATAGTTGAATTTTCGATTCGAACATTCGTTAAAAAAACCTACTTAAGCCACATACTACATTGCAAAATATTTGACTGTGCGGCCCGCTAAAAATTATTTTTTTTAAAAATGGCCCGCCATCCAAGAAATGTTGCCGACCCCTGGTTTAATCTATTAAATATTCTCTCCTGTTTTTATATTACAAAAAATCGTTATGTTTAATATTTCATTTTTATACTGGAAATCCTGGAAATGACTGAACCAATTTTCATCACACTTGATTATCAGCTTTCAAATAAAAACCACATTAAAAATGGAGTCGTTTGGATTTATTCGAACATTTCTCCTTTTATATTAAGAAAAACACTCAAAAAATTTTCATGGACAACACTCAAAAGGCAAAAGGGTGAAATAACTATTTTTTAACACATTGAATGCCTCGCTGATTTTTCACAATTTGCGCTCAGTAAAACTAGCTTTTTATTAGTTGCGCAAATCCGCATCATTATTCGTTATGAATCAACTTAGTTTCTATTACTCGTATCACCCATAAACCCCATCATATTAACACTATGAGGCCCGAGCACTTTCATAGTAAATTTCCCCGGAAGCCGGCAATATTTAAAAAAAAAAAAAAAAAAAAAAAAAAACTATATAAACAAATACATAAAATAAAATGATTTAACCGATTCAGTGCCATTGGCATGTTAACATGCCAAAGGAAACAAAGAGGGAAATATATCTTACAAAAAAAGACAAGACTATATTCATTCATTAATCATTTTGACATTTTTATTTGAGCTGCACTTGAATGGTTTAGATTGAAAAATATTGTTCCTCAGTTTTATAATAAAAACAAATTACAAGTACACTAAAAATCCACGCTAGGGTTATTTTCCTATTAGAAATTTTTCCCCAATAAATGTTAAATTAAAGGTAAATTGATAACTCTCTAGTTGCCCAACTTGCTTTAAAATGAAATAATAATAAAAAAAAAATAATACTGTGAATAAATTAACATTTAGATATTTACAGAAAAATATAAAAGTTGCTTCTAATAATTTTTCTTGAATGTGTTAACATAATTGAATTTATAGTGTACTATGATATGAGGAAGCTTGTTTATTATTGTTAGCAAAAAATTTTCACACGGTTCGACCATCTCATCAACCACAGAAACATCAACACTGACAATCAGCTATAATAAAAATATACACATACACACATACAAGGGATCGCATTAGAATGCTGTTGACAAAATTCTGTGCTGTCGACTAATTGTAATATATGATTTTGATTAGGGTTGACCGGGGTAATTGTGAATGGATTTTTATAAATTGAGATAAAAGCGTTGTTTTAAGTATTTTTTATTTTATATATCACATTATGGTTGATTTATTTTTAATTCAGATATTATTCAGGATGCACCACACAAATTTTGAGCAAATTCGTATGAAAAACAAAAATTTTATAAGCCATTTACATTTCCCCGGCACGGTTTTGCAAATCTTATGAATTTTGGGATAAAAGTGAATGCCATCAGAAAAATTATTTAGAATGCATTACAAGAGAAGTTGAGGTACATAAGAATAAAGCCCAACTCAAATTCTTCACATTTACCCCACTTTGAAAATTTTTTATCATACTTTAGCGTTCACAATTGCCCTTTGTTTGCAAGTTACCCATAGCTCAAATTTGTACCAAAAATCAAGGTTAAATAAAAGTAACAAAAATTGTAGAAATAAATTTATTGCAAGCTTCTGTTACCCCGGTCAACCCTATACTGATTACGAAGTTATGATTGTATAAATGTATAATACATATAAACAATATAAATAGGATAGTACGAATAAAAAAACAAAACCTTACCTGCTTTAATAAAGTCAGTATTATATGATAACAATTTATTAATTATTTAAATTTATAAATGAATTACTTTATGGTAGGTATATACACAATAACAAAAACTGAAATTTAAAAATTTGTGATGGCATCATCAAATTGTAATATACATGATAATTGATAACTAAAATCTGATTAACATGTTGAGGATCAAACTTATGATAACGAAATGTACAGTTCGTACATTATTTTAACAACTAGTTAATACATTTTATATGGAATTATTGACGCGGTACAGCGTTGTGTGGCAATTGGTCAAGTTTCACTTTACGCTTTACAGCATGCACGACAACTAACGTGTTAATAATTATTCTACTTAATTTTTCAAGAAAATTAAAATTTTAAACTGCTAGTTTAATACTGACTTTATAATAAATATGTATTTTAAAAAAAATTTTAATGTTTATTTTTGTTATATCAATATGAGAGAAGGGAATCCGAATAAGAAAATTTCAAAACTAAAAATATTAAAGGAAATCTGTATGTAAACAATTGCCTCTCCTTTTTTAACATTCATACGCTTGTCTTTTAGTTCATCCGATAGTCCGGCACGCATAGAGTTAAACACACAACACAGTTCCATGTATGTGTAAAACTGTAAACAGACGTACTACGTGATTCGTACATACATACTACATATTATACACTGGCATTCAAATCAATTTTATTTAAAAATATAAATTATATTTTTCATGTATTTTTTGTTTATCTTAAAATTTTTTATTTATACATAGAAACCAAGAGAGTAGTGTTTGTTGGTATGTATGTGTTTGTGTGAATGGGAACACATCCGTGTGATGAAGAATGATAAACATGATAAACATCGCACACATAATGAGTAATCAACTAATCAATTAATCATTGATCGCGGTCGGCCTCTGGGGAAGTTTTGTTTGGTTTCGGATGCCGAAGCCGTGGGACTGAAAGTGTTAATATTTACGACATCTCCCCGGCGTTTCCACCAACATGAATAAATTCAAAACAAAACCCTACGTATTGATATTCTAACGTACTTTTACCGGATCCTAACTTAATAAATCATTTTTTTAGATTTTTATTTTAAATTCAAAACAAATATTTTTATCAAACTGTTACGTTAAGAAAATTATTAAAATTCCTCTCTCCATTTTAATGAAATTTTTTATGAGACAATAATTAATTACAAAATCTTTATTTAGATCAGTAATTAAAAAACAAATTCTTAAAATATTTTATCTGCTCTTAAAAAACGACTTATTTCATTCTCATAAATTTTTTTCAGGCCATTACACAATAGACTAACGTTCGAATTCCACCTAGTAAGCCATAAATATGATTTAAGCAAGTATCAGGTAAAATTAAAAGGTACATTTAAATACAAAGTGTTCTAATTTTAGATCAAATTCGTCAAATAGTGTAACCGCCAAATTTAATTTTAATTGTTATTTAATTCGAACCAATTCAGTTTGTAAACAAAACAATAGGTAGCAAAGCAACATTATAAAATTAACAATATCAGATGAAAAATTGGAAAAACTTGAATTTTTCAATGAAAACTATTCAAAAAACTTACACAATTTTCATGTTACAATAAAATAAATTCTAAATTTCACCTAAATTATACCATAATGGAATCAATTCAATCAGAATATGTGTAATACCTATATTAGGAAAAATATATCAAAACAAATCGATAATACTTAACCTTACCTTAAAAATTCCAACAGAATTAAAAGTACACGCAGAGAAAACACAATTCAATTCAATAAGAAAACAGTCACAATTAATTGAAAATCACTAAACTAATCAATGGAAACTAATCATTTTTAACAATAATAATCATTTTTTCATCAAAAAAGTACACATTTCAGTCACAAACAATAAAAATAAAATAATATTTACATTTAAATCATAACAAAACATTAAGTAAGAAATCGAACTGAGTAAGTGTAAGATGCGACTGACTGACTGAATACAATTTCTACAGCGTCGTATACTTAAACAAGATTTGTGGAATGTTCATTAGTTGGACAGAGAAATCGACAGTTTTACATTGATTGAACAAGGATGGGAGGATCGTTTTTTTGGTAATAGGCGTCTACAAATCTTACCAGACGTGTTTATATTTCTTTCTTACCTATATGCAAGTGCATGTTCGAGGTCTCTGTTTAGTAATTGTAGACAGGTTGCTGTCTCAATGTACCTACTACGATTGTGTGTATGTGTATCAGTCTCTTGACGGCATCTGCGATTGCCCGATACCCCGATACGCGATGAATCATCCGAACTTATTGATCATTGATCGTTTCAACGATTTATGCAAACTATACAACAATGTTACGATGTTGTTGCATAAAAATGGTTTTGCACTGTCTTAAACCTGAAGTAGATTAATTTTTTAGACATTTAGATAGAGCTTTAGATAAATAATAAATATCTAATACATATGATTCAAGCAAAATCAACTATTTTCTTTGCAAATAAGTAGCTTAAAAAATGTTATATAAAGCAATCTAATCGATAAATTAAAAAAAAAAATTCTTCACAGCGCTCCCACCATAGTATGTATGTACATATAATGGAATGTACCGATTTTATACATACATATGCATTTACAGTAATGGTAACTTTTATGCTAGGGCCACACTAATGTTAACGTCTAACGTAATGTCTAATGTCTATAAACGCAATAATTATGGCGCTAATATAACGACTTAAACTATGCGTAAATTGGGCGGCTACACTATAGCATTTAACGTATTATCTCGATAATTATCGTGCTAAAACAAAAATGGATACTATTTTTATTTTTAATTAATATAAATCTTAATTTTAAATAATTACTGTTAATTTAAAAAGGGAAAAATTTTAAATAATTTTTATTTTAAAATTAAAACAATGGTATGAACGCATATAACATAAATATTAAATAGATATATTATCTACATGTGATACATATCGTACATATGTATGCATCCAGCA
This sequence comes from Brachynemurus nebulosus, assembly GCA_035578155.1. Taxonomy (NCBI): domain Eukaryota; kingdom Metazoa; phylum Arthropoda; class Insecta; order Neuroptera; family Myrmeleontidae; genus Brachynemurus; species Brachynemurus nebulosus. The sequence continues at coordinate 64,580,408 of JAPWDM010000002.1, forward strand.
TAGAATGATGTGGTAGAATGCCCAGGCATGTGTAGCCACCATTTTTAACGCCATAAATGACGTGCTAAAATCCTTTGATGTGCCAAAAAGACCGCCACCCGAGTTATCGCCTAATGCCTAACGTCATTATTAATGACGTTAATAAATTAACACGTTAAGTTCTGGTCACACCTGAATTTAATGTAGATTAATGCGATAATTAACGGCATTAATCGTTAGTGTGGCCCTAGGGTTAATGCTAGGGCCACACTAATGTTAACGTCTAACATAATGTCTAATGTCTTAAACGCAATAATTATGGCGCTAATATAACGACTTAAACTACGCGTAAATTGGGCGGCTACACTATAGTATTTAACGTATTATCTCGATAATTATCGTGCTAAAACAAAAATGGATACCATTTTCATTTTTAATTAATATAAATCTTAATTTTAAATACTGTTAATTTAAAAAGAGGAAAATTTTAAATACTTTTTATTTTAAATTTAAAACAATGGTATGAACGCTTTTATTTAAATGATGATATCGATGATATACCGTACTACATAAGTACATAAATATGCAACATAAAAATGATTGTTCTTGTTGCCTGCAAATAGATAAATAGACATATTATGTACATATGATACATATCGTACATATTTGTATGCATCCAGCGTAAAATGATGAGGTAGAATGTCCAGGCATGTGTAGCCACCAATTTTAACGCCATAAATGACGCGCTAAAATCCTTTGATGTGCCAAAAAGACCGCCACCGGACTTATCGTTAATTTATTAAGGTCATTATTAATGACGTTAATAAATTAACGCGTTAAGTTCTGGTCACACCTGCATTTAATGTCGATTAACGCGATAATTAACGGCATTAACCGTTAGTGTGGTCCTAGGGTAAGGAATTTGCATAAATTTTACAGTATATTGGGTATATTGTCAGCTAATAGAGAATGGAGTATTATAAGATGGAGATCTTACTTATATGGGAGGAATTGACAAAATTGGTCACGAAAATGGCACGTATAAGGCTTCCTTTTTTTACCACTCGTGGCGTTAATAATCTCAAAATACTGATGTAAATATAGCGAATATAGTAACATAAAACGGATAAAACAGAATGTAAATATTGTACTTATTCTCAAATGGAAACACGTCGGGACTGGGGAAGTGAGTGTTTCCATTTGAGAATCACCAATGTCGGTTGATGATATTTAATAATAAGGAAATACATAGAAATTACATATGTATAAAATAAGCTCTTATAGTTTAAATTACTTTATACGGCGGTTATCCAATGGTACTGACTCCGATTTTACATAGTGACGTCAGCGAATTATATAATATACAGTGAAACCTGCCAAGTTGGACACCTCTGTATACTGGACACCTGCTCAAGTTGGACACTTTTCAATTGGCCTGGCGAAATTACATTGTTTTAAATGCATATTAATACTTATAAGTTGGACACCTCTATATGTTGGAAACCTGTCTAATTTGGACAGTTTTTTAAAATGATTTTTGATATTTTGACCTGTTTACGTTGGACATTCATGTATTTTACACGTATTCAGTAATTGGGAAATCAGCACGTCCTCGAGCTTTTAAACAAATGAGATGTAAGAAGCTTCCCGTTATTTGGCGACACAATAAAAGGGCATGGATGACGACTGATATTTTTGAAAGTTGGTTGTCAGATATTGACAGGCAAATGCGTAAGGCTGCTAGAAAAATTGTGATCATACTAGATAATGCTACAAGTCATAAGATTATGTTTAAATATCTATAATATGTATGTATTACGATTGTTATTCGATAGTTTATTTCAATAAATATTGATACGTAGATGTGTGTATATGTATTACTTTAAAAATAATTAATTTTGCATTATATTCTAAATTAGTGTTAACCTTAAAATTACCAAGCGTAGATGATTTTGGTATTTTGCATATGTTGGACCCCTGTTTATGTTGGGCAGTTTTTGATTGCACCGCGGGTGTCCAACTTAAACAGGTTCTACTGTACAATATAAATGACGCGACGCAAAATAAAAATTGTTAAGTTTATTTTATAAACGATCGAAAAACCCACTTTATAACTGAGTTGAACATTGAAAAAGATTCCAGAAGACTCTATTCAAAAGCTAACAAAGATAATATAGAAGCTCGCGTTTCCATTTGAGAATAAGTACTGTACCGCTTTCGTATCGTACGAACACGAGTGCCATCTTTGATTTGAACATTTTTTTGAATACACTGAGTTTCGACCGCTTGTCTAATCTTCATACTCTTACGTCTCACTTTTTAACAACCTTTATCCACAGAAGAAAATACCGCCTTTTATTCCACTTCCCACCACTTCTCCCAGCACTATTCAAATATTGACAGTTAACTATAGGGTAAATAGGAATAAAACATCAAAGAAGTAATGATTCTACAAATTTTTATTAAATACTAACTGATTCTGATTCATATAATTATAAAAATACACAGTTGATAGTAATTGATATAGTTATAAATAACATAGAGACAAAAATAATAAATATGTATAACAAGAAAAAAGAAAATGTGAAGCAAAAAGCGAAAATTAAAAATTGATCAGTGGAAGACGTAACACATTTAGAAGTGTCTTATTTTTTAAAGATTTTTTTTTCACATTTTTAATATTTAAAATTTATTACTATTCATTTTTTTAAATATCTGTTTTATCATTAGTATGTTTTGGCACAAAGAAAAATGTATATTTCATCTACATTTTGAATAAAACAACTGCTGACATCTATGTCACACAGTTTTATAAATGTTTTTTTTTTTAGTTTTTATCTCTACAATTAACTTCGTTTCATTACTACAAAAAAAGAGATTACTATTTTTTAAAACTTTTTTTAAAAACTTCTGAAATACACTTATATGTATTAAATTGTTCGTTAAGACTACTTTTTCTGTTGTATAATCCTTGGTAATAAAAATAAAACCGTTAGTTACGAGCTAGCTTTCGTTTGATTCGACCATCATTAGCTAGAAGTTTCAACTGAATCAAACATCTACTTTGTGCTAGAATATAGCAAAAAATTTCCGATACTGTACAATCGAACTTTTACCTGATGATGATCTAATCAACCAAAAACTAGCTCGTTGAATATATAATTGAACGTTGAAACCAAGCAAAACATCCCCAGAAGCCGACCGCGATCAATGATTAATTGATTAGTTGGTTACGCATTATGTGTGCGATGTTTATCATCATTAATCACACGGATGTGTTCCTACTCACACAAATACATACCAACACACACTACTCTTTTGGTTTCTATGTATAAAAAATTTTAAGATAAACAAAAAATACATAAAAAATATAATTTAATATTTTTAAATAAAATTGATTTGAATGTCAGTGTATATGTAGTATGTACGTATCACGTACGTATGTTCACAGTTTTACACATACATGTTGAACTGTGTTGAATCTATTCAGCGTTTGAATAATTTTATTTTATGTATTTGTTTATATAAAGTTTTTTTTTTTTTTAAATATTGCCGGCTTCCGGGGAAGTTTACTATGAAAGTGCTCGGGCCTCATAGTGTTAATATGGATTTTCACATAGTTAAATTATCTACAATTTCGTACAGAACGTCAATCAGACAACACAAACAATAAAAGTCGAAATTTTGCAAATAACTAAGGCCGCTATTACACTGTCATAGATGTATGTCAAAGTTTTATTTAATCAAAGAAATATTATAGTGTAATATAAATTTCTGTAACCATAGATAAAGATACTTCTTAATATTTGATCATAGATTTGATCAAAGATCTTTGACATATATCTATGACAATGTAATAGCGGCCTAAGCTGAACTGTTCGAAATAATTATGGTTGATGGTTCTGTATTACCAGGGATTGTAAGAATTTTCAGAGATAAAAACAAACGAGGTCGAACGTAATCTTCCAATGAAATTTAATGACGTATTAATGCGCTTTAGAATGATGTTTTCTTTATAGATTTTACTATATTCTAAAAAAATTCAATTATTTTAGTTATTCCGTTATATTTATCATGGTTGTCTACAAAAAAAAATCGAAATAAAACATAAAAAAAAAATAAACAATAAAAGTCTTTAATTAAAAAAACAAAAAACAAAGATGATAGTAAAATGTCCACTTACATTATACTATGGTATAGAGTATTATTCTAACCATCAGGCATACACTGGTATTGCTTTAAGATTTATATTATTTATATTTTAGAATGGTCAAAATGTTATAAATAAATAAATAGTATGTAAAATTGCACAGTGTTAATAAAAAATAAAAAAATAAAATTGAAATCATATAAAAAAATCGGTCGAGTAAAATTTTATATGATTTCGTAACATTTAAATAAATTAAAATCTAATAATAGTTATTTCGACTCTTCGGTAACCATCAATGTATTCATAATTTATATGGGTCTTAAATCATAAGGTTTCTTTTAGAGAAAAATAAGAGTTTTAACATTTAAATTTTTAGCATTATTATTACTATTTATATTCCTTATTTTAAATAACAACATCTAATGATTGTATCCTCTTCTTATAATTAGGAAGAACAGTGTTTTTTTTTATATCACGGGATTTAGAAAAAATATATTCAATATATTATACGTTTATAGTATATAATATATAAGATTTTAAATTTTTTTTAAATGTTTCTTCGCAAGAAGTTTAAGTAACTTGTTTTTATTACACCTTCTCTATGAAAAAATTTCGATGTTATTCTGAATATAAGCACCTAAATTATTTTGAGTGATTTTAATGTCTAATTAGTATTACAGATGTCTTTCAATACAAATATTTTTTCGAGTTTCTATAATAAAAGTTACGACACCGTTAGCCATTTATAGAGGAATTGAGGCTTTCACACAATAAATGCCGTAAGACGTAAGGAATATTGCCATCTAGTGACCTTGAACGCAACTATATGTAAGACCCAGCCCCATATCATTCTCCATAAATCTTTTATGAAAAGACATACCTGGTTACTGGCGCCACCATAGAACAAATAGAACGAATACAACTATCTCCTTTCTGCAATCACTTATGGGCATTTATGTGCACCTTAGGCTGCTTAGTGTCACTTGCTCAGTACCCGTCGCTGAATGTAGGTCAGTCAAACAACAATGGATTTGATTGTTGTTAACATTGTAGAACCCGCACAAGTAGTGTTGTGGTATCACACATATGTATGCGAACCAGGGTCACGTGACGGCTATCACCACCTCCGATCACTCACACTAACAAAGTTTACCGCACAAATACAAAGTAAACACCGTGCACGTATACAACATATTTTCTATCTCAAGTAGTTACACTGGTTCCAGTAGTATAGAGATATGTATTTTATCTCTAGTGCTCTATGGGCGCAACTGTACAATAATCCACGAGATGGCGTTGATGGTAATTGTAGGCTGAATGAGCGGCCATTTTAGGTAACTCAGAATCCAGCGGTGATTTTGAAACTTTTGGAGTACGTTAACGAATAAAAGTTTATTCAATTTTTTATATATATTTTTTCTTTTCTGTAAATTAGTAATACATATTTGAAAGTTAGATTGTTTTCGCCTACAAGTACCATCAGCACCGCGTAGTGGCAGGCGAACACAAGTGACAGGGACATGCCGGAATCAGAATATCCGTTTTAATTTTATCACCAAGTTTAAAAATGTCAAAGCACCTTGCGTATTACAGCACTTATTGTGTGAAAACACTTTTATAGATTAGAATGACAGACGACACAAGATGCATATTAAATTAATCGGAAAATTTTAATAAAAAACATAAAATGTATCAGTTTTAATTAATAATTTTTTTAAAATAATTTCTGTTCAATTAATCCCTCTTTTTTTCATATTACATATGGCGGATTACAGCAACTCAAAATCGAATACGTGATGTCGTAACTTTTATTATAAGAATTCTACTAAAATTTTTCATCAGGTAAGTTCAATTATTTGTAAAATCTGAATGTTACTCGGGTTACTTACCCCCTCCAAAATTCGTATATCGAAAAATAACTGTATTACGCACATTAATTAGACATTAAAGTATTAAACAAAAATAGTGAGGTTAGGTAATCAAATAAATCAAAGAAAAAACTGCTGATATGGCATTGTGAATATTTTAAGCAAATATGTGAATTTCTTGTGCACTGAACTTCTTTTGTATTACACAAAATGTTTTAATACAACTTACAGAATAATTTTCAGTCTAAATTTCCATCATTTCATGAATATTTTATTGGTTTCAAGGGAATAAAACGAGTAAATTTTGAACAAATAACGTTACACTACATTTGAATTCCATGACTGAGAGAAAAATTGCAAGTAAACTACACCTCAATAAGGCAGTTACTAAGAATTTCTGTTAAATTTCGAAAAAAATAGACAAACATGAACCTCTAAAAAATATACATCAAAAAAATACAGTATTTATATTTCATATAACACGCTATAGGTATACCTAAAAAGATTGCTTTTCAATATTTTTTTCCAAAATACTCCCATAAAAAATGGAGTAAATATATATAGTTACTTTGGTGCTTTAAGTAATATTTAAATCTGACAATATTAGATGCTTAGCAAATATATAAATAATTCATTTTTTAAAAAGAAATATTTCAATAAACTTTTTGCTAAAATGTTTTCGACTATATATAAATTATTGCTCGGCTAACTTTTTTTTTTCATTTAAGTAATTAATCTCTATAACAAGAGATGAGAGAAATATTTGATTGAAATAATCAATCCACACATATTTAAAATATAATTTTGGTCGAAAAAGTCCATTCCTTTTTTATGAAAAAATCACTTATAAAACAAAAAAACAAATAAATTAATAATTAATTACTAATTAATAAAAATAAAATATACAATTAAATATTAACTGAAAATGTAACTGAAATAGTCTGGTCAATTTTTTTCACCATCAATAAAACTCGTATCACAGCATCATTACTTACACAAAAATTGATCCACATTTAAATTCAGCGGTATAACCTTGTGGTGACACCACTGGTAAAATCATAGATAATTAGTACCAACATGTACTGACTTGACGTTAAATGTATTTGACTAACGTCAAGTTAATTGGTGTTCGAAATTTGAAAATAATTCTTAACAGTTTTGTTATACAGTTTCGTTTGTCAAGTGTTCATCAATTCGAATCACTGGGTGCGTTCGTCAGTGAAAAAAATTTCGTAACGTTACGAAACATTTTTCTCTGGTGAATCCAACCATTTTTTTCCAATTTTAATGCCAGTATTACTTCAGGAACATTTGTTTGAAATTCTTAACAGGTAAATATTTTTTTTATTATATGCAACACCAAACTAATTAAAAATAAATTATATTAAATAATTATGATTAATGAAAGTATTATTTTTGACTCTAAACGTATAAATAGTCTTACATCATTTATTGAAGACCGTTACGTAAGTTAAAGCAAAAATTTCCGTGAGTATCAGGAATAACCTCTGCCTGGCTACAATTTTTGGCATTTATCGAATGTAATTTTTTTTCTGTTTGAAAATGAACTAACGCAACGGTTCGAAACAATATTGTCACAGTTTCAAAATAAAAGTGGTATTTTGCAAAGTAAAGTATTTGCTTATTATTTACCGTTCTCCAACTTAAAAAATATAACCCGTGATGTCAGATGGCCGAATTCGTAAAAATACTTTACATCGCTTAACAAAATTTTAGTATATGTAATGACGTCATCAGTTCAATTTTCTCAATTTCAAAGTAACTGCTACAAACGTGAGATGAATTAAATCTACTGGTAAAATTTGGTTAAGTACGAAATTAATCCTGTAAAAATAGCCAATTTCGTTCAGAAAATGTGACTTATTTTTCAGACGTGATTTTTCTGTTAGGTTATATATTTTAAATTGGACCAAAATTGACACTGCGATAGACCGGCCGATTGTAACTGACGGATTAAACACCACTGGTTACATATAATTTATTCGCCGAAATAACAAATTTAAAAAAAAAAAAAAAAACATTTTTCCGTTGTGTTCTTCCTTATTTAAAATTTTCTTCTTGGCCCGTCAATGCAAAACTTTGAGAATCTCTGATCTAGATTGGTTTGGATGGTGCATTTTCCACGAAAATTGTAAAAATTTCGTAATCATACAGAGTTTAAGTAAATTTGGTTTGCTTAAGGACGTTCGTGCGCGTCCATAAAACACTATAGAATAATGTGATGTAGCTACCACAAATTACCACAGAATGTTCATGTGTCATATCGTCATATTATGTGTGTATTATAGATGATTGCTATATGTACCACCTATGTACTGATCTGTAGTATCAATGCATACATAGTTGATTGAAAATTACCAGTTTATTTGACCTTGTATGCATATTATGTAGAGATAAACATCAAAATCTGCCAGAAAATTTTAATTTTTTTAATTTCAATAATGTTTTTAATTTCATCGATGTTTATTGTGAAATTATATAAATTGCATATTTCAAAGAATATTTTTAAACATTTTTTATTTTGATATCTACTCTTATAATATACGTATTACAATTTTTAACACGAAAAAATGCTGTTTAGAATGTTTTTTCCAAATGGCTGTGTTAAAAATTTGATTTTTAATCGTCAATTACTTTAAGAAATGATCTATGAAGGCCTTAAAATTTTTGAGGGAAGATAACTATGTAATTCAACTTGTCAATTCTCTAAAATTAAAATTTTTATCTACTATAAGTTTAACGTTTGAACGTCCTTAAGCTTAACCCCAGTCTGTAAAACCGGTTGTAAGAAAAACAATACTATCAATAAATTAAAACACTTTACTTTGCAAAAATACCACTTTTATTGCCTAAACTCTTATGGTAAGTTTCGATTAATATGATCATTATCAAACAAGTTGTCGTACGATCATTTTCAAACGCTTGTTTGATAATGATTACATTGATCGAAACATGTCATGTACAATAAAAGTGGTATTTTTGCAAAATAAAATGTTTACCATAAAGTAATGTTTAAATCGATTAAATTTAATTAAAAACAATACTTTCAACAAATATTACAAATAATAGAGAGTTTTTGCAAAATACCGTAAGTTGTACGGTAACGCTATTTTGACAATTTGAGTAATTGCGCATGCTCCACAATAACGTTAACGTTAACATAAATACCGTAATCTAGTTTTTTTACGCTATTTCCTTTCGAATACCGTAAGTAACTACGTGTGAAATCTAATCTGTAATTTTGAATAATTTTGTAAATTTATAAATTTATATTAATAAATCCAATGCTCGTAATTCTAATAGCTCTTCCATGTTTTTAAAAGCAATAATTTTCAAAAATTCAAGTGTATTACCTTGAAAAATTCATACAATTTACTTAAAAATCAAAGAAAGTAAGGCTATTATACTGAACTGTCAAAATAACGTACAATAATTTACGGTAATGTTGCAAACACTCTAAAACTATATTTTACGGTAAATATGAATACGGTAATGGTCACGTGACAAATAGCGTTACCGTATAACTTACGGTATTTTGCAAAAACTCTCTAATATATCAAAAATGTCGTAGCCGAAACCGATCTAAAACCGATTTAAATATTCAAATTCGAATCCATAATATCATATAACATAATTGTTGTTTGTAAGATACCATTTAACGTATTAGAGTCAACATAATTATGTAATTTATCGTGAATTGTTTTGTCTGATGAAACCAATGAGAAAAAAATGAAATTGATAACAAAAATAATGAAATAAAAATAGAAAATATGATGCTAAACGGGCGTTAGCATCGACTCTTAATTAATTTAATATATATTTTTTTGATAAAAACTCTAACAATTATATACAATATATGTAATAATAATATAGATAATATATATTAAATCCTCTGTTATCATTTTTATTCTTGATCAACAATTTTGAAATATAATTATTATTATTAATAATAGCGATTCTTTTTTTTACTTAAATCTTTGATATCTTACTAGCTAGGAAAGTTAATGTTTTTTGGGCCTCGATAGAAGTTTTCATAATTTTTTTGTACTAAGGACGTATTTTTTTCTTAAACATATAAAAACAAAAATTTGGTACAATTAAGATTTTAACATTTTTTTTTTTTTTTTTTTTTTTTTTTTAGATGAACGACTTAACCCTAATTTTTTATAACAAAAAGTGACCATGAACGTTCTAGTGGCTGCTTTTCTTTTTAATCGATTCAAAATTTAAATAAAAAGGAATAAAAAGTTCCGATACTATTTTTTTTATCAAATTCCGGTATCACTATGGAAAGTAGAATGGGGTATTTGACAGTATCAAAGAAAAGCAATTAAAACAAATTTTAATGAAAATTTATAATAAAAGACAGCAATTTATTATACTAATTCATCTTCTATCTATTTGACTATCACTATTTGATTTAAAAAAAATCAATTAAAAAAGTAATTTTTTAGCTAAAATCCACGTAAGCAGAAACGGGCTGTGACGTTGCTTTCTCTTATATTTCAACACTATCACCACTAGTGTCGCTACTTAATTTCCGGTTAGCAAACATAACTATGGAAATTAATCAAAATTTAACCCCTTTAGTACCGCCATATATTCCAATATTTTAGATAAAAAATTGAATATCTCTCTACGTATAATTGCAATTTCGGTACACTTTGCTTAATTTATTTCCAATATGACCGCCCTTTACTATACAGCCTCCAGTTACCGATATAAGACAACGCACACTTGTCAATTGAATTTTTTCTAAAAATTAGTATGACGAGCTGAGCTCGTCATTAGTCCTAAAGGGGTTAATTAATTTTTTAATTTACAGGAAAAATAAACTTTTTTTTTTCTTAGTTACAGGACACCTGTTGCTATCTAGAGAATGTGACCTAACTGACAGCTAGTAAACGTTTTCGCGCAAATTTTGAGAACAAACACTAAAATAATTTTTTCTAACAATTTTCGGCATTATTTTTAAAAATTAAAAACGTATACATGCATAATACATAAATATGTGTTTTAAAATAATTTTCCAAAATTAGTTAAATTCCCTATTAATGAAAATAATAGGCTTATATGTATCAATTTTAGTAGTATTCAGTAAACACCATTGATTTATAAAAAAGAAATTATTTATCCCTTTTTTAGAAAGAGGGAAAGCTTTTGACAATATATTTTAGAATGAATATGTAGACTTAAATCAAATATTTGTAAGAATACTTTACAGTAAGCCATTTTCTCAAAATATGTAGCAATTTGTCACCAGGACAGCGACACAGGTAGATTGGGACTACATTTCTATGGTCGAGATATTAATTTAACCAACCAAAAATCATCTTCTGTTAATTCCACTCTAGCAACGAAATTTTCCAATTTTCCTTTAGAATATTATTTATTTTTTAGAAATTAATATTCCAACAATAGAGATGTAGTTCCGAATAACTCGTGTCGCTGCCCTGGTGTTAAATAATTTTTAAATTAAAATTTCGATCATAGAGATGTAATCCCGACCCGTGTCGCCGCCCTGGTGTCAGACTGTTAAATATTTTTAGAAAATGGCTCATTTTTAACACTGACACCGGTGTTTAATCAAAAAATAGTATTTGAATTTTTTATTTTAAGTTTTGCGTCGATTAAAAAAAAATCAGACACTAGATCGCTCATGATCATTTTTTCAATTTCTAAACATCTTTTTAAAGGTAAATCGCTCACCCATTTGTCATTTTTATATATTTTAAAAAACTATATAAATTTTTTAATTGAAAAGAATGGGTTGACCTTGGGGTCAGAGTAGTTTTTTGAAATAAATACATTTTTTTTAATTTTGGAAAAATTTAACGAATTTTTTATATTAAAATTGGAAAAATGAAATATTTCAAGATGAAAGAACACATTTCAGGTAAGATTTTGTTTAGAGTAAATTGTCCTACAAACTTACGTACTATTGACTTGTAAACTCGTTTGACTCTAATGACTCGATTAAAATGTTTGGCTCTAATCCAATAAAATTACGCTAATGATGTCTTACGTCCAATAGTAAAAATTAAATTGGATCTAAAAACGATTCAAGTTTAAGATTTTCTTTTGAATTATATTTTTTTTTTTTTGGCACAAATCAATTATTTATCGAAGCTTTGAAATATCGATGGAGACTTCAATAACTCTACGTTAGAGTTCTTATAAATATATAGAATTATTGTCAAAAAGATAAAACGAAAAAATATTACTAAAATAGGGGAAGGTGGAAAAAAGTGGGTGATGAAAATCTTAACTTGAACGATAATATTTTCCTAAATGAAAAAAGTCTTCAATATTATTTATTTCTACTACCTCTATCTCTGAATCATACATTATACTATTATTTTAATCAAAATTTGCTCTAAAAACTAAAAATTATCTGTGACTACTAAGTAATTGGTCATCCTTATAGCTTCTATGATTCGCCGTGGCCCAATCGCCATTAAGTTTCCTGGCGGAAATAAATTTTGCAGCTACTTTATTATCAACAACATTATTATTATTATTATTTAAATGTTTACGTTTACTACTTTGGTGTATTGTACCATTGTCGACATGTTTCCGTTTCATACGGAGCATGCGCGGTCGGAACTTTTGTTCCCGTGCCACCCGTTCTGGTTCCATTTGATGATTACGCGATCTGTTCGCAACGGCACCGCCCATGTCCTCGTCGTCATCGTCTTCATCATCGCCATCGGCCAGATCACCGTCACGATCCTCCGGTGTCCGGTTCGTTGTCTTGATAAAACTGTCATACGTTCGTTTTGTGGACGACGGCGATGTACGATTGTATTCGGTGATGTGATTTTTATTACTATTAATTATGTTATTATTGTTATTACTATTGGTATTATTGCTGCGAAGGGTTGATATGCCTGCTAAATTTAGAAGGGCATCGGCACCTTCTTCGATACGTCGTTGCTCTTCTAAGTCCATTGTCGAAAAGTTTAATCGGGAATGCATACTAAAATTAAGAGAAAAAAAATATTTAAAATATAGAATGTTTATCGTAAAAGGAAAGAATCGGGACATTTTTGATCTTTGCACTAGAGATGTCGATTTTAAATCGATTAATCGAAAATCGATTAATCGAAGCTTAAAAAATCGATTCGTTTTTCGATTTTTTTCATTTGAATCGATTTATGAATCGATTAATAAAAGTAAGAGATCGGCAACCGATTTTTTCCAAAAATAATTTCATTTTAATAAATTGTATTTTTACAAAGAAACATATGTTAAAATGAACACCAAAAACGTTATTGTTTATTGTCACCATTGTCACTTTTTACTCGTTGTTATCAAAGAACTCCCCATGTGGCTCGATATCACTACATATTATATATACGCACTACCTTGTCCAGTAGCCCCAACAGTATCTAATAGTGGCAATAGCCAATATGTAGACATATTAAGTACTACTATGAAGACTATTAATACAAAAGAAAGGAAGACCACCCATCTGGTAAACGGTCCCTTTCGCACAAAAGCAACTTACTTAGAAAACATTTTTTGTCAGTTTGTTTGAAATTTTTGAATAAACTTGGTTCATTCCATTTCATGGTATTCGTCTTACATATTCAATTATTGTGTTATTTGTTTATTTGCTGTAATTATAATTGAAAAATCAACTCATTGCCTTGGCGTAAGGCGTTCTTACAGGATACTCCCCATGTACTATCAATTAAGTCATTTAACAAACTATCAGCTAATTTTATTAAACTTCTCAAAATTTCGATTTTTTAGATCGATCTTACAGAATCGATTTTATTTTAGCCGATTTTTTTGTGAATTGATTTTTTTAATTTCGATTTAAATCGATCCAAAAATCGATCTTTTTTTGGAGAATCGACATCTCTACTTTGCACTCGATTTTCAGACACTTTTTTACATATTAAATAATTAAATGATACAGAACATACTAATTTTGATTCGGTTTGAAAACCCATTTTATTTTTATTTAGCCGGAAATCTGTACAAGTCTATCAAATTTTCTTTTTGATAAACAGTTTTAGTTGATAAATCTGTTATATTCTTTCAGAGAATATGAATTACAACACAAAGGTTCTCAAGCTTTTTGATCCTTTTTGCTTTTAAAAATTTCAAAGGACCTCTCAAATGTGTAGAAATGAGTTGCAAATGTGTAAAGATGTCTAGAAAATGGGTATGTGATCTCCAATCAATTGTTTCTGTGACGCCTCAAATATTTTTTGCGACCACCATTTTGAGAATCCACTGATTATTATAAGATAATCAGCAGAATCATTTTATTTAATTTGAAATCAATACAAAAATATTAATATTATTGGGAAGAAAATGAAATTTAAACAAAAAAGTATCAAAAACTTTCAAAGAAATTCTATTCATGAAGTAAGTTATATACCTATATGCAAAAAATATATGCATACACATTTCAATTGACAATGATTTATTCTTAAAATTTTAGCCAGCCCTGGTGCGTCCCTCTTCACCCTTGCGGCCATTCCTATTCACCCCAAATGTGTTCGTCGGCTTAAGAAGAGAAGTGTCTAGCTCCATTTAAAAAAAATGAAATTAGCCTGTAAATATATGTTTAGAGGCTAATTTCATTTCATTTTTTTTTATATGGAATTAGACACTTTTCTTCTTAAGCCGACGATATACATATATCGAATATTGGTAAAAAAATCAACTTAATTTTACATACGAGGCGATAAAAGGCAAAGTGGTGTAAGTCACATTTTCAACTTTTTTTAAATGACGGCAAAAATGTAATATCCATATTTAATTTTGTTAGGAGGAAAGATGGTGTAAGTCATATATTCAACTTTCTCCTCACAGATGACAGTTTAAATTTAGAAACCAAATAATAAGGGCTTTTTGTTGGTAACCATAGTGGTGCAAGTCGGACTTACATCTCTTTATAAAATTTATACATTTTTGATTGTTTGATTAGACTATAAAATAAGCAATGTAATCTGTATAATAATATATCTGTACCTATGAAGTTCTCTGTTAAAAATTAATATTTTCCTTTTTTAAGTACTTTTTCCTAAATCGCCAGAAAGAGAAAAGTGGTGTAAGTCAATTCGGCCTCCAAGAACTCACCCCTACCATTATTCTAAGGATTCAAAATTTCTGAGAAAATACAACACCTATCTGTCGTTAAGACTAAAGCCTATTTGGTAGGAAAATAATATAGCGGAATTTTTTATAGTTTTTGTAGTAAAACCCTTGTTTTCTCAAAATGATACTAACTTGACTTACACCACTTTAACTTTCACCGCCTCATATTTTAAATAAATAAAGGAACTAAAATCTGAATTTCACTATTCTTTTAAACGTAGTAAATTTAACTAAATTCCGAAAGAACTTAACCTAAGTTTTGCACTCTTTCACTATTAACTTTCATATTTACTATTTATCAATACTAACTTATGGCAAACTCAATTAAAATCATCTTCAAACTATAAACTATTATTTACAATAATGATCAGATTTCATTAGCTTTATCCCTATTCACCTCACCATCCCTCATCATCTCCCTTTCACGGTACATAACTCATTCTAGAAAAACAGTTACCTATCATCACTCTCGAAAGCTTCATCCGGTGACGGAGGTCTTGGCGAATGTGGCTCCTGTTTGACCATCGAATGATTTTTCGTCGAACTACTGTACGTGTGATCCTCACTCGGTGACCTTGTAATGACCTGTACCATTTCAGTTGGAGCCAACGGGTCAACTGAATCATTGGTTTGCTGACGTATACAATGTTTTTGTCTATGATCCGGGATATTTATTCGGGCGCCATGTTTTAAAGCGAGAATTGCCGTGGCCGCATGCACATCATCTAAACTCGAATCGTCGTCCGAATTCGGTTCAACTTTCACCTCCTGTTTAACCGCCTCGGATGCAGCCAAACGACGCGATAAGTATGGGAAAAGTTCTGGATTTGGAAGACGTGTTGACGTTTTTGTATCGATCATTTGCTGAACAAATGGACTAGATGTACGACTGGAAGCGGAACGAAACGTAGCCGGATCAAGGGTGGAACACGGGTGAAATGGTGATCGTGTTAAAGCTTGTAATAAATTTGGTCTATACTGTTGATCCACCATCCATAAAGATCCTTTTCCAAGGTTCTGCAAATAAAATTCGTCCAATTATTCGGCACAGTGTTCATTTAAGGGGTTATATACAGTTGTAGCAGGCGAATTGACGACATTATCTCGATTTTTTTCAACAGTAAGATGAATACAGTAGAACCTCTGATTACAGACACCTCTCTTAGCCGGATCCCTCCTATAATCGGACAAATCCTTTATGACGGTGGCATTAAGGGCAGGGTAAGGTATTAAAATAATTTTTTGCATTTTTTATTTTTTTAACTGAATGCATAATATTTCAAGAATATTGTCTCAAAATTTCAAGTTGATTGGAGCAAAATTGACGAAGTCATAAGCATTTTTGTTGTTACCTGGCAGATGTTGCGCTCTTTATATCTCTCTCTCTCTCTCAGTTATATTATAGAAATTTCAATGGAAGTACTAACGTGTTTTACCTGTACTGTATATTTTGTCAGTGTAGGGTACAAAATTTAGTTTAGCAGTAAGTATTCTATATCAGTTTTATACAAGAATTTTTAAGTGTTCAAAACTTTAAAGCGTTTTCCCCACAACTCACGTTTTCAAAGTCGGTGCCCCTCATAACTTCAAAACTACAGCACCGATCCATTTGAAATTTTGAACACTATTTCTGTACATAATTTACGAGGTAACGCTGGAGAGTTTTTTTCAAATTTGTTAATAATTTTTATTTTACAATAACAAATTAGCCAATATTTTTCGAAAAAATCGTGTTTTTCCGTTCTAAGTGTTCCAAAAAAGTAAAAAATTGAAATTCCGAAAAACCCTCCCAGCGTTACCTGAGGAAAACTATTATCTAACGAATGAACTTTAATTTTTTTATTTCCGATGATCCAGTACCAAGTTATGAGGGGCACCGCAATTCTACTTTTTTTCGAGACACGTTCGAATAATTGCTGCCATTAAAATTTTTAATATTTCTTCGTGAAAATTTTATACAATATTCTTCAAATGCTATACTTTAATTTACCACTGGTTTTAATAAAGAGATTTTAACTGTGTCGTCACAAAAAAATAACAAAAACATGGCTTTTTTTATTCGAATTAACCTTACCCTCTCCTTAAGGTAGTCATTTTTTTCGAAGTTCGCCATTTTGTTATTTTTCGATAAAATTTCATTATTCTAGTTCCGACCAGAATGACATATCTATAGATTAAGACTAATTAAGAATTTTCGATTTCAAATGTCCCCAAGAGTCAAAATCACCCGGGCCATCCACAAGTTTTTTTTTGAGGTGCCAACTTCAAGTGATAATAAAAAAGTAAAATTTAATTTATTTAAAAAAAATTTTTTTGTTACCTTAAGGTGTAAATAAAAAACATATTAAAAATTCAAAACTTTCATTTGTTCTTTCTTAAAAAAAAAAAATTCCCCTAAAAATAGGCATGAAAAACAACGCGAGTTACCAGACTAGTACCTTAAGCACTCTCTTAAGCGGAGCCTCTGTTAACCGGACGCGGACACAATATTTTTTGACGAAGACATATTATTTAGCACATTATTACCTCCATTAACCGGACGTGAGCACGTCTAATGCATATGTATACCTACATGGGTTAGGTATAATTGTTCATGTTTTAACTTGTTAACAATGATTCTAATGTGACGATACATTTTTAAACGTTATATTTTTGTATAAGTACCTAAATTCATTCATGAAATTGATTTGAATTAAAAAATTAAAAAAGAATGTTGAATTATTAATGCTGTTATTAACTCTTCCTCTTTCAATTAAGCGGACACCTTTGTTAACCGGACAAATTTTTGCATGACACTGCTGTCCGGTTAACAACGATTCTACTGTATTTATTTGAAAACTGTTAACAACATCGATTAGTACATGTTTTTCGATACTTGTTAAATTTTTTTCATAGAAAAATATTTGAAAATAGCGGAACATGACATGATAACACGAGAACGGTTCATCCGAAATCAAAACTTCCAAAAACATTTCATTAGTATATTTTATTGTCTAGCCGCTAACACAAGCATTTGTCAAAATTTAAATTTAAAAAAAAAAAAGCGGCGATTTTAACAAAAAGTTTATTGTTTCAAGGTGTTAACTTTTTGATTTTTTTGCTTTAAAATTCTTCCATCAGTGACTAGCTATTATCATTTGGTATTGATAGTTTTTTAGTAATCGCAAAAGTACTTTCAAAAAAATACGATTCTGCGATAACCGCGTTTAAAACGACAAGTTTGTTTCTTTCATATTCGATGTTGAACATTCGAAAGTCTATACATAACTGCTCCAAAGTTTCAAGGTCATACATATCGAACAATACAATAGAGCGGCGAAAGTCGACGTACCGCTTGTATTATATTATATTGTACGCTATAAATAGCTATAACTTTGAATCTAATGCTCCGATCGTAACGAAATTTGGTGAGAGTACTCTTATGAAAATGTACTTAAAGAATATGCAATAGAAAAAACTGTATATAACCCCTTAATTCGACTGTTTCACACTTACTGGCGATTTTTCGACTTTTTGAAAGCACTTATTCAACGATAAATTATGCCGAACGCTATTCTTCCATCCAGTGGGCGCATTCTTAAAATACGGGAAATGATCCAGTATCCACGCGTAAATATCTTTAACCGGAAGTGCTTTCATCGGACTATCTTCAATGGCCATAAAAATTAAACAGGAAAATGAATACGGTGGTTTGCTGAATGTATGAATCATCGGGTCATATTTAACATTATGCGGGTGTTTGTTTGACTTAGACGGTGACGATGTAGGAGTATTATTGTATGAATATGGTACAGGGGAGTTTAATGAGCTACTGGACGAGTCCGTGGGTTCAGATACCGACGACTCATCCATATAATCACTGGTGGGTGATTGGTCAGCACAATAATTTAACGTTACGGTAGTTGACTGTTGTGACGACGTATTTGAGGTCGGACGCGGGTCAATTTGTCCATTTGATGATGTTTGAAGATCATCTGACTCGCCTTTGGCACATGTAAGATTCATGCCTACATTAAAAACATAAAACATAAAAAATTTTTTGTCCAAATTTCGGCTAATTCCCAAATTATGTGCCAACCTACAAATAAAGTTGTCAATTTTTTTTTTTATTGATTTAGTATTAAAACAAAAATGACGATAAAAGTTTATGCACATATTTAATTTTCATTAAACAATATTAAAAACTTATTTTTAGTTATAGGAAATTTAGGTTATATTAATATGATTTTACTATTCCTCTTAGAAATTATTATTTAGAAATAAATAAATATGATAATTAAATTAAATTGTTTGTTTTTCTTTCTAGTATTTCCTTTGCCCAAATTTAAAAAAAAAGAAAGGAAGATGGGTTATTTACTTACTAAACGCAATGCTGAATATTTTAAATTTTAATATTTTTTAACGGAAATTAAACGTGTCCCCCAATTTTTAACTACGTTTTTACTTGTTTTACTTGCAAATCAATCAAGAAAAATCGAAAAAAACTATAAAATTTTGTTGGCACGTAATTTGGAAAATTGCCCAAATTTCTTCATTTTTTTGGGTACCTTTTAATAAATTATTATCTTGTAACCAACTTAAACTTGTTAGGTCATCATCCGGTTGCTCTTGAACGGGAATTTTTTCCGGTGTGACCGTTGACGGCTGTTGCGCGTTTAAATGTAATCGTACCAGTTTGAATGGTGGCACAGCCGACTGTAGTGCAAGAGCCAATTCACGTGGCTCTAATCCTATAGGAGATCCAGCTCTTTCTGGTGACATATTCTGAAACTAATTAAAATATTTATTTTAAAAACACAAATCAATTGTCACTTACGCAATTGTACGGGGAGATTTTCGACTAAAAAGGAATTATATGATTTAAAATTTAATTCTTTTTAGTTTCAATATTTTAGTTTTTTTTTAATAATAGAAACATATTTCCATAGTGATGTAAAAATAGCGTCACAAGGTAATTATTTCGAAAAATTTTAATAATCACAAAAATGTTCAATTATTATTATTTTCAATTACAGCTTAAAATAACTTGAAAATCCTTACTAATATTATAAATGCAAAAGTGAGTTTGTTTGTTTGTTTGATTGGCTTTCACGCCTCAACAGCTTAATCAATCAACTTGAAACTTTGCATAGACGTTGCTTGCGGACCAGAGACGGTTATAGGCTACTTTTTATTTCGGGCAAATAATTCATTCCCGAGGGAAAATGCATTAAATTACAACAGCTGACTATTAAAAAACGGATAAATGATTTCAAACTTTGTATATTGCTAACAGAAGGGATGAGAAAGGACACAAACTACTTTATACCCCGGGAAATTTCCCGTGGGAAATTTCATTCCAGTGAAAAAATATAAACATAAAAATGATTACAATTACATAAAAAATATATTTACATATTTTAAATGAAAAAAAAAATGATGATAGACAAAGATGACGATATACAGCGATAAATATAAGTTATTTTTTTGCACCGATAAAATATCTCATTCCCGAGGGAAAATGTATTTAAAAGGAAACAATGAAATAACAAAAAAAAAGGATAACTGATTTCAGACTTTGCATATTGTTTACAGAGAGGACGAAAAAGGACCCAGACTACTTTCTACCCCGGGAAAATATCTAAATCCTGTCGGAAGTCATATTCCCGTGAGAAAATGTATTTAAAATAGTATAAAAAAGAATCATTGATTTCAACTTGGCATGTTGTTAAAAGAATGTTATAGTCTATTTTTTACCCGGGGAAAATACTGTATTTCTATGGAAAAAGTCCAAAGAAAAAGTAGCAGTACTCGACGCAGAAGAGCGACGCGATGAAAGTACACTTTATACGATTTAACTAGATGTCTTAATTTCAAAAGCCACGCGAGCGAAGCCGCGGGTAACAGCTAGGTGTTTATATTATAAAACTACATTCATTTATAAATAATAACTAGGCCCGAGGCTATTTTCCGCGTGAAAGTAGCCATTATTTTTATCTTTTTTAAAAAATTCGGGTTATTTTGCATCCGATTAATCACACAGACAAAGTTTTATTCTAATACCTTTTTCTTGAATTGTTTTTTTGAAAGTCTCTTAAACTTATAATTGCCGAAAAAATAGTTTTTCTTCCTGCAATTTACAGTTTAATTAGCGAAACTTTGCGCCTCGGATATACTCGACTTTTAGCCCTTCCACTTAAAATTGTGTTCGGCTGGAACACGCATGCGCGCAAGTACATTTTAAGGGGAAGAGGTCAAAAACCGAGTATATCCGAAGCGTAAACTTTCACTAATCAAACTATATTACGAAGAGAGTTAAGCTAAATTTACTGAAAACATCAAAACTAA
This sequence comes from Brachynemurus nebulosus, assembly GCA_035578155.1. Taxonomy (NCBI): domain Eukaryota; kingdom Metazoa; phylum Arthropoda; class Insecta; order Neuroptera; family Myrmeleontidae; genus Brachynemurus; species Brachynemurus nebulosus. Next base: position 64,601,870 of record JAPWDM010000002.1, read on the forward strand.
CTCAATGGATCGTACGTTTTACCGGAGGTGTTAGGTGTCGGCAAAAAAATACTAACCGACCGGGTAGTAACCATCCTCACTTTTATAATAAAACAGTATTATCTAGTACAGTGCTTCCCCAACTTTTTCAACGACTCCCTTTTGCACTTGAAAATTTTAAGGCACTCCTCAAATGTGTAAAAATATGTAGAAAACGGGTATGTGATTTGATAGTCAGTTTGACCCCTTGGGGGTCGCGACCCTCACTTTGAAAATCACTAATCTAGTAGATACCATTTTATTGGTCGCAAATTCATACCGAAACGAATCATCGGCTTTAATTTTAAAAACCGATAATTTTAGCGAATTTTCAGAATGGAAATTCAGTTATTAATTTAACTAGAATAATCTCTATAAACCCTAAATTTCGCAACAACAGCATATATTGTTGATCAGGAATTTTTGTCCACGTTTATTAATAAATAATTAAAGTACATTTACCCCTGTGTCATTAAAAAAAAAAAATATTGCCTCGTAATTAAAATTTAAAAATATTTGCAAGAAAAAATAAAATAAACACAGCAGTTTATTTTTACATAAAACTAAAAATTATCACGTTTTGTTTTTTTTTTTAAATTTTTTTGCGACGAATAAAATCGTAAACAAAAAATAATTTTTACAAAAATTTTCAAATTTAGTTATAACAATCTCAACAATGCTAATTAATAATAATAATTAAGACGACTATATTTTTTTTAATTATTTATTGTGATATATGAGACACAATTAACATATTGTATACAAAACACATTTCGACAAAAGAAAATACGTAATTCAGCCACAAGTGTTGAAAATTCACCGTGAAAATTTATCACAACACAAAAACATACCGTTTCGTAAATTATTTCAGATCATAATTTCCAAATTTTCATTCGAATCGAAACACATTGAATTATTAACACAAATAAAATAAAATTATATGAGAATCGGAAAATTTCCAAGCGAAATTTTTCTTTTTCACTTTAACCAGTACAATAAAATGACATGAAAATGCATTTCTTCAGTCAATGTACATGTATGTACATATAATAAAAAGAAATTGCAAATTTCAGAAGACAAGAATAGCACAATATCACGGCTGAAGTGAATGACTGAAATAAAGATATTTATGTACCGTATGTACATGATACATATGTACTACTACGTACTCTATTTTAAAAATCATCAAAAAAATATAAAGATATGATAATAAAAAAGAATAATATATTATTTCTACATTATTTCAATATATATGCATCTTTGTTGTTCACGTTATATTGCATCAATGTGTATGTACAACATAACCTATAAAACGTGTGAGAAATGAAAAAGAAATATTATGTATGGAACTTAAAGAAAATAGACGGCTATAGTGTAATCCACTCGGTAATTTTAAATGAAAAAGATATGATAATAGAAATGAGATATCTTTCACTCTGCATAAAGATTCTGTCTTTCTCTACTTAATATACGCCATTCTTTCTATTTCAATTAATAATTTGCCACACAGTATTTCATAAAAATCAGGTCAATATGAATTACTGAAAAAAATTACAAAAGTAAAAATTCAAAAATTTGGGGGGACAGGTCTACCCCATAGATATCAGAACGTGTATGTACCACATAATAGATGGAGTACACATTATCTTTTTTGAAGCAAATCGCCACATTGGTAAACACCACGTTAACACCTTTCATAACCTATAAAGTGTCAGTGGTAATAAATATTTTTTAATTTGTATACGATTTTTGTTGTAATTTGAGATTATTTATTAATAAATATTCTAACAATATTTATAGCAACAAATATAACATCAGTAAATATAGAAAAATTTTAAATTAAACCTTGTTTAACCGCCATATTGGTCAACACTTTAACCCTTTTTTGGGCTTCATTTTCATATACAGTGAATATATTACCTGTACTCTCTCTATCACTTGATACTCAAAGGTCTACCCACACTGTCAACTTCCCATTGAGTGTTCTTAAAGACTAGAGATTACTGTACTAAATAATTATTTTTCCATTTTAGAGGGCTCCTACACCGAACCCCCGACAGGGGCTTTGCCTCTTGCACCCCACTGGGGGCTTCGCGCTCTCTATCACGTAGGAGACTCCACCTCTCATCAAAAACAAATGATATCATTACTTATTCTCGAGATATGAGAGACGATAAATATTTCGCAAAAAGTTTTTAATTTTGTTATTTTTTTATTATAAAAAACAAACCGCTAATCCGAATTTGCTGAAAACTATCCGGTCTTCATTTTTTAAATAGGCATCTAATGCAATTAGTCCGGAGTTGATATTATCATTTGTTCCCGAGATATGCGAGACGAAAAAGGTTCACGAACAAACGAACGAACTAACGAACGCACACACAGACATCACCTTAAAAACGATGGATTCGGATTCTAGTGACCTTGAAACGTGAAGATATGTCCAAATTAGCGATTCGTAAAATCGGACCCATTAAAATAACTTCCAATGCGAAGTTAAAAATTTAAGAAGGAACAGAACAGCAATGGACAAACATCATGAAAACATAAGGGATCCGAAATGTTTTCGGAATCCTAAAAAAGGCAGAAAGTGACTAGTTTTTCAGAACTTACTTTCAAATGTAAAACCTGCAGTTGAAAATTTGGCTTAACGACAAGAACGACGAAACAGTCAATTATCAAAAAGAAAGAAGCTTTCAGATAGCTTCCCAACAAGACATTCGGTTAGGAACAACTCAAGCTAGAACAACTTGTCTATGTAAATATTATAATTTATACTGATAATTTTTAATTAATATTATGTATCATCAATTTTTTTTGTTCACAGTGTACTCGGTCGGTATTATAAGGAATGATAGATAATATGTGGCTGATACGTACACACACCATTCAATTATGTTCAAATATCCTTGTCTATTAAACAGTGACAGAAAATGGTAAGTAAAAAAAATTGACAATTGTACTACCTATCACTCAAACTCATAATGCATCATTGTTTGTACAACAAATAAATCCCTTTGATAAATAAAGATAGATATCAATATTCCTATTTTATTTTAAAATGAACACGCTATACATACATATGTATACATATCTTTCTATTTATTGTCGTATTGTTTTAGTTAAAAAGAAAAAATCATTTGCTCTTCGTCTTACAATAGCCACCTAAATATGAAAAAAATTATATACACAAATGACGTATTCGCTTCAGCTTAAACATAGTAGGCGAGACATCGTACAGAAGTGAGGCTGTCGCCATAGAAACCTACAGATACACATTCGTACGATATGTTGAATGAGCGTCATAGCCGGTTGCTAGGTAACCGCATTCTCTGTCGCACACGTTTACCCAGTCCACTGCTTGGTTGATTTGCTGCTAACGTCATATCTTTACAAACTCTACACATAAACTTGATAAACTGAATATAAAGTGGTATTGAGTACGTATGAACTAGGCATTACATATGTACATACGTATTTAACAGTATTGTCGTATGTGTAATGGGTGTAATGGTGTAATGTAAATGCAAAATCTTGCAAGGTTATGTGAGTGTGTTTTTGTGTTAGAATTACACATACATATCACGAGACAGGTGTTAAAATAATTTTTATGCAAAGTGATTTATTGGTTTTATTTGAATTTTTTTCTTTAATTGTCTACATTAAACATTAAACCGTTTTATATTATCTTTCTAATGCAGGAAGGAAAGTTAAAAAGAGCAATACAACAATTTTTCTTTTTTCTTTATTCTGGAATACTAGTTGTGTCTCGCGGTTTCACTCAAGTAAATTTATCTGAAGTATGGATCAAAGTACTTTTAAATTAGACATTTCGAAATTCTGCACAAGATCAGTTCTTTATAGCACTTGGTTCCGCTCGCCAAACGACTCTAACCATCTTTATATTTCAAGAGCGTGACTAATTTCCACATCTTAAGACTCTGTTGGTAGTGGTGGAGAACTATCGATAGCACTATCAATAGTTTTTTTTCAATAATTTCGTTTACTTATAAATACTAAAGATAATAAAAATTTTGTAGACATTATAACCAGATATATTATAAAAACAACCATTTTAAGGGAATTTTCGAAATCAGGTATAAGCTACAACTTTGGGTAATAAAATAAAATGACAAGAGAAATTAAACAATTGGATAAAAATATCAATTCATCCAATTACATAAATATTAATAAAATAAATTTAAAAATAGCCAAGAAATTTTTTGCATTCAAGTTTTTATTGGCAAACTTGCACTAATTGCAGGTAATAAAAATCTGTTTTCTAAATTGTATGTTTCATATTTATTCAATATTTATCTCCTTTGTTGTTTTCCGGTAATATCTCTTTTTCATCTATAATTTTGACTATAAAACCCACAAAAAAGAATTCTTAATTAATTTTTTAAAACTAAATTTCAAGAAATCTTTTTCAATAAAATGTTTGATAAAAATATTAGAATTTCTTAGGAGGTAGGTATAGTAAGTTCGAAAAAAGTGGGATTTTAGATAAATACAATCTGGATAACCAATTGTTCCATTGTATTAGTTTTTTTGGCAACAAAAATTTGACTATCAAAAACTATCGATAACTATCGATAGTTTTACGACTGACTATCGGTAACTATCGATAGTTCTCCATCACTATCTGTTGGGGCACCAAGACCCTTTGGCACGATTATAACCAATTTAATCTTTTTTCAAAACCACAATAGTATCTAAGCAAAATTTTCTCAAGATACTTTTAGTTTTTTATGCCCTTTTTATAATGATAGACAGACAATTTTAACCTCACCTTACTTTTAAATTTGGTATTCTGAAATTTTGTACAAAATTAGTACTTTATAGTGCTCCCCCTGTGGACCCCTAATTTCATGTCTGTTTAATCAAATTTCAGCTTCGAGCGAATTACTCAAATTTTGACCTATACATTATCACGGCAATTCAAATCGCTTTCGTATCAATTAAAAATTTTCATTACAAAAAATATGAAATCAGAACTAAGTTATAGTTTTAAAACTGCGAGTTCAAATATGTAGAAGTCTAACGGATTCAACACGATTTATGATAAATAAAAAAATTCTAAATGATGGTAGACATCCTAAAAATGCAATTGACTCTTTTTTGTTGATAAAATATTAATAATTAATAATTTTTTTTTTTTTAAATTCTCGCAAGGGATTTTGGTACCACCTTTAACGTTTTATATTTCATTAAGGTACAGTTTTCACAACAATAAATAAAATAACATTGTAAAATATTACACAAAAACTCGAATAAAAGAAAATTTATATTTCACAGAAAAATCCGTTTTCATATTATGGTGTGCCCTTAAGGTATTTAATTTAATTATAATTAGAACATACAGTAAATAAATGTTATATAATTTTTATAATTAGAATTTATGAATTTATTTCAGCGAAAACACAAAGAAAACAAAAAGTGAAGACAGGTTAAATTACTAAAATATACCTACGACCTAACAATCTCCATTCTTTTCATTCTTTTCTTACCAATTCGTGACGTTGGAAAAACAGGCAATTTTTTTTTCTTTTATAAAAGAAGAAAAATCATTAAAACAATTTTAACAAAAACGATAATACAAATTTCCTCGAATTCCCTCGGAATCATTAACCCGTTTAAGACTAATGACGAGCTCAGCTCGTCATACAGAGCTGTAACGAAATAAGCACACACGTAATAACCACACTCAACATGTTTTGGAGGGGATACCCTCACATACATAGTGAGTTATCTCTTCAGTGTGTTAGTGTTACATATCAGTGGCGAATGTAATACTCATGTATATATGTATGCATTCTTTATAGATGCATTATTTCTATATATGTATGTATGTGTGTATACATTAAATAATAATTTTTTTTTACATCTTTTGTAAACATTGTTAGAATCCATATACGAAAATTAATCTAGTAGATAATACATATATGTACATATATATACATATATATATTCACAAATTATTCACATTAATTTACCTAATGATTTATTCTTAAAATAGAAATATTAGAAACACATAAGTATGATTTCTGACCATTTGAAAAGGGTTGTCGTATTATCAATACAAAACAATAAAGCTAGTAAAATATATATGTATTAGTCAAAGTTATAGCTTGCTTTGTGTAACGAAGATGTCTAAATAAAAAATAAATAAAATATTATTAGGCCCGATTCACACTATAGCGCCGATACCAATATGTTCCCGCCCCAGCCTCGCTCCGATATAATTTTGTTATGTTTACATTACAGTGCTCGTACCTGCTCACTCTCTATTCACACTATGGTGCCGCTCTCGCTCCGGTTTCGCTCCGATAAAAATTTTGTATTAGGAGAACATAATATCATAATACAATATGTCTATTAGTTAATTAGTTAAGATGTATCATAATGTATTGTAGCAAGACAATACATTATCATATACATTATTTGTTGTTGTTATGCTGTATCATATTTTCTTAATACAATAATTTTCAAATAAATGGAGAAGGCTGAGAAACGGAGCGGAGTGGAATCGAAAACGTGTTCACACTATCGATATAGGTCTGATATCGTTCCGATACCGCTCCGATAAAATATTATCTGAGTGGTAGTGATATTGGAATTCATTACCTCTGAATACTTTATTATTTCTTAATTTAAAAAAAGAAAACATATTATGGTAATGGAAAATCCCAGAAAAAGAAAATTTTGTCATATTATTAAAAAATTATTAAAAATTTTAAGTTTTTAATAATATGCTTTGTAAATATTTAAGCAATGCACAGCAGCTTTAATTTTTTAATGAAGTCGCCACTGATGTAACGAAATAACCACACTTCTCCTCTTTGGTCCCGATGGTGTGGTAATTTCGTTACAGCAGTGTACTAATTTTTAGAAAAAATTCAACTGACGAGTGTGGGTTATCTTATATCGGTAATTAGAGATTGTATAGTAAAGAGCAGTCATATTGTAAATAATTTAAGCAAAACATACCAAACTTGCAATTTATACTTATAGAGATATTGGATTTTTTATTTAAAATATTGGAATATATGCGGTACTAAAGGGGTTAATCACTGTAATTAGCACAAAAAATAAGATTGGATATCAAGTATAACTACGAAAATTTAAAAAAAAAAAGTATATAAACAAACGTAAATCAATGTGTTAATATTTTAGGTTATAATCGATAAATGTCAAACTTTGACGTAATATTGACCTAACCTAAAATATTTTTCAGTAACCTTTTTTTCTTATTGGAAGTTGTCAGACAACAATTTTTGCAATATCAAAAAAGAGATTAAACTCATAAAATGATGTAATAAACTTTTATAATAAAAAATATACTAAACTTGTTTTTTTTTTTTTTTGTTTTTTTTTAATAATAAGATTTATTTTAATACTACCATCTGCATTAATTATCAAAGTACCTAATAAAACTTTTTTTTCTTTCTGTAAACTGAATAATGTTAGTCTGTCTTAAAATTATTTCAATTAGCCATAATGCCCCTAATTTAGTTAACGTATTAATGTATTATTAAAATGTGATTTGTTTATTCTAGAATAAAAATACATAAAAAATTTTTTATCGACTACACCAATACCTCAATTTGTGTCATGGTTACGCTCCAAAAAAAAAAAACCACGCAAAGTGAATCATAATTTTCTATAGAAAATTTCAAAAAATTTCGAAAACAAAATTAAAGACTCGAACCCAAAGCAACGCAACTTCGAAAATCTAACGACGCAGAGTGAAAATTAGTACTAATTCAGTAGCGACGCAACTTCGAAAAAACGCAAACCGAAACGACACAAAGCGAGGTATTGGTGTATACACGTTCTGATAATCGTAACTACAGAAGTTATTTAGTTTTTACTTTTACTATTCAAATTATAAACTTATATTTCGACTTAGCGAGAAAGTGAAATTACATATTCTAATCTAACGCATATCTGTAACAACGGTTTTAACCAGAAATCGCAATTACAATCAAAATTTCTAATTGTTTTAAAGGTTGTTTTGTAAAAGAATAACTTACAAAATATTCTTTAAAGACAAGAATATATCTCCACAATTTTATCATCATACTATTGGGCGTCATTTTTAAGATTAAATAACATTTTAAAAAGTCATAAAATAAAAAAAAAAATTAGTGATAAAATAATTTGCTGATCTCACGAGAGCTATTATCTAACACATATATTTTTGGTTTATCATAAAATTCAAGCTTATGTTTGATGTATTTAATTTACTTGAAAAATTTAAGTTTTATATTTTAGGAATATGCAAGAAAAATTTTAAATGTATTATCTAACTCAGACACCAGCAAACTATAGTCCGCGGGTCAAATTCGACCCGTCACTTATTTTTAATCCAACCCGAGATTCAATTATATAAAAAATTAATTCAGACCTTCAAATGGAAGGAACTGATTTGTAATTAATAATATAAAATTTAACATATTCTATAACTAAAATATGTTTATCAATAAACAGGGAAATGAAATTGCTCCACAGGTAAATATCTCCGAGTTTGCTACTTCCAGACTCGATGAGGAGGTGGCAGCCAGAGTTCTAGCCCCGAGTGCAGGTTTCAAAGAGAACTCCATAATTTATTTCTGAAACCCTTGACCTTTCTTCGAGGCTCTGACTACTTCATCTGCCAAACAAAATATTTTTCTAATCTAGCTCTTTCCAACAAAAAGTTTGCCGATCCTTAATCTAGTCCATCTAGACATTTTCTCTAGTTTCCAATCCCTGGATTGAATATTCAGTTGCTACACAATTGGTCTTGAATAGTCTGGGGATACTAAAACGTTCCCTAAATGCTCGATAACATAATATTGTATCGATCAAAAACTGTTTGAAATATATTGCGCAATGTGTGTCTAGGTAATTTATAAGACTCCAGAGAATTCCTTGATCATATTTTAGTATGCATTGCTTAACAGCCTGATAGTATAAAGACTGCTCTACACGATCGGGCCTGTTCGCCGAGTCATACAGGTTAATATAATACGTATTAAGTAAATAAAGTGCAGCCGACATAATTAAGGGGGGAGTTCACGCCAGAATCGGCTATTAAACTAATTTTTTTCAAATCTCGTTTTTTGTTTTTATTTCGTTCTGTGGTTCTTTACAAACACGGTGATATATAAAACATGACCAAAACTTTTTTTTTCAAGTAGAAAAATATTTATTTGTGAGACGCTGCACAGCCAAGTTGCTGCTCCTTTGCAGATAACGCTGGCCCCTCTCTCGCGATTTGATCAGTAATATTTAGTTTTGGTGTGTACACGGGTTATAGTATACACTGAAATAAGGTTCTTTTATTTGTATGCCTTTGTAGACGTTTTAATAAACAGTGAGTAAACCGCTTCTTTTGTTATTATTTTTGTTTTCCCGAAACTTGTGTTTTTCCCGACAAGGAAAATCATATATCAAGTTCTAGAAAAGATAGAGACTTAATTTTTTTTTATTTTGTTCATAAACATATTGCGCATAAAGTGGAGTATGCTTTTTCCATTTGAACAATTGTAACTATTTTTAAACCTTTTTTTTTTTTAATAAAAAATTGGGTTTTATAACTTTTAGAACTTTGGAATTACAATTTTATAGTCAATTTTTAAAATTACCTGAAACGCATACTCAGCTTTATGGACAGGTCCTTTAGGAATAAAATAATGAAAAAATATTTAAATAATATTCATTACTTTTTGAGATATGGCGTTCCTTGTAAAGGCTTAAAAACTTGTGAAAAAGGGCCCCCTCCCCCACAGGGAAGAGTAATGAATGTTTCAAAAACAAAATTTTCTATTTAAAACAATCCCTAACTTGAAAAAAATTTCAACAAGCAAAATAATCATAAATAAAAAAGTTGCTTTTTTATTTGAACTCCTCCCTTAACTCGCAATTCATATTCATATTTTATTGATGAACCATGTCAAAACAAACATGTACGATTCTATAGACATCTATATAATGATGGTGCCAATGATCCACCCTGTCTATCGTGTAGGCGAGCCTTAAAACAGAGACTGACAGTCGCGTTTCACCATTATAGCTACCGTTGTATACGTATATCAAGTCTTTATAACTTTATTATAATAATCGCATATGGAAAATGATCTATTTTATAGCTACTAAAAATAGCTATAAAACGCAAAGAAGTGTAAATTGTCCGTATAATTAACCGACTCAATGTCATATTTGGTATTATATTATGTACATAGATACATTTTCGCAAAAATTACGGTTGTGATTTCAAATGTTGGAAATCATTCAATCAGAAATAAGAAGTTACGTAATAAGCTAATACTGTTTTTATGTGTGAATGTGTACGTACAAATTGACATGAGTGGTGAAACAGGTAAAATATGGGGAGGTAAAATGTATTATTTTATTTTAGAATAATTTGTCTACGTTAGTGATGAGCAAAATTAGTATTGGTCTTGCAGTCTTGTCTTGGTCTTGCATTTTTTGCAAGACCAAGACTATGCATACCAAGAGCAAGACGAAGACTAAGACTTAAACTGCTCTAGCAAGACCAAAACCAAGATTCTTAATGCAATAACAAGACCAAGAGTTGATAGTCTTAGTCTTGCTTTTGCTCATCACTAGTCTACGTATTTACATAGAATGTGATATTGAATTAATTGGAAATTTCAGATTTTTGAAAATTTATAATGGTATTTTCAAGATAATGATGCGAAATTTGAAATTTTATCTTAGCCGTCTAGATAAAAAATAGTTTTATGTCCCTGATTAATAAAACTAACACGAGCTAAATGTAAGATTTTTTTAGTGTACTGATTGGCTAATTTTAAAAACAAATCAAGCAACCATTTTTCAATTTTAAGGTAGTTTTTTTTCATTAGTTTTAATACCAATACAGCAGTACTTCTTAAACTTTTTTCATTAATAACATCATTTTTCATCACGCGGTTTTTCACGACCCCCAAACATACAAATAAATACATAAATTATTTATTTTTTTGTTATTAGTACAAGATTTTTTATTCTAATTTTCGAGATTCCGAAACTTTGCTTTATAATTCCGTTTGGAGTCGCGCTCCATAGTTTAAGAACCGCTACTATATAGATATAAAACGTATCACGTCTTTTTACATATACCTCATTTCAGATACAATTGACCATGAGTTTTCGTTAAAAAATTAAATAATTCTTATATTCGAAACAAATCAATCTTCTATTCTTTTCTAAAAACAAACTGCAAATTTAAAATTTACGTAAATGCAATAATGAAAGAAACAAAGCCAAGAAAACGGAAATTATTTAAATTAAAGGTGGCGAAGCATGGTTAAATTTAATTGAAATGAACCATAACTATATTTTATTTGCATTTTTTTGCTAAAAATAAACTTTTTGTGGATTTTTATTTTTGCACTAACCACCATTTTTTTTATTTCTGTCACGATTCGAATTACTAAGAATCATTTTTTTCTAACATCAGAATTAAGATAAAACATATTTGGATTGAACTTCACTCTCAAAAAATTGACATACCTAATTCTCAAACTTAAACCTTTTGCATGACAGTTTACGAATCGATTTTTTTTTCTGTTGTTAAAAGAAATTAATATAAAAAAATACACAATTTGACAATTCGAAATAAAAACTAGGATTCATTTCCATCCTTTCCCCTCTATATTCCATCCTTTTTGTACATCATTATCTATTGTTATTCTTTCTATAAAATCCTTATTATGATTCGCCCACATTTTTACCCATCTCTGTCCTTTTCAATGTCTGTCGGTTACAGTGACTCGCTTGTAGATGGTACATACAATTTAATAGTTATTTTTCTATGTATGTGTAGTGTACATACCAGGATTTTCAAAAATAAAATGTAACATTAATATTAATAGATTTGAGCGTTACAAATATGGTATTCCATATTTGTAAATAATAAATATTTGACTTCGCAAAATACCTGATTCCGGACACACACCAAAACGGGCAATTACAGTGTTACAGGAGGCAAGCGAAGAACAGAAGTTAACAATCCTAGAAGTTATAGAAATAAATAAACATTTCCGACCACCTTTTATTAAACGATTACACCGATATTTACAGTTCAACTTTATTTTCACTTATTATTACACGAGGTTTGTATTTTTTCGAATAAATGTGGGTTTGTCTAATGAAAATTTGTTGCCTAGCAATTTAACGAGAACTGTCAACTAACAAAAACGCGTCGCGAAGATGAAACATTTTTGGGTTGACCGTTCTACGAGCTAAATTGTTTTTAGGCAAGAAATTTGAGTTGTAGAAAACACAAATTTATTCAGACAAAATATAAAACTCAAGTGTAATACGGTAAGATAATTTAACGAATAAAATAAATTAGTATAATTATTTAATGTATTGTTACCATGGTTCTGAAATCAGTTAAATTTACCAATAGGAATTTTTGTTTCGTTTTGTCCTAACTTTTTTTTCCATCGCAAAAGTGAGAAAACTGTAATATTCTTATAGGACTTAATATATATGAGTTAAATTGTCAATATTAATTTATCTAATTTGTTTATTATTTATTTACTTAAATCATAATTTCTGTACTTACTGTAATATTGTTTTTTGCTAATTTTAAGTTTCAATCTTTTTGTCACGTGTTTTATTGCCTTTTTTCACATGTATGTAATCTTGTTTTTCTTGATTTTACAAATTTAACATTCTTCCATCCGAATCAAATGAAAAAAATTTACATGTTTACAAATTACGTTCGAGGTTAGTTTCCTCTAAAAGTCGAAAACATTCCTTTCGAATAATGAAATGTCTTTCAATCAATAAACTACTTTTGAGATGCTCGATACAACGCTGATAAATTTCATCCTATTAAATTAATCGTTGTAACGACACTTCGACATTATTTTTCTGTTTGTTCTCGACGTTTCGAGTCGCAATTGGTTGTAAAATATATTACACTATATTGATTTACAGTGCCAATCTTTTACAACCCAGAATGTACCAGAGATATTGGATTTGCTATAAAAATTTTTTAATTTATTTGCCTTTTTAAATATCTCGGCTTTATTTTAATTCATACATACACACAAATTTACCCTTTTTGAAAAATATACAGTTTTTTTATTTATCAAGATAAAAGTCAATATTGATACAATTTTATCCTTACTGGGACAAACGTTATTAATATTATGTTTTGTCGGATGGAAGAGAGATCAATTTAATATAAACGGTGAAAGTATGACAGAGAAGGTAAGATGATTAGAATCATAATAAAAACGTCCAATATCACTTTTAGCAAGTAAATATTTTTATTCATTAAAAATATAAATAGCTGCCAGAGATAGCGTGGTTTTACGGTCTATATTGTTATGTACTCAGTTATGTAATTGTGTAATTAAGTTTTCATACAGGATGTTTAAAAAGTTTATGTTGCTTTCTCACAATGTATGACTATAATTTTGATTTAACGTTTCCATTCAGTTTTACATTTCAAAAAGTGTCTGCATCTATTCACTTTCACATCGACTGAATTATTCAATTCATTAAACCAGCAGTTCCCAAAGTGCGGCCCGCAATGCTAGATCGTCTGTCATTTTAAATCCGTAAAGATTACTTACTATTATATAAATCTGACTAAATTGTAGTTAAACATTTTTCCGTTTAAAGTATCAAATTTTATATGGAATATATTTCATAAGGCTGTATACACAATCGATGAAAGAAGGAATTAAGATTTAAGAAATAAGATTTAAGATTTAAGGAGTATGCCATCTAGTGACGTTGAATGAAACTGTTAACTTAACTGCTCATAAGTAAATGTATTTAGGTATTTTTGTACATCAGAATTCATGAAAAAGTAACGTTCGTGATGACTATTTTGTCACTAAGTGAAAAAAATCACGAATTTTGCCGTAAAAAAATACCTACATATTTATATCTATGACCAGTTACGTTAAAGTTCCATTCAACATCACTAGATGGCATACTCCTTAAATCTTAAATCTTATTTCTTAAATCTTAATTCCTTATTTCTAGTGATGAGCAAAATTAGTCTTGGTCTTGCAGTCTTGTCTTGGTCTTGCATTTTTTGCAAGACAAAGACCAAGACTGCATTTTGCAAGACCAAGACCAAGACCAAGACTATAAGTATGGCTGAAAGACCAATACCAAGACTCAAGTGAGCAAGACCAAGACTATAGCAAGAAAAAAGCAAGACTCTTGCTAAAATTATTTAAATAGTTTAAAAGTATAATTAATACCGTAAAGAGAGAAAATTCTGATTTTAGAAGGAAAAAATTCGCTAATAAAAAAATGCAAGAAAGTGCAAGATTTTTAGCAATACCAAGACTGCATTTTGCAAGACCAAGACCAAGACCAAGACTCAAATTGCTCTAGCAAGACCAAGACCAAGATTCTTAATGCAAGAACAAGACCAAGACCAAGCCTGTCAAGTCTTGGTCTTGCATTTGCCCATCACTACTTATTTCATTGATTGTGTATACAGCCTTATTGTTTAAATCTTGCATATCGGTGGTATTCACAGCCTTTGTTTCCATCCGCGTTACTTTTCTACTGTAATTCATTCGGTAATCTACGTTTACATAAATTGGGTTCTTATGTCAAAATAATTAAAATTTATCCGGGAAATCTGATTTTTTTTGTTGGTGGTTTTTCTGTTACCTGTTGCAATTATGATTTTGTCAAAAATGGAAAAAGTAGTAGTAGATACAAAGTGGGGATTGAACACCGGAAGTGGAGCGATGGCTCCACTGTAACAGTAGCACTAACTGGTTTAAACTGGCTGTTAACCGAGTTAAAAGCAGTTACTGACCTGTTAAAAGCAATTACTGACCTGTTAAAAGTTGTTACTGGTCTGGTTAATAGCGGTTAACAGCCAGTTTAAATCAGTTACTGCTACTGTTACAGTGGAGTCACCACTCCACTTTCGGTGTTCAATGCCCACTTTGTATCTACTAGTAGTATCGAAAATCTATGAACCAGGTTCAATTTCATGTTCTAGCATTAAAATTACAGTTTTGGAGCTTATAAAAATTTTTGTATTTTTTTTTTTTTTTTTGATGACGTCATTAAGTTCGATTTTTTCTTTTAAATTAATAGCTACAAGAGCTACAGCTTTGAGACACCTTGTATGTACAAATATCTATATAAGTGTTTGTATCTATTTTAAGGCAATCTACCTACAATATTACAATTTACTTCTGTCGTCATTCTTTATAATAAAATCTGATATAACGATTTAAGGATGTTGTCCTATTGATATTGTAGTTATCATGACTAGATTACACATTATTTTTTTTAAAACCAACTTTAGGATCTCAAATTTTGTGGTTGATCTCAAAACTATTCCATCTATTTAATTTATAAATTTCATTAAGATAAACCTGACAGTTGGTTGATAGTTAAATCTTATAATTCACTATGATTTCTATAAGAAGCTACGTTATGATATTAAAATTAGTGAATTCTAATAGATTATTTTTAAGCTGAATTACAAAATTTGAGATTCTAAATGTTGGTTTTTTAAATTCAGTATATATTAGCGAATTTCCAAAATGGAATTCAGCTATTACATCCACTGTCATCCGCGACTTGAACCCGGGAGTATGGCAGAAATTTGTTTTGAGGTCCCTAGAAACCGAAAACAATACTCACTAAAATTTACATGAAATTTGGTGAAAACATGGTTTTTGTTCTTGCAAAAAATTAGTTTTTTGCCGAAATTTCAACTTATTCAAAAATTTTTGCCAAATTTTTTTACACCATTTAAAAGAGGAGAAAAAATTACATAAAAAAGCCCTTTAAACTATTGTTCTATGTCAACTAGTTTCCGAGAAAAACTAATTTTTATAAACGGAAATTCGCTATGTTATGCAGGATGCTGCGACAGGGGTATTTATCCTTTTTTATACGGTGAATCGGAAGCCGCATAAAAAATCTTCCATATAAAATATAAAACTCAAAACATTCAAAATTTCATAATTTCCTTAGAAGTTGCTTTTCTAAACAAAATAAAGTTTAAATTTACACATAAGCCCGGCTGCACACCTAGCAGATACGACATAGCAGATACGACATGAGAGACACAGACATTTGTCTTAAGACATGGCATCTGCACACCTAGGAGATAAGACACGAGAGATACGACATGAAGAACACTACAACAAGGGGAACTTTTCAATTTGCTGGCAGTAGTTTTTCATGTCAAATTTGTGATATTACTTTTACAATACTGTTTTAGGGCATAATTGCATAAAAATAGGTAATTTTTAACATTATTAACAAAATTAATTGTAAACGATACATTTTTTGGAACGTTTTTGGACTTACCTCCGTGGTAATACACAGTATTTGAATACGGTATTCGACAGTTTTTCAAAAAGTGTAAAAAATTGTCGGTATGCATCTAATATTACATTAAAAAAATATTTTTGGAGAAAATTTACCATTTCTTTCAAATGTACACCCAGAGAAAAAACAATATTAATAAAAACCATATTGGTTCAATGTAAAACATTAACGAAAGTCTAGTAAGGTTGAAATTTATTGTTTTAATGTATATAATTGATTTCCTACAAAGTTCCTATCTTTTCAGTACATTTTTTTAAGTTGCACATTATTGAAACAATAATGATCGTATTTAATTTTAAGTTGCCATTTTTCTCTCAGTGTATAATGTAATTTTTAAATTTATCTTACATGTCGTTCGACACGAGCGACAGCAGACTAGCATGCTATGTCGCTTAAGACAAATGTCAGTGTCTGCTATGTCGTATCTCCTAGGTGTGCAGCAGTTTTGTGTTTTCAATGCAATTTAAATGTACTCAAGCGATGCGTGTCTCCAAGCGACACATATCTTATGTCTCTTATGTCGTATCTGCTGTGTCGTATCTGCTAGGTGTGCAGCCGCACTAAGAACATTTTATTTTATTATAATATTGCAAAAATTCATAATTACATATTATATGTAAAGAAATTTAATAATACAATAACTGATATTCTTATGAAATGTACTGATTCAATGCTTAAAACAGTCAATAAGTAACTTTATTGCAAATTAATATTCATACTAACATAAGTAACATTCTTACTTTTCCTACTTTCCTTTTTCATTATGCACCTTAATGGGGATTAAAAAGGAAAAAAAATCGCGTAAAAAGTTACAAAAAAAAGCACAAAGAAAGACCGCATAAAAACAGTTTTTGCTGTATACCTACTGCCTAGTAATGAGAGGACATCCTTAAGTAAAAATAAATTACATTATTCTGGCTTTTCGCAATAAATTAAATTTATTAACAAAATTCGTCATAATTTTCAATTTGTGTGCAAATGAAAAGCTACCATCAAAATTTTGAAATATTTTCTAATTAAAGTAATAATTATTTGAAAATAACGAAAATGTTCTCATCCATTTTCCGAATTTTCCCATTTTCAAGAAAATTACTATGTAGAAATATGATTATTGTTTTGTTTTTGTTATGAATTTTCCAAGAAAATGGCGTAGGTTAATTTTTGATCACAGAAATGGAAAATTCTTTGATGAAAATTCATTGTTTTGTGTTTATCTGATTTAATTATAAATATTTTAAAATTACATGCAGGTGGCTCATTCAAAAAATAAAAATCACTGTTCAATTTCATTCCATTGCTAAGCTATGAAATTTTTAAGACCTTTGGATAAATCAATACTAACACAGTATTCTAAAGTATTTACTGTTAAATGTAAGGGTCCTACGAATTTTGTAAATACGTATCCTTCAGTGATAAAAGATAAAAGTGATTCCAGCGTCTTTACTTCTATAACTCTACTCAAATTTTTATACTTCATATTCCGTACAGCTAGTGCTTAAGGTAGTATTCTAGTCTAGAATCTTTTTTAAATAGAATCTTTTTGTTTCACTTTCTTTTAACTTTACTTTTCAAGAACGAAAACTTTTTAATAGCGTTTTTCTCAAAACAGGTTTTTTCCGCGCCGTGGAACATAACTTAAAAAGTTATGAAGTTATTAACTTGAAATTTTGTACAGATATTCTTTAAGATATTGGCCTTTGCATATACCTAAAATTTTGCATAAATTATTAGATACTATAAATATTGTTTATAACAATTTGTTTATAAAAAAAAATAGTGAAATTTTTTCTTTTTGATTTTAAATTGTGAAAAAAAAATTTTCTCATCAGAAATAGGTATATGCAAAGCGTAATGACTTATTTTAATAAATATTTTTTGTCCGATTGGATTCAGTTGATTACAAGAGGCTGGGCATTCCACGCCGCAAATCGAAGGAATCAACTTGGAACAGCTGCAGCGCCGCCATTTTTTCATTTTTTTGCATAAAAATTTACGAGTGAATACACCATAACATGTACTATACTATGTAACTTCATTTGATACAATAAATGTATCCAGTTTCTTAAAAAAAATTATTAACCCTTTGCGCTTATAAGACATGTACAGCATGACAAGGTGGTTTGTCCATTAACTCTACCATATTTAAAGGTGTTTTGTCTGTTTTGTCTGTTGGATCATAAGACATGTACCACATGACACACTGAATGTTGAACTGTAATGACTGCTCATACTTCACATTACATGAATATTTTATTTAATAACTGCAAACACATTCATTTATTAGAAAAATTGTAAATAAAATAATACAAAATCACGTTGAATTATCTTTTTAAAATTAAAAACTAATAAAAACAGCATTGAGGACGTATTTAGCGCATTTAGTATTCAATTTTGCGGAAACAAGGTTAGAACGTCAAAAGAATCCGTCAAAAAAAGAACGTCCGTCGTTGTCATGTGCTACATGTCTTACCAGTCTATTTACAACTCACTTTTTTTTTTGCTTGAGTGCAAAGAGTTAAGAAACCTGTTGTCTGGAGGACCCTCCCGCCTTAACTAATTGCATTTTTCAGCTCAACACGATGTGAATTACTCGATTTAAGACCATCGCAAGACTTATTCATCGTAAATATTGTACTGATTAAAACTGATCAATATTAAATGGGACCTGCGTATGAAGCATAAAAGATATTTTAAAAAACCGACTTCAAAATGTAAAAAATAATGTATTAGCCCGTATTTTGAAGTCAGGCGTAGTATCGCGTAAAAAATGCGATCGAACCTGCTTGTAAAATCAATGAATCCTCGTGGATCTACATTTTTTTTAATACTACATGACTTCAAAATACGTGCTAATACATTATTTTTTACTTTTTGAAGTCGGTTTTTTAAAATATGTTTTATTTCATACCTTTTAGTGTGAAATAAATTTCATACCTTTTACCATTGCAATATTTAATTCTTTTAAATTTAAAAATATATTACTATAGTTTTTAAAGTAAATAATTTTGCATATACAAATTTTAAAATTGCCATAATTATTCATATTATTGAAGATGGTTAAAAAATTACTCAACCAATGTTAATAAAATTTTTATGGGACCACCTGCAAAGCTTTATCTACTAACCGAAAAAAGATTGGCGTAAATTGGTCCAGAAATGTGGGAGAAATCGGTGTACATTAGGCTTGCGCATTTTAGTTCACTTGTAAGAGCGCTCAGTTTATTTCATAGTTCTTTAATGAACTAGTTCGTTCTTTTAGTTCGTTAGTTCACAGATCTGAATCAACAGTGATGAATATGAACTGCATCAATTTAGTTCTTTAGTTAGTTCCTTTTTCTGACGTTTTTATCTTAAAGATTTAAGATTTTTTTAAACTAGTAATCTTTTATTTTTGACAATTTTCCCATATCGGGAGCGAAGAATTTCGATATGAGGAAATGTCTAATAATAACAAATTTACCTGATTTTACAATGCTCATTTGTGTGTCTTTATTTTTTTATAATAGGTGTTTTTTAAAAAAAAAAAAAAAAGACACAAATGTTCATTTGTATGTCTATTTTTGTACGCTCTGCAACGGTAAACACTACCTTGATTTAATAGTACTTTTTAAATTACTTCGCGAACTAATGAACTTACTGAACTGAACGAACAAAGTAACTAACTGAACTACTGAACTACCAAAATAATTTAGTTCACTAGATCCTCATAGAACATAATTATATGATAAGTGATAAGCATTGATAGCTACATACCTACGATACTTACCATAGATATAATACCTACAAGTCAGTGTCTCTACTGATCCAAAAATTGAACTAACGAACGAAGAGTGGAATTGATGATGAACTAGTTCGTTCAGATCACTTGTAAGAACGCTCTTTTGAACTAGTTCGTTCACGAACTACACAAGCCTAGTGTACATACATAAAAAAAAGACATACGGGTTGAATTGAGAACCTCCTCTTTTTTGAAGTCGGTTAAAAATATTTAAGCTAATTAACACAATTAGAAAAAAAGACATAAAATAATTTAAATAATTAAATAAAAGTGGGACAGATGTATACGCACATCTTCTGTATGTCACATAATTATGATTCATTACATAAAAATTTGTTAGTGCCGATTTATTTTCAGTCTGAACGGGTTAGTTAATTTGTTTGCTACGGGAGCCTTGACACAGTTTTACTATATTAGAAAATTATAAATTCAATGTTAATTAACAGTATTCATAGTAAATAAAACGTTTTCCATAAAATATTTAGCTTGTATAGCTGTTTTGTTTCGGTGACATGTGTTACGCATGCGTAGTGGACAAATTGAAAACGTTTGAACGCTTAACTGTATACTTATTCAATACAAAATTAGTGATAAATAGATAAAAAATATTCAAAATATTGAAATCCTTTAAACTTTAATGGCCATTTTTTTAAAAATCGCATAAAAAAAGATTCAGTTGTATATTCAAAGGAATGACCCGGCGAAATTAAAGGGAAAACGAATTAAGGCTAAAATATGGCTAGTACTTAATAAAAAAAAAAAAATCAACACGAAAACACGAAAAATACTTAATTTTAATTTTATAAATTTTAGAATAATAAAAAAATTTGATTTAATACAAAATGCGTTTTGTATTTCCAAAAAAAAAAATAAGATTTTTAATATTTCTTCCTGACTTGACATACAAAACCTTATGCTCCTCTCGGGTCGCCCCGTGCCCCCTCAACAGTGATTAATTCACCAGCATATTTTAAATTTTTAATTATTCAGTTTAAAACAATTTTTAATTGTCGTATGCAATAAAAAAATTTCACAATATTTTAACGCCGTTAATGAATGCGAATAAAAAATGTTAAGTAATTAAAATTCGGTTATAATTTATAAAAAAAAAAAATTTATATTCTTCAGCAATTTCATTATATTTATATATTATATTTTTGTATCTCCAGTTTATATCATTAATAACAGGAAAAAATAAGAGAAATAACGTAAAAAAAACCAAGTATTCAAAAAATGTATAAATTAATAAAAAACAAAGGAAAACTAGGGAAGATTATACATCTGATGTTATTGGTGTTTACTAAAACGTAGCATATTTTGTTCCTAAAAAAGACTTTGCATCTAATTTTAATCTGAGACTTTTATAACGATCTTATAGACTTTTTTTTGTCAATATAGACGTAATAAGAAAACCATTGCAGAGCAGACACAACAAAAAAAATAAAATACCGAATTTTTAAAATCGTTCTGACCAATTTTCACTTACAGTTGTGAAAGACGGTTTGCTTGAGGGTCTGCGAAAGTCCCATGGTAACAGTCACGTAGGTATCAAAAGAAATAAACTTAATTCCATGTATATATGTTGTTTTTTTACGATTCCAAACAAAGTTTGGAAAAAGTGAATTTCCAGGATGGAAATTCGCTAAAATTAAGAAACAAAATATTTGAATTCCGTTTAAATTTTGTGGGATAATATATATTATAGTAATATGGTATATCAGGTATCTATAATATGGACAAATTCGAAATGGTAATCTTTGCGACTACTTTACATCCAGTGCCGGAATAAGGAATTCAGAGCTCTTAGGAAGAGAGTTTACGCCATGAAGTGAAAGACGATCCAATTTCTAGGACCATCACACTGAGAACATTAAATGAAAGTCGAAAGCACTAGCATACACGAAGTACTACAAAGAATAAACACATTCATTTATTAATAATAAATTTCGCCGACAGAGAACCATGATAACAGTTACATATCGTCGGGGATAGTGCAAATACGCGTAACTAGCAATGGATAATTCCGCGTATCTGACAAATGTAGCCAATTGAAAAATTCGCAGGCAGTGAACGCAGGAACCTGATTAGCAGCTACCTCTTTGATAGATACTTTGTTCAACTAACGGAGAGCAAGAAATCGCCCAATAACAATACCGCAGATCTACTGCCGTCAAGTGGCGACCCCGCGTATGTGGTCAGGTCTAATGTAGATACGCACTCTTTACCTATGGGCTATGGTATATACGCGGATTTGCACTATCCCCGACGATATGCATACTTACCAACTTACAAAAATACATTTCTTTGTGCTTGTTTCCAAATTAATAATAATATAGCATAGTAGGGGTCCTGGATTACTAGGGTCGTTTAGTAGTCGATATTTCGAAGTTTCGATGTATAAGTAACCCTAGTATCTCAAGACAATATTTAAAAATCACAAAATATTGAGTAATATTTTGTTGATAAAACGACTAAATACGACCTTTTCAATCTATGTGTACTTGTCAGACCAATGCCCGTTTTTATCTGAATCACGTGATTACAATACAGGTTTCAATGTTTCTCTCTATGTACATACAATCTGTTTTCTATCATACTGTGGTAAAAAATTAATAAATTTTTTTCTTATCGCGGTGACTGCCACTATATTCGAATTTCACTGATAAAAGGTACAAAATCACAATAAAAAATAAATACAACACGTTAATCTTCTAAAACCAATTACTAAATACATAAATCAATACCATATTTAAGAAATAAAAAAATTTCAAGAAGGAAAACTGACACATAACCTTGAATTAAATCTTCGCCATATTGGTAATGTTAGACGTGTTTGAAAACATGGAAATACAGGTCAAGTTCATCAATTTACTAATATTTAACTAAATCTATTGAGTGGTTAAAATTGGTACTGGTACAAGTAGGTACTAAACAATATCGAAAAGTAAATTCTACGATCATTAATAATAACTTCTTTTTGTATATTAATTTTCAAATGGTATGAGTACTCAAATAAGCGGCTTCGTGAATTCAGATTTTAAGAGTGATTAAATTTGAGATATATTGACCACAATGGATTAGAGAAGTTCAATCTATCAGTGGACAGAACGCTTATAAAAACTTATTCTTTCACTATTCCAAATAGACATAGGCTATATTTAATTTGAAAAGAATTTGAATTCTGTAAGAAACTGGAATATGAGTGATTTGACTGCTTTTTATCCGAATACCATCGAAGAAAGGTTATATTTCTCGGTTGGGTGTATGTCTGTTTCTTTGGCGCAGCTTGCAGTCCATAAGACATGACGGATTTTGATAAGAGGTATCGTTGGATTCGTCTTAATCTCAAAAGTGCTACAGGAGACATGAAACGCCAATAAATTCAACATGTTAATCAAAATCTATCAAATGAGATATCAAAAGTTTTTAAGGGGAGGTTTACTCGAGAGTCCTTAAAAATTATGTATTTTTCTAGAATTTTTTCTCAAGAACGGAAGCAAATATCAATTTCAAATTTTGTGCACATATTTATTAAGTATTAAACTACACAAAAAAAAAAATTTTCAAGGAAATATATAAAAAAGTGTCAATTTTATAGATAGTGCAATGTGACGATCCGAAAATCCAATGCCTTATTGGTGGACATCCTAGCGCCGGTAATAAACCACCGAAATCCAAAAACAAAAAAGATTTATAAAATATATGAAGAGTACCGGCACCTCTACCTATAATATCAATAAATTGCTGAAAGAAAAAAAAATGGCGGATGTTTGAACTTTTGATTACGATTTTTGTCTTATTTTTCGCTCTTTAAAGTAAATTTAAAAATAAAAAAAATATTGAAAGTGTATCGAACTTAGGTAGAGGTAATGTAGTTCCGAGATATTATAAAATATATATAAAGAAACGTATTTTCAAAATTTTATATTTAATACTCATTATTGTATGAATTACGTTTTTTGAATTTTTTTTTTATAGAAAGCTGGATTCGGTTAATGTGCAAGAATCTTGTTTTTAAATTATTTTCAGTAAAATCACTTTGGGAACATATTCTACACATAATTTGCTATCAATTTCGGCAAAAAAAATCGATTTTTTTAATCAAATCTCAAGTAAACCTTCCCTTAAATTACTTTCAGCAAAATCACTTTGGGAACATATTCTACACATAATTAGCTACCAATTTCTTTTTTTTTAACAACTCTCAAGCAAACCTCCCCTTAAGGAACGAATTCAAAAACATAGCGTCAGTGTCAGATGTTTTTATTAAAATTAATATACTATAGGTATGAACGGTATTATTAGATACCGAAAGTTGATTGTGTCCTTATGTCATCGGAATTCGAAAAATTTATACTATTTATCTGTCAGTCACAATGACCACCATCACTGATATGCACGTCAACCACCACGGGCACCGCACAGTGGGACGCTACACTGTGGTGAGGTGTTCGTACGGTGTTCCTGTCGTCGTTGGCTTTGACCAACTGACGTACAATTTGTACGATAGAGGAGACAGACAATTCGTGCATCAGAAACGAAGACACGAGCGGACTTGTACAACTGATATGTAAAATTATAATTTCATTTTATTTTTACACACCACACCGATGGGCTCGATGTATAGTCCCATCGTGTTCCGACCAATTTCGTACAATGTCTTGTTTTACATTCACAGACATGCATGCGATTTTTAATATGTATCTAATTGAATTCCAATCTGGCGACAAAAAAAAGCACATGTGATCTGAAAATCTTTTTCGATTTTAATACATTTATTATTTTTGTACCCATTTATCACGACAAATTTACGTTTGGAGTCCTCTCGTCCTACCGGGCTTCGCTTCAGTGTTTAAAATGTCTCTGAATTAGTATATGGGTCCTTCTTCATCAGGTATAAAATTTTTCTCCTAAAAGTTGTCGTACAAGAAAAGTACATCGATATACCAGAATATGCCAAAATAATATGATGGGGAGGTCCAAATAATATGCTTAAAAGTAGCTAGAAATACAGGAACAATATTTTATACCCGATGAAGAAGGCGTATCTAATGTTACCATATGAAAATATTATTAGTACTTTACCTAATCCCATCTTAAAAGTCGAAGGAGATCGTACGTATTACGAATTCCCACGTTAGATGTTCGAAAAAGATTCAAGAGAGGTTTTTTTTATCTAATAATTAATAATTCATATTTTGTCTAAAATGTCCTTTAACTTCGTATTCGTAACAGCCGAAACCAATTCTTGGTGATACGCAAAACAGATTTTTTAATTTTAATAAAAAAATATGTAACACATTTTCTGGCATTTGTTTTATATTTGTGCGGCAAATTTCGTCCTTTATGGCTGTTTTATTTTAAACTATAGATTACCTAAAAAAATTTTCTAAATTTTACATGTATCTGATTAGAAAATAGTTGGAGGAAAAATCTTGTAAGGCCAGAAATGCGTACTTTTTGACCTATATCGTAAGTTTGTATGAGGATTTAATAATCATTTAAAAGAGAAATAGAACTAAAGGCGCAAAGTATAAAATACAGATATACACAAAAAAAAGTTCCAAAAAAATTCGTTTTCTCATATAAAAATTGTTTTTTCCTTCAACAAATCGTTTCTCACTAAATTTTTTACATTAAATTAAACAAAAACAAAATAATTTTTATGTCTACGGTAACTAAACTTTTTGAATACCGGGTAAATATTAAAATTTGTTAATATTTTTTTTTACAGTGTACCTATTAAATTTGTTTTGCCATTTCTTATACGATACCATTTTTTTTCCTCTATTGACAAAACACAATTATTCAGGTCAGCGAATTTTGTTTCTCTTGACTAAACATGTTAATTTAAATAAAATTATTACCTCGCAGGGGACAGGAGGGATTTTTTTTAATCTGAATTAAATAATTTTAATAATATTTTTGTTCTCAGAATTGAATGGTTAAATAAGGCCTCGTTCAGACCGGAACGGTAAATAGTAAATCGTAAGTACAACATATAAAAGTGTTAGCATATTCAGGACTGATCACACTGGTCCGACTACCCGGATCATTGAACGCACAAAGTATTAACCCTAGAATCATACGTACACGTCAAAACGACGAACGAACTTCTCTACCTGCTCCAATACTACAACTTGTCGGTACATGCCTGCTGTGAGATTTCTGTTATCTAATTTATTTGTTGTTATATGTATATAACACGTAAGACGTATTTATTTTGTTTATAGTCAATGTCGTTTTGTTTTTATTGAAATAGTGTCCGTCAAAAGGACGTCGATGTATGATTACGCGATGTTTTTTTTTTTCAAAGATTTTGTACTTCACATATAAAAGTTTTCCTAATTTTTCTAAAATTTATTAAAGATATGCATGTAATAATTAATTTATTCAATGATTATGATAATGTGAAAAATGATTACAGCTGTTTGACTTATAAAGACGACATAATACTGAAGTTTTAATATATTGAATCGAAAACTAAAGAATGCGTTTCAAGTGACTTAATAAAAGATTAACAATTTATTTTGTGGAAAATATTTTAATTTTTATTATTTTCTGAGATCTTATACGAAAAATTACTAACAAATTTTAGAAAATTTACAAATGTGCCTAATGGGGAAATAACTACATATCTATAGGAATATTTATGACTGAGAAATTTCACATTCTGTAAAGTCACACATGTCCACTGACTCATAATAGTTCATAAATTAATTATTTGAAACACATGTTTTATGATACAATTGATGTATTTATCTATTTTTTTAATTTTTATAATGAAAATATGCTTTGATAAAAAGATAAAAAAATTAATAAATATTTACATTAAGAAATTTTTGCAAATCCAATTTTTTTAAATATTTTGTTCGCTTTTGCAGTACTGTTATGTAAAAAAAATGTTTTTTGCAAATAAACTCTTAAAACTCTCGGTAAAAAGTCCACCCGTCAAAACGACGTCGATGTATGATTAACGTTTCTCGTAGACCAACGTATGATTCTAAGGTTAAACTAACCAACGTAACAAATTGCCGAAAACAAGCATACGTGTAAACATGTTCATTTTGGAGGGAAAAAAATTTTTCTATTTCAAAATGCTCTCGCTACTTTAATCGTTTCGGAAGCAAAATATATTTTTGACGAAAGAGAGTGTCTGTAAGGATATTCATGAACGACCTTTGAAAAAATTTACAGGATAATTGAACTGTTAATAAAATGGAATTTTTTTTAGTTTATTGTCGGATCGTGTTGCACTGAATCGAACTGATATGACATTTAAAATTGTATTATGTAGGTCAAGTTCGCCATTGCTACTAAATACAACACACATATTATGTACTATAGACATACGAGCATAAATTATTTGTTCAATGTACATATGTATTAATGTATATACATAATGGCGGCTAAAATACATAATTTGTGTATTCAGTTATTTTCATTTTTTAATTAAGGTAATTTTAATCTGATTAATATTCACAAATGGCGATTTGGAAAGTTGATTTTGATTTTTTATAATTAAATTTTTTCGGGGGAAAAACCGTATATTATCAAGTGATATTGGTGGAATACTGTGTTAATTATTTGTCTGTATCCAGTCATTTTTAAGGTTCCGTACCGGCGACTATTCGACCGACGATATTTTCGATTAATGATTAATTTTGTCTAAAGAAACCACTTAAGTCGATTAATCGACTAACAACCTCAGTTCGGTATCATTAGTCATTACTAATCATTAGTAGTTGCTACAAACACGCCTACACAGTGAAAAAATTTGTGTTAAAATTAACACATTTCACATGTCCAGAACGGTCCACTCAATTTTTGTGTTATTTTAACACAAAGCATATGTGTCAAATCTATACACAAGATTTGTGTCAATGATTTAACACACAAAATCATGTAAATTATGTAAGTTTATGAGATTGTATATTATATAATACAATCTCAAGTAAGCTTACATGATTTTTTGTAACTGAATCTGTAACAAAATAACCTTAAAATGTAAGAAAATTGTTTCGTTTTTAAACGTTTAATAAAACTATATTCGTCAATAACTGAAAAAACTTATGATTTTTCGGTTTTGTTTAATAATAAGAACTACTCTCATCTTTTTTATTATATATATTTTGGTAGATATACATATTATATTCTAATGTAAGTTAGGTACTTATAGCATTCTTTTGCTCTACACAAATATTGTGTTACTTCCTTGCTGCTCAAAACAGGTCAACATTTTTATTCTGTTAAATCGAAAATTGTTTTAACCACTGGTGGAAAATTAACCACTGGTTTCTTTTTACGCAGAATACAAATTTTTTTACTGTGTACAATTACGTTTCAACACGTAGAAGCAGTACTTAAACATAATTCTATACATATATGTAGCAACTACTAATGATTAGTACTAGCAAGTGACAAGTAAAACATATTGATAATAAGTAAAATGCATTAGTAGAACAAAAAATACATAGCTGTGGTAGGCATGTTTAGGTATGTAAAGTAATAGTCTGTTTTATATATATATATATATATATATATATATATATATATATATATATATATATATATATATATATATATATATATATATGTATATATATAATTATGTATGTATTGTATACAATTATATACAAAAATAGCCTGGAAGTTATTTATTTGTATTACTTTACATACCTATATACACCTACCACAGCTATGTATTTGTCGAATGCGTTCTACTTGCTATTAATCACTAACTACTAATGGGAAAAAATAATATTAATTATCCAGTTTACTTATTAATCAATTCACAAAAGCTTAGAAACATATTAGATCAAAATATTATCAAAGCCCACCAACTTTATGCTAACGTACTTTAGACCCGATCCGCCTGCGCCTCTTTTACTCATCTGTTTCGCAAGCTCATTTTTCCATAAACGTACTTACTTTATGAACTTGGTACATAAACAACTATTACAACAAACTGATGTTATTCAAATCGTATTTTATACAGAAACAAATTTCATCATAAAAATTTTCCACTGCGATTATTAGTATTAAATTTAATATTAACGATAGTGATACAGCGACCTCTTTAAGGATAAAAAATATTGATATTTAGTAAATATAAAGTAGCGTATAAAATAAATTCAAATAATTATTAGATCATAGTAGATTTACATATTATGTATCCAATGGAAATATACTTAAGCAGCATCTACACTCTCGCGAAGTTGACCGAGTACGAGAGTGTAGAAGGTCACTTCGTTGTTGCTCGTGGTCGATGTTATAACGCCATTCAAACTTCAACTAACTTCAGCGAGAAACTTCGGCGAGGAACCTCGTCCCATCTCGTCGAGAATATAGAACCTCCTTTATTATGTATGACTTTGGTATGTATGACAACAAATTACAATACGGATCGATGACATCATCGATCAGTGATCAAGATCATCATCCATTTTATATAATTTTTTTTGTGTTGTAATGTTTTGTGCGTTTTGTGTTTGAGTCACATCACCATATTTTAAGTTATCTTATGAATCATTAAGTTTACAAACAATATTGTATGTACATACTCTGTGTACAAACAAAGAGGAGATTAAGTACGTAGGAATTTTTCGAATGGTTTAATTTTTATTTTTTATTCGGCTGGCGACCGGTAATAATTTATATTGTTTTGGGTGAAAATGGATTAAAAACCGCAAGGGTTCAATGACTTATAAGACACATTTTTTAAATAGTTTATAGCAGCCGTTTCCAAACTTTGTGCACCAACGCTCCCCCTCTATAAAAAATTTTACCCACAGAATATTACAGAACGAATGCTAGTATCTCTATACTACTGAAAGCAGTGTAACGACAAAGGATAGAAAATATCCCACCAATATGTTACATATGTGCACGCGGATTGTGTGTGTTAGTGCGATGGATGGTTGTGTGTATTGGTGTCTTGCATACGCATATACATCACATGCATGTGGCACGTATCATGCACGTATACCTCGTATACCGTGCCAACACGACGGCAACAATATGACAACAATTGAAACACACCCATTGGTGGCTACTAAGTGAATGACAACATAGTTCTGCAAAATGCACATAGATGCCCATAAGTGATTGCAGAGAAGAGATAGTTGTATTCCTTCCAGTGTTCTATGATTTTACCTCTGCCCCCCCCCCCTGAAAATTAGTCAAAAATCAAGTTCTTCTAGAAACAAATGTTTTGGAACTATTTATTGGAAACCGTGGCGTAAAATGTTGCAAAATTGAAGAGGAAATAAAGAACCTACGTTTGCCTCCTTTGAAACTATTAAAATCCTATCCTAAAATAAATCTATAAAGCCGCTACTGTTTTAATTAAATACGCAGTTAATAATTATTCTACTTAAATCTACTTGATAAATGATTTTCAGATATTAAACTATTTTGTCAAAAATTTTTTGGAACTACTACAAAATTTAATTTATCTACTCGTATGATTAGAAATCAATTTTAAAGTTTAAATATTTATTGTTTTAAACATATTTAAAAAAAAAAATATGTACTTAATTTGTTGACAATTATCAAAATTGTTCAATTACGTTTTATTATCAATTATCATTTTAATTTTTTTTTTTTGTATTCTGTTTAGAAATTAATGTTTTTAGGATAAATAAACTGACTACCACAGACAAAGTACACATTTATTCAAAAAAGTCAGGTCAATTTGTACTCAATTATGTACATACACAACAATTTACATTTATTTAATGCACACAAAAATTCAAATTATTTAAAACAATATAAAACAATCAAAAATGTCGAAATGTACACAAAAAAAAAAAATTTAACAAAATAATTTTTATTATGGTTTAACAGCAGTAATAATGTGAGTCAACTTGTTGAGTGCAATGATCTTTTTAGAAACAACGTCATTAATAGCTTTGTTCTGTTTTATGATGCATAATAATAATAATAATCGTTTTGAAGGATGATACGACACTGGTCAAAGTCTATGTTAATAAGTACATGTATCTGTAAGGGGATTTACCCTTTCATCAAACACTATGAGACTTAAAAAGTCATTTTTGCTTCTAATGCCGAAAATTGTTTAATAATTTTAAAACTTTTTGGAGTAAAAACTTCTGTAGCAAAGGTGAGCGACCTCTGTGTGAGAGTGCAATAAAATTTATAATGCGAGAATGTAATGAAATCTGTAAAACGAGAGTGAAAACGGTAATGCTTTGATATCGCGTGATACGGCTACTTTACTATATGGCCAATCACACGATATCGTGTAATTGACCATATAGTAAAGTAGCAAGTTAATTACAAATAATAAGAACCTACTAATTTAACATAAAATATTTGGCCATCCCACAAAGTCTATGTATAATTTTAGCGTGGCAATGAACGTGTTAATAACTTTTTTTTAAAGCTGCTTCAAGTTTATACACTGTGATTGAAAAATTATCAAATTTACCGTCCCAACCGATACAAAGGATTTGGTCACATATACCAAAGTAAGTCGTGTGTTCAAGTTTCAGTTTAGCTGAACATTAAAACTGAGCACAATTAATATGTTCAAATCTGAACAAAAGTTCGTCAAAGCGAATATATAACAATCGCCACCACTGACAATCGCCCTCAACTGAAAAAGTGCGAGAAACGCCCCAACCCATAAATTTGTTTATACCTGGCTCTATGACTCATTATATTTGACCAAATGTTAATCACCACCAGTGACAATCGCCCCCAGTATATTAGCTTGTTTATACCTGGCCGTGTGACTCACTGCATTTACCAATAGGTAGATGTCAAAAATAAATTAAGTTAATTAACTTAATAATAAATTAACTTTTATCTAACTGACGTTATTTAAAAAGTTATACTGACATATGTAAAAAGAAATGCGGCCTCCTGGAGCCGATAGTTAAAGCTGCAACATTTTTGAACTTACAACATTTGTTCCACATTTCCTTCCTTGTATGGATTAGTGATAATAATTCATATCAACATTCAAATAAAAACATTATGAGATTTCTGTTTTAAAATATTTGATATAGGTAGTTATTTTTTTATATAATATTTTGTACCAGTGTAAAACTAACTTGTAAAATTTTATTACTAATGTCCTCTGGTTAAATAATATGTAGGAACAAGTTCCTCTCTACAACGACCTAAAATAATAAAAGTGGTGGTGATTGACAGGGTATCTTTTTTACAACCATCGAAAATATAAAACTGGGGGCGATTGTCAGTGGGGGGCGATTGTCCGGACACCGTCAAAGCACATTTGTAATATTGAAATTAAAATAACTGTTTTTTGTATTCAAAAAGACTGATTTGTTATCAAAATGGAATGGCTCTCGGTCTATGGTGGCCTAGTGGTAAGGCGCTTGACTGGTTACCAAGAATCCTGTGTTCGAATCCCAACCGATCCATGAGGAAACCTCAAATAAATTATTCTTATTTTTGTTATTTTTTAAATTTTATTTTTGATACCGTCAATAGGTTAGCAGATTTTGGCTTAATCGAAATCTCCAGTAGGCGTTTCAATGAATCTATTATGAAAGGTTAATATATTTTTTTCAACGATGACTTTTTTGGATTTAAGTGTAGGTAGCCATATTTTGAAACATGTCCATTAATACATCCATTTTCACTCTCGTGAATATTAAACAGTTAATTGAGTAATTACTAATTAAAGACTATTATGTGTTATTTTAAATAGTTATTAACTATATATTATTTCAAATACATGTGTTTTTACAGCATGTAATAAAATTTTGAATTGTACAAATACATCTAAACATTAAAACGTTAAAGTAGTTATTAGAATTTTGATTATAATTATAAAAAATTGAGTACATAGCTAAAAACTGTTCAGCTTAAACAGAGTTTTTCAGCTTAAGTTGCTCGGTATGTTTTTCTAAGTAAAATATGTATTATTTACATATTAGTATATGGAATACTATAAAGTAACACTCAAATCAGTGAATAATAATAATTTATAAATAAACTGCACCCTAATTACCTAATTTATTGCTATTCTTTACAAACATTTTGTTATCATTTACAAAAATATATGAATAATAAATTCTGTGTAAATTGGCAAACAGAATACAGTCAAGAGTTACACAGTGGCATACTTTAATAAAAGACGCATTTAATTTTTTTTAAAAATGTTTTTTAATGATAATTATTTCAAATTGATATTAATAGTGACGTAGGTCGTAGATACATATTATGGTTGCTACTGGCTATTTTATTTATGACAACTTTTTGTTAAGGTACGTCCACACGGCTCAAGCTTTACCACCGACTTGCTTGCACAAACTAGGTTTGTGCAAGTAAACATGTACGTATGGACGGGAAAATACGTACATGTCTACTTGCACAAACCTGGTTTGCGCAAGTAAGTCGGTGGTAAAGCTTGAGCGTGTAGACGGAGCCTTACGATGATTGATGAGTTGATAAAATATTTATTTATTATTTTATTAATTTATTATTTTTTGACTCATAGTAAAATTTGTATCTTTGGTCATTTTTCATGTATATGTAAATTGTATGATTCGTGATTTGAAAATACTAAATATTGTGTTATATTTTGTCCGGAGGCAAATTATGAAGTCCCATCAAAAGAGAAAATTGTGGAAGACTAATGAATTAAAATATCCGTCACAGCATCCTGTGACGGGTATTTTAATATAGTGAACTTGAGGTTACAAAAATTAGTTTTTCTCGGGAACCAGTTTACAGAGGATAATAGTTCAGACACTCATGTGATTTTTCCACTTATGGTGTAAAAAAAAACAAACTAGAAAACGTTTTTATTGTAGTAAATTTTGGCAAAAACTCATTGTTTTGAGGTTCCTGATAAGGAATGACTGAAGAACTCATCCAAGGGTTTGGAAGTGTTTGATAATGATCATGTTAATCGAAACATGTTATTAAAGTTTTAAAAATGGTTTTTTTTGCAAAGTAGTGTTTCATTTATTTATAATTCCCTTCTGTTTTGACACGTTGTGAATATAGTAAAAGTTTTGAGGTTACAAAGATTAACACTGACTTTGTTTTTAAATTGTGACGCTATTATAACATGCCGTTTTTTGCGGAAATTTTTTCAATTAAAATTGACGTGCTTTGTGACGATTCTGATCGTCATAATTGACGAACTAAATTACAGTAGTGTATAAAAAAAATATAAAAGTTCATCCCCAAAAAATCCGACATTTTGTCAAGTTCCGTGGTCAAAACATCAAAACTCTTATAATTTCCTCCAATCTGTCATCGCTTAAATTTTTTTATAGGTTATAAATTTTTGGTGAGGTACTCTATATAATAGATATTTCTGATTGTGAGGTATGGTAATTACATAATTTATTATGTAGGATAACGGATCTCCTCCGGTTAATTGTGAGCTCTCAATCTAACCGACAAAAATTGAAAGTGCTAACCACTAGACCAAATCAAATCATTTTGTTGAACCAAATCAATTCTATTTCTCTTCGCTCGTTGTGGCTGCTAATCTTCTTACAGTTCTAATCCGGTATCATTCCATAAAGTTTACGCAATTTCATTAACACATTATGACTCCGTGTATGAATAATCATACACTGAAAAACAATATAGGCTAACTTCAAAAATGCATCACTGCTGGCATGAGGCAGCGTCAAAAGTTCAAAAACGGATCAGACGCATCACAACGAAAAATCAAAAGTTCATTTTTGCGTGTCAGTCATGTGTATAATGTAGAATTATAACTACTTGCCATATTATGTAGGTATTAACACCAACAGGAATAATTCCGAAAAACAAATTGTTGAAAAAGATTAATGTATTTACCTTTCATTAAAATTGTTTAAACTATGTGAATACATCTTGCACTCAAAATAGGTATGTAATATTTTTTATTCAAATAATGTCAATATTTTCAATTTCAAGTAAGTTCAAGTTGAAATTCAAAGATAATATGTATACCTATACAAGGACTGTATTGCTATATTATCTATAGTCTATCATGCTACATTGTGTGTCTATTACACAGAACAAATAGAACGAATATAACTGTCTCTTTTCTGCAATCACTTATGTGGAAGTATGTGCATCTTAGGCTGCTTAGGTGTCAGTTGCTCAGAACCCGTCGTTCAGTGTAAGTCAGTCAAACAACAATAAATTTGATTGTTGAACCGGCACAAGTAGCGTTGTGGTATCACACACATCACATACATGTGTGTGAACCAAAGGTCACGTGACGGCTATCAGCACTCACACAAACAGAGTTTACCGCACAAATACAAAGAAAACACCGTGCACGTATACAACATATTTTCTATCTCAAGTGGTTACACAGGTTCCAGTAGTATAGAAATATGTATTTTCTCTCTAGATGCTCTATGGTCTATTATATATGTATACATCACCATGATGCCAATATCCCATTCAAAAATATCTAATGTGCATCAAATTTCAAGAGAGCATCAGCAGCGCATCATGTAGACGCATCAGAAAAGTCATGATGCTGCATCGATGCGGTAAAGTTTACATTCTTGAAGTTACCCATATATATGTTTCGAGCCATTACCGTCGACTTGAGATTTTTATTGTACGTATATTTTAAATTGTGACGGACCAAGCATTGTTAACGTTTTCCTTCAAAATCCATTAATTACAGAGTTAACTCTCAATGTTAAGTTTCAATTTAATAGCACATTTCTTGGTCAGACTATTTAAAAAAAAAACCTTCTCCTGTAAAATTTGATATTAGTCGCTTACGATAGTCGGTGGTAACGGCTCGATATAGGTTAAGATTTCTCAAAAAAAAAAATTTTAAATCACTAACTTTGAACACTACACACTTTAATGAATTTTTCACATTTTTTGATTAACACATTACATTATTTATACAAGTTTCCTAGAATTACTGAAATCTTTATTGAGAAACCACTGCAGAATCGTTTGAGGTTTCACAAAATTTCCATCGCAAGTAAACTATTTTTGTGAAATTATTGAAATACACTTGACAAAAACAAACTGTACACGAAGAATTTCAAAATATCTATATACAATATATTATTCAAGATATTTTGTCTCGGTGTAGAAAGGTATGCTTTGATATTTCCGAATGTGCCGCACTCACTTCGAATATAGTACACCGTCGAAACCGGTTGCTACGTACAACCATTCGGTCTTCTATGTGTATGTCTATGATGTCGATGATGTCTATGTACACAAAAACAATGTCTATATGTATATTGTATGTACGTCGAAATCTAACCAACAAACTTGTGTAATGTGTGGATATTTCTGTATTGTAGTGTGATTGTAGTAAAATTATGTGTAAACTGTGGGTAAAGTAGAAATTATGTTCACGAGTTAGTAAACAGAAATATACGGCCGGCGCTTATATTTATAGGTTTCTAAACATAGAGTACAAAATTTGAGTGATTCAAAAGTTATAATACTTATAAGAAACGTTTTTCAAATTGTGTATTTTTATTAAAATCAATTGAAAATACTATTGTCACAGTTAATTTAAGTGATAGTTTTTGTTGTTGTATTTTTTCATTTAAATAATAATGAATAAACATATTATATACTAGCTGTACCCGGAACGTCGTTCACGCGTCGCATTGTTATAAGCCTAATGAGAAGTATTGTAATTATACAAAATTTGTATAGAGCAATAATTTTTGCGTAATGCATGTAGATGCTCAAAATGGCTTTTTATTTTCCCGTAATAAAAAGTATTCTAAGTGTTGACGCAGGTAATAAGCTATCACCACACCAAGTTTCATCAAAATCCGTTCAATAGTTTTTGCGTAATGTGTGCATATGCTCAGAATGGTTTTTCTGTTCTCCCTTTGGGAATGAGACCTATTCCCAGAATAAAAAATATCCTAGTTGTTGACCCAGATAATAAGTTATCATCAGACCAAATTTCATTAAAAGCCGTCCAATAGTTTTTGCGTGATGCGTGAATAGACAGACAGACAGACAAAAATTTTAAAAATCGTTGTTTTTGTATCTACATTGATAACTATTTACAGTATCAGTACAATTTTCAAAAAAATATTCCATGTACAGAAACGGTCTCGTTACAGTTTTATTATAATATGTATAGATTATATTCTAAAGACTTACTGTATCAACGTATAAATGAAGCACCCAGATACGACCAGGATACGATCTAATAATATTCTTTAATATAGTAATCAATGCAATAACCGGTGGTATTCGTAGTGACGTTTTCAAATAATTATTGTCAAAATACAATAATGATAGTCAAAATTTAACTTTTTTGAGAAGAAACAGCAAAATTTTGTAAGAAAAAAAGTGGTATTCATTTTATTTTCAAAATACGTACGTAGATAAATTGTCCTGCAATAATTATAGCCCTATTTGAGTATTTGCTGAAAAATGGACAATGCATTATATTCCTTAAATCTCACTCGTCTCACCTCGTTACCTGCATCAAAGGAACTGCCTACAAACTGGCTTTGGGCTCCATCTAGTTATATAATATAATGGTGTTCATTGGTCTGTGATAATAGTACAATTATCTGATATCAACTGTTTCTATAAAAATGAATAAACAATTTTACTTTAATTTTTCTAAAAATATTTTAAAGTTTAAGGGCGCGCAACTCAGGAACGAAATCGAATTTCAAAATTCGGAGTTCGTTAGACCAGTCCTAGGCCCCTAGAGTCATTCTATTGAAAAACCTTTTATTTGTCGGAATCCTTTGGCTATATGTTTTTCACAAAATTTTCTTTGATATTTTTTACGTCATATTGATCAAAAACTACCTGATATAATTAGGTTTTCAAGGGTGGATTTAACCCGTTAAGCTTGGCTCGCAGCCCCCTTGGGTCTGAATAGAATATGGAAAATTAATTTTAATAAGATATATTATATTAATTTTAAATTAACTATAAATGGTATGACGTCATCAAACAAATGTTACAGGTTTGCCTCTTTTCCTTTTTGTCATTTTTATACTGACGTTGTACGTCTAATTTTGCTCCATTTATTCTTGATGTCATACCACTTTTAATTAATCTGAAGTACCTGCAATACAATCTATAGTTTTGGGTTGGTCTGGTAGAATTAAATAAGGAAGCTTACTTTCGTACTGAGTAGGTATTTTCTAAATTGAAAAAAATTCTTGTAAATGTTTTATTTAAAAAAAAAAAAAAAAAAAAAAAACAACCGATTAATTGAGTTGAAAAACCCACTTGACTTCAAATTTGCATTTAATACAATCAAATTTTACAATCATTGTGGACAATAGTCTAGGCACCCATATATTAACAGACTGAGAAATAAAGAATTAAAACAGTAAAACTGCATTAACATAAAAACAACTAAATTATTACTTATTGTATATGTATTATGTTTTCAAAAACGTTCGGCTTCTCGAAGGACCAATTTCATCTCTTCAAAGACATTCGGCTTCTTGAAGGACCAATTTCATCTTTTCAAAAACATTCGGCTCGAAGGACCAATTTCATGTATAGCATGGAGTTTTTATTTTCCAAAAATATCTATGTAATATTTTTTTTAAATATATAAGAATTTTTTCAAATCACAATAAAAAACAATAATCACTGATTTGATGTTATAACATTTTTATTATTTTTTAAATTAAATATAAAATTATTGCATTTCAACCATTAAAATAAATGGTAACATAAGATCACACGCAAGCGCATACGTGTGTCCTGAATGAAATGCAATTTAATACTAAATTGTTTTTTTATTTTTATAAATAAATTGAGTGTTTTAATGTTTTTACAAAGCTTTCTAAAATTATAATAATAATTTATTTTTTATTTAAAAAATAAAAATTGTATTAGAAATGGATTCTAATGACAAAAATATGTTGGAAAATGGTTTCCAGCACATTACGTAATTTTTACGTCACACAGTAACTTAATAATAATTCCGACCTTGCAATATTCGATGTCTAACACTAGGAGTCTAATTAATGAATGCAGGCGAGAGGCATTGTTTAAATGATTATATGTAGATTATTATTATTAATTCTGCAATTTGACATCATTACAATAATTATTATGAATACACTGACTTAGCAGTCACTGAAAAATTAAAAGAATTTCTAATCAGCCTATTAATAGATATCTTTACAATTTCGTTGCTATGTTACAATTAAATACTGAAATCATTACAATGTTATTTGTATGCAAAAATTTATTTTAAGCAAACAATCTAAAAAGTATTAAGATTATCTCTTCTAAATTATTTTACAGAAGAATAATCAAATTAATAGAATCTGAAGAAGTTACTAAAAAATTCCTTACGTAAACTGCACCTATTTAGACACATATTTAGATATTTTTTGCATTACTTTTCCTTAAAAACCTTTACCTAACCTTAAACAAACTTACTGAGCTAGGTAAACATTTTATTCAATGCACATGCGTCGTATAAGAGCGTTGTCATGGCAACAATATGACGTCAGTAACATAATTAACAAAGGTTATTCCACACATCTAAATTATTTATATGTACATTCAAACAGCCAATCAGAGTAAAAAAAAATTTTAAAATAGTAACCAATTGGTTAATGATAAAACTATCTTGTCAGATTTTAAAATAATTATTGGATCATTTTCCCCACCGCTAGTTCGCTAGTGAAAATATCATAGAACAGAAAATATTGTCAATATGCGACATCTAAAGTGTATTAAACCGATTAGACCGAACTAAAAGTATTTATCGTATTTATCCAAGTGCAAAATTTCTAATTAAAAAAAAAAATGAGAGTTAAAATTCTTGTTTTACACAGCGATACATTATGTAGAAATTACTGACCAAAATTATTAATTTTTGCCAAAAAATAAAAAAATCGTATTTTTTGAAAAGGTGTGACTAGTCTTACCACTTGCGTTCATTAACTTATTCTAAAAAAAAATTCATATAAAGACCAATGAGAGAGGTTTAATTAAAACATTTCTCTTTGAAAATATTTGCAAACAATATTCCTTACCCGTTTTATAATTTAAAAGTTTACAAAATATTACAAATACTTCAATTTTTTCATTAATAAAACAGTTAATAAAACTGTAAAACCATTTATTTTTAACTAATTTTTTTAGTATAAGAGAAGTTTAACATAAAGTATAGTTTAATTTCCAAATTATCGAAAAATTCACTTTAAAAATTCTTCAATTTTGACCATTGAAATCACACTATACCACAAAAAAAAGAACAAAAATAAATTCTTCGACATATTTTACAGTCACCGAATAACAATACGAAACTGTTATATGAAATTTTGGAAGTTGCAACGGAACTACATATTTGGTTACAGTCATTAACATTGAATAACAATAATTTAACTAAAGACATTCAAAAATTCCATAGGACAGATCACTAGCATTTATTAACTAAAAGAAAACTGCAACACAATCTGACACCATTTCACATTTCACTAAAAAATTCAAAATTATTTTCATTCTAAATCTGATTGAAAAATTTAAAAAATATTACTTACTACAACAATTACTTCATGTCAACAATCAAATATTAAATTTTAGATGAGTTTCAAATTAAAAATTCCGTGTAAACAAATCAAAAATATACAAAAATTGTTTTGTTATATAACGTAGAAATATCCAAACTACAAAAAAATCACTAATAATTCGAATAACTGATATATTGAAACAATTAATTACGTCACAAAAATGACAACAATCTTTGTTTGTCCTTTTTTATTGGCAATTTTTTTGTCCAATGTAAAAAAATTTCCAATTTATCACAACGTGCTTTTCAGCCATTTCTAAAATTTTAACAATTGAAAAATGTATAAAAAAACAATTGAAAATCAACGTAATTGTTTTTGAAAATTTCAAAAAAACGAA
This sequence comes from Brachynemurus nebulosus, assembly GCA_035578155.1. NCBI lineage: Eukaryota > Metazoa > Arthropoda > Insecta > Neuroptera > Myrmeleontidae > Brachynemurus > Brachynemurus nebulosus. Next base: position 64,642,881 of record JAPWDM010000002.1, read on the forward strand.
TTATTTTAGTTCAAGGCTCGTTTATTTGCACTTTGTCCAAATTTAGACATTGTAAATATCATATTTTTTTCACTCATTCATACGTGGCGTAATAAATCTAATAAGATTAATTAAATAAAGTTTTTGAATTATCAAAATAAAAGTTTTTTATATTATTCAAATAATTAGCAATTAATAATTCAAACTATTTATTTATATCATAATAAAATAAATGGAAAAATCACGTTTTTTGTAAATATGGGTCAAGTTTCAGCCATTTGTTGTATATGAATAGTGTATATACAAAAATCGTCAGCTTATGAAAAATAATGAAAATAATTGAATTTTTGTAAATAACAGCATATAAAATTTAGATGAATCAATTGAACAATATATTTAAAATTATTTTTTAATATTTTAAATGTTTTTTAACGTTACCTTATATGAAATATCCAATAAAAATCGGCTAGCCGAAATCACAGCACACCATAATTATTTCACCACCCAAACCAAATCATCTTTGTCATTCTCTATATTCTCCAAATAACATACAGAAAGTGATAATAATCTATGAATAAACATATGATATCGGTGTGATATCGAATGTGGTGTCATCTTGTATTTGAATTCGTTAGTATAAGTAGAGTTCGCTGCGGGATTTTTAAAGTAAAAATAGCTGATATTAAAAATATTTCTATCAATTTTGTTGGAAATTGGATATGGTTAGTTTGATAATCAGGCCCGACGAGGGAGTGGGGTAGTTGGGGTTACAGCCCCGAGGCCCGGGCTGGAAGAGAAGGACCATAGTGGTCGGTAGGAGCCAGAGAAAAAGGGGTAGCGAATTTTTTTTCTTATAACTAATTTAGGGGGATAATTTTTTTAAAAATATTCTTTGTTATCGGGGCACGTTATTTTGCTCCACGGCTCTGTTGATTATGCTTTTTTAACGTTGCAAATTTAGAAAAAAATGTTCTCAAACTAGCATTGAAAAAAATATGACTAAAAATTTTTGATGACAATTTAACTTATGTGTATCAAGTCCCATAAAAATATTGTAGTTTTGTCACTTTTATCATTGAAAAAAATTTAGGACAGATTTTTACAGCGAAAAAAATGGTACAAAACATTTCATTGGTCATTTCACTGTAGGTAAACACGATAAAAACGAAACAAAAATTCGTATTGGTAAATTTAACTGATTTCAGAACCATGGTAACAATTTATTAAATAATAACATGAATTATACTATTTTATTCGAAAAAATGCAACCTTCTCGTCTAATAATAAGTGAAAAATCTATAAGAAACTTCTACATTTGATAGAAGAAGATTATATTCGCAATTTTGATGAAACTTTTCTGCTATGTAGAAAAGGCAAAAATAAGGGACCCGTGTTTTTTTATCGGGCATTTTCTACTTTACGGCTGTTACGGGGTGAAACCAACCCCTAAAGATGGGGGTTCAAATTTTATTTATTAGATATCTCAAAAACTATCAGAGATAGAGGAAAACTTTAAATTCACGAAATGTTACCATTTGAAAGATTTATCCACCTGTGTAGGTTAGGCTGCGTTTGCATTTATCAATTGATCGTCAATCATAGCCCAGTGAACATGGAATGTAAATGTGATGTAACAAGGAAATAACAAGTTACGTAACTTTTTTGACTTATGGGTGACATAACAATTATATAAAATTAGAGTTTTATGTTATATACCTAATTGTTACGTAACAGTTACATGCCATTGTGACTGTAATAAAATGTCACATTTGTGACTGCTATGTTACATTTAGATGATGTATTAAGGTTGCTTTGATAAAACGTCACAGTGTGACTCTTATGTTATGTCTTCGCAACCTAACAATGTTACTTTGATAAAACCTCACAGAACTGACTCTTATGTTATGTTTTTGTGACGTATCAACGTTACTTTAATTAAATGTCACAACCATGACTCTTTTGTTATGTCCTGATGACCTAACAATGTTATTTTGAACAAAACGTCACAACAGTACTCTTATGTTATCTTTTTGTGACGTATTAACGTTGTTTTAATGAAATGTCACAATCATGACTCTTTTATTATGTTTTTGTGACGTATCAATATTAATAAAACATTTCACTTGTCACTTTTGTGAAATGTTTTGTTACCATATTAATTTTAAATGTATCAATTCGTGAGGAATTATCCATTTAAATATTCCTGCAGTTTTTAAATCTATCCCCTGTTGGCGTCTGATGTAATTAAATTTCATCCATCAATTTTTGTATAGGTTGATTTATGTTATTTGTTACATAGGTTATGGGGTTATATTATATAATATAACCCCATAATATATGATATAACCCCATAATATATATATATAATATAACCCCATAAACCATATAACAAATAACATAAATCGACTTATACAAAAATGGATGGATGAAATGGATGAACGAACGTTTTATTAATATTGATACGTCACAAAAACATAACAAAAGAGTCATGATTGCGACATTTCATTAAAACAACATTAATACGTCGTTAAAACAACGTTAATTTTGTTACATATTAATTTAAAAATAAAATTTTATGAAAATTCTTATAAGGCTTTATTTACTATTTTATGATATATATTAATATATAACGATCAGAATAAATAAGTGAGTTTGGTCTAGTGGTTAAGACTGTCGATAATTTAAAAGATGCTTCAGCTTGGATAATGGTTCGAATCCTACAGCAGTCAACAAAAAAAAAAAAAATAATTTAGGTGTATGTATATGTCAATAAGTTGGTAATATGTGTATGTAATGTTAATAAGAAACAAAAAAAGGGAATTTTGAATTTGCTTTTTGCAAAAGAAGGCGTAATTTTTATCTATAAGGTAACATCAAAGTTATATTTTCTTAAAACGTAACAAGAACATAACAATGTTACGTCACATTGTTACGTTTATAAGTGGGAAATTGTAAGTTACATGTGAGTCATATGTGACTCACATGTTATGTAACATGTGACTTTCAGTTTGGTCACTGTGACATAAAATTTACAGAAAAATGTTCACTGGGAGGCAGCGTTTTTCCCATCTGCACCAAACTGCACAGCAGACGATTTTTGTCATTCGTTCGGTTTTGCCACGTGCAGATGATATTTGTCGTGCGTTTGGTTTTGGTATTTCAATGGGTGCGTTTGGCAGAAAAAAGTTCTTGTTAGGACTAAAGCACAAACTATACTATACCATTTTCAGCCAGAACGCGCTTATATTAGGCGCTAATTTGTTCCGCCATGTTTGTTTATATTTATTTTTAAAGAAGTTATTCTGTGAATAGTTGTTCTGTGCAATTTTTTTATTTAATATTATTAACAATTACAAACAATGAATCAACAAATAATGAAGACCTATGTATACAAAAATCGTAGATTTAATATATTAGAGGTTATGTTTCTCAGTGAAAACTATTTTTGTGTCCTAGCGGAAAGTAGCATACACAGCACGACCGCCATTTTACTTATAAAAGTTTGTAAGTTCTATTTTCTGCCAAACGCACCCAATTTTCGTCAAAAATATGCGCAGATATTGCAGCACATATAAAATGTCTGCCACTTTTATTGTTAATATTATGGCATATGAAAGCATAAGTTAAAAAAACTGTATGAAAAGAAGAGATAAAATGGAATCAAAACAAGAAAATGGAAACACTAAGTACGTAAATTTGATAATATTTTCTCCTTTCTTTTCCCTTCTTTTTTAACTTGGTTCAAAAATTTAATATAACCAAATAAAATATGTAAGTATGTGTATAAAATTCAACAAAATTAAATACAGTAGAGCATCAGTTTTGTCAAGAAAAAGTAGTCTCCAAAAGTGGTGCTTGACAAGTGATGCTTTCTGACCAAGGGCGATTCACAAATATCGTAAGATTATGTTTTGAATTAAAATTATGTTTTTTTTTAAATATTAATAAAAGAAAAAAAGAAGTGAAGAATTAAAAATTATTTATCTCAGAAAATATTTTTTCATTTGTCGTTTTATTAATTTGCTTTGATATAATTTTGTCTACATTTTACGTACGATAAAAACCGCCACAGAACAGAATACATATAGATAAACATTCTATGTACAATAATTAAAATCTATATTCCCACACTTTGAGGTCTGTTGTTGTTTGTCACTACTATTATCGGTATATTTATTTCTTTCTTTTGATAAAATCATGCGTCATGGTCTATTGCACATGGATTTAATTTAATATTTATGTACTTGACATTTTTGATGCAACTTTCCAAAAGTGATGTTGACTAATTTGATGCTCTCAAAAAATTTCCAAAACTGATGTTTCCATTATCGGTGCTATACTGTATAAATATATAATTATGAATTTGCAATGGTCATTTACATTAAATCAGGAGTCAGGACTGGAAGGGTGAAAACTGGGGTAAATTTTTTGGTACAACCATAACTGAAATTTGGTCTATTGTTAGTTTGTTATATATTGGGGTCCAACCAGTTCTGAAAAACTGAATTGTTTGAATAAAAAACAAATAATTTCAAAAAATAGTTGTTTCTTTAATTTAAAAATAAAATTTATACAAAGTTCAGATATATATACAACCCACGGCATTTGTCTAACAAAAACAATATCAAATTTTTCTTGTAAAGTACTATATAATAATATCTAATTAAGTTCGGAATGAGTCGTCTTTTCAAAACTCTGTGAAGACTTGTCAATATCAATAATTTCTATGATTATAAATAACTAATTTATTAATTACATAACAATTGATTAAAAATAACAAGAGTAATTAAAAAATAAATTAACAATTTAAAAAAAAATTCTCGTCGTCTTTCTGTGGCCTATAAATTAGAACGTATAAAAAACCAATTGTTGTCAGAGAGCAACAATTAACTAAGAGCACAATAATTAAAGCTGCTGTCCCGATTAATCTTCATATTCTATTATTAAATCTTCAGCCTCTAATTTCGTTCCCATATCGACCAAAATATTCTTAATTTTACCAGCTCGTGGACTTTGAACGATCGTTTCCATCTTCATCGCCGAAAGTACGACCACAGGTGTGCCTTTGTCAATTGTTTCGCCCGGTTTCACTCGGACTTCGATCACAGTTCCAGGCATGGGAGCACCCAATTGTTTAACGTTGCCTTTTTCCGCTTTCGGATGGATATGGACTTCGGTGCCGGCATCTTTATCTTGAATGTAAATTGTTCGTAACTGACCGTTTAATTCGAAGAATACCTATAAATAAAAATTTATTAATATACTGGAAATTTTTACAAACTTGCCAAAATTACCTTTCGTTGACCTTCTTTGGTAAGATTTTCGGCCATAGCAAGGGCTCGAATCACCAATGTTTTTCCTTTTTCAATATCTACGTTGATAACTTCACCAATTTTCGGTCCAACAAGGAAAACTCGTGTTTCGAGATCTTTAACGGGCCCGTATTTTTCTCGGAATTGGAGATAATCTCGTGTTACTTGTGGATAAAGGGCGGCTGACATGACATCATATTCACTAATTGCCTTCTTGTGCTCGACAACTTCCTCCAAATCGGCTTTGATTTTATCAAAATCGAGTGGTTCTAAACTGGCACCAGGTCGACCTTCAATTCGTGGCATATTCTTCAAGACACGTGAACGGAACGGTTCTGGGAATCCACCGTACGGTTGACCAATGGCACCTTGCAAGAATTCAACAACCGATTTCGGGAATGATAATTCTTCGGCACGTTCTTCACACTGTTCACGCGTTAATTTGTTTTGGACTAAGAATTGGGCCAGATCACCGACCACCTTTGACGAAGGTGTTACTTTGACTAAATCGCCAAGAATCTGGTTGGCATCAATGTACGCCTTTTTGACTTCTTCGAACTGATCACCCAATCCAAGTGAATACGCTTGGAACTGAAGGTTTGTGTATTGGCCGCCAGGGATTTCGTTTAAGTACACATCTGCGTTGCCGGATTTCAAGAAGGTGGTACATTCAAATGGTGCGTATAAGCCTCTAAAATAAAAAAGGGAAGCATAAATATCGGAATTTTCTGACGTAGTGGGGTCATTCCATGTCAATTCATCCAATTCACCATTCTGTAGCAAATTTAATATATAGTTTTTGGTGATATAACTACAAATTTAGGTTCAGGAGGCAAATTCTAGTTATTGACCAAGTTTTTCCAATTCCAAAACTTTGTTATTCTATAACTCAGAAATTAATCAAGATATTGGAAAAAAATTTGATGTGGTTCGTGACATCTATGGTTTGAACCAACGCACCAAGTTTCATCAAATTCTGACAACCTTGGATATCAGTATGTCCTTTGGCTGGATTAATTGGCTTTTCAATATCTGGATTAATTTCTGAGTTATAGAATGATCAAGTTTTGGAAAAAAACTCGTTAATAGTGTGGCACTGGTCACTTCGGGATGCTGCATCGTTTTACGTTTTTCATAATAAATCTGTTATTTATTAAGTTATAGAGGTCCTAGTTGTACCATTTTTTTCAGAATAAGAAGATAGTGTTGTCTTTTATTGTCACATATATTTCTCTCTTTGTTTCCTTTGGCATGTTAACATGCTAATGGCACTGAATCGGTTAAATTTGCTACAATGGTGAAATAAAATCGGTGGGCTTTTGAGTTTAAACCTGCTGGATGATTTGACATGGAATGACCCAGTGTTAAAATTTGCATTACCTGGCCTGTTGCCAGTACGCTGAATATGCTGACACATCAGATAATTCGATCTGCGAATCATGTTCAGTTCCTTGGAGCGCAGCTACCACAGCGCCCATACTTGGCTGACTGGTCAATCCTGACATCGAATCAACCGCCACATCAACAACATCAGCACCAGCTTCAATGCACTTCAGAGTTGAAGCAACTCCATTTCCAGACGTGTCGTGCGTGTGAATATGAATCGGAATATCATTTGGCAATTTCGACCGAAGTGCACTTACTAATAGCGTAGCAGATTGGGGTTTCAAAAGACCCGCCATATCTTTAATAGCCAATACATGAGCACCAGCCTTAACCAACTCATCGGCCAACTTTGTGTAATAATCCAACGTATATTTGGTTTTTTTCGGGTTACTAACATCCCCCGAATAGGAAATCGCGGCCTCAACAACACCACCAGCTTTTGCCGCCGCTTCCATGCCCACGATTAAGTTTGGCAAATAATTGAGCGAATCAAATACACGGAAAATGTCCATTCCCGCTTGCACAGCCAATTCACAAAATTTAAAAACAACATTGTCCGGATAATTTGTATAGCCGACAGCATTAGCACCACGAAGTAACATTTGGAAGGGTATATTTGGAATTAAGGCTCGCATTTGTTCGAGACGTTCCCACGGGCATTCATGCAAAAATCGTAATGATACATCGAATGTGGCACCGCCCCAATTTTCCAACGCATAGAATTGATTGAATTTATTTGCAACAAATGGTGAAATCTGGAAAAATTAGCATTTTATTTATTTATTTAATTCTAATAGATAAAGGATAGATAACATTGTGAACTGTAAACAAAAGTGAAATCCAATCAAAATTTGTATTCCTTAAAATCTGGATCTAATAGGTCCAAAAGAGGGTATTCTAGTTTAGAAATTCGAAAAAATTGATTTTTCTTTTTTTTTTTATATAAGTTCAAACCTTTAATAATAAGCCTCTAAAAGGATTTATGAACATTCGAATTATTTTCGGAGATATGGTTATTTTTAACTTCCCATAGGAAGTTATTGTAATGGGTCCGATTTTACGAATCGTTAATTTTGACATATCTCCACGTTTCAAGGTCACTAGAATCCGAATCCATCGTTTTTAGTGTGATGTCTGTGTGTGTGTTCGTTAGTTCGTTCGTGAATTTTTTTTCGTCTCGCATATTTCGAGAACAAAGGATGATATCAACTCCGGACTAATTTCATTAGATGCGTAATCAAAAAATGAAGACCGGATAAAGTGTTCAGCAAATTCGGATTAGCGGTTTGTTTTTTGTGGTAAAAAACGGAATTAACTTTATTAAGATAACATAGATTATATGGATTTTTTACCATAACATTATTATATAAAGGCTTAAGAACCTTCCTTGATGTTAAAAACGCCAGTATTTTATTATAAAATTTAAAAAAAAAAAAAACGAAATAAGAAACTTTTTTTGAAATATATTTTGTTTCGCATATCTTGAGAACAAATGATGTTATCATTTGTTTGATAAGGATGGAACCCCCACCCTTAGGTACAGAAGACGAAGCCACCGGTATGGTGCAAGGAACAAAGCCTCTATCAGGGGCCCAGGGGAGAAGTCGCCTAAAATGAAAAAAGAATTATTTATGTACAGTAGTCTCTAGTCTTGAAGGACACCCAATGGAAAGTTGACAGTGTGGGTAGAGCTGTCCCCCCAATTTTTTTTTTTTATTTCGCCTGTAAAATCACCTCAAGCCTCTAGACTAGAATATCCCCTTGATAAAAATTTTCACATAAAATCTTGAAATTGTTTTTTTCAATTTAAACAATCATATCAACCAACAATTCTTATGTTCAACCATTTTCTAGTATAAATTTAAAACCATTGTGAATTTAAATAACGGTGATACCTAACAAAAAATTTTTGCATTTTTCAAATTTTTCTTATCTATTATGTCTCTCTTAAAAATTTGTCACCTAAATTCTCCAAAAATGTTTCAAAAATTTTTTCAAAATATTTTCCCTCTTATTTTATAGAATGGACATGTGATATCCAATGCGCATGTGTAATAGTATGTTATTAAAAATCTTTTTATTGAGTGTCTTCGTTACCCTCATCACTTCTAAATGATGTAGGCACATGCGCACACTAGTTAAAAACTGCGCGACAATTGGCGGGAATTAGCAATGTCCAATGTCAATTCCCGCACAGTTTTTAATTAGTGTGCGCATGTGCCTACATCATTTAGAAGGAAGTGAAGAGGGTGACGCATACACTCATTATTATAGTTTAAAATAACCTTTAATTTTTTATCAAAACTGCACTCATTGACCTAATTATTTCAAAAATTTTTAATTCCATTGATTTCATACAATGTTTTGTATTAAATGTCTATTTTTCATTCTCTTCAACTTTTATCAATTATTATCCTTTGCAATTTGAAGTGTTTCGTTTTCAAATTTGATAATTTTGTTATTTTCTTTTGTTTTGTGAAGTTTTTAGACTTTATAATGAGTCTTTTGATTTTCCTGATGATGATGCTAAAATCGAAACCGATCGAAATAATTTTATAAATATATTTACCCTCAAGAGATCATAGGTTCGAACACGTGTGGCTAATAACGACTGATGTGCATCACGATATGTTGTGTCCATGAATAGGACACCCTTGTGATCTCGCACAGCTTTGGCGAAGGCTTTAGGACCATCCTTTAGCAAAATGTCTCGGAAACCACGTGGCGGAACGGCTCCTACAATATGACAAACACTTAAATGACCTAATTTATCAAAAGGGTCGTCATGGTACATGCAGTAAGACATTTCTTGTGAAACATTCGGAATAGATAACATTTAAAATTTTTGTTAAGAAATAAGAAAAGTGATAAGAAATTATAAAATAAAAAAAAAAATGAAGAAAAAAGAAAAATAACCACCATAAAATAATTTTTTCTGATATTCCTTTTATTTGTTTTGATCGTTTATTTCAAATATATTCTTCTTAACCTAAAGATGTCAGGTTTTTTCGGTTAAACCCACAGACCAATGAACATATTATTAATTATATAAATGTATAACTGAGGCAGCCAGATACAACTAGGATACGACCGAATAGTATTCTGTAATATAGTAATCAATGCAATAACCAATGGTATCCGCAGTAATATTTTCAAATAATTATTGTCAAAATATAATATTGATAATAAAATTTTACTTTTTTAAGAAGAAACTGCAAAATTTTGAAAGATAGAAAGTGGTATTCGCTTTATTTTCAAAACACGTACGTATAAAAATTATGTCCTGCAATAATTATAGTCGCATTTGCTCAGAAATTGATATTATATTATATTCCTTAAATCTCACCCGTCTCACCGTGTTACCTGCTTCAAGAAAAATACCTACAAACTGCCTTTACGATTTGTCTAGTAGTATTCATTGGTCTGTGGTTAAACCCGACCTGAAACATTTCAGTTTCATTACGAATTTATAGTGCAAATAAAATGATGTAACTACTTAAAACAAAAAACACTTAAAAATTACAAAAAAGTTAACCACAAAAATGAAAATAAAAAAATAAAATAATTACGTGTCGCAATCTCCTCGCCGTCTGAGTCGCTCGTGGTCTCACCTGCGTCAATATAAAGTTTCACATGCAAGTTACAACCAAAAAAAATAAAATGCAAAACAAAAAAAAAAAAGATATTAATCACAAAAATGTTGGGAACGGGATAGCACCCCCAAATTGTTATTAGCCAATCAAGGATCCACTAAGGCTAGGAATTTGTGTTGTGGTATGGAAAAATTAAAATAGAAATAAGCAATGGAACATATAACACGGATATAGTGAATAAAATAAAAAAAATTTTGATTTTATATAATCGAAATAAAAGGTGCAAAAGAACCTAGAAATAAAAAAAAAATAAATAAATAAATTATATAATTTTTTCATAAAATGGAGATTTATTGTATCCAGTAATATTCTTGTTGGACTTAAATTAGAGATTCCACCTTTCAGGACCGTGGAGAGAAATGGCGAGCCCCGGGAATAAATTAGATTTTAAAAATATTTTCTCCAAAAATATAAGTGGGCCCTCTACCGAAAGTTATGGGCCCTGTTCTCAACTCCGAGCTCCGAGGCTATCCCGCCTTCTCGTCGGGCCTGCCACCTTTACAAACACTGATGGTGGAACACAACGATTTCTCCATCAATGTTCTAAGGCAATAAACTTCTGTACTGAAATAATATTCCCAATTTTTTGCGAAACTATCTAAATTCAAAAATTCATATACATGAAGGAACGCTTCGAAAATCGCTAACAGGTTTATTTCTGTCTAGGTCCTGTTGATCTGAAGTAATTAAGAATTTTTAATTTCTTAAGTAAAACATGGCCGAGGAATTTCCAAGCTTCTACATTAACAGTACTCAGAGCTCACTGAAACAAACATATTAAGCGATCTTCTTTTCTGAATATAAAAAAAGAAAAGCTTCTCAGTGAGTTCTTTATTAAGGCTAAATTTCATCTGCCTAATCTTGTAGCTTAAATAATTCTAAAACCAACACATGAAGTTTCCCAAAAACCTTTTGGCCGTTTCCTTTTTTTATATCCATATACTTTGTGTAAAACCCAGTTATAGCATCCCTGCACATATCCCCCCTCCCGCTATATTGCGTATCCAGTGATTATACCCCTGGCTTGATCCTTCATGTATTTTGTTGAAAAATCTAAGCAATTGTGTTACAGCTACCTATTTTTTGATTGATGATGTAATAACTCGCAAAGATCTTTTCAATATTTTGATCAAAATTAGTCAAAAAAACAAATTATATACATACATAAAAGCCAAAAAGCAATTAAATCAAAAATTACCCTTATTAACTGGAGGCACATGTGGCACTACTTCTTCGGGCATCTGCTTCGTCGCCAATGGTGTTTGTGGTCCATTCACCAAAACTTCACCTAAATAATTCAACAATTTTTGGGCACGATTTTGTGACGGTTGAAAATGGAATAGTTGTGGATTCTCGTCGATGAAATATGTATCAACGCTGCCATTTAAGAATTTCTGGTTTTCCAAAACGTTTAGTAGGAATGGAATGTTTGTTTTAACGCCTCGAATACGAAATTCACGCAAGGAACGATTCATTTTGGCACACGCCGATGGTAAATCGCGGGAGTGTGCGATCACTTTGACAAGTAGAGAATCGTAGTATGGGGTGATGACAGCGCCGGCAAAAGCGGATGCACCGTCTAAACGGATACCCATACCTTCACCCGATCGGAACACTTCAATACGTCCGGAATCTGGTTGGAAATTTTTCGCAGGGTCTTCCGTTGTCACTCGGCATTGAATTGCGAATCCCTATTATCATAAAAGATCCTCAATAAAAAGTATTTCTGATCCTTATTATTGTGGACTTACATTCGTGTGGATTTTATCCTGCGTCAGCCCCATTTCAGGTAATGTCATGCCTTCGGCCACTCGAATCTGTGATTGGACCAAATCCACGCCAGTAATTTCTTCGGTAATTGTGTGTTCCACTTGTAATCGAGCATTTACTTCAATGAAATAGAAATTATTTTGTGCCGGTTCGTACAGAAATTCCACGGTTCCTGCATTTTCATAGCCAACATGATTGGCTAATTGAATGGCACACTTCAACATTTCGTCACGAACTTTTGGGTCTAGATGAGGTGCTGGCGCCATTTCGACAACTTTCTGATGGCGACGTTGTACCGAACAATCTCTTTCGTATAAATGGACAACATTTCCTGCCTTATCCCCTAGCAATTGGACTTCTATATGTCGTGGACGTTCAATAAATCGTTCAATAAACATGGCACCATCTCCAAAGGCAGCTTTTGCTTCTGACGAAGCCCGTTCGAATAGTTCTTCGACTTCTGTCATTTTACGGACCACTCGCATACCGCGACCACCTCCACCATAAGCAGCCTTTCAAGAGAAAAGAGTCTGAATTATACCAAAAATTGTTCTTTTGGTAAATATTACCTTAAACATGACGGGTAAACCATGCTTTTCACAGAATTCTCTGGCTTCTTGTGCCGTTCGTACAGGACCATCCGTGCCAGGAATGATTGGAACCTCTGGACAACAAAGGAACCCCAAATAATGTCAATGTCTCAAAAAATAGCTCAAGAAAACTTACTTGCTGCAATTGCTGCCTGCCTTGCAGCTACTTTATCACCCATTTGTTGGACCACTTTCGGCGATGGACCAATATATCGAAGCCCGGCATCGATTACCGCCTGTGCAAAGTCGGCACGTTCTGACAGGAACCCATAACCAGGATGAATGGCATCGACGCCTGTCTCTTTTGCTATTTCAATAATTTCCGGTATATTTAAATAGGCTTGCACGGGCGGTAATCCTTTACCCACCAAATAGGCCTCATCGGCTTTTTGTCGGTGAATTAACGATTTATCTTCGTTCGAATAGATGGCTACTGTTTTGATTCCTAATTCGGTACATGCTCGAAATACTCGAATAGCAATTTCGCCACGATTCGCTGCTAAAACTTTACGTATTGGTTTATATTCGACTTTTCCCGATGCATACGTTCGTTTAATTCGTTTAAAATTATTTAAATATTTTGTCTTCGATCCAATTACTCGTGTTATTTGCATTTTGAAAAATTTATCCTATCCTATGATTACGTTTTGTGAAAATTTTTGAACGTTTTTCGTTAAAATGATAAGCCGGGTTGTGGTGTGATGACTGGCTTATCGGTAAAATGAAGAAAACTTATACCTGTAATTAAAATAAAATCTCGAATTAGTACCGACAAGCGAAAACTTTTTATTAGTCTATAGATTTGTTGAAGTAATTTCGTTATAAAGTTTTATTCTATGTTTTTATTTTGGTAATTATTTTCCTGCCTAGCAATCATTTTGCTGAGACCCTCTCTAAAAGGTATACCATCCTTTATCTCTTTAAATCAGTTATTTAAAATTAGTTTAATTTCACAACGGAAAAACTCTTGCAAATAATTGCCGTATTATCTGGATCAATACTATATAGGTTAAGTTTTAACTCTAAAAAAATTCTTGCAGAACACGGGGGAAGTTGAAGGACAGCCTTCACAAGGTACATTGTGAAGGATAAATAGATCAAAATTTAGAGTAAAAAACAATTTTATTGATATGTAAATATCTATATGGACGCTTGGGGCTAAAGTGAACCCAGATTTGTTAATGGTACGCTCGTACGAGCCCGCTTTTATTAAATTCGGAAGAAAGCGAGAGGTAGCGTGCGGTTAAAGGAGTGAGAAACTAAACAACATGGTACCGTTCTTACTCACTCGTAACATTCGAACGATGCTAGCAGTCACAGCTGTTGTTGAAAAATTTAAGCAATTGCTATAACTATCTATTTTTTATTCTATGTTTTTATTTTGGTAATTATTTTCCTGCCTAGCAATCATTTTGCTGAGACCCTCTCTAAAAGGTATAACGAAATTGAAGGGACCGGGTATTTTATTATGTTATAAAGAATTTTCGTTATATGGAGAGTAAAAGAAAACAATATAATTTTACGAATACAACTTACGAATTTAGTAAGTGGTTTTAATTTTGACTGAATTAAATGACACTTTTCGTCAATACACAAACTCTTTCTTTTACTCGCCATGTTTACAGTTAAAAAAACTAAGAATATGATAACGTAAAGACAGCAATAAGACAATAGTACGGAAGTACAGTAGGCAAAAACATGTGCTAGGCAATTACAACACACAAATAAACGGATTTCTAAGAATCCCTTTGTGCGTACGAAATATTTACGACTCTGTATCACTATTGTGTTTGAAAGTCAGTGAAATAAAAATTTTTTTTGGTTTAAATAATGACGTATTTTTCGCTATTGACAGTGGTTGTTACGTTATAAAGAGTGTTTCAATATACGGATGATAATGTAAACCAAACAAACCTTAACAATTTCTACGTTTTAAGGAGTTTTTCGTTAAATAGAAGTTCGCTATATAGAGTTTACACTGTATTTAAAATTAGTTTGAAATGAACTATACTTATGAATTAGTTGTGGGATCATTTTAACAATTTACAATAACGTCATAACGTGGATGTTTACATATCTTAAGGTGAGTCCCAGCACTCACAAGCTCTGTTTTGTAAATAAAAACCCACTAATTAGTAAAAAAGTCTCTATAACTTATTGTTAGAAAATTTGACTTTAGAATCTTTATTATTGACTGAACCTCTACACATGCCTCTAAATAAATAATTCCAGATTTTTTTTAACAATCGGTATAATTTATCATGTTTTACATTACTTTTTAAAACAATTCATATATTTATTGACACAGCGTTGCATTAAATTCATATTTTCTGTTTTTCAAACAATTATAGAACAAGACTACGTTAATATTTTATAAATAGAAAGTAAATTTTTAAAAAATATGTCAAATTGGCGTAGGAGCTTATTTTTTTGTTCACAGACACAGGTGGTCAAATTTTATAAATTTATATAATAAGCACAGCAAGAGATAGAATTAATTATTTTATTTAAAATAAATTCAAGTAAAATGTGTTACTTGTATCTATTTTATATTTACAAAATTTAAATATATACATATGTATGCATGTAATTATAATATTGTAACAATTACTATGTCAAGTTACACTACAGTGACAGAATATGTATGAATCTACAATCGGCCAGTACAATCGGGCACATGGATAATCAGGGCACAGTGCCAAATTGTCGCTTTTATTAACTAAATGAAAAATAAAAGATATTTGTATGTGTATTTTTGTTCCGGTGAAGAAAGGAAATATGTCTGGCATTATGTAAATTATTCGAATATTTCAAGCTGCTTTTAAACTTTTTAGTACCACTGAAAAACATGTATATGTTAAATTTCTAGGATCAATTTATTAAGGAAAAAATTGTGTAATTCGAAAAAAATTTTAACAGAACTGTTTTAGAAAAGTTTTTATAAAATCAATTAAATTTTTCAAAAGTTCATTACGGGAAATCAAAAAATTAGCAAATTCGTAGACTTTGTTAAGTCGAGGATGTGCTTATTGTTGAGATTATGGTTAGCTGAGCTTAGTGATGAGCAAAATTAGTCTTGGTCTTGCAGTCTTGTCTTGGTCTTGCATTTTTTGCAAGACCAAAACCAAAATGCAAGACCAAGACCAAGACTATGTATACCAAGAGCAAGACCAAGACCAAGACTATAATTATGGCTACAAGACCAATACCAAGACTCAAGTGAGCAACACCAAGACAAAAGCAAGAAAAAAGCAAGACTCTTGCTAAACTATTTAAATAGTTTGAAAGTATAATTAATACGTAAAGATAGTAAAAATTCTGATTTTAGAGGAAAAAAATTCGTTAAAAAAAAAAAGCAAGAAAGTGCAAGATTTTTTAGCAATAACAAGACCAAGATCAAGACTGCATTTTGCAAGACCAAGATCAAGACTGCATTTTGCAAGACCAAGACCAAGACTCAAACTGCTCTAGCAAGATCAATATCAAGACTCTTAATGCAAGAACAAGACCAAGACCAAGACTGCCAAGTCTTGGTCTTGGTCTTGCATTTGCTCATCACTAGCTGAGTTGGAACTACAACATTCCGTTGACTGAAATTGGCTAGTTCATGAATCAAAAGCTATATACAAAACACGGAAGTACCATTTACATAGTTCATTGCCATGTGGCCCCATCAAAAGCAATACTTGCTCCTGAATATAGGCAATTACATTGAGTCGCCAAGTGGCCCCATAGCTACTGATTTGTAAATAAAGTGGCCCCATCAACACAAACACCAAGAGCAGTACTTGCTCCTGAATATAGGCGAGTACATTGAGTCACCAAGTGGACCTATAGCTACTGATTTGTAAATAAAGGGAAGAATTGGAAACTGGAATATTTTTAATCATTTGGATGGGAAATCGTTGCCTTTATTGGTATTATAATAAGAAAGGAAACTATTCTAAACATTTTAATTTAGAGGGTTAAGAAAATTTATTTGTTCAAAAAATGTTTTGTTTAATCAATAAATTCATTTAACAAATAAGAAATAACAATCCCGGTTTCTGAAAATAAAAAATATTCCAAAATCTATGCTATTATGCAATCAATTGAATAAATATGTCAAAACAGTTGCCTACAATGCAATATTGTGGATATTGTACATACTAAAGTAAAACCCGAAAAGGTTTACTGTTTTGAACATTTTTCTAGAATAATTAAAATCTTAGAAGACAAAAAAACGGACCTCAATGACTTAAAATCAATTGTAAAAATAATAAAACAAATATTTTACTTAGCAAAAAAATACCACTTGCTTTAATTAATTGTGACAATTGTTTAGAGCTTATTTACTCATTTTCAAACAAATTTAACTTTTTATTACGTCATCACGTACATCTAGTCAATGAAATTCGTAATTTAAATTCTAAAAAATCTAATATTTGAACTTTTTGCAGTAATTTCAGTACCATTTATGAAATTAAAAACGTAAAATTGACAAAAAAAATGAAATCCAAATTTGTTGGATAATAAAATTTAAAAAATATTTTAAAATTACTCTGATATAAACATAATTTATCAGTTACTGGTTAAAAACAATTTTTTTTACAGTAATTTAGTTCTAAACATATATAATATATTTAAACCAAAATCGAGTTTTTCCTTAAAGAAATGTAAATAGTTTCTTACGTTGTTCACTCAAAATGCTGATAAAATAAAAGGAAAAAAGATTAATAAAACTCCGTATACTCCTACTAGGTCATTTAAAACAACATTAAAATTTGTAAATAAATAAATTATTACATATCAAATATCCATTTATCAAATAAATAAAAATATTCAACCAATTTAAAATAAAAATAATTATACACCTATTTCCTTTAGTTACAAAAAATACTAAAAATATTACATACTTGAGAGACTGACTTACAAGTCTGGCCTTAAGAAAAATTACTTTAAAAATAATGTGCATTAATAATAAGCAACAAAATTAATGTAATTGTTTAATTGATGTATATTAAACAATTACATCTTTATTTATAAAATAATTCTAAGAATTACATTAAAATTATCATTAAATATAAATTACATAATATTGTATTCACGTATAATAAAAAAATATGATTTTTAATATACGTTGTTTAAATTTAATGTAAATCGAAACTTTTTTGTTCAACAAATTAATTATTTATAATTGTGGTTTATTAAATAAGACATTAGATTGTTTCCAAGAAATTCAGTTACATAACGGTGATAATTTCCAACAAATCGGGACAATATTATAAACAATACGAGGTAAAAATCTATATAAATTATTTCCCGGCGTTTCCACCATCAATAACATTGTATTACATAATATTATGTAATTAACACCATATTAATTGGTATTTTTTGCTGATGAATAAAAAAAAGAGCATTTTAAAAAATTTTCTATACAAATAAAATTGAATATGAGGACAACTTTTATAAACGAAAAAAAAAATTCAGTATGATTTTCATGTATTTCTTGCAAAAATATACACGAAACATTCAATATAAAATACATAAAATAACCATAGTTTGCTCTCTTGGTAACTTCGACTCAGTTCCACCATTAGTAGCAGTAACATTTGGACGTGTAATATGAAATGTCGCTTTTAAATCACTTGGTATATCATGTAATTTAAATAAATATTGACACTTTCTTAAGCATTAGAGACACGTTTACAAGCAATTTTTTAATTTTAAATATAATTCTTGTAGCCTGGAATCATTTCCGCCATTAAGAGGAATAATATTTGGACGTGTAATATGAAATGTCGTTTTCCGACCACTTGGTCTACGATGTAATTCAGATAAATATCAACACTTTCTTAAGCATTAGAGAAATGTTTAAAAACAATTGTTTAATTTTAAATTGAATTCTTCGAGCTTGGAATCATTTCCGCTATTAGTTAAAATAACATTTACTCGTGTAATATAAAATGTCGCTCTCCAACCACTTGGTCTACCGCGTAATTCAGAAAATTATCGACACTTTCTTAAGCATTAGAGAAATGTTTAAAAGCCATTCTTTAATTCGGAATAGAATTATTGTATCCTAAAATCATTACGGCCATTAATTGGAATAAAATTTACTCGTGTAATATGAAATGTCGTTTTCCAAGCATTTGGTCGATCATGTATCCCCACCAAGCCCTACCTATTGTGCTATTTGTGTACTATCATGTATCGTAAAAAAAGCTAAGCCCTGAAAATTACTTTTTTACACCCTAACACTATTTTCGAGCTTAAAGTTCGGCTCGCCGTTTTCTTTTTTTAAAGCAAAAGTAAAAATTATAATTATTTTTGTAATTCATTTTAATTCACAAATATTTCTGTGGACTCCTGGTACCTTATGGCTTATGGTGCCTAGAGCGAACTATGATTGTTTATGTATTTTATATTAAATGTTTGGTGTATTTACTTTTTCCTTTAAAACAATGTTTCGGTATAAAAAAACTCATTTTTTTTTTAAAAAAACTAAAATACTTTTTTTACTTTGAAATTTACCTCCTACGTTATTGTTATATTGTGTCAAATTTTAAATATTTTCAAAAAAAATTCCGACGTAAGACACCTTTATTGTTGGGAACAGCATTGATAACATATTTTCGAGAAAGATTATTTACACGTCGCGAAGATCTTTTGTGTACTTTTCGAATTTAATAGCTCATGTCGAACCATTTCCTGATAGCAGTTTATTTATAGTTACATTATTTATCAACGAAAATGTTTATTGCTGCCTAACAAGGATACATTATTACCAGTAATTACATAAAAACAATCATTTTCTGTTTTTATTTATGATTCAATCAATTATCTTTAAATTGTAATAATACATAACACAGAAGGCAACAACAAAAACATTTTTTATTTAGAATTATTTTTAGCAATATTTACCTTAAGGTAGTTGGTCAGAGTAAAACGAGTTTTCAAAGGATTTTAACGAAACTTCTCTAGATCTTTATTTAATTCAATACCAATAATACGAGCCTATTCCGAATAAAATTCACTAACCCAATTTTGAGAAAAACGATTTCAAAGTTTTGTAATTTTAACACGGGCTCTTATGGGAAAACTTTATTATTATTATTATTATTTTTTTTTTTTTTTGAATAAAATGAAAACGTATTAAAGGAAATATATATTATAAAACACAAAGTTACAAACCATATTTAAATAAGAAATAAAAATTGTTCACTACGCCGTTTTTGAAATATAATTTATAAACATCATTTTACAACGTTTTTACAACGCTTTTTCAACAATACTTTTACATTGCTACAACATAAGCACACGGAAATTTAAAAAAAAAACAAGTGGTATATAAATATAATAACTGAAGAATATTAATACATTATTTAATTTGTGATAAAAGAAAATTTTTTCACTGAGATATACTTTTGTACCTGACTATCTCGGAGCAACTACGTTAAAATATGATGAAACATGGAGAGAAGGACAAAAGACTATCTTTTAAGGTTCCGTAGTCAAAAATCTTAACACAAAAGTTCCTGGCATAAAAAGTTCATTATCTTTGAACACACCATAAAGATTTCTTTTGCCTCTTTTGCAACAATAGATAAGAACAAACTTAGAGCTTGGATACCGGTATTCCGGTCCTACCGAAAAACCGGAAATTTTTAAACGTTTTGTAAAACCGGTATTAAAATTTCAAATACCGGTATTTCGGTTTCGGTATTGACAAAATCAAATACTTTATATATTACATATTTTGAATATTTTTATTACGTTCGATTTACAACATAAATTTTATTACAATGTCTTTAGTTTTGCTTAACGTTTTCCATATGTGCAGATGACCAGATATCTTATACTTATTCATATTTTTTCATAATTCTGGAATATTTTTAAGTATTTTTCTATAAGAAAAAATACAAAATTATGTATTTAAATTTTTAAAAACCAAAGATGATGTAGTTTGTTATTATTACTGTTACTAATTAATTTTATTAGCGAATTTCCAAAACTGGAAATTCAGCTTTTACGCCAGGTGTCATGGTGCGACCTAAGCCCGGGACCATATCAGAAATATGTTTTGAGGTCCCTAGAATACGAAAATGATATTCACTAAAATTTATATATATATATATATATATATATATATATATGTATCCGCGCGATAACTCTCGAACGAAACGTCTAACGCTTATGAAATTTTGTGTGCGGACTGGATTCTGAATTGGCTTGGCTAAGTTCGTTAGCCAGACACGTCGGATGCCCAGAAGTAGGTTTTCTGGCCATTTTTTATCATTCGATCCTATCATAAGGCAGTTCGATTTTTACATCGTTGAAAAGGAAAAAAAAAATTATGAAGAAAATATTCTTATAATTTTCTTTCTATTTTAAGTATTTTTCGAGAAAATGTAAATTTTCACTTTTATTCTTTCTTTGTTAGTCTAATAAGTAATTTATATTTATATCTCAGTTTTTAATAAGTATAAAAATATTTCACTTTTTTATTAAAAAATTTTGTGAGAACAAGTGAAAACTATTCACATATATGAGATATAACACACATACATGTATAGAGTTTTGTTTCTCATTTATTGCATTATAATTAGCATGGTTCTATTCCATGTTAAAAAATGTAAATTAAACAGATTTTCTAAGCTAATGTAATGAAGAATTTTTTTTTTTTTTTATTGAATTTTTAAGTAAACAAGAAATTGAAGATTATGTTATGATATAAATATTATTAAATATAAAACAAAACAAAATCTGTACAATGTACATATGTATGTACGGAAAAATATTTTGAATCGATTTTGAAA
The DNA here is from genome assembly GCA_035578155.1 of Brachynemurus nebulosus. Taxonomy (NCBI): domain Eukaryota; kingdom Metazoa; phylum Arthropoda; class Insecta; order Neuroptera; family Myrmeleontidae; genus Brachynemurus; species Brachynemurus nebulosus. Next base: position 64,664,369 of record JAPWDM010000002.1, read on the forward strand.
ATTTTTCCACTAATAATTAATAATGTTAAAAAATTAAACCATTTCAAATGGATTTAAGGTATTTTATGTGAGGTCAAGGTTTTCGGGACCTAAAAAGGCCAGAAATTAATTAACCAATCGATTTTAAAAAATTTTTCACAGTTAGTAAGTTAAAGTATTTGAATTAATTAATTAAATGATGTCCGCAAGAAGCTTACGGACTGCCATAAGTTATATGAGATCCTTAGAACCCTTTTCTTACTGTTAGAGTACTAGACTTGTATGAGTTTCGCCAGGATTTACTGATCCCATAATTGTAAAAAATAAACTAAACGACCAATTTTAAAAATTTCTTCGCTGTTACAGAGCTAAACTATTTTAGATAGATTTAGAATACATTATGTAAGGTCCGTCAGGGTCCACAGGACCCAAAAGTGTCAAAAATAAACTAACTGACCGATTTTGAAAATTTTTTCACTGTTACAGAGCTAAACTATTTTAGATAAATATCGATTACGTTATGTAAGGTCCGCCTGGGTCCATAGGACCCAAAAGTGTCAAAAATAAACTGCCTGATCGATTTTGAAAATTTTTTCGCTGTTACAGAGCTAAACTGTTTTAGATAAATATAGATTCCGTTATGTAAGGTCTGCCAGGGTCCATAGGATCCAGAAGTGTCAAAAATAAACTAACTGACCGATTTTGAAAATTTTTTCACTGTTACAGAGCTAAACTATTTTAGATAAATATAAATTACGTTATGTAAGGTCCACCAAGGTCCATAGAACCCAAAAGTGTCAAAAATAAACTAACTGACCGATTTTGAAAATTTTTTCACTGTTACAGAGCTAAACTATTTTAGATAAATATAGATTACGTTATGTAAGGTCTGCCAGGGTCCATGGGATCCAAAAGTGTCAAAAATAAACTAACCGACCGATTTTGAAAATTTTTTCACAGTTGGGGAACTAACTATTTTAGATAGACATACATTACGTTATTTAGGGTCCGCCAGGGTCCATGGGGCCCAAAAGTGGTAAAAATAAACTAACCGACCGATTTTGAAAATTTTTTCACTGTTACAGAGCTAAACTATTTTAGATAAATATAGATTACGTTATGTAAAGTCTGCCAGGGTCCATCGGATCCAAAAGCGTCAAAAATAAACTAGCCGACCGATTTTGAAAATTTTTTCACTGTTGGGGAGCTAAGCTATTTTAGATACATATAGATTACGTTATGTAAGGTCTGAAGTGTCAGTAGGACCTAAAAGTGTCAAAAATAAAATAACTGACCGATTTTGAAACCTTTTTACTATTACGGAGGTAAACTATTTTAGATAGGTACAGGTTGTGTTATCTGAGATCCACAACTGTCCTGCGGATGCAAATGCGGCGTAGAATGCTACACAACGGGTTTTGAATATATATATATATATATATATATATATATATATATATATATATATATATATATATATATATATGTATATATATATATATATATATATATATATATATATATATATATATATATATATTTTACATAAAGTCCGCCTAGAATATACGGTCGAGCTGATTTTTTAATGAGGTCCACCGGGATCTTGCATATCCGAAAACGCCAGTAATAAGCTATCGAAAAGATGCTAAAAAATTTCTCACTGCTAGAGAACTAAATTATTTTAGATGGATACAACTATGCTGCACAAAATTCGTTCGGGTTCTTGGGTCCCCAAAAATACCAAAACTAATTACCCAACCGATTTTAAAAATTCTTTTACTCTTAGAAAGCTAAACTATTTTAAATAGGTACAGGTCTTAGATGAGATCCGCCAGTGCCCAAGATTTGGAAATTCGCTATGTTATGCAGATGCTGCGACAGGGGTATTAAATGATTTTTAATGTTTTTTTCTTTTTTCTATACTATCTTCATTCAATACTGAAAAAATACCGAAATACCGGAATTCCGGTATTTTAAATGCTAATACCGAATTAATACCGGTATTATAAAAAGACACCGGTATCCCAAGCCCTAAACAAACTACATTACATAATAAAAAGTTATTAAAATCACCCGTTACTGAAATACACATAAAATAGTATGAATATATGCAAATCTATATAACTGTTGCTATTTGAACTTTAAACAATGCAAAATACGTACATATGGAATTATAACTTTTATTTTCATTTATAATCAATAATACCTATATTTATACATATATAGAATTATGTATATCAATAAATTAGATATTATTATGTACATAATTATGTATATTTAACGCCTTGCAAAGCATACATAATTTTGTGTACTTTGATCGTGGAGGTCTGACTTCGACGTAAGCAACACGGTAACAAATACGTAATCATACGAAATTATTAAAAAAATATTTTTATTATTAAAAAAAAAAACTTGTAAATAACTTTGAAAAATAATATTTTTATCATTTTTTTAATTTTGATAATATTTTTCCGCTGATGCAAAACAAAAATTTATATATTTAACCTTTTATTTTTTTTATTTAGGGCTAGTACTATATGTGAAATTAGTCTAGTAAAACTAAAAGTTGATCCAAACTAGGCGTACGATCACAGATGAGACAGATCACGCCTATACATATAACAAAAAGCCATCAAGTGCGTGTTTGACACGCATTAAATATAGGTCCTCAGTGATTACTGTTTCTCAATTTTCGGGATAAAGTATATAAAGCATTTAAGTACATTTTTACGTTTTATTAAAGAAATAGATGAATATGTTTGACCATAGACATTAGAAATGAAAGGACCAGTAATTTATATTACGTACGAAAGATAATACGTACACGTTAAAAAGAGACAAATATTATAAATAGCATGTAAAATGCCAATTGTATATTTCTTTTTCTAGGATACCCCAAACTTTAAAATTAAAATTGAAGCATAGTCAGCCATGTTTGCATTAAAAAATTTGAAAAAATAATGTAAAAATTGTCACTATTTTCACTTTTTAAATTGTGTTTTTTGTTATATTTTTTAAAGGAAAATATTATGGCAACAAATTTTGCAACTACAAAATATCAAATCAAAAGATAGAAACTATATTTTCTAATTCAACAAAAATTGCAAAATAAATTTTTTAAACACTTTTTTATTAAAATAATGATAATGATAATAATAATACGTTGAACTCGATTAAATAAATATAATTAAACTCAATTTAAATAAAAAATAATAACAAATATTATGTTTTTTAATAATAACGAAAAATAATAAATTACATTAAAATCAACAATGTATAACAATTGCAAGAATCGATTCAAAACCTGTAATATAACATGCATAGGTAAATTAATAATACTTTAAGATAAGCATACAATATGACGATACATGACCGTCTATGACTAGGCGAATACGTTGTGTGGACACACACACATACTTAAGAATCAGTGTACGTGAGTAAACGAGATATGGACTCTCCCCTCACTTAATGTCGATGTGGCACTTCTTGGAGTGTGCGACAAATGGATATTTGCTGTATACGCTACTGATGTTTCAAGAATAGCAAGAATTTGAACGAAATTAAAATAGGTCCGAAGATTGACGTATGTCTTCGGACCTATAAAAAGTGTGATCCGAAAGTTGCAATAATTAGCAATTTATACTGCTTACTGATTAGTCATCCATCGGCTCTTCAAGCGTACATATACATTGTTAAGTCGTGGCCACAGTAATGGCTGTTCATTGTTACATCATTAGTAGCAGATACATGCATACGGTTGTTCGAGTATACATATCCATTCCCACCTTGGACCACTCGCTACATACATACAGAGTATCACACATACAAACATCCACTACCCTACACATACCAAGACAAACTCTAAATCCGTATATAACCTCCCACCTCTCTGTCAAGTCTGATGACGTAAAATTCTGATTACAGTCGGAATGCTAACTATCATAATAGTAGTTTGGGCCCTTGAGTACGATAAACTAAGAATAGAGTATAATAGCGAGAGGACATTGTATATTGGCTAATTGCAACATCCAAAAACCTTCTCTCCTAGAAGCGGTTAAATTTAACCCATTTCGTAGTTTAATTAAACTATACTGATGTGTGATTCTTTGTTTTTCCACTTGCGATAAGCCTGCTAGTTTTTGGATTTTATCGACCAAAAACACAAAAATGCAGTAACAATAATAATACTGAGATTTAACCCAGGCAAAATTAAGTTTGTAATTAAGTAGACGCTACGATTTCTTTTGGGAATTTCCACTTTAGTAGCATAACTTGATACGTAAAGTTAAGACGAAAACTCGGACAAAATAGTCTTAGTCTTGATTTTGCGTACTATTACTGAATACACTTATTTTGGAACTTGTTTTGAATATTAGCGACATAATGAAAGAAGAAACACTATTTATTATTAGAGCGCACATTTTCGGAAATCCATGTGGCGCTATCAGGGCCGTGGAGAGAAATCTAGTGCCCCAGGGGCAAATTATCTCGCGCTTCCCGAGCCATTCATAATCCTGTCGCCGTTATATGAAAGGATAATGCGAGAAAAATGAAGACATGAAACATAACCTAAAGCTATCTACTGATTATAAATTCATATTATTAGGTAAAATATGACCTAGTGAGATGCAAGGGACCATACTAGTAACCAAATTACACTGTTCCACTTGTCGCCAGTGGGTGACGTAAAATTTCCCCACTCTGTTGGTGTAGATACACATTGTTTGCAGTGGTATTGGTTTAATGGTTGCGTCTGTGTGCGTATTTACAAACACTACTACAACACATGTATTACCAGAGAGAGAAATGTGTGCTGTTCAACTAACAATGTCTAACAATGTAATACAATGCACTGTGCGTTCGGTGACGGACAGCGACTGACTACATGACTAAAGCTGTGACAGGCCTACAAAGAGCTCCAAGCAAGCTACACTTCGTTGATATTAGTTGGCTTCTAGTGTTCTATGGTGAGATGGATCGGGCCTCCTTTCGGACCTTTCATGAGACCACACTAATCCTGGACACTACACGACTGACTATATCTCGAAACATATTGATTTTTTTTCAAAATTTGGTAATAATGTTGAAACATTTTTGTAATAAGGTAAATAAACTTTATGCCTGTATAATTGTTTTTTCAAAAAAAGTTCCAAATTAAAGATACAAGTAAAAAAAATCATTTTTAGATAGAAAAAAATTTGGATATTTTTGGACACTCCAAGGTTTAATCTCTTGTCTACAATCAATTTCGACAAAAATAATTGTAATAATACACATGTAATTTGGGATGATTTGTTGTCTTACAAGATCATATTGTACATATAACCGCACGCAAAGGTCTTACAACAGTTTGAGAACCACTGTGAATTCACATACAGACATAAACATGATAATTTTAAATAATTATAGTAAATTTATATATTCAAAGTACAAATAAAAAGTGAAGAATTGGATTGTAATGTTAAGAATTAAGTGAGATTTAAAAAAAAAGAAAAACTTAATTTTTAATTTCAAAGTCCATATTGATAAACGTTTTTCTTAGAAAATTATTGTATACGAATATACTGTATGCAAATAAAATTTAGTAAACATTAATTTTTTTAATGAATTTTGCCCGCTGATCTGGAATAGATAACTTATCTCTGAAGAGACAATGACAAATCGAAATTTTAGAATTTATGAATTTTTTTTATTACTGTGGTATCTCCCTTAAACGGTGACTGGTGGTGACAAAATTTTTATCCGGATAAGAGGAGTGACCGCCTAAAAGGAGTGTTAGGAAAATTTTTAATGTTGGATAAGGATCTTTGTTAGACAAAACAAAATTTTTAACAAGGATGCCCCTGATTCTGAATAAAATTAATAATGCTTTCTTTAAATTTAATAGATTTAAACGTTACTTGTTTGATAATGATCATATTGATCGAATCTCAACTAGTGTAAAATGTACTACATAACTATTCAATACAATCACAAAGGCAAACAGAGCTACTCAAATTATTTCAATAAATATTTGCTCACCACTGAAAGCGCAGAAATAAATTAATGATAATTTTCGCGAATACACTATTAATTTGAAACTGTCAAGTTTGTTTACAAAATAAACGCCATTTAATTTCATTTAAATTATTACATTCGAGCCACATAATTCATTTAAATGACGAATTCTATTTTAATTTTATCGATTAATAATAATTGCCAATTATTGCAACATAAAATTACATGTGTTTACAAACAAAATATAATTTTTACTTTCTCATCTGAATTGAATTCAGCGATAGGTACTTACATATACCATGTTAGCATGAAAGTTTAAGCGTTCATAGAGATGAACGGGACTTTAGTTTTCAAGAACCCACTGATGGAATCATTGGAAAAATGGAGCAGATAAATAATTCAAAATTTTAGGAAAACCGAGTCTATTAGCGTTACACGATTTAATTTCATTTAAAAAAGTACACCATGAACCAAAAATTGGCCAAATGTGTGTCAGGCATGCATTAAAACAGAATTTCGTAGTTACTAGCTAGAGCTTTTCACAATTCTCGGAAGAAAATATTTCTTGCTTTTATTTAATATTAAAATTACCCTTTAATTTGTTAATAATATAATGATCTAAACTTTTATTTCTATATAAGTTAAAAAGATTTTAATAATAGTTTTTGGAAAACGACACTGACTATTAAAAATTGGTGAAGCGTGGGTAGACCATAAGGATTTCGTGGTTATATATATATATGAAGCCCTAAAAATGACCAACAATTTTACTTTTTTATAAAACAAAATTAGATTCAACCCAGATATAAGGTGAATAAACCCGGATCCAGGGAAAGTAAACATTCTTTTAATTGTTTTCAAATCGCTCCTTACATTGAAAATTTTTGAATCATAAGCCAAAAATAATGTCACCGATGAGCATTTCTTTTTTTACTAAGGAGAAAAATTATATTTTTTTAAGTTTTTCGATTCATAAGGAAGAGAGTAACCCTAAGGATAATTGTACCCTCATTTATTAATACATTAAGAATCCCTAATTTTAATTTTTGCTGTTTGAAATAATTCCAAAATTCAAACTAATTATAAATTTTTAGGTATTTTTTTACCTAATAAAAAAAAAAATAAGTACGTCACAGAAAATCTTTTAAATATTTTCATAGAGCAACCAAATTAAAACTTGTTTTTTGAAATCATTAAAAATTTTAATTACGATTACATAAAACTGTTAAACCGACAATAAGTATTTTCCATTTAATAACGATATAACTTAATAATTAGTTTATTTTAGTTCTACAAAAGTAACTGTTCTCTAATTATTATAAAATTTAACATCATTGAGAGATTTTTTAGTATTTTGGCAGCAAAATTGTGGGACAATTTCAAATTATACCTTATTTATTATGAATGTTGAAAATTAATTTATGACTACCAACTAAAACTAAATAAAAAGTTTCATTGATTTAAAAATGTTTATACCACCAACAATCAATAACGTAATCTGCAGTTGTACTATTATAGAACTAAAATTGAAACACTAGACACTATTATGTACACAGTAGGTTGTCCTACTGTAAATGATCAGTGGCTCTTATAGTGATACAATTAATGAAATATATACAAAAAAAAAAAATTAATTATAAACTATCTTAGCGTCATTCGTCTCATCACCAAAATAATTATATTTTTCTACCACATAGGTGAATGCAATCGCTAGCCAAAAGGAGCGAAGTCAGTGATAACAACAGACTCACAATCAGATGACTTGTTTCAGTGTTAAGGAGGGAGTTCACGCCAGAAACGGCTAATAAACTAATTTTTTTCGAATCTCGTGTTTTGTTTTTATTTTGTTCTATGGTTCTTTACAAACACGGTGATATATAAAACATGGCTAAAAAAATTTTTTTCAAGTAGAAAAATATTTATTTGTGAGCCGCCGCACAGCCAAGTTGCTGCTCCTTTGCAGACAACGCTGCCCCCCCCCCCTCGCGATTTGATCAGTAATATTTAGTTTTGGTGTGTACATGAGTTATAGTATGCACTAACAATAAGATAATGTTCTTTTATTTGAATGCCTTTGTAGACGTTTTAATAAACAGTGAGTAAACCGCTTTTTTTGTTATTATTCTTGTTTTTTACCGTTTCCCAAAAGTTGTGTTTTGCTCGACAAGGAATATCATATCTCAAGTTCTAGAAAAGATAGAGACTTAATTTTTTTTAAATTCTGTTCATAAACATATTGCGCATAAAGTGGAGTATGCTTTTTCCATTTGAACAATTTTAACTATTTTTAAACATTTTTTTTTTTTAAATAAGAAATTGGGTTTTATAATTTTTAGAAGTTTGGGATTACAATTTTATAGTTAATTTTTAAAATTACTTGAAGCCCATACTCAGCTTTATGGACAGGTCCTTTAGGAATAAAATGATGAAAAAATATTTAGAAAATATTCATTATTTTTTTAGATATGGCGTTCCTTGTAAACGTTTAAAAACTTGTGAAAAAGGACCCCCTCCTCCCACAAGGAAGAGTAATGAATGTTTCAAAAACAAAATTTTCTATTTGAAACCCTCCCTAATTTGACAAAAAAAATTTCAAAAAACAAAATAATCATAAATAAAAAAAGTTACTTTTATATTTGAACTCCCTCCTTAATCATTATTTGAAAAATTCAAATTTTTACGTTAAATACAATATTTAAATAGAAAAGAAGCTACCTTTTCAGTTAACTGTAAGAATAATATTTTTGTAAACTATAAAAGCAAAAATAGTGTCATTTGAATTATTCTTATTTTTTAATTTATAATTCTTTTGGATTTTTAGCTTCGCCACATTTTTCGTCATAACATTCTGAACAATCGGTAAAAGATTGGGAGAGTTATAACAATTCACATTTGAATTACTCTGTGGGAGCTTCGTTCACTTCGTTCCAATCAACCAAATGTCGTATGAAATCATATTTTTGATAATCAAAAAAAAAATTCCACAAAAAAGTTGTTGAATAAGTTCTAAGCAAAGTAAGTGTCACTAATTATTCATAGGCCCGTACACGATCAGTAATACTAACATTATTACTGATCGTGTATTGATAGCACTGAAGTATTCGTATAATTATATAATTTATATTACAAAAATAATGATTCATTTATTTTTGTCAGTAAATACTGACAGTATTACTGATCGTGCACAGGCAGCCTTATGGTTAAAAGCATATTCGTTTATTTTTGCTACGTTGATTTATGTCAGAAATAAGGCTAATTGATTTCGTTCCTGAATTATGGGTTCTCAAATTTTAAAATTAACTTAAACCTAGACAAATTTTTTTGAACGCCAACAAGAACGACTGTTTTCAGTCACACCAAGCAGTTTTGCCTGTCATTCAAAAACGTTGTTTTGGAATGCTGCGTATGCCGACATCGTTCCGCTAAAAAACGGTTATCGTCAGAAACGTTGTTCCAAAAAAAATTGACGATCTCAAAACAAATTTCTATTCATAGTCGCGGGTTCAAATTCGTCACGACAGCAGTTGTAATAGATGAATTTTCCATTCGAAAAGTCGCTAAAATTCGTTAAAAATTTTCCGCATCGCACTGCAAACTCACTAAACAAAGTTACTCTTGTAAAGTTTTTCACAACTCTTAAATTCATCCTACAAAATATTCGTTAAAATGGTGGTGGCACTGGGAAGATGGTGACGAACGTTATGTGAGTCGATTTTACTCACTTTGACTGTACACGAAGAGAAAATTCATATAAAAATTACTGTGCTCAGCACTACAATCGACGTGTAAAAGGCGAACATATTCAATTTTGTACGGTAAAAATATAAAAATTATAATTAATCATAGAAAATTTAAAGGATAGAATATTGTTTCCGTAATATTAGCTCCGTAAAATTTGTAAAAGAGCACAGTAAAAAGTTCCATTGCCGACAAATAAATATTTTTTAATTGTTTTTCTTACAAAAATTACCATGCTGTATTATAATATTTGAAATACTATCTGCTAATACATAGTAGAAAGAAAAAAAGAGAAAGAAGGTTGTGTGTGTTGTGAACGCTGTTGAAATGTACCTCACTCATAGCAAGTCACATAGCCAAGCATAGGTTTGGACGACCAACTTGGTCGGACGGGTCGGACCAAGCACCTTGGTCCATTACACTGTCTTACAAGCAGCAAGCAGTATTCATTACACTGTGTTAGAGGACGGGTATGTCACCGTTTAAATCATCATTTTGTTACTTCACTATCTTTAGTATTAGAATATATTGTTGGCAATCATTTTTGTATGCATCATAAAGTTCTTACAGGTTCGAAGTTTTTACAAGTACCGCCCAAGCAAAATAAGGTTGCGGGTCAGATGCGCAAATGAAAGAGTACGACAACAAGAATTAAACTATAACATATATGCATAAGAGTGTGATAAAAGTTGTGTTAGCACATTAAATTTTACCATGCTAGCACATATTTTTTATTTTGGTCGTCGATCGCGCACGCATTATAAGAGAGCATGGTAATTTTTCTGAAATTTTATCTACAAAAATTATATGATTTTTCTCTCCGTGTATAAACACAAGTCAGTCAAAAATTTGCGGATCTCCAAACGGACTAAAAACCGCCTGTTTTGTGGTCACTCTTTATTTACTATTTAGTGTAACAATAGGTACATTTAAAACTACTTTCCATATTCAGTAGACCTAGTCATCTAATTTCTAATACATGACTTAAATAAGTGTAAAATTTACTAAAGAAATACAAAAATTTTTATCTAACATTCTGCGAAACAATTCAAATATTTTTGTATACATATAATTATATTTACGAATAAGTTATCAAAGAATTTCATTATATTAATGCCGGAAGATAGTTTTTTTTTATATAATCAGATAATTTTTCTCCTGTCAATGGCGTTTGAAAGACAGCATTGCGTATTATAAATTAGGTAAAGATGTCCATACAATACATTTCAAATACAAATGTTAGGACTGTCGAGTGTGTACATTTAATTTTTCAAAAATGTGGTAAATTGTATAATATGTACATATACATAATCTTATAAACATACGTTTGATAAAAAAAAGTTGTTATCATAAAAAAGTATTAATGTTGATAAGACAAAAATAATTCGTATTAGTAACTTCAATTTTACTATTTACTTATAAATACGCGGCTACTGATCTGTTAAAGAAAGTTAACTTTCCAGCAAAATAGTTGAAATTCAGTTTTTAACCATTTCTTTTCTCAAAAATTACCGTAAAATATATGATCAGTTTTGCCTGTGTTACAAATAATATTATTGGATTTTCGAATATTTAATTTTTCAATTCAAACTGCCGCACTTTTCTTGGTAGCTGGAAAATCTATTTGACACACTGACTGGCGGTAAGAATGAGGAAACATGCGCCATATGCCATATCCTAACTAATTTTTATTTTTTTACTAACCACATGTGGACTACTTCACTAGTTCTCGGTTCTTAACGTGTTAAATAGTCTTTTCTTTCAATCAGTATGTCAGACAAGGCTAAATAATTATCTAAAATATTAAAAAAATTTAAATAGTCAAGTCCAAATATCCAAGTTCAAACTCAAGTAGGCTGAATTTGGAGAAATTCTGAACAATAAAAACCAAGTGATTACAAATTTTACACGGAAAATAAATTAATATATATTTTGGTTAATTTGTCACATTTTTCTCTTACGTCAAATAACAAACTATAATTGTTTTAATGTTTTATATCCATTGCGGAAAATGATACGGGCGATCGTTTTGGTCAAACCGGAGCTTCACAGCAGTAAAGTAATTTTCATAATTATTATAGGATTTCAAAATTTAGTATAAATTACTGTAAATCCTCAATTTTTTTATCAAATGAAGCCAAACTGTCTGGTATCTTATATATTTGCTAACAAAGTCAATATTTGTTCAAATCTCAAAAAATTTATCAAATCCAAAAAAGATATACTTTTCCAAGAAGTGCATGAAATCCAAGTGTCCATTTTACATTTGAATATGATTTGAAGAAATGATAGCATAAAGCCGTTCGGACTTTTGTCCACATTGGTTACAAAACTATAATGTAATTATACTGTAGTACTTGACATAAGAGGATAAGGCGACAAATTAACCAAAGCACAGACTTTAAATTTTGTTTGTACAAAACCAATATCTAACTGATTTTGATTGCTCAGTGACGAAACAGTGTTTCAATTGTTCAAAACAGTAGCGAATTAAACCTTGCCAAAATACCTACACAAAAAGAGTATTAAGTCGATGAGTTTCAAAACCATCTAATTGACGATTTTTTAAAAATTGAGTTAGATACGGTTTATTATTCAGGAGGATAAACTGCACCAAAAAAAACCAACTAGACGGTGCAAAGTCAGCTTTTTCCCCTTTAATTTTAAGGACAAAAATACGAAACTGTTTCAAAAGTAGCTAATTGCAATATTTTCCAATTGAAAAAACATGGAGTTGCAAGCAACATAAACCAGTTACAAAACTATCTAATTACTTATATAAAAATGGCGTCATTCGAAAAACCTGGAACAAAAGTAGCTCGTTAGGTGGTCAATATGTGGTACTGCAGAATCTGCAGAGGATCAAATAATTGTATGTGATAATTTTATTACTCTCTCTAAGAAAGTATTTACTATTGAAATAACTAGAAAAAAATACAATACCCCTGTCGCAGCATCCTGCATAACATAGCGAATTTCCGTTTATAAAAATTAGTTTTTCTCGGAAACTAGTTGACATAGAATAATAGTTTAAAGACCTTTTTTATGTAATTTTTTCTCCTCTTTTAAATGATGTAAAAAAATTTGGCAAAAATTTTTGAATAAGTGGAAATTTTGGCAAAAAACTAATTTTTTGCAAGAACAAAAATCATGTTCCTGGCATCCGACGTGTCTGGCTGAAGAACTCATCCAAGATTTTTGGACTTCCAACGTTGTCACCAAATTTCGTAAACCTAGGACATTTCGTTCGAGAGTTATCGTGCTAATACATATATACATACATACATATACATATATATATATATATATATATATATATATATATATATATATATATATATATATATATATATATATATATATAAATTTTAGTGAATATTATTTTCGGTTTCTAGGGACCTCAAAACAAATTTCTGCCAGAGTCCCGGGTTCAAGTCGCGTCATGACACCTACTGTAATAGCTGAATTTCCAGAATTCTTTCTGGAAATTCGCTAAAAAAACTTGTGGAATTGTCAAATATAACAGGCTGCGAATGTGTGCAGAATAAAATTGTGTGAAACATCGTAGTTCTGATTTGAGTTTTACTGTTAAATTACAGTAAAGAGATTTGCTTTATGGGAAAATATTCTACTAAATTATAATAAAATATCTTAGTTTTCCTAAGTTATAATATAAACGACGTTGTACGATGTAAATAGACAGATTTCTACGAATGTTGTTTTATTGAAAGAATAATAAACTGTTGCAAAAGTATCTAATTGTTAGCGTTACTGCTGCAAAAGTGTCTGATTGTTAGTGTTACTGCTGCAAAAGTAGCTAACTAGAAAATCAATCGTTTCAAAGCCATCTAATTAAAGAAAACTGCTGCAAAAGTAGTTAATTATAGTTTTTAATCATTAATTACTAATTATTGAAGAGTGGTATCGTTGTTATTATTTCTTTATAAGAACTGTATGATTTTTCCTAAAAATTTAATGGTAAAAACCACATCAAAATCATTATCATAAGTGAGAAAACAGTTTTTTGTGTTTCCTGAACATTTTTAGTTGTGTTAATTAGATGATTTTGAAACTCATCGACTCATTTAAAACCTAGCTAATGACTTTATATGACCTTACTGGATCAATATTTTCACAAAAAGAATTGTTTTTACTTTCATTTTTGTGATAAATCGTAACTAGAGTAGAGCACTGACTTTTTTTCTAATGTCAGCCCTGACCTACAATGTACTTGACAAAGATTACGTGTATTCAAATAAGTACATAATAGTACAAATAATATGTACAAATAACATGATGTATAGTTTATGTAATACATAAATATAAAACTGTGGTGGCATTGTTTGAACGCACAAGGTCACGGTACACCTTCAAAACGCTCCACTCATACCTGTCATACCTGTGGCCAACCAGCCAATAAACTTCCAGCAGGCGCGCATAAAATATTGTTTATACAAAAAAAACATCAACAAAAAACCATGGGTGCTTCTATAATATACGGTCTGTTGACCTACTCAGATTTTCTAAAAATTTATACTGACCTATAAATAGGTTGAAATTTGAAATAGACGCAAAAGAAAATTTGTTTCTAATTTTGCTTTCAAGGCTACTAAAGTTGCGGACGCACTGTCTGCGATCACTTTTGAAATATGAAAATTTTTTCACTCCAAAACGAAAATTTTCACGCATATGGTGTGATGTCTGTCAGTCAGTATGTCCAAAAATTCCACCAAGTGGCATAACTTCGAAACTATTGAACTGTGTTTAATGAAATTTTTAAAAATAGTGCGGTTTGGTTCCTAAATCGTCCCCTATCTTACGAATTTCATTACAATCGGAGTAATCTTTCAGTTTTATTGGTTTCTTTAATTTTTTATACAGATTAGTTTGACCTTAAAAATACCCCTGTCGCAGCATCCTGCATAACATAGCGAATTTCCATTTATAAAAATTAGTTTTTCTCGGAAACTAGTTGACACAGAAGAATAGTTTAAAGAGCTTTTTTATGTAATTTTTTCTTCTCTTTTAAATGGTGTAAAAAAATTTCGCAAAAATGTTTCGCTCGAGAGTTATCGTGCTGATACATATATACATACACATATATATATATATATATATATATATATATATATATATATATATATATATATATGTATACATATATATATATATATATATATATATATATATATATATATATATATATATATATATACAAATATATATATACATATATTTATATATTTATATATATATATATATATATATATATATATATATATATAAGGAATTATAAATATTTATATATATTTATATATACACACACCGGCATAATTAGCGGAACATACAAAATATCCCTAAAAATCAAGCAAACCATTTAATTTTAAGAAACTATTAGTCTTATTTAATTATTCACTTAAAATTACATGTTCACAAGTTGATATACCTTTATTTTTGTTAGCGAAAACAATTAACCATATGAAATGCCAACTTTTTGGAATCTTATGTCGTGTAAGAATCATTTAAGTTAAAGATTATTTAACAAATAGAAAATGAAACACAGCGTTTTAATACCGCGTGGTTTCTCCCGTGCTCTTGTCAAAGCTTCCATTCGTCTTACTATACTCAGAATTATGTTATCTATAGTGTCCTGAGGCAATCTTTGCCCTTCTTTAATTACGACAGTCTGAAGCTCGACTACATTGAGAAGAAACGGCATTTGAGTTCGAAAGTAACAGACCTCTTAAAAATATTTGCATCAATAATGAATAAGAACAATTCCATGAAAAGTCAATTGATTCATTACTTCAATATTATTTTAAGTGAAAATGAAAAAAAACAGCCAACTTTGTTTAATAAATAGGATTTTATATTTTTTTATATTTTTTTTATGTTTCGCTAATTATGCCGGTGTGTATATATATATATATATATATATATATATATATATATATATATATATATATATATATATATATATATATATATATATATATAGAGGAAGACCGTAAAAGCTGAATTTCCATTCTGGAAATTCGCTAAAAAAAGGGCTGCGCAGTCAGTCTTTTTGTAATTTCCATAGTTATATAATCGATTAAAAAAAATTAATAAGCAGTTTACCCCGATTCTATCTTGAACGTTATTAGTTACTGATAATTTTGGAAACAAAAAGTCGATGAACTGCGTGCTACAGTAGTACCAAAATATATCTACAGGAAAATTTGAATTTTTCCCGCGAGTCATAAAAATAAAAATTATTGAGAATTTAGAATATCATGTCAAGGATGTTTGTCTAAACACTATTCTAAAACATAAATAAATAATTATCTTGATCAATGTAAAAAAAATTACTATAATTTCAAAGTAAATATAGATTAACCATAATCTTTCAGTTTATAATGTATACTATAATATGTATGTATGAAAGTTATTAAATATAAATTCAAAGGTTGACATTAAATAATTTTTATTTACTCTGTTGAAAGTCATTGTTAAAATGTTAAACGAAAAAACAAAACGCCTAAAAGAGTGTGGAAGACTTGGTCTTAATTTTTTATCGAGTAGTTACTGCTATCTATAATTTTTTCAAAATTTTTGGATTCACGATAAGAAAACTAAAGGGAGGGGGGGGGGGGTACACTGCACACTAGAATCGTTAAAAAGCCTTTCTAATAATAACACCCCACACGATCGAGTCCGTGGGAAAAAAATTTCAACCCCACTTTTGAGTACTGAAAAGTACGCTCAAAAAATTTTTTTTGAGATAATTCATCTTAGTTTTAATTCTGTGCTATCAATATCTGTCTCTGTACCAAATTTCATCTCAACAGGGCTAGGGCTTACACACGGACGAATGGACAGAAACTGTATGGGCTCTTCGCTTGTTACGAAACTCTAAAAATAAACCCTGTGTGTCTACTTGCTTTCTAGATTGCAGAGAAATTATTATAGGGTAGGTATTTGATTCAAAATTTAAATTTGATTTATAAATTTAACTTAAACTTGACAATTTATTGTTAAAATCCGCCCTACGATGTTTTTTTTTCTTAAAATAAATAAATAAATAAATAAATAAAATAAAAATCGCATCTAATACCTAAAATAAAAAAAAGTAAACATTAAGCCTTATCTATACATATAATAAAACTGTAACGAGACCGTTTCTGTACATGGAATATTTTTTGAAAATTATACTGGTACTGTAAATAGTTATCGATGTAGATATCAAAACACCGATTTTTAAAATTTTTGTCTGTCTGTCTGCTCACGCATCACGTAAAAACTACTGGATTTTAATGAAATTTGGTGTGATGATAACTTTTTACCTGGGTCAACATCTAAGATACTTTTTATTCCGGGAAAATGTCTCATTCCCACGGGAAAATGGAAAAACTATTTTGAGCATGTACACACATTACGCAAATTTACATATTTCATAAATTTCATAACTATAGTAACAAAAATTGTAAATAAATTTTGTATATAGTTTGGAAATTTTTGTGAATTTTGAATAAAAAAAATGTTGCTAATTGTGTACCGAAAAATACAATAAATACACAATTGTCAATTTGGAAACAATTTAATGCATTTGCAAGAAACTACAAATTGGAAAAAGAAACTACTCAACGTTTCGCATGAACAACGTCACGGGTACGGCTAGTTTCGAACTAAATTCACATTATAGCTCAAATTCCAGTAAATATACTATTTATTCATTCATTGGACGTACTAGAAAATGATTGTGCTACTTTTAAAAATTATTTATACATAATTATGTATTTCTTTAATTTTTCATTTACTGACAAAACTTGAATTACTGTTCAACATTTTTCACATTTTTACTATCAGAACATCAAGATATTTTCTAAATTGCAGCTTTAATTCTGACACCGTCTTTAAATTTATCAAAAATTGATGTAAAGATCTCTTCTTTTAAAAATTATTTGTTAATTTTATAAAAAATTTAATCAAACTTATCAAAATAACAATGGATTTAAAAATTTAATACTTAAACAGTTAGAACAACAATCAATTAAATGTAAAATAGTCGAAACACGCACGCCATCTTGCCTAAATTCATCTGTCACATGTCAATAAACATAGCATGCAAACAGTACCCAGCACCTACACCACCACCAGTTCAAAATAAAAAAATTATAAAAACAAATATCATGCTTATTGAAATAAGAAAAAAAATTATTTATTAAATAAATTATCACCTTTTGTAAATATGAATTTTTTTATTTATCGTTTTGTTATAATTAATTATTATTATAATATTAATATTATTTATAAAAAGATCAATATTTTTTCTTTAAATCAACGGTTAATAAATTTCGCATACTTATTTAGTTCTTGTATTTATTTATAAACTTACATAATATTATTTTTTTAAAGAATTGAATTAAATAAAAATATGCATTCGTTTAAAAAAATAATATGTAATAATTTATTTTTAAATATTTTTATCTAAAGATCGATTATTTAAAATCGATAAAAGTGTTGACGCAAATATTTTTGAAAAATTTTTACGTTTGCGCATAGATATTTCAAAATTTGGACACAAAAAATTTATAAATCGAAAACTATCCTTTTCATCCTTCTCATCATTCATCAAAAATTTTCAAAATTATGAGTTAAACGCGATTATAACTTTATTAAGTACAGAATATTGTGCGATTTTCCTCGCGTACTTAAGCGCTTCGCAAGAATTCGTAAAAGAATTCTATTCTGGAAAAACTACTATAATAAAATTCAGTAAAGTTCAGCCAATACTTGGCGACAACGGAAAAGAAGCGCTAAAACATAATTTAAGGTTTTCTGAGAAAATTTTTTAATTCATTTAACATTGACATTCATATAAAATTTGGAAAAAATGCTATTAATAATTTACTAAATAAAACAAATATTAAGAAATTTGCATACTAATGAGTTTTAATTTTACAAAATTAATTGTGATTATTGCTTGAAGAACTCGATAAGAGCATTTAACCTGTGCACCCCGAGTGAAATTAGGTTAAAAAGGTCACTCGTAAAAATTTGATCCAAACTATATTCCAAGGAAAAATCAAGGTTAAAAATGAAAAATTGTTAAAACTAAAAAGCCGGTTTCCTACCAACTTTTAATTTTTCAATGTGAGTAATTTAAAAATTTTAATGACCCAAAAAATTTTTTTGTGTAGGTAGTTAATTAAAAATATTGTTTTTAAAATTTTTATTAATTAATTAATAAAAATAAGAAATTAAATTAATTACGCACTAAGTAATAATGTGTGATGTAACAGCAAGAATGTTTTTGAATGGAAGAGTTTGACGACACGACAGAAACACACTAAATTAATAAGAAACAAACAAAAATTCAATTACTCTACGACGTGTGCACACCAACAACCTGGCACTGACTAAAATCAAAATACATGCTAAATGTACTAAAAATGTTCGACCGACTGTCAGACTTTCCAATTCTCACACACATGTTTTGTGAGTGAAGAGTGAAGTTTACTTGCTACGTTCAAATAATATCGTAGAATATCGCAATAGATTGAAGAGATGGTTGAAAAACGAAATGGGTAAAGATCGGTCATTTTTCACCCAACATAAACCGAGAAAATTAATAGTATATTATTCAACGAGCTGGTAATGATAGCTATTACTCACAAAGATGAAATTGCGACACGAGCCAAGTTTACCAGGCGAGTGTTGTTATGGATCTGGCTGAATAATAGCCATTGCAAGCGAGCAGAATACTATAATTATTTTACGACTTTCTTCTATTTTGATTTAAATGAAACTGAATATAAATTTTAAATTTATGAATCTATTGAAACGATCAAAATAAAATTCAAATTATTTTCTTTCCTTACACGTTACTACGCAACATATATTAACTCTTTTAAACAAACCATATGGTAAAATTTTTTTCTCTTAAAATGCCGCACTTTTTACTGCCAAATGATAAGTACAATAGATAGAGCTACAAAAAAAAAAGAAAAAAATCAAAGATCTCAACATTAAAAAAGTGAACCCTAGGAATTTACAAAAAATAAATTATACTATACTATGTTGATAAAATTGAATATTACTTAGAATTATACCGTATTGTCACAGATGGCAGCACCTGTACCAGTGAATATATACATATGACAGAATTTTGAGCCGCCATAGTGCAGGACGATTTAACTCGTCTTAATCATTTAAAGAGTTAAATTGAAACTTGATACGTACACTATTCACAAAACAATCGCAAACCCATTGAATAATGATCAATACGGTGATTCCATTGGTCGAAAAGTATTAAATAATGATTATTCCTCCACACATTTGAGTAATACCTCAGTTTCTCAACAATTAACGGATATGTAATGAGTGTGTTCTTCAATAAATAGAAGTAGAAAAAAATTTTTATTCAAACAATTATTCTGTATCTACTTGAAGTTTAAATCGTTATCTTAACATGTACATCAGTAAGGATTGCAATACTCTAAACCGGTTTAAAATACCCTCAAATCTTTACCGGTAAAATAATTAAGGTATTGAACATAAATGTATGCAATCAGATAATCAGATTACCCCTAATTGTGTACCCATACAATAAAATCGCACAACGCAATGGTCAACTTTAAAATGCATATAAATATTAATAACAAAAACATTCTTTTCATATTTAGTTATATTATATCTAATTCAGCTTTACATTTTGCAAAACAATTAGAATTTTATATTTGATGCCTCTTTAACAAAATTTCAAATTATTTTCTTTTAATAAACAAAAATAATGGGCGATATACTTTTATGGACGTTCGTGCGTCAAACCTAATAGTAGATAAAAATTTTAATTTTAGAGAATTGACAAGTTCAATTACATAGTTATCTTTCCTCAAAGATTTTAAGGCCTTCATAGATTATTTCTTAAAGTAATTGACGATTAAAAATTAAATTTTTAACACAGAGCTGTTAGGAAAAAATATTCTAAACAGCATTTTTTCATTTTAAAAATTAGAACTAATTACACCCTTTGATGTTGGCTACCCATATATATATATATATATATATATATATATATATATATATATATATATATATATATATATATATATATATATATATATATATATATATATATATATATAAATATATATAGATAAGTATATATGTAAATACAGTATTTAATATGTTTTTTGTGTGTCCTAAAACATGTAGCTTTTGATATACGAGGTACAGACAGCCAACGCGCGAATTAAACTCTACCCACTTTTTCTCTAAGACACTGTACTAGTAGTGGGATTCATCTTCAATACAAATGTAAAACATAACAATTGTAAATACATACTACTACTAATTTTCCGCTAATGCAATTTCATTTATTAAATCATTTACAATTATTAAATAATATTATACACGTACACAATATGTATTTAATTTGAGACGCAAGTCACTAACCCATCGGCGCAATACTTAATAAAATTTCGAAGTACATTCAGTACAGACATTCATTGTATGTTAAAATGATGTCATGATCAAAGTTCATTAACAAAATGGTAATCTCATGTCCATGATAATATAAATAAATGCTTGTATTGTTAATTAAGTATGATTAGGAAATTTTGTTGATTAATTAAAACAATATTAACCTGTTTGTATGTGTGTACCGAAATTCAGTGATTTTAAACGAATAAAGTTGTACCGGCGTATTCTAAAAATATCTACACTTAATTAATTAATAATTAGTTCGAGAACATTTTTCTTCTAGCTTACATCATCGTAGAAAGAAATGACAAACGCCGCGAATAAATGAAATTTTTAAAAAATTTCCCCCTGTTCTTCTTTTGACCGAGCCCCTGGAAATAGCTCCGGACTCTGCTTTTTAAGTCTTACAACCCCAGATGCGCCCCGTCACGTCAGGCCAGCTAGCTTATTTAGAAATCATAAAAATTGTTCTACACCAAAAGATCTGTCGAACCCCGGGGGTTCTGAAACTTTTTGGAGCCCTTAATGTACAAATTTTTTTCGGCGGCGCCCTTCTTTGACTTTCAAAAACCGCATTTTCCCCCAAAAAAGTGACGAGCAAAGAAAAAAACAGTTTCACAGCTACTTTTCCTTTTAATTTCACCGATTGATTTTGAACTATTAACTTTATTTTCCTTTTTAAGCGAGGTAGCTTCAGCGTCCTTTATGATGTCTGGGACACAACGCACTGTTTCGGAACCCCTGTTAACCCCTTGTTAAAGACTTTTCTACACTATTTTCTAGATACTTAATAAAAAAAAATTATGAAAATGAATCAAAATTACAATTTTTTACGATAAAACCTTTTGCGAAGTAGAAAGCTCTGAAAGCCGTTAAAAATAATTAAAAATATCGTTGGACATTAAAGATTTATTGGGGAAAAGTTGCTGTCCTCTTAATCCATAAAATTCGTAATGCGCACATACAAATTGCATCTATAACATTAAAATACAAGTAGGTATTAGGTGTAACCCAATTAACTTAAAAAGTTCATTCTAAACTATATGTGAAAGAATTTTTAATAATTGTTATCTTTAAAAAAATTGCTACAATGTACCTACTTTCACCAGTGGTAGTAGCGCCGGGTAGCGGCCTTATTACCGATTAGGTAACTTTACTAATACATATATTCAAATTAGAATTTAGAATACTTTTTTTAAACAGATCAAATTGAAGAAACGTTACGTTACTTTCAAAAACTACAGTGTTAAGGGGCAAAAATTGTACGTTCATTTCAATATTTTCACGTTTGTGTCGTAAAATCAATAAAAATATTTTAGTATGAATATTACACATACATATTATGGTGGCAGTGCCGGAAATAACAGTTTTGTCTGTATTATGTATTTCTTTTTTCACAAATTGTAACGAACGTCATGTACGATAGAGGGCTTTTCATTCTCAAAATCGTTTAATCTTCAAAAATGTCGGATACAAAAAAAACCGCATTTAACGTAAAAACCCCTATACTCGAACGCGATTCAGTACTCGAACAGTTTTGATATTTACGGTTTCTTTCAGAAATAACTTCATTAATATATAAAATATAAAAACTGTTCGAGTATTGGATCGCGTTCGAGTATAGGGGATTTTACCCTATATTTTATTCGTACACCAGTACCTCGCTTTGCGTCGTTTCGGTTTGCGTTTTTTCGAAGTTGCGTCGCTGCTAAATTAATACTAATTTTCACTGTACGTCGTTAGATTTTCGAAGTTGCATTGTTTTGGGTTCGAGCCTTTAATTTTTTTTCGAAATTTTTTGAAATTTTCTTTTTTTTTCTAAAAGGTGGCACGACTTTGTTGTAATATGGTGGATATGTACCTATTGATGTTGTAATAAAGACTGATAATAGATGACAACTACTTTGAACATGGAAATGTTAAATTAAGTTAAATAGACGGAATCCATACTGCCGGATTATATGGTGGTTATCACATGCTAAATGTATTGTACGTAGTTTTAAATTTTGAAACAAACTGATATACAAATATGGAACGTATTACGCGTGTGATGTATGTTGAATCAATTTCTGTACCGCGTGTACGACGTGCATTGAAATTTTTTGAATTTGTTTTTTTTTTTTTGTATGTATGTAATAAAATTTTATATTATTTTTGTTTTTTAAATGTTTTCTTTGTTCAATTTTCTTTTTAAAAAGTAGTATTTTCGTAACCCTGAAACCTATCTTCGATCTTTACATGGTTTGCTATAGAAAATCATAATTCACTTTGCGTCGTATTTTTTTGGAACGTAACCACGACGCAAATTGAGGTATTGGTGTATTTATGAATATAGCGTTTCTTTCATTCTTGAACGCAGAACGTCAATTTCAAAACTACAAAATGTCAGATCTCTAGTATATGTACAAGCTGGTATAATTAAAAATGAAATATAATTAAAGAAACCTTATACATACCAAAAAAAAAAAAATTTGGGGGACAGGTCTACCCACACTGTCAACTTCCCATTGGATGCCCTTAAAGACTGTTGCAAATGAATAATTTTTTTTTAATTCAGGGGACTCCTCCTCTGGACCCCCGATAGAGGCTTTACCCCTTGCACCACACCGGGGGCTTCGCCTTCTGTACCTAACGGTGGGGGCTCCATCCTTATCAAACAAATGATAACATCATTTGTTCTCAAGATACGCAAGGCAAAAAATATTTTACAAAAAGTTTCTTATTTCGTTTTTCCGTTTAGTTTTTTTCTCTGTTTTTTTTTTCTTTAAATTTTATTAAATTTTACAATAATTTACTGGCGTTTTTAACATCACGGAAGGTTCTTAGGCCATTATATAATAAAGACATTGTAAAAAATCCATATAATCTATGTTATGTTAATAAAGTTAATTCCGTTCTTTATCACAAAAAACAAACCGCTAATCCGAATTTGCTGAAAACTTTATCCGGTCTTCATTTTTTGGTTACGCATCTGATGAAATTAGTCCGGAGTTGATATCATCATTTGTTCTCGAGATATGCGAGACGAAAAAAAATTCACGAACGAACTAACGAACGCACACACAGACATTACGCTAAAAACGATGGATTCGGATTCTAGTAACCTTGAAACGTGGAGATATGTCAAAATTAACGATTCGTAAAATCGGACCCATTAGAACAACTTCCAATGGGAAGTTAAAAATTATCTAAAGAAAAATTGTAATTATAGGAAAAATGTACTTTTGGAAGCAAACTTATATAAAAATTCATATTTATTATATAATTTATTTCATTAATTTGATAATTATGACACGCTACAATTAATTTTTATTTTAAACAATTCATAAATTCGTACCGTTCGTACCCACGTAGTAATTTTACGTACATTAGAAATGTAAGTCAGTAATTGTACTGACAAGTGAGTGACACTAATACAACGTTTTATATACCTAAGCAATTGAAATTTTTTAATTATGGTTGGAGAACTTATGGAAGTTGGTTCGAAAAACGATTTTTCAAAGGATTTTAACGAAACTTCTCTAGACATTTATTTAATTCAATACCAATAATAGGAACCTATATCAAAAAAAAATTGACCGCCCCAATTTTGAGAAAAACGGTTACAGTTTTGTAATTTTAACACGGCCTCTTATGGGAAGTTGACATATTCACACAATTTTTTTGAATAAAATGAAAACATGTCAAGGGAATTTGATAAAATTCAATATGTTACAAAATGCAAAGTAATAAACCATATTTAATAAGTTAATAACAAATAAAATTATTGACCGCGCCGTTTTTGAAATATAATTTATAGACATCATTATTTTATAACGTTTTTTCAATAATGCTTTTATATTGTTAGAACATAAGCGCGCGGAAATTCAAAAAAACAAGTGGTATACAAATATAATAACTAAAGAATATTAATACATTATTTAATTTTTGATAAAAGAAAATTTTTTCGCTGAGCTATACTTTTGTAGCTGACTATCTCGCACCAAATACCTTAAGGATATTAATAGACTTGGTTTTTGTTAAAAGAAAACACCAATTTATTACATATAAATTGATTGAGAAAATAGGAAATAATTTTAATAAAATGTTAGAAATAAAATCTAGATATATTGTTAGTTGCAGTTTTTCTACTTTGGCGCATATTCTCGACAATAAAATCCCAACCTTGACAGTAAAATTGTTTCTTTTCTGCCTTGTTAAATAAAATACTATTTCAAATCAATTATTATTACCTATTTAACTAACAATAACAGCTAATTGAAATTTAAAATATTCTTATAAAATAACTAATATAATAAATATTTTAACATTGCAGGAAAATTTCTTTAAGCTGTCTATCTGTAAATTGCCATTATAATATAAATATGAATGTATATGGCATAATGTGTATTTGATTGTAATTTTTCCTATTGATAAGATTAGATATGGCGTGACCACAAAAGTGCATGCTTTTACATTAAGTATGGTCACAAAATTTTTAGTACTATCAGCAATTATACACGCATTGTGTATACTGTATAATATATGTAATAATTTAATCATAATTCGTGCCGTGTGATTGTGTATTGCACAAGGGTACCTAAATATGTAATTATAATAATAAGCGTCTTTTTTATAAAAAGTAAAAATAAAAATAAACTAAAACTAGCCGCGCACTAGCAATTTTTTTATCACGTCTGCAAGCAACTTTTAAATCACCGAGTATAAAACGTATTGTTTTGTATTGAACCCAGCACACTGGTGATTTTTAAATTGAGGCAACTAAAAAATTACATCATGTTCTATTTTATGAGTGAGAGAACTGTTGCCGATGATAATGGAACATGCATTTTCAGGCTAGTTGGAGCGCACTGGTGACTATTTAGTTGCTTATAACTATTTTTTATGACAAATTTTTATTCATTTTTGTAAAATTGAATCATGGCGTTAAATTTTGAAGATTTTATTAGTGAGATCGAGAAACGACCAGCAATATATAATACAAAGTTAACAATACTCTGATAAAAATTTTAAAAAAAATTATAGGTTGAATTAAATATGTGAAAAATTTGTTGAGAACTGGGATGAACTTAATATTGCAAATTATCAAAAATCTTGACAATCATCCGAAAATAATTAAAAAATTTATTTTTATCTTCCCTTAAATTTTGAAATAATTTATAAAAATGACCGTTAAGAAGCCTCTGGCTCACTAATGGATGAATCCACAATCGTTTGCGTTTTTGTTTCTTTTTTCATAATTACAGACCGCAAACACATGCAATTACTATAAAATCCATTTCTCTACTAAAATTGTATATTGGCTGTATAGAGCAACTATTTAATCAACTAGTGCGCGCTTGTAAAAACGAAAAAGCAACTTTTAAGTGATTAAACTATTCAGTTGCCTGTTGCAAAAGTTGCTAGTGCGCGGCTGGCCTAAAGTATGGGGAATAATATCTGTATGACTGAAACAAAAATATTATTCCAGAAAGATTGGAAGTTTGTTTGTGCGAAGACATCTCTTCGACCTACAAACATAAAATTTCTACACGAAAAAATTTGTAATAGTGAAAAATTAAAATTTTATTCATTTTTCAGCACTTCCCTTAAAGTATTTGGTGCGAAATAGTCAGGTACAAATGTATATCACAGCGAAAAAATTTTCTTTTATCAAAAATTAAATAATGTACCTATTAATATTCTTCAGTTATTATATTTGTATACCACTTGTTTGTTTTTTTGAATATCCGCGCGCTTATGCTGTAGCAATATAAAAGCATTGTTGAAAAAGCGTTGTAAAAACTTTGTAAAATGATGTTTATAAATTATATTTCAAAAACGCCAGGTCAATAATTTTTATCTGTTGTTAAATATGGTTTGTAATTTTGTATTTTAGTTATAGCATATTAAATTTTTATCAAATTCCTTTGACACGTTTTCATTTTATTCAAAAAAATTGTGTGAATATGTCAACTTCCCATAAGAGCCCGTGTTAAAATTACAAAACTTCGAAACCGTTTTTCTCAAAATTGGGGCGATCAATTTTTTTTTCGGTATAGACTCGTATTATTGGTATCGAATTAAATAAATTCTAGAGAATTTATCTTTATAATTCAATATGGTTTTATTGGGATAATGTAATAATTTGAAATTTTTTAACCTAAGTTCCCAAATATTTGGAAAGAAAAAATTATTAGGAAAAAAGAAAAAATAAAGAAACAATTTATTCTACGGAAGAATGTTGAATTATTATCTTTAATCCTTCATCTCCTATGATAAATTAGTAAAATATTTGGGAACTTAGGTTAAAAAATTTCAAATACTAGAGAAGTTTCGTTAAAATCCTTTGAAAAATCGTTTTTCAGACCAACAACCTTAAGTGATATTTTTTTTTGATAGTGAAATATATCGCTAGACAAAATTTCATCTACTGCGGGAATCGGTTTTTCAATTCATTTTTTCTTTACCTAATGAAGGAAAATTGAGCCTTATTAAATAATACTAATGGAGGACTAATGTCGGAAAACAAGGCTTAAAAGTGAAAAATTGTAAAAAAAAATCTAACAATATTCCACACGATGTGATATGTGAAAACAAATTTCATCCCCGCTTTCCATTATTGAAAAGTACCCCAAAAAATTAATAAATTCTTTTTTGCTGTATATTCCTGTAATACCAATGTACCCAAAGATATTTATTAAAAATTATAATTTGTAAAATTATTGGAAAAATCTGAAAATTTTTAATTTAATTATATTTTAAAAAGAAAAATAGAATCATCTCTGTAATCTGTACCACTGGTTTACTATTTACAAATATTTCTGTCTTGATTGATTACATAACAGGATACGCAGGATACACAGGATCATGTCCCTGCCACTCTGCATATAGTCCAATATAAAAAAATGGACCGTATTCTGACGCCGCTGTAACTAATAGACCAGATGGCGATGATGTACAGGGATAAAATTAGAGTCGGAACATGAGTTTCGATAGTTCGCTATTTTTCATCAGATTCATCTAAAATAAATTGGAAATAAATTAAATATATGTATAAAAATATACTTCCACTCAACCTAGAAAGATTAATTAAATTAAAAAATTTTAATTCTTCGTTAACACATAACTTGGTGACGATAATTTTGTACTCAATCATATGATAATTAATTTTGACATCTATTTGATGAAAAATGCTCGCTCACATGTCCCAACTCTATTTAGTATACCCTGTACCATTAGCGCCACGTAGCAAACTGTGACATTCAATGGTCCGTCCTTGAAAACAAGTGGCAGGGACATGCACAGGATACTGCATTTTGAATTTTTTACAGGAAATGGGAGAAAACAGGAAATAAAGTTTTGAATTTGACAGTACTACAATGTTTCATAAACCTAACCTAAAATTTAATCGAATAATTTAAATAGATTTAAATAAATCTTGGAAGATTTAAAAGTATGTTTAAGATAATTTAATTCACAGTAAAGAAATATTCAAATAAACAAGAAATTTACATTTTTTGGGAGTTTTATAAAATAAAACAATGTTTAATCAAACCTTAAAAACTATAAGCTTCCAAACAAATTATTTCAAAAGATGTGTACATAGTTCCCCGATTTTAAATGAAATCCGAATATTGGCTCGTTTACGAGTTGTGGATAATAGTGATATCGGAAAACAGGCAATGGCCGAGGGCAAACCACCAAAATGTATTCATGTATACAATAAAGTTGGAGTAGGCCATATTGGTATTGGGAAAACTCGAATTGAATCCGGAACTTTTTTTAACATTCGTATATTTTTTCAGGTGACAAAGTATTAGTAGCAATTAAAGGTGAGAAGAAAAAAGGGATTCTTGTAGGATTGAAACAAAATCAAAAACCAAAAGTTCCGAAATTTGATAGTAACAATCTTGTTTTAATCGACGATAATGGAACGCCGTTGGGGACTCGAATTCATGTACCAATTCCCACAATATTACGGACGATATTGAAAAATAAGACACGAGCTAAGGGTGCCGATTATACGAAATTGTTAGCTATTGCGACAAAATTTGTTTGAATATATTCTAAATTGTGAATATTAGTTTTTTTTTGTAATAAAGTTTCTTTTTTTTTGTCGTAATTTGTTTATTTTAATGAAAATTTGAACTTTAAATTAATATACCAAAATCATCGAACCAATTTTTAGTAATTTCAAGAAGGAATATTTTTAATTTAAGGAATTTAGGCTGGTTCTACACTTTTGATTCGGTATTCATTCAAAATACCGAAATACTGATATTTATTACCGATATATAACTACTGAAAATAATCACAACCGCAGAGGCCGATCGCGATCAATGATTACACATTATGTATGCGATGTTACCACAACCAAGTATTTACAAAAATATGTATCTTTGTGTGTTGGTTTTTATAAACATTTTTATAATAAACAAAACACTTAAAATATTTATAAGAAATTTTATATTATTACTGTTTTTTTTATATAGGTATATATATTTATTTTCACCAGTTTATTACCTTACTTCCTGTTATTAATTTTATTAAAAATATCAATGAATATGTACGTATATTTACACATGTTGGATCATTTTATGTATTTGTTTATATAAAATTTCTTTAAAAATATTGCCAGGCCCTGGGGAACTTTACTATGAAAGTGATCGGACTGTATAGAAAAAATTTATATTTTATAAAACATTTAGATA
This sequence comes from Brachynemurus nebulosus, assembly GCA_035578155.1. NCBI lineage: Eukaryota > Metazoa > Arthropoda > Insecta > Neuroptera > Myrmeleontidae > Brachynemurus > Brachynemurus nebulosus. Next base: position 64,694,242 of record JAPWDM010000002.1, read on the forward strand.
ACTACATAAAGAATAAAAAAAACATTTTCTAAGATTTCTATTTTGGCAAGTTCTTGAATGGAGTAAATTTTGAACATCTACTGTAATTATTTCCATTCAAGTACAAAATTTATTAATTATTAATTAATAAACTTTGTACTTGAATTAATTAATTAATAATAATTAATGAAGTATGTCTAAAACAATGCCATTGGGCAAAAGTATTAAAACTGATCACTACAGGTTTAAAATTGAAGCCTTTCAAATTACTAACGAACATTCCTGAAAAAGTTAAAACTGAAATAAAACGACATTCATTCATTTTCATTTTTTATTAAATTTTTTAAATTATAAAAACATATTTTATGATAAAACTAACGTTTCCTGTTTAGGGAATTTTCGTCCTCGTGCCTTCACTTGCGCGGCAATACGATCCAAATCACGACGTCCCTGTTGTGTAAGTTTACGTCCACCATCTGGAGCTTTTTCAATCAATTTCAATTGTTCTAATGATTGGAGCGCTTTTCGTGCCACACTTCCCGACGATCGGCAAAAATGTGATGGCATTGTGCCGTTCCGTTTACGGCCACCGAAAATTTTTGTCACTGATCCGACACCGATTGGAGAACGAATGTAAATGTGACGGACGAGGGCAGCACAACGTACGTAGTACCAGTCCGGGTCGTATGGAGCCAATTCTTTGAATTTACCGGTTTTCACGATGTCCACCCATTCGGGTACACGCATCTTACCAGTTCTAAAACACAGCATTACCATTGAAAAATGTTAAAGGTTATTATGGGTAAAATTTGAAAATTTGACTTACTTTTTTAAATGAGCGGCGAAAGCCTTTACGAATTTATGTTGATCCACATCCTTTAATGTTACTGACGGCATCTAAAAACGAAAAAAACAATTAAAATTCACTTGACTTAACCTAAATAAATGCCACATTATTCAAAAATTACGAGTTGACTTAAGTACCTTGATTTGGTATTATCCGACTGATGGCCGTATTATGAATAAATCAACGCTGTAAAATATTAAAAAGATGATTAATAAGAATTCTGAATTGAATTATGTTTATTCAAGTTAAAGCATGTGTTACCATTCAGACAATATACCGGAAAAGATCGACTAGCGGCCATTAAATGTACACGATTTCCGACATTTGTTCAGTCAACAAAGAAGCGGGAATTTTAATTTTAAAATTATACTAAAAATATACGGTAGCTATTTTTGAAGATGCGTTATTTTCATAATAGTAATTTATATTTTGTTGAATTTTGTGAAAAACTTTAAATAGTTTTCTTTAAGAATTACAAAATTTAGCATTTGTTGGTTAAAAATTAACAAAGGTGTATAATAAAGCAAATTATGTGCATGGATAAGGGAATCAATTTTTTCTTTTTTTATTCAAAATGAATAATTTCAACTTCAGTAGATTACATGAGTTTATGTAATTAATCTTTTAGAATATTTTTGATTATACATTTACGATATTTTCTCCGCTTAACTTTTACTTTTATGTGGTACAGGGCCAGATTAGCCAATAGACTAACCTAGGTCATGCCCTAGAAGCGGTCAGTTTTTAGAGGCGAAAGATTTTGAAAACAGGGAGGTAAAATGTGTAATTTTTTTTTAAGAGAAAGTTTGAAAAAAAAGTAGGGAAAATTAAGATTTTCTTCTTTTAAAACTCATTTTCTTCAAAGGTAGGGGCGGCACTCAGGGTTAATTCGCCCTGGTTTGGTATTATTAGAGTATAAAATAGGATAAAACGCAAATATTTTCTTGCGGAGGGGCCGCGACTCCCTGGTTACCTACCCTACCCTCTTTATGGATCCTTTTGCGATTTATCAGTCTTTCATTTCCCAATTGATATGTAAAAGTCATATCAAAATTAGATTTTCAATCACTCTACGAAATTAAATTTTAACAAACCGGGTGGGTTTGATATTGAAATCCCTAACAAACTCGATGTAATCTTGAATTCGGAAAATACTATGCAGGAAAAAAATACAGATTGATGAATTTAATAGATGACGTTGACAAAGTTTTTGAAATTCATCGTAGATTATGAATTGTTATGATTAGTGAGTGGTAAAGATTGGTTCTAAAAGTTTTCAGCGCTTCCACCGTAAGCAATTAATTTTATATAAAACGATAAAAAGGTGTCTAGGTAACAAAAAGTATTGAAATTTCTGGCATTTTCCTTTATTTTTTAGTTAAAGAAAATGTTAGGAAGCCCCAAATGAAATGGGAATATTATTCCAATAATCCTACATAACCTCAAAATTTCGGTATATTATTCTGATTATTCTATATGTACTTGAATGAATATATGCAATAATAAATACTTAAGTTTGTACTAATGCATAAAGTTACCGTAGATGATTGCACCTAACGCACTCTTTTGATAGTACATATCTGCATCGCTGCAAAAACTTTTTCAAAACAAAAAAAACTACAAAATTGATTTTAATTTTATGTATTTACTAAAAACTTGGTTATAATTTTTATTTATAACTTATTAACAAAAATAGCTGAATTTTCATTCTGAAAATTCGCTAAAAAAAAAAAAAAGAAAATATAGGTACAAATTAAACTTGTCTATTCTTTCAACTTCAATCTCGCTCAGTTTAATCAAAATAAAATATAATTCTAACTAAAAAAAATCTTATTGAACTTGATGAAACCATAAAAATGGCGAGTAAATTATATGAGGGGATCAATAACGTAATCAATAATTAATGCAATGATGTGAATGATACTAAATTAATTAATAATTATCTTTAATAACTATAATTACAATATATACATTTTGGTATACGAAACAAATTCTTTTTTTAACAAATTTAGTTTTTTAAAAATTATTATTTTTTTCATAACATTTTTTTTTATTATTTATTGATTCAGAGATAACATACTTTTAAAAAACATGGTACTTAAAAAATATATTTTTTTTATTTCTATGTACAGATCCTGTTTTAAGATTTTAAATTTTTTTGAAAACAATTAGATATACAATTTATTATTAAATATTTGAATCTTGTTTTTATTTAGGTAAATGAAAATATACATTATTTAATTATGTAAGGGGTGAAAAAAAAATGTTTTATTAAGGAAGAAGTGCTTTTACTGTAATTTCGGCAGACAATTGCCTTATTTTTTGTAAAGTGACCCGTAGACGCTCAATATAATATTGTACAAAATCTGATATTGTACCGTCTATTAGTTCTGTAAATATTATTGCGCAATATCACTTTATTTGTTTACAAGTTTGGATTTGATTGAACCAGTTTGAATTATTAACTTGTAAAAATAATTACTTATTGCTTTTCAGCATCTGTATCATTTAACATTTTAAATTTTCAACAATTTATTGTACGAGTCATTGAATTATCTGGAGAAAACTTCAATAAATTGTACAATATTACTGACCGTGTAGCGATCACTTAATATATAATTTTGAAAAAATCAGAAACTGAAATTCTAGAAGTGTGCGGGAAATTTAAATCAGAATACAGTGATTAATTTTTTAATTTACAGGTGTACTGCCTCGTGTTCGATTTGTGGTATAAAAAATTCCAGTGTATTTGCGCATGTGCATTACTAAACCGCACGAATATATTAGCAAAAATTTAAATATATAACGTCTACAAGTTTCCAAATATGGTAGTAAACGTCAAATAATTTGAATTTTTGTTTGCGCGGTTTAATAGCGCACATGCGCGAGAATTTTTTATACCACGAATCGAACACGGCCCTGGTTTCTTTGTATGGCTTATGAAAAAATACCACTGAACTGAATTATGTCTATTTGGACCGATTACTTTAGGAAAAACATTTTCAAAAACTTTTGAATTATTAGACGAAAATCATTGCGCAATCGTCGTATAAACCAAAATGGCTACACAACTGCATTAAAAACAAGTACAATACTGACTGAAGAAATTGAATAACTTGAAAAAAAAAACGGAATAAAACGAAAACAGAAACTTTTTTTTACCTCTTTTATCACATTGGAATTACCTCCCGGACTGAATTTTATTGTCAATTCAGCGCAGTGGTACTTTTCCTTAAAAATATTTAAAATACGAAAGTTTACATTTTGGATGTGGGTTTAAATATAAAAAATAAGAATGTGGATCCTGAAAATAAAACATAAGAGATCAGACAACAAAATTTTATACATGTAAAATTTACAGTGGAAATTTCTTTTAACGAAATGTTTTATAGTTTGTTTTTTTTTTTGACCTCAACTTGGTTGAATGTATCTAAATTTTTATCTGTTTGTCAGATAACTTTAAATAACATTTAACAGATAATACTACAGTGGACTTTCGGAGATTGTCCAATCGCAAATTTTCCATATTACAGTGATAGAGATTCAAACGTCGTATGTTTACGTCACATGAGCATTGCATTCACAAAAATTGTGTGTTTGCAATGTTCTTGTGACGTAAACATGCGATCACTGAAATATAGACAATTTGCGATTGAACAATTTCCGAAAGTCCACTGTACTTAGTAAAAGGATGGGCATTTATTGTAAGATTATTCTTTTGTTTTCAGATTTACTTTTTTGCAATTGAAAATTTTGAATATTTTTGGAAACATTATAAAAATCATACTCATAAAAAAATAAGTACACTCTGCTCTCAACAACGTTCTCCTAAGATGTTAAAACATGTATATTCTTATTTCTTTGAAACAGACCGTATATTAAACATTGCATTCAAAATGTAAACTTTCCAAACTTGTGTTTAATTATAAAGCAAACTTTTAAATAGTTTGATCTTGAACACTTATTGCTGTTAATAAAATTTATTAAATTTGTGTAAAAAGGTACTAACTGCTACAGTAGTAAATTTTCTAGGAACCACGGACAATCAAAATTCCATTTTAATATCCTACATTAAAACAAGATTCTATCGTATTAACAATCCAAAGAATTTACTCGTGTTCCTATATAAACATAAAAGAAATATTTTAAGTCAAAGTAGTTATAAACTTTTATTATTTTGCCACAGCTACGAAAAAAAAAATTAAAAATATGAAAAAAATATTTGTACTTTACAAAATATAAAGTTTTTTTCTTTTTTATGATTGTTTAATTAAAATATGTTTGTTTAATAAAATGGATACCACTTTTATTACATACACCAGTAAATATTTAGTTGTTAAATATAATTTTATTTACAGTAATGCACCAGTTTTGGAAACACCACTTTTAGAAACTGTAGCAAGAAATGTGAAGTATAAACGTGCTAAATTCATACGCAATAGGCTATTGGACAAAACATTTGTGATCTTCATAATCTTTGTTAACTAATATCGGTGTTATTCTTTAAACTCTAAATCTCTGGTTAAAATTAAAAAAAAAAAACTATTCTAAGTGCCTTGTTTTTCCATATTAATTTTTTTTCTTTATTTTTGATAAATTTTGCTAAAAATCATCAAAACATTTAATCAACTTTAGAAAAAAATTGGGGCGGAAAACAGTTCATTGGTACTGACGTCACAATTTGAAAACAAACAAACGTTCATGTCAATTTTCATAACCTCAAAACTGATTGTATTCATTTTAATTTTGATTGATTATCATTACTGTATATTAAAGCTATAATAGAAATATTAAAAATGAAACATAACTTCGTTTCGTCGATGGGAGTTATCAGAATCGACATGTTTGTTTACAAATTGTGACGTCGTTTTGAAATAATGGCGTGTTTTAAGCACGACCAAGTACTCTGTTTACCTACCTTTATCTGTTTACTACTAAAAATAAAAAAGCAATTTCGTACATGTTGCAACTACGCATAACCTTAAAGTATAAAAAATTGGTAGTAATCACAAATTTTTGATTACGAATTAACAGAAAAAATAAGTTTGTGGTTACGTTAACTGTTATTTTTAAAGTTAAACTAAAGTATACTAGTTACTACTGCTGTCTTTTCAAAACAATTTACTTACTTATTCTAACACATATAACGGATGTTTGTTCTCTCTTTTTACACTACTCCATATTGTTTTTTCTACACTAATGGAAGTGATCGAATTTGACAAAACTGATGCCTTACTGTATATTAACAAATAAGTGCCTTGCATCTTTTTCACTTTTAAACAACTAAATTTGAACTGGTGAAACGGTGGTAACCAATTTATTAAGGACGCTATTGCACTGTCATAGATATATGTTAAAGTTTTATTTAATCAAAGAAATATTATAGTGTAATAAGTCAAATTTTATAATATAAATTTCTGTAACCATAGTTAAAGATACTTCTTAATATTTGATCAAAGATCTTTGACATGTATCTATGACAATGTAATAGCGGCCTAAGGAAGAAAATTTAATTTTCATCACTGAAGAAAATCATTTTTAAAAATAATATTAATATTGCTCATTTGATTTATTTAAATAATATAAAGGTAAACGTTACAGACTTAACATGCGATAAATATATACTTTGTACAATGTAATCAGTGTTTGTGATTTGAAATGCAATAGTAATTTTACTTTGACCTTCGAATAAATAGAACGTAATGTATTTTAACATCGTATAGAATTCGATTTTTTGAATTAAAGCATACTTTTAACGTAATTAAATTCTTTTAATTATAAAACATTAGTTATAACACAATATTCGGAGTCCATTTTCTCCCAATACAAAAATACATTGGAGCATTTTCTTCTATATCTGTTAATTACATTATTTTCACTTTTTCCAAAAAAACGAAAAAAAAAAACTTAAATAACTGTACGTACAAATTCTTTGGAGTTTAAATTTTCATAGGATATTTTTTTTTAAATTAAGGCGTTATACAATTTAAAAAATGAAAATATAGTAACGTCAGGCACTTAATATCTCAGTTGACTTTATATGAAAAATTCTATCAGGAGGGTTTGTTGAGTGTGACGACGGAAAGATTCGGGGGACTTTGTGACTCGCATGATTTTCGTACAGTTTGCGGAATTACAGTCAATGACTTTGGTATCTTTGGGAGTATCATTTGCGGTTTCTTGTCGACTGTTTGTTCACTGCTATTTGTGGATGATTGTTCGGTGGCGGTGGCGGACGTGGTGTTTGCGGATAATGATTGTTGTTTAAATTGATCTAAGATGTTTTTATTTGATACATCGATTTGGGTGGGTTCACGGGGTGTGGTGGTGACGGCACTGGTCACGGGCGACCGTTGTCGTAACACTGAAACAGTATTAAAACTGACCGTTTGTGCGCCACTGTTCCCGTTACCCATTTTTTTGGGTCCAATAGGCCTGAGGTCGATCCCCTCGCGCTGCTTCATCAAATACATGCGACTATAATCTTGGAAGGAGAGTTGAAACGATTTACCACCGGACATGACTTGCACCACACTTGGGGCACGTTTACCGTCAGTCGGTTTGGTGAGTGCCCCGGAGGTGATTGTCGCGGCGATTTTATTTGGTGTTAGTGGAACTAGCGTGGGTCGCATCTGTTTCTGTATCCGATTGGCTTGCAGTGATTGCGGGAATGGCCGTCGATTGCCGGGCGGTAGACGGAGTAGTGTACTCTGAGGACGTGGTCCACTCGATTGTAATTGAATTAATCCGGGAGGCACACTTGGAGAACGCTGTCGTACGATATTTACAGGTGATATGAAACTCGGCGGCATGGTTCCGAGGGTGATTGGCGTGCTTGTTTTCGGTGCGATTGGTTTGGGGCCGGTGGTGCCGGTGATGATGCCACTCTGACTTATTGTCTGTTTGCGCACGGTTGCACCAGGTGTGTTGAATGGAAGCATTGCTATTGGTTGAATGTTTGAGCTATTTGATGGGATATTGTCGTAGGCGCGCAGTCGGTTTTGTACGGATTCGCAGTAATTGGTTGCGTGGTGGCTGGCTGAGGGTGTCAGTACAAGGTCGCCGTTTCGGAAGTATTTCTCCAGGAGGATAAGATGTCGAAGAAAACTGCTGTGATTCCCGTACGGTTTCTGTAATTCGCTCCACAGTCGCTTGGTGTCGTGATCGTACTGTATGGTCATATTACATTTTTCCCAGCCTTCGGGTGTACGCTCCTTCACGTTGCCGAATTCAACGGAGCCCTGTAGTGGTAGATCATCTTCACCGGGGAATAATTGTCTCACTGATATGGAAGGATTGGTCTCTAAACGTTCAACTACTTTATGATTTATGGAGGCCGTTGATGGTTTTTTGTCTTTTTGAATTTTATGAAGTTCAACAATATGTTTTGAATCTTTTGCTAAACGACGCACAAGTACAGCTCTATTAGGCACTTCTGTTTTATTTGAACGTGTTTCACTATCGTTTATTATTACGTCAGCGTCACTAGGTTCAACGGAATTTGAATTAAACACATTATTTAAAGGTGAATTGGACCGCGATTTCAGGGATACATCAGCATCAGGTATATTATTGTTTGAAGGCACTCGAGGGTCTTTGGTAACAGAATTGTCATTGGAATTTAATTCACTATCGTTGGGTGTAGACGTGGGGGGAGAGGATACGTCGGTTTTGATTTGATCCACTACATCCGATTGCATTTCTGCGGGTGAATGTTTTTGCGTAACAAAATTTTCAGCATTTTCACTTTGAGTCTGTTCAACACAATTAGCACTATTTTGTTTATTATGTAACGTTTTCGAGAATTTCCCTTTTTTGTTTTTCTTCATTGAAGCCTTTTCCTTCTCTTTTTCCTTGACTGGGACAGGAATCGAATCTTCGATATCATTTTCATCCATCATCTCGGCATCACTAAATTGCATTAATCTGGAAAGTTAAACAAACAATTGCTTTAGAAATATACATCGTTTTTTATGGTTTTATGGAAAATATCTTTTTTAACACGTTTATTGCTGTTATATCCAGATTCGGGTACACTTCATCGTTAATTGTGAGTCAACTAAGCCCGAATATATACGTTGCCTGTGTTACCAGTATATAAACATTGTATGAAGTAACGGTTCTGACATCTATCAACATCAGAACAAACTTTTACAATGGAGAAGTTTAACATTTCTCACGACTGAAAATAAAAACTATAGCAAAATTTAAAAAGCATGAAAGAAAAATTAAGATATCTTGACGACTAATAAAGTTACGAAATTTTAAATTTGTATTTTGCATAAATAATTTTGTTTTGATTAGTAAAGTCACGTGACGTCATTTCTCCTACGGCATTGTAAATACACAAGCGACTCTAAACTTTTACAGAGCTGGTAAAGGCAAAATCAATTAACCCCTTTAGGACTAATGACGAGCTCAGCTCGTCATGCTAATTTTTAGAAAAAATTCAACTGACGAGTGTGCATTGTTTTATATCGATAACTGGAGGCTGTATAGTAAAGACCGGCCATACTGTAAATAAATTAAACAAAATGTACCACACTTGCAATTAAACTTATAGAGATATTAAATTTTTTATCTAAAAAATTGGAATATATGGCGGTACTAAACGGGTTAAAAATGGTCTAACGTTACTCATAAATGAAGCAAAATTAGACGTACAAACTTAAGTTACTAGAGTTACTCTACACAAAAATGTCAAAAATGAAAAGAGACAGAAAACTAGGTTCGTCTGTTCTATTTGATTGATGACATCAGACCATTTTCAGTTGATCTAGACTTGAAATTAACTAAAGTCTAGTCTTAACTACTTGAAATTAACTAAAGTCTAAAAGTGGTATGACGTCACCAAACAAATGTAACAAATGACGTAAAATTAGACTCATCTAGTATTTTGTTTCTTTTCCTTTTTTCATTTTTATATTAGAGTAATAAATTATTAGAATCCAACTGCAGGTAAAATGAAATGAAAAAAATTTTTTTAGCGACAGCCTGCATATAAATTATTAAGAACGAACTAAAAGAAAGAAAATTGTTCTACATGTTTCAGTCATTTAAATGACCATCTTCAGGAAAATCAATAATTCAGTTGTGAAAACAACTGAGAAAAATAATATCAAAAGGACATAACCTCCAAATGTCAAATGAATGTCAAAATGACAGACGAAATTAAAAAATTAAAAATCAAAGAATCGCAAAATTAACGGACCCCATACATCTCGTCTTCTAATATTTTATCATGATTTTGACTTTCCCTATTTCGTATGGGGTCCGTTAATTTTTTGATTCTTTGATTTTTAATTTTTTAATTTCGTCTGTCATTTTGACATTCATTTGACATTTGGAGGTTATGTCCTTTTGATATTATTTTTCTCAGTTGTTTTCACAACTGAATTATTGATTTTCCTGAAGATGGTCATTTAAATGACTGAAACATGTAGAACAATTTTCTTTCTTTTAGTTCGTTCTTAATAATTTATATGCAGGCTGTCGCTAAAAAAATTTTTTTCATATTAGAGTAACCTAAGCTTGTGCGTCTAATTTTGTTTCATTTATTAATGACGTCATATCACTTCTAGTTAATCGAAGTTTAAAATTTTCATCCTTTTATAAATTCAATATTTTGACGTTTTCAATCGTCATTTTTTTTTTTTTTTTGAATTGTTGAAGATTCACAAACAAATAAAAAAAAATTATGTTGAATCCATGGTACTTTAAGATAAATAATTACAAAAATAGTTAAGCGACGTCATAGGCGAGTTGCAGGTCAACCATTCTATATTAACTTTTGATATACCATTTCATTGTTATTTATTGAAGGAAAATTTTATAATTTTTATTAATTCTAAAATTTTTTCACCGACGTAACTAGTTTTGGTCTATGCACATTTTAATTAAAAATGTAATCACATTACGAAATTTCTGCATTGTCTAAATTTTGCCATGTCACTCAAAGCGTGGCACTGAACGTGTTAAAGAAAATTTTGGCTGAAACTTTTTTATACTATATTTCAAAATCTATTGATTTAAAGTTGAGTTTTCGCCCAAATTCATTAAAAACCATTTTCAATAAAATATATAATATTTGGAATTAATTCCCCAAAATATTACCGTTTTTCATAGCTCTCGAAGAACAGCAGTGTATGAGGCGGTCGAGCAACATCCGGCGGTTTTAGTAGCAGCGTGGCGAAATAGCGACAAAGTTTACAAACAGCACTACCACCGCTACTTGTATCCTTTGTGTCGGTTGACGTGCCGGCATTGGCTGTCGCCAATCGAATTGGAAGTTTATGATTTTCGAACGCCTCGTTCAATTGTTCCGCTTCCGAGAAGTCAATATTATGCGCCTGGTTGCGCGCCAAACGTCTCTTACACATTGCACAAGTCATCAGTCGTTCTAACGTTTCAAAATGTGTTTCGCATACCGGAATCGAGTGTAGGCCTTGCGTTGAATCCAAGTCAAATTGTACCTAAATAAACAGAATTTGAAGTTATTAAACAAAAATCCACTGGGTCTTTTTGGAACTGGTTTAACCCCTTATTGCATGAATTATGAAGGAGGTGAAGAAAAAAATTTTTTTTACTGAAAATGTCTTTCATTTTTTTTTATTTTAGTAGTCAAATTAAGAAAAAAAAAATTAAGTCTTATTGTATAGAAATTACTCGCATACGAAGCCAAATATGGCAAATTCAAAATAAGCCCCAAAAATCGAAGAAAACAAGAAAACACGCACGAATCACAACTGTTCCATGTTCTTGAATATATAAAGAATGTGTTTTGAAAATTTTTGATTTTAGTACTTACCGTTTTATTGTTTTTAGTTTTCACAAATAAAATTAGCGCCAATTAATTGCACTCTAACGGTCGGACACTCTGAACATAACTTCCAATAATTTGACAACCCGCACTTACCAAAGGCAACCAAAATTACGTTCCGTTACTCGAAAGAGTATCAAGTTAGGATTTAACATTAGTTTCAAAAAAAAAAAAAAAAAAAATAAAAATAAAAATTTTAATATGTTGAAAAAAAAATAGTAAAACTTAGAATCAATATATGGCTTCGTATGCGATAAGGGGTTAAAATATCAAAATTATACTGAATGTGACTTTGAAAGGGTACATTTATTGGTAACTGAGCATTGAATAAATAGAAGGAGTACAAAAGTGACCAAAAAAGTGACAGGTGTTGACAAATATGACGGTAAAACAAGGTTGGATTTAAAATTTGTCTGTATTTATTGATGTTATATTCGTTGTTATACGTATTGTTAGAATATTTATTAATAAGTAGTCTCAAATTACAGCAAAAATTATATACAAATTAACAAATAATCATTATCATTGACACTTTGTAGGTTATGAAAGGTGTTAACCAATATAGCGATTATGGAGATTAGACAAGGAGACGAAACTCAATGTATTCAAAAAAAGTGTCCAAATCAAAGATGGCACTCGTGTTCGTCGGATACGAAAGCTGTACAGTACTTATTCTCAAATGGGACACTCAAATGGAAACGCAAGGTTCTATATTATCTTTGTTAGCTTTTGAATAGAATCTTCTGGAATCTTTTTCAATGTTCAACTCAGTTATAAAGTGGGTTTTTCGATCGTTTTTAAAAAAAACTAAACAATTTTTATTTTGCGTCGCGTCATTTATATTGTATCTATATTATATAATTCGCTGACGTCACTATGTAAAATCGGAGTCAGTACCATTGGATATCCGCCGTATAAAGTAATTTAAACTATAGGGGTTTATTTCATACATATGTAATTTCTATGTATTTCCTTATTATTAAATATCATCAATCGACATTGATGATTCTCAAATGAAACACTCACTTCCCCAGTCCCAACGTGTTTCCATTTGAGAATAAGTACTGTATTTACATTCTGTTTTATCCGTTGTATGTTACTATATTCGCTATATTCACATCAATCAGTATTCGAGCATTATTAACGCCGCGAGTGGTAAAAAAAGAAAGCCTTATATTTACCATTTTATATTTCTCATGTAAGTAAGATCTCCATCTTATAATGCTCCATTCGTTTGGTAATGGAGTATTATAAGATAGAGATCTAACTCATATGAGAGGAATTGACAAAACTGGTCAGGAAAATGGTAAATATAAGGGCTTTCTTTTTTTACCACTGGCGGCGTTAATAATCTCAAAATACTGATGTGAATATAGCGAATATAGTAACATAAAACGGATAAAACAGAATGTAACTACAGTACTTATTCTCAAATAGAAACACGCTGGGACTGGGGAAGTGAGTGTTTCCATTTGAGAATCACCAATGTCGGTTGATGATATTTAATAATAAGGAAATACACAGAAATTACATATGTATGGAATAAACTCTTATAGTTTAAATTACTTTATACGGCGGATATCCAATGGTACTGACTCCGATTTTACATACTGACGTCAGCGAATTATACAATATAAATGACGCGACGCAAAATAAAAATTGGTAAGTTTATTTTAAAAACGATCGAAAATCCCACTTTATAACTGAGTTGAACATTGAAAAAGGTTCCAGAAGATTCTATTCAAAAGCTAACAAAGATAATATAGAAGCTCGCGTTTCCATTTGAGAATAAGTACTGTACCGCTTTCGTATCGTACGAACACGAGTGCCATCTTTGATTTGCACATTTTTTTTGAATACACTGAGTTTCGACTCCTTGTCTAATCTTCATACGTTTGGTATTCAAATAAATTCTCACTTGACAGCTTATGTTATTGAGGTTATGAAAACTGACATTGAGGTTTATTCTCAAATTGTGCAAACAACTGTGCATCGGGGGGAAATTTTTAAGTTTAAGACTCAATTTGTGACAAAAATTAAAAAATAATTATAAAAAAATTTAAATTTTGAACATAAATTTGATTATGGTTTTCTAGCAAGTTTCGAAAATTTCGTTTTAAATATTAAAATTAAAGAATATAAAACACAAACTAAAATTCAATTTTTACGAGTATTGTATAATTATTACAGTTTAAATATCGCGTAAGGCGAAAAAAAATTTGGGAAACTTCTTGGAAAACTACGTAAAATAACAAAAGAAAATTAATGACTTACATATTGATGTAAATTGCGTTTCATTTTCAGTATCCACTTTCGTCGCACGCTGTGCGTTGCATCCTGTTGGCAGCCGGCCGCGTGACAAATTCGCGGTCCAGAGTGTTGTGGTCCGGTGGACGCAGTACGTTTATACTGTTTACTGTAGGACGGAACGTTCGCTTTACGGTCAACGTGACGGTAACACGCGTCACACAAACAGGAATCGGGTGTCAGATGTTTTTCAACTGAAATTTCAAGTTTTTTTTTTCTTTTTTAGTTTAAATCGCTGTAGAATGTACATTATGTTTAACACTGATTTTCTGATTTTTTTTTTTTTTTTTTTTTTTTTTTTTAGGCGTTAAAGTAAACTTTTTTATTACCGAGGAAGAAAGAATGACAACTTCGTCGTATTTGACGTCTGAGGTTAATTTTCAACAAATAGTATTTAAATTTTTAAATTGTATACTGCATAACGGTTTTAAGTTTTTTTGTTGAAATAATATTCTCATATTTTGTTTCTTGTCATTATTTTTGTAAAATAATAAAAAATGTAAATAATTTTTGAATTTTTTTTGAATATATTTTTCAAGATTTTAATTTAAATCCGATTTTTAAATCTTAAATAAACGTAATATTTGTTACAAAGTATTATAGGGATCGAGCTTGAACTACAGGGGGCGGTAGTGTCGCCGATAATGGCGCCTTGATGTGGGATAAATGAGAATTGTTTGTTATTATCGTGATTCGTGTTTGTTAAGAAGTGAAAACACTACCATAAAGCGAAGTCAATTGGGTACAAGAAGGGAACTGGGATAAATCAAATGAAGTTATTCATTCATGAACTTGATTTCAAAATACTAAAAGTTAAGATTCACCCTTTTGAGTAGCAGTGGTGACTAAGCCTAAAGTTGGATAAAAAATATTAAAAGATCAATTTAAATTAACATTATCTAAAGAAATTCACTTTGGTGTTCATATAAGAAAATTATAAGGACTGGAAATTTGGGTTAAGTTGAACGTTAACACGGGGTCTCCATTAGACATAATTGATGTCAAGACATATGTCTTGACATTTAATTTCTAAAAACAGCAAATCCTATTATTATTTATGTAGAAATATTTTCAAAGCTGTAACATTAATTCTATGTTTACAACAATTACAAAATTCTGAAAAAGAAACAAACAAATGGAATTAAAAACAAAAATCTTAAAAGTGTTGAGTTAATTCATCGATTCGCCATCTTGAAAATCTTAAACGTCAAATTTATGTCTGAAAATATGTCCGAGATGATGTTATAACATATGTCAAGACATGCATGTCATGACATAAAATATGTTATAACATTTAGCGTCTCCACAATACATTTTTATGTCACGACATAGGTTTTAACATTATATATGTCTGGTGGAGACGCACTGTAATAGTTACATATAACCATATTAGAGGCATAAATTTTTAATGTCCTCATAAAAGAAGTTAAAAAAAAATTTAATTTTGATTTCATGCCGATTCCTTCTCATTTACGGTAAAACTTTTTTTATGGCTAATATGACTTCGAACTGTAATCGAACTTCGTATCCCCTTCAAACAAAAGCTTATAGCAATTAGTAGTCCATTTATGACATAAACAATTAATTTTGTGATTAAATAAACGAAATCACTATAAGCGAATTCCACTGTATTTGCAGCATAAAACATATTCGATGCTTTGACACAATTCGGCCTGTAAATGTTCAAAATTGCCAAGTTAAGGTCACTTAGTTGAGGCAACGTTTCTAAAGAAAATACCAAAATAAAAAGTTTTAAAAGAAATTGAGCCAAAGTTATGGAACAGTTTTGTTTTATGGTGGCAGCGCCGGGAAAAATGCATATTTTGCGAGAAAACTACAATCTTTTTCTATTCGGCTTAAATGTCAAAATCTATAAAAATTTCAGAATTTATAACAAAAAATTATAATAAATCAACTTTGAATATTTATGGTGGTGGCGCTGGGAAGCATATATCACGGAAACAAAATTTCGTAATGGGCTACAGTGTTCATTTATTCGTTACTTTAACGTTCTACTTGAGTACATTCTTGAGGGAAAGTTCAAACTCTACATATTTCCTATGTGAACTAAGGTATACAAGTTGTTGAAAATAGGGAATATGCATATAACTCAAATAAATATTAAATATTTTTTTTTGTATTCTAGTAGTATATGGAAACTTAATTGTGACAGTAAAAAACCTTTCAATTCGTAAATTTTAATAAAAAAAAAAAAATATTTTAAAATATAAAATTTTAAATGGAATTTAAATAAAACTAAATATGCTGACGTAACTCGGCATGGAAGCACATTCCAAATGAAACAACGGAAATAGATAAACAAACTTCGTTTCCTTTCATTATTTACTAATTAACGTCATAAAGATATGTCTTGTGCAGGTTGGTTGTTTTTATTTTGCTTAAATTTCCTTTATTTCTTTTTTATTTTATTTTCTTTGTATATTTAATTATATTTATCTATTAGCAACTCTAGTGTTAAGATTAAGTACTAGTTACGCCAGAATACGCTATTTCCGGCGCGCGAAATGCAATCTTGTTTAAACTACATTAGATTATAACAATAAAAAAATTATTATTTAAAATTACATAAGGGTACTGATATTTTTTTCAAAATATTTTCGTAGAGGTAATATTAGTTCCTCTAACGATTTAAGTAATAAAAAAAATACATGCATATTCTCTATTAATCGTTCGACAGCCTAACTGATAAAGTTGCTAAATGTTATAAAAATAGTAAAAATTTGAAAAGGGGATTTGAAAGATCCAATCAGATAAGTAGGTAGCCTAATTGAATTATTGAATATTTGTTACAATAATATAAAGATATAAAAGTCACTATTGTGGGAGCGCTGGTAAATGGATAAATTTATCTGAGGTGGTGACTAGACGCAAGATTTACGAAAAATGATCACTTTAGTACACTTTACACTTACGATACAATTATTTAAAACGAAAGTTTATGCAGAGTGCGTATTTTACATAATAATAAAACTGTAACGAGACCATTTCTGTAGATGGAATATTTTTGAAAATTATACTGGTACTGTAGTTATCGATGTAGATATCAAAACAGCAATTTTTAAAATTGGCTAATTTCAAAAATGCATCACTGCTTGCATGAGGTAGAGTCAAAAGTTCAAAAACGCATCAGACGCATCACAACGAAAAAACAAAAGTTCATTTTTGCATTTGATGCGTCAAAACAATGCATCAAGAATTTGGTGATGCGTGTCCAAGATGCATGTAATGTGTATAATGTAGAATTATAACTACTTGCCATATTATGTAGGTATTAACACCAACAGGAATAATTCCGAAAAACAAATTGTTGAAAAAGATTAATGTATTTACCTTTGATTAAAATTGTTTAAACTATTTGAATACATCTTACACTAATAATTAGCTATGTAATATTTTTTATTCAAATAATTTCAATATTTTCAATTTCAAGTAAGTTCAAATTGAAATTCAAAGATAATATATCTATACAAGGACTGTATTGCTATATTATCTATAGTCTATCATGCTACATTATCTGTCTTATCTATAGTTAAACCAGAGGTTAAATGATGCCAATATCCCGTTCAAAAACATCTAATGTGTATCAAATTTCAAGAGAGCATCAGCAGCGCATCATGTAGTATTAGACGCATCAGAAAAGTCATGATGCTGCATCGATGCGGTAAAGTTTACATTTTTGAAGTTACTCATTTTTGTTTCTGTTTGTTCACACATTACGTAAAAACTATTAAACAAATTTTTATGAAATTTGGTCTGGTATTAACTTATTACCTGGGTCAACATATAATATACTTTTTATTACGGTAAAAGGACTTCTTCCCTCAGGAAAATACAAAAATCATTTTGAGCATGTGCATGCATTATGCAAAAATTATTGTTCTATGTAAGTTCTATATAATTATTACGCTTCTCATGGATTTTATAACATTGCTAGTCAGTACAGCTATAACTTTTATATTTTTACTGTCGGACTATTCTAAATCATCCAAAATCCTAACTAATATTATAAATGTAAAAGTGAGAGTTAGTTTGTTTGTCTTGCTTTCCCGACTTAATAGCATAACTTGAAATTTTGCACAGAGATATTTAGGGGATCAGAAAAGCATTCAGGCTACTTTTTATTTCGGGAAAACAATTTATTTCCATGCGAAAATTCCGAAAAAAAAATAACAATTCTTAGTTATAACATGGTACTGAAGCTCGACAAGTATACCAGGCGGACAAAACCGCGGGCAAATATTAGTTTTAAATAAAATCGAACTAAAAAATTTTCCGAAACACTTACTTTCCAATATTTTCCGTTGCCTCTCCGTACTCTTCATTTGCGCTATATGACACGGTGTATCAAACAAGCCAAAACGTCCAAAACAGTAACAACATTCGTCACGACACAAACGCTGCGGGTGGATGCTGAACGAACTAGCCTTTTCCGGTATCACCAACATTTTCTCTTTACCGGCCGAATTGCCACCCGCGGCGCCATCCTCGCCGTCTGCACCAGCAGTCGGACCACCACCGTCGTCGGACATCTGTTCACTACTTCCGTCTACTTTTATTAAGCGAAATGGAAGAAAAATGGAATTAATTATTGATTTGCACGAATTGTTTTTTTTTTTTTTGAATATTTGTGTGAGTGTGTAAAAAGCGTTCCATGCAATATTTTAAGCGATTTTTTGGAATTAATAAAGTGACCTCTTGATACCGTATTAGTAATTATTTGCAAATTAACATTTTGCGGTCGAAGAGATTACGTAATACATAATAAAATTACATGTTTGACTGCAAAGGGTTAATTTAATCATTTTCGAGTTTTCTGGCTACGAAATTTTAAATATATCAATCATCTAATATCATATAATCTACTCGAAACATTCGAGTTCAGAAGATGGAACTGTTTTAATAAATTCCGATTATAGTGACTTGGTTAATGAGACACTATTGTAATTTTTAATTTTATTAGAAATAATTCGAATTCGACTTTTAGAAGCTTAAAAAAATTTCGATATTTTTAAGTTATTTTAATTTTTCCTAAAACAATAAAATTAAAGAAGTGATTTTAGTCGTTATCGAACTGAACATATTATGGTAACGATTAAATTCCCCTGGGAGGCGTTTGTGATACTAACATATGACAGATATTTTCCACAGAGTACCAGAGACAACATATCTATCTCTATACTACTGAAATCAGTGTAACCAATAAAGGATAGAAAATATGTTATATATGTGCACTGGGCTTAATTTGTATTTGTGCGGTGATCTGTCTTTGTGTGAACGATCGGAGATGTGTAGGCCGTGATGTCCCATACATATGTATGATACTACAACGCATGTATGTGGCTCCGTGTGGGGGTTCTAATAATGCCAACAACAATCAAAACAATTGACTTGTGATTGACTTACACTCATCCACTGCTACGGAGCGAATGACTACTAAGTAGCCTAACTTGCACAGAACTGCACACTGCAGATTTCATGATAGAGATAGTTGTGTTACCTCTGTACTCTGGGGAATCAGGTAATTATACGCACAATTTACGTAAAAACTTTATAAAATTGTTTGACAATTGTTAGACGTTAGTTCCGCGACTCACCGCTAGGAAATATTATTCCCAAAAACGAACTATGTCAATTTCGGAAACCTAAAGATTATACTTTTAAAAAATTAAGTAACGAATGATTGACTATAGTAAAAAAATGCACTTCACACGTGCACTACTGAATTTGCGCAGACGTATTTAGTAGAAGCTTGAATATAACTGACATCTAATATCATATTTAGAAGCTTGTAGCCGTTACATATTTAAATTTGTTTGCACGGTTTAGTAGTGTACATGCGTAGTGTATTTTGTCTAGTACGGTTAAATAGGACAAATGCTTGAATTTAGTTTGTTAAAATTCATAAGAGTAAATCGACCTGATGAACATTTAAATTTAGATCATTCTTTCTTTATCTAATTAATCACATCTAATTTTCTTTTTTTTTCATCCACGGTCTTAAATACCATGAAATTTTGAGCGAAAGTTTGCAAAAAAAACCTACTTGTTGAACAATTTCTACTGATACACTCTAGTCTCTAGCTTTCTTGCTTCCAAATAAAAAAAAATTTTAAAATGCAAGGTTTCAATGATAGTTTTTACATGAGGAGAACGAAAACTGCCATTAAACATGACTTTTCCACGCTGTTATGTGTAATACCTTGATCCTTAACGAGTTAATTTCAAACACGGTATACATATTTTACTAAAATTTGGTAACCGATTCCGAAATCTCGAAAAATGATTCTAAATATAAAAAATACGTTAGTGTATTTGAAATATGTATTTCGTAATTAAAAAAATAAATGTGTGTAAGGTAAAAGTGATAAATGTTTTTAATAAATTATTTTGGAACGCCCAAAACCATCAATAAATTACCAGTGTTAGAGCGATTAGAAGAATAATGAGATTTGCGATTCGCACCGGCTGTATCTGATGACTGTGCTCCCGTGTTCCAGCCTGTGTTTACCTTTAAACAAAACAAAAAAGTACGTACATTAAAATTTGTTAAATATAGATAGCGTTCTAGTAGATCGTTCACACACAAACAGTAAGTAATAAGTATCGGTTAAATTAACTAAAAATGGTCTGACGTCATCCATTAAACGAATGAAGCAAAATTAGACGAACCTAGTTTTCTGTTTCTTTCCCCTTTTGTTATTTTTATATTAGAGTAACTGTTGTAACTTAAAATTGTACGTCTAATTTTGTTTCATTTGTTAATAACATCAGACCATTTTTTAGTTGAATTGACCTATATATAAAGTAACCTACTTATGTGGTTTACTGGTGGTGTGAACGAGTTATATTAGGTTATTGATCAGGGTCGCCACTTTTTCTTACGATCAAATATCCCTGACCTTTCCCGACTCTTCAGACAAAAGAGTATTACTTTTTTTAAAATTTTTTTTTAGACTAAACCGAAAGTGTGGCTATCAGTGGCACGCAAAATCCTACAGAAACCCAAATTTTTGTATTTTTTTCTGTTTTTAATATTTATTTTTGAAGATATGAAATCAAAAAATTTTTTCCATATTTAACTTTTTAAAATTTCCGGTATAACTGAAAATGCAATCAAACCGTTAATACCGACGCTATCGACGGCACCTGAAATCCTAAACAGATCCAAATTTTTCAATTTTTTATTCAATAAGTATACTACGTTTCCCTACTATAAGGGAAAAGGGAATACAATCGCCGTGTTCGTTGCTGAGTTTTTCTGCTCAAAGTGAGATGTTAGCGCAGGCGCAAGAACATTTTTATGAAGTATGATTTCATAAAAAAAGCTCTTGCGCATGTGCCAACAGCTTACTTTAAGAAAAAAAAACTCAGTTAACGAACACGCCGAATGAGAACTTCACTGTGTTAGCATGGGACTTTCATTATTAGGAAATAATTCAAATATTATGCGTTAGAATTTTCCCTGATTTCAATGAAAATTCCCTCAAATTTTCCTGATTACTTAAATTCCTTGACTTTTCCCGGTTTTCCTGAAATTAGCCATATTGTTGATATACAATTGAGAAAAATGAAATTTTTAAGGCTCTGTCAAATTATACCGGTAAGTTATGGTTAAAAAAACCCCAAAAAATACTATTGATCTAGTTTGGAAAATCGACCCAATTAAATAACATGAAACTACAAAATTTTTTCCAGATTTCGTATCGTCTACATCCACAATTTTTTGACAATTAAATTTTGACAGTTACGGTTAGTTACAAAAGAACCCGTTTTCAGAATAATAAAAAAAAGTAACCATCCTGTTGATATAAAATTGAGTACAAAAAAATTTTTGAGGTTCTGTCAAATTATGTCGGTAATTTCTGGTTAAAAACGCCCAAAAAATCCTACTAATCTAATTTGAAAAATCAACCCAATTAAGTTAACACAAAACTACAAAAAATTTTCCAGTTTTCGCGTACCGTTTACGTCCAAAATTTCCTGACAATTAAATTTTGACAGTTACAATTAGTTACAAAGGGGAAAAAACGGTTTCCAGAAAACATTGGCCACCCCTGTTGATATAAAATTGAGTACAAAAAAATTTTTGAGGTTCTGTCAAATTATGCCAGTTAAGTTACAGTTAAAAACACCCAAAAAATCCTATTAATCTAATTTGGAAAATCAACCCAATTAAGTTAACACGAAACTACAAAAATTTTTACCGTTTACGTCCAAAATTTCCTGACAACTAAATTTTGACAGTTATGGTTAGTTACAAAAAAAAAAAATAAATAAATTCCCCCAAAAAATTCAAATAATAATTACCTCTTTCATAACCTTGTAGTATGTGTTACTCTCAACATCCGGCGAACTCTCCATACCATCCATACTCTCGCCATTCGTATAATTCCCATTCTTCGATTTACTCTTCTGCAACGTCATTTTCAAATGACCACGCCCCTTTTTCTTTTCCGGCGACGTACGATTCAATTTGATGACAGTTTTCAGCGTGCCGGTGTACGGATCAGTGCGCGTAATTGGTCGTTTGGCTTTCGTCACTTTTGTCTCGGCCGCCTCTTTGGAACTTTGCAATCCCAACGCTTTCATGATCATTTCTTTGATTTTTTGATTTTCTGGCGTTTCAATGATCATATTTGTGGGTGCGTTGATATTTTCCACGGACGAGACATCTTTGTTTTCGTCTTCGGGTTGCTCAGAGGTTATTGGTGTTGGTTGTTTTATGGTGGTTACGACGTCCACGGTGTTTATGTCGAGAGGCTTCAACACGGAATCATCTTTGACGATTACGGATTCGGTTGATGTTTCGGTTGTTTCTTTCGGTTCTTCAACTGGCAGTGATGGTATGGTGTCTGGTTCTGGGGATTTGGCGACTTCTTGAATGGTTTGAATGGTTTCCTCTGGTGGAATATCCGGTTTTGTTATGTCATCCTCAGCGGGTTTGTCCACAACGGTTGAATCTTCAGGTTTTTGTACTGGTGGCGTTACATTATCTTCATTTTCTGTGGCTGTTGACTCTTCTAACTTCAACTTTATATTAGAGGTATTAGCTAGTTCACTAGAGTTATTGCATTCTAAATTATTAACGATATCACTACTATCTAATATTGTATTATCACTAAATAGAATGTTGCTATCAGTGTCGGCCATCGGCAATTTTTCGGGCGTCGATGATGCAACAGCAGTCTTTTCATTCGTTTCCGCCGTTTCCTCGGTGGCGGCAACGGCACCTTCTCCATAGAACTTTTTCGCCGGTATATTCTCGTCAAGTTTTCCCGCTGGTTTTGTAACTGTTTCCTCGGGTTTGGGTTTGTTCAGTATGTCCTCGGGCACTGATTTGACGACTGGCGGTTCTTCTGTGGTTTGCTTTCCGGTTTTTTTGTTTGTGGTGCGGGTACGTTTTCCGGCCCACGTTGTTTCGCTATCGACAGGAACATCATTGAAATTTTGAGCCATTTTGCTTAAGATAATGATTTTTTCAGGAACATTCGAATTTACTTGTTCAAATTCTTCGAGAATTTGTGGAATTTTTGATTTGTCGTCAATTAACGCCGTATCTTTGGGCACATCCATTTTTATTGATTTGTTTTTGTTATTGTTTTCGTTGTCGATTTGTACTTCGTCCTTCAAATTATCAATCGTTGACGAAGCTTCAATCTCTTTATTGCGTTCAGGTGATACTGTAGCTTGTATTGGATCGACAATATCCTTTTTGATTGGTTCTACTTTGACTTCATCAACATTTTTCAATGGTTCAAGATCTAATTGAATGTCTGGTGTTCCGTTTTCGATGGCTGATACTGTACTTTCACAGTAACTACTCTCGGATTCGGATAGATACCCGGAATTTTTGGATATTTCGCTACCTTCTCGCGAATCGGAAAGTATTCTTCGCCGCTTTCGATATTCCGATTCAATCCCGTCTAACAATTGCGTGTCTTTTAATTTTCTGTGTTTCCCGTTACGTAATATTCTTGCCGGCGAATCACTTCGGGTGCTGTACGGGCTTCGAGTTCTCATGTGTGACATGAGCATATCGCTACTCTGGCGTCCGGTTTTTGCTGCTGCGGTACCCTTTCTCGTTTTCGGACTGCCACTACGCGGCACCGTCATAAAATTGATGAATCCGCGAGGTAAAGCGGTGAGATGTTCGTCATCGTTGAAGAGCGCCGTTTTTTCGATACTGTGACGCCGTTTTTTGTTCAATTCCACGGTTTTTTTCAGATTTGTGGCTGCCACATTTAGATCCAGTTGATTGATTACATCTCGAGCTTCTTTGTCGAAATTGGTGACTTTCGCGATGGCATCGACGATTTTCTGTTTTTCGGCCGACAGCTTTTTGTTTAGAGTACGTTTGGTTGGTCCGAGGATATTTCTCTTGAGGACTCGGCGCACTTTTTTGGGAGTGGTTACTGGTGGTGTTTCAGATTTCTTCTCGCTTTCCGCGTCATCTTCAACCTCTTTTTTGGTTTGTGGGACATCTGAAGGCGTATCTTGCGTTGGCGATTTCTTAGCGCCAATTTTTCGTTTTCGTCCTTTAGTAACGGTCACCGTTTCTGGATTTTCTGTTTCGGTTGCCTTGTTTTCATTTACGGTTTTCCGTAATTTGGTATTTCGTATACCATTCTTGAGTAACGTAGTCTTTTTCTCTGGACTATTCGCAAGTTCCAGTTCGGCAGCAGCTGCAATTTTCTTTGTTGGTTTTCGTTTAACCGTTTTATTTTTAGCTTTCAATTCGGTCTTTAACTTATTCTTAATCGTGGTGTTCCGTTTGGCCACCACTTTTTTCCCACGTTTTGGCGTCGTTCGCCTCACCGGCGATGCATTCGCGTTTGTTTCTGTCGCGTCATTTGCGTCATCTTCTTTTTTGCTTCCACGTTTTAAAGTTGTACTTTCCGTTTTCTTATTACTGTCTGCCGTGTCCAGATCCGACTGGGTATTTTGATTATCGGCCGCTTCATTGACAATTTCGGCGTGGCTCTGTGTTTGAGTCGATGGCGATGAAATTGTTCCTGCGGCTATCGGGGCGGTTTGTACGTTATTTGTGGATTCACGTAGCGGCACCGGCGAAGATGCATTAGTCTTTTTGCCACTGAGCCCACCACTTCCAGCAGGCGTTTTTTTGTCGCGAGCCGCCATAGATTTGTTCACTTGGCGACCAGTTCAACATTGAGGTTTCACCTAATTATGAAATTTTTTATTGGAATCAATTTTTACCATATTACAATAAATCAATAAAAATTTCATAAAAAAAACAATTAAGGGGGTCCACTAGTGTGACATTTTGAAAAAATTTCGAATTTTTTTTGCATGTTTCGATAGTCTATACCTTTAAAAATAACGTACTAAAATTTCAAGTGCATATCTCAAATAGTTTTTGAGTTACAGCCATCTGAAGAGCGGATTCTGATTTTCATTGTTAACTTTGAGATATTGAGAAATGTAGTTTCTGAACGTAGCTGCCAGTCACATGTTGTGGAGCAGATAGACCCTGGCACATTTAAACGACTCATCTAATCTTACTATGACCGTTATAGTGAGTACATCGTAAATAATTTTAGTAAAAATTCTCAATGATTAAAACTAAAAGGTAAGGTAAAGAAAAACTACATTTTTCAAATTTGCTGCAGTTATAACTCGAAGACAAATCATCCGATCGATTTGATTCTTATTGCAGCTTCTTTTATATATGTTTCTTCGTGTCATGAACCTCCAGTTTTCCGATCGAATAAAGAATGTAATTTTTAAGGGCCAAAAATCATCAAATTTTCGCGCAAAATTTAATTTTTTTTTAAAAACTCCGCCATTTTGTTAAATTTCAACTTTATTTTCCAATTGGGGTTCATGGCACGGGCAATACCTTCTAGTTTAATAGACTTTTTGGTTTTTTTGATTTCAGGCAGTGTGAAGGTCGGTATCACTGCAGCAGTGGGAGGACTTTTTTTGAAGCCTTGGGAGATCGCGGAATAACTCACTGAATTTTTAAATTTTTGGTCCAAAAATTTTATCTGAATTTATTATATATCAAAGAATATATCCTTAAAATATTAAAATATTCCATACAGTAGTTTTCTTTAAAAAAATTCCCAAAAATCATCTTTTTTTCAGGCGGTCACACTAGTGGTCCCCCTTAAGAGTAACCTTTGAAATTTGCTAATAATATTTGTAAAATGAAAAAAATTTAATAATTAAGAATTTTTCCAAGAGGGTAGTTAAAAAAAAAATTAAAAATTATTCAATTAAGTTCAAAATTGTACTAAAAATATATTCTCGAAAGTTTAAAAACAAATCAAAATAAAAATTTTCCATAAAATTTTCATAAATGAATGTGAAAATTTAAAAGGTAAAATTCGAAATTACTTGTCCAGAAACGATCAATTTTCTATTAAAAAATAAAAATAAAAATAAAATTTTTAATAAAAATAAATAAATAAAATATTTAAATTAAAATAAATTATAAGAAAAATTAAATAAAAATTTTACATCGACGACATTTTGCAAGATTATAATAAAAATATTTGTATTAAAAATGGTTTGAGTATTTGCTAAAGGGTCCCCATGGGGCGCAGCACCAGTTCACAGTGGCAGGTAGGTGCTCCATTACATGTAAATGTAATAAAACAATCCGTACAACTACTCAACATACATCAAAATTATATATCAAAACCAAATGAACAAACATACGTAAATACACCACCATTTCGAGGTTAATTTGACATTTCTATTCAATTAAAATGTTAATTCAACAATTTAAAACGAATTATCCCAAAAAATTTCAATAAAAAAACAACTGAAAAACATGTTTTATCATTACGAACCAATCATGTACAAGTTTAATGAAACAATTGAAAAACTTAAGACAAACAAAAAAAGCAATGACCTGTTGTAAAAATGATTTCCTTCGATCATCTAAATGACAACATTATAAAAATTTTTTTATTTGAAATAAAATCGACTTGTTGCACAATTAAATTCATAAACAATTACACATTATAATATTGTACACGATCAAAATATATACATCACACAATAAAAACACGAAAAATTTCCCGATCACAGGGGTGAAAAATTAGTAGTGAAATTGAAACGTTTAGAAACAATTTTTATTATATAGAGGGTATCTTACCTTCCCTGAATTAAAATTTACGAACGCCACCTATACTATGCCTTTGAAATGCGTCGTCGTATGCTGGAGCAAAAAAGCACGTAGATTCAATGGCTGTCGTGTTCGACCGGCATACACCCGATCCATTCCGAGTCACTCTGACCCCAGCGGAAACGCCTAGACTAGACAACAACACATCATGCGGGAAAACTGCAAAAACTAATATTGTATAAGAAACTTTTTTGATATAGCTAATTAATTTTTTTTTTTCTATTTCGACGTTACTGAATCTATAACGTCTTTAAATCACCTACTTTTTTATTATAATCAGATAATTTTTTATTAACTTTACATATTAATTAGAATTAGTAGAAATTGAAAATTTTATTGTAGAGTATAATATTGTATGTATATGTATGTGATAGTCTTTTTCTTTATGCAAGTAAGCAGAGTGGGTCGTCAGAGACTTTGAAATGGCCATGAAATGAGTGAGTTGGCGACTGGTTGCGCGTACATTCGTAGTTACGGTTATCACCGATAGTTGGCTAACGCCGTTTATTAGAGTTTCTTTTTTTATTTAATTACTTTAATGTTGAATAAAGAAAACAGTTGAAAATGTTTAACTGTTGTTTTGTTTTTTTTAGAGAGAATTCAAGCTCTTTTAACTTGAATGACTAATTTAGAATGTTTCATGTTTTTCATCAATTAGTTGCGTTGTAACTTTTTAAGTTTTTTTGATACATTCACATTTGTCCTTGATGCCTTCCTGCTGCATACATTTATTGTCTTTTTTTAAAATAAAACGATGCTTAGCTGTTACAGAGAGTTATAGCGCGAATGTTATGTACTTTCTACATCTAAATTTGTTTAGCAACGTTGCATTTTTACACGCCACGTTTTTGTTTATGAATATTTGTTTTTCTATTAAATATATTTTCAATTCTCTATTATTTTTTTTCTTTTTTGGTATATTTAGTTAGGTAATGTTGAGAAAATATTTCAGGGGTTTGTTTTTTGAAAGTGAGATAGGTAGAATATAAAAGAGATTTCAACAGTTGGCGAAGGTATAATTTTCCTTTATCAGCTGGGAAAATTTTGTTCAACTTTTTGAAATTTTATGTTATTATCGTTAAGAAAAAAATACGATTTGATTGAGGAAAAGTAGGCTCGACGAGAGGGGAGGGGGTAGCCGGAGCTGTAGTCTTGGGGCTCGGAGCTATTGTTCCGGGGCTTGGTCAAAAGAAACAGAGCTTTTTTTTGCTCGTCACTTGTATTTTTGGGGACAATTTTTAAAAAGATTTTATTTGTTCGTAGGGCCCGTCATTTCTCTTTACGGCACTAAGGAAAAGAAATATTTTTCAACTTCGTTATTTCTTCTGAATTAAGGTGTCATATTTTGATAAAGAAAAATCGAGCTACAAGCTGTAAAGAAAGGACAGAAAAAATGGAAAACAGACTTTTTAAGTACATCTTGATATGGAATTCTGAATTGAATAGTTCTTCGTATATTGATTTATGTGTGACCACGAACTAGTGGTGAACTAAGGGGTTGGAGAGCGCAGTCGTCCCGGACCTGAGCCCGACTAAGGGGCCCTTATTGGCTAGTAGGAAGCCCGGAGTTAAAGTAATTTACGTATTTTTTTTGCTCACCAATGGTAAATCCGCAGGTAAACTGGCAGTTTTTAGCACCGTTGTTTTCTTTTACTTATCAGCTTCATTTTTGAGTAAACGTAGGAGTGAAATTGGGTCCCTAGAGTTTTCCGCCCCGACCCTTCGTAGGTGTTAGTTCACCATTGCCACGAACTCAAAGTAATATAAAAGAAATTGTGTTTTGTAGAATTAACCAAATTATAAGTTATTTGGCCCCTTTCATCCCTTTATTTGCCGCCCCTTTTTGGGCTCCTGAGTTAGTTAACACTGATTTTTTTTTGCGAAAAAGTTATTAATAAAGGCTGTAGATAGTCAAATTACTATTTATTAAAAAGTGTTTACAAAATTTTCGTTAGACTTGCAGTTACAGAGGTAATAAAACAATTAATTTCATTTTCAAAGATGTGATTGACTTAAAACACCACCAGTCCTAAAAACTCAGTTTTAGATTTATGTGAAAACTTCCCCTACGAATCCCAGAAAAAAACCTATCCACTCCAAATGCACATTTCAGTACGATACTCACTGAATTACTAATTACTCAAAATGAAAAACTGTGTATCTACAATTATGGTGATGATCAGGGCCGTCAAAAAAAATGACAACCTCGAAGACAAACAAAATTTTTCAAAAATTTTTCTCCAAGAATATAGCCGAAGTGCAAACAAAATACTTTCTACTAATGACTCAGGGGTCCCTTTTCGAGTCCCCTTTTCGGCTCCTGACCTCCGGGCTACAGCCCTAGCTAACCTCACCCCTCTCGCGGTCTTGGTGATGATAATAAGTAGTTTTTAGAAACCGGTACAAATAGCCGTCTCCAACGAATCTATCGGGATACCGGGACAAAAGAGTTAACATTGGGATAAATGCTTCGTAATAATTTTTTAAATTTTGGGATATCTGGTTATATAGAAAAGATATGGTTTTGATTTGACAAGGAAAATTACCTAATTTTTTTAAAATTTATTAATTGTCTTATTATTCAAATTCTCTAAACCTATTTTTAGCAAGATTTTGTTTTTTGCTCTTTTTCTAAGAAATGGACACATAATTGAGTAATTTTTATGAATCGTGCCTGCTTGTATCAGTATTTTAAATTCGTTTTCAAAATGATCAAAATAATATTCTTTTAAAACTACAACAGAAGTCGTCAAAATTTTTAAATATCATACCATTTAGTGAAACTGTGTAGATGTTTGAGACAATAAAGATTAAGGGGGACCACTAGTGTGACATTCTTAAAAAATGAAAAACCTTTTTTTGCATGTTTCGGTAGTCTATACCTTTAAAAATAACTTGCTAAAATTTCAAGTGCACATCTCAAACAGTTTTTGAGTTACAGCCATCCGAAGAGCGGGTTCTGATTTTCATTATTAACTTTAAGGTACCTATTGAAAAATGTATGAAAGTTGATAGTTCGGGAGCTTTTAGACGTAGCTGCCAGTGACATGCTGTGGTGCAGCTAGACCCTGGCACATTTAAACGACTCATCTAATTTTACTATGACCGTTATAGTGAGTACATCGTAAATAATTTTAATAAAAATTCTCAGTGATTAAAACTAAAAGGTAAAGTAAAGAAAAAATACATTTTTCAAATTTGCTGCTGTTATAATTCGAAGACAAATCATTCGATCGATTTGATTCTTATTGCAGCTTCTTTTATATGTGTTTCTTTGTGCCATGAACCTCCAGTTTTCCCATCGAATAAAAAATGTAATTTTTTCAGGCTAAAAATCATCAAATTTTTGCGCAAATTTTGAAACTTTTTTTAAAAAGCTCCGCCATTTTGTTAAATTTAAACTTTCTTTTTTTTCGATTGAGGTTCATGGCACGGGCAATACCCTCTAGTTTAATAGGCTTTTTGGTTTTTTTGATTTCAGGCACTGTGAAGGTCGCTATCACTGCAGCAGTGGGGGAACTTTTTTTTTGGAGCCTTGAGGGATCGCGAATAACTAACTGAATTTTCAATTTTTTGGTCCAAAAATTTTATCATGAATTTGTTATATATCAGCGAATACATCCTTAAAATGTTAAAACATTCCATACACTAGTTTTCTTTAAAAAAATTCTCAAAAATCACCTTTTTTCAGGTGTTCACACTAGTGGTCCCCCATAAATGATGAAAGTGTTGTATTCTCAAAGTCTGCTTTAAAATTTAGTGGAAGATTGATTCCTTTTCCCTGTCTTTTAATCCCTAAAACAAAAGGGGTTGTGACCCCCCAGAGGCGGATCTAGCTATCCTAATAAGGGGGTCACATTTTTTAGAGGCTTCTTTAAGGATTCTGCGACACTGTAAATTTAAAAGAATGTTACCAAAATAGCATTCAAAAAATTGTATTGTAACTTTTAGGTGAAAAACCTATCAGAAGTTTTTAAATTTGAAATAAAGCAGACAATACCTGAAAAATCAAGATAATATTTCATTTTTTCTTCGTGCGGGGTGTGGGTCATAATCACCCCTTTGACAACCCCCTTGTATCTGCGCTTACTTGTGTATATGTTTGTGGAATAGAATACGGACAAGCTGACTTCACTGAGATTTTTTGTTTTGTTTTTAGCTGTTTTTACCGTCATGCGGATTTTTCCCTTCACATGGCTAACCAGATTTTTCAAAAAAAGTTTCCCCAAAAATATAGGTGATGAGCAATAAAAAAATTTGACATTTTGGCCTGGGCCATTTTTTTCCAAAAATATGAGTAAAAAACTACTTTCAAAGTCATTTTTTTACATTTTACGGGTCCTCTTTCCAAGCCTGGGCCCCAGAGCTACAACCCCGGCTGCCCTTCGTCACCCAAAACAAATTGTTTAGTATCTTTCTTGCTATAGATCATTACGTATCAGTTATGTATTAAGAGAAAACCTGCTGCAGGGCAGCTTTGCGGATAGATTAAAGTGAAGCTAGCCGTGTATAGTTAATAATTAATTTAGTCATGTCTGATGGAAAATGATTCAGCTATTTTCAGTACTTTCAGCTCTCGTCACAGTTTGTGCAATCGCGGTTTCCATACCGGCAAATAAGGGCGTAGCCTAGAATTTATTCAAGAATGAGGCTGGGGAAAATCGGGTCAGTAAAATAAAAACCAATTTTGTCGACTCTTTATTAATTTTGGTAACTTTAAAGATAGAATTTCTGCAAAAAAAGGTTTTATATCAATTTCTCTACGAAGCAAAAAATGTACATATTATAAAAAAAAATACAAAGTTTTGCTTGAATCGATATTTACATTAATAAGTGTGCATGAAGCCTTCTCATCCATATTTCAGTCTGGCTGTATCCATGCCGACAAATTAAAGGGTATGATACGGCAGAGAAAATAACATCTGTATCTTAAATCTTAATCGCTAGCATCTTTTTGAAGGCGTACTTATTTGTGCTTGGAACTTTTGAAATTTACAAAAATTGTTATTTTTCCAAAAGGATAATTACTTTTGTTTTTACGCTTTCAGCGAATTTCCTGAATGGAATTTAGTACAGGAGGTATCGGCGCATGAGTACCGAAAACTGCTCCACCTCAATTTTTTTATGCGATCCTGTTCAAATTGCCCTACTGATGATATAAATGCATGTTGCCTTGGAGCAACCCGGGGCCATATTGTTTAAACCGAAATTGTTTAAACAGTTGCAAGGAATTGTTATTTTTCAATCGGACATTTTTTTTTATATTCCTTATTGAAATACGAATAAAAAAGGTCCTATGGCTTTTCACGATAAAGTTAATATTTTTAGAGATATGAAATTTGGGTACTTTTGACCCAAGCCCTTGGATGAGTTCTTCAGCCAGACACATCGGATGCCAGGAACATGGTTTTTGTTCTTGTAAAAAATTAGTTTTTTGCCAAAACTTTCACTTATTCAAAAATTTTTGCGATTTTTTTTACACCTTTTAAAAGAAGGAAAAAATTATGTAAAAAAGGTCTTTAAACTATTATTCTATGTCAACTAGTTTCCGAGAAAAACTAATCTTTATAAATGGAAATTCGCTATTTTATGCAGGATGCTGCGACAGGGGTATTTTATATATTTGATTCATAAACCAAATTTGTTTACAAAAACGATATAATTTTCATTATTCCAAGAAAATAGTCTTGTAGTTTTTGATATTAAATAAAAATGTTGACAAATTTTCATTATTTGAAGTTTTCTTTATTTTGGACTACTTTAAAATTTTTTGAACCTATAGAAGTCAATTTGCTGATGCCATAAGCCATTACAGTAAATAATTTTACGCTTGTTCAACCTTTGCATACAACCAATTTCTTTTTTTTAAACTTATCTAAGGACAATTTTGTAGGTATCGTAGTGCAGTGATTTCCAAACTTTTATACTTTAGGAAAAACTCATTAAAACCCAACCCGAGGACCACTTTTCAAATAAGTTAGTTATATGTAAAAATAAGGAAATTAGTAATATAAAAAAGAAATTTTGTATTTTTAGTTATCGTGCTGCGAATAACCAATTAAATTGCCGCAAACCACCGGTGGTTCGCGGACCACATTTTGGGAAACACTACCGTAATGGAGGACATAGTGCAGTTGAGATCTGTACTCAATACTTAGTATCGGTAGTAACCATATTTAAATGAAATGACTTTTCAAGTATGGCAATAATCAGCACTATTGTGCGCAGCAGGCAATCTACTTATCTATGTAAGTAATAAAAGAAACCGTCACTGGTAAAACAGGTAATAAATTTAAACACAATTGGAGTGAACATATTAGGGTGGTATTTGTTGTAAACAATAAAATGATTTAACCTTTTGAAAGTTTATGGTCATTAATAACACCCTCTCTAAAAGTCATCCCAAAAATTGTTGGATAAAGTATACAGATATCGATACTATCATATTCGACAAGTACGTGTTGGACACGCATTAAGTTAGGGTTCCTCAAACTTTATATTTTTTGAAACGTTTTATTTCGGTATACTATTGGGTCTACAGAAACGGTTCTGGTCTCAAATTGTGGAAAATTTAGTCTATTTCAATCCCGTCCCACATAAGTATTGTCGAAAAATTAGTCCATGAGGGTTAAAATCACCGAAAACTAAAATAAAGTCGAAAACTTTGCGGTTTTTCCGAGTTTTGACAAGGTTGCGTTCGGCGCTCGAGGTCACAAACTTGAATTATTCATTGGACTAACATCATTGGACCAAGTAAGTAAACAATCAGAACTATCGGATTTGACGCAAGGTCTGATGTATAAGGTTACTGGACTAACCGAGTAACAAGAAGATTTTTATATAGGGTTGACCGGGGTAATTGTGAATTGGAGCAATTGTGAACGGCGCCTATAATTTCTAAAATAACATTAATATTGTTAAAAATCAACTCTTAATATGTTTTTCTGTCCTTTCTTAATATATGCTATTAAAATTTCATAACAATTCTCCAAGTATTAGTATATTTTTTTTTATTTTGAAAAAACCCTTGCAAAATTTAATGTATCTTACTTCGACCAATCCTCAAAAAATTTTTTTTTTTTAAATACATTTTCTTTTTTTAAAAGATAAGAAATGGTTAAAAGTACTTTTAAAGAAGTGGTCTAAGCCCTGAGAGGGTTCCTTATTAATTGCTAAAGAAATTGGACAATTTATCACCAATTCACAATTACTCCATGATTTTAAAATTGTGGGGTAATTGTGAACGTCATTCACAAATGCCCCCATTTGGTCAAAAATTACAGTAGTGTCCTTCTCAGAGTTGAAAATGTTGATGAAGGTGCTGGTGACCTTATTATACAAGTTTCCGTTGTACAAACAATACAAAAAAAAAAAAAAAATTATTTTTTATTCATGTAAACTAAATATATTTCCTTAAAAAGTCTTATTTTCCTTGTTTTTGTATGAATACATGGAATTTTTTGATTTTTATATGACAAAATGACAAAATATCATCAAAATATCATTTTTAGCTTGTAATAAATTTGTTCCTACAATTTTTGTTATTTTTTTTTAACCTTGATTTTTTGTAGAAATTTGAGGTATGCGTAACTTGCATTAAGCAAAGAGAAATTGTTACCGCTAAGTATGATGAAAAATTTGAAAGTGGAGTAAATGTGAAGAATTTGAGCTGGGCTTTACTCTGACGTACTACACTTCTCTTGTAATCCATTCTAAATAATTTTTCTGATGGCATTCACTTTTACGCCGAAATTCATAAGATTTGCAAAACCGCACCGGGAAAATGTGCGCATGTCTTATAAAATTTTTGTTTTTCATACGAATTTGCTCAAAATTTGTGTGGTGCATCCTGAATAATGTAGAATTCAAAATAAATCAACCATAATGTGATATATAAAATAAAAAATACTTAAAACAACGCTATTATCTCAACTCATGAAAATCCATTCACAATTACCCCGGTCAACCCTACATGTATGGTACACAAGTACATAACCTACAATAAGCGGTGAAAAAAAGTGGCGACTTTATTACTGGGTGACGGCTAATTCCAAAATTCGCCATACCAAATTATTGCAAATATTTCTGCGTTGGAAAAATTACATTAAAACTCCCAAGGCTATTTTTCACTTAAGCAAAATTTATAAGGGCTTAGTTTTATTATACTAACATCTTTCTGAAAATATATTTCCATTGGCTTCGTTAAAAATAGATTTTTGATAAATTATGTTAAAAAGATTTTCATTTTTTAAAGAAATTAATATGTTAAATTCATTTCTATAGTAATATTTATAAATTCTATTTACATACAATAATTAAGTAATCGAAAATTCGCAAAAAATATAAATTTAAAGAAAAGATAATTACAAGTTACGTCTAAAAATAGTTTTTTTTTTCTAAAAAATTTTCTTGATGTAATATAATTTATGTATTTTAAAAATAAACTTACCTGCTATGCTGTAATACTGACTGGACTTTACACTAATGACTACAAGTGACGTATGGAAATCAAATAGGGAAAAAATCATAAATAATTTCACTGAAACGCAGAAATGAGGCTTTTCCTGTTGTAGAAATTTTTGTTATTTTTTTATTTCGAAAATAAAAATCATTTGTTTTTTAATATAATATTTTTACCAGTGATATATCGGTTGCTATGATCCAGCTCAAAATATCTTATGTAATTCGATGAAAATATTAATTTTCCTTTAATATTTTAGTGTGAAATTATCGTTTATGAAATTATCGTTTTTTCTTATTTTATTTCCATATTTTTAATTATTAAATTGCCATTTGTTAATTAATGAGATATGGTATAATATGTTTTTATAATAATATTTTTTTATCTTATCTATTTTAAGAATATTTCTTATTAGTTATTACGCATGCGTATAAAGTGGACAATTAAAATGATTAGATTATAATAGAAGATTAACTATATCACAACGATTTTTTTAT
This sequence comes from Brachynemurus nebulosus, assembly GCA_035578155.1. NCBI lineage: Eukaryota > Metazoa > Arthropoda > Insecta > Neuroptera > Myrmeleontidae > Brachynemurus > Brachynemurus nebulosus. The sequence continues at coordinate 64,730,329 of JAPWDM010000002.1, forward strand.
GGTTAAAAGGAAGTTGTAAATATCCGAAAAAATTAGTGCATATTTTTATGATAAAAAACGAATTAAAAGATTTTTGATGATAAGTTGTATATCCTCTGCTTTATTAAGGAGTCTCCACATTCTCGCCGAGGTTGGACGAAACGAGAATGTAGAGGGTCATTACGTTGTGTCTCGCGGTTGGTGTTTTAATGCTACTCATATGCCTCGGCCAACCTCAGCGAGGAACTTTGACGAGGAACCTCGTCCTACTTCGGCGAGAATGTGGAGACTGCTTAATATTGAAGAGCCGTTTTTGGATTTCCGTTTAGAGTAATTTGTCACTTATGACTTAATGTCGTCACAAACACGACTTTTAAACACTTGATAGGGTTATTGACACTAAAATTTCCTTTAAGTTATTAAAATAATTATTGGCCATTATCAGGGCCATCACATAGACAAATGAGACAAATGGTTAGAATCCGCCCTGTCGACACTGCTTTAAGCAGTAGAAAAATGTTTAAAAGCAATTATATGTATAATTCTGAATAGATTTCTTGTAGCCTGGAATCATTTCCGTTATTAATTGAATAATATTAGGTCGTGTAATATGAAATGTCGTTTTCCGACCACTTAGCCGATCATGTAATTCAGACAAATATCGACACTTTATTAAGCATTAGAGAAATGTTTAAAAGCAATTCTTTAACTCTGAATAGATTTATTGTAGCCTAGAATACCTAGTTTCCGCCATTAATTGGAATAACATGGGGTCGTGTAACATGGAATGTCGTTTTGCGACCACTAGGCTGACCGTGTAATTTGGATGAACATTGACACTTTTTTGAGTATTAGAGAAATGATTAAAATCAATTCTTTAACTCTGAATAGATTTCTTGTAGCCTGGAATAATTTCCGCCATTAACTGAAATTAAATTAGGTAGTGTAATTTGAAATGTCGTTTTTAGACCACTTGATCAACTATGTAATTCCGATAAACATCGACATTTTTTGAGTATTAGAGAAATGTTTAAAAGCAATTCTTTAATTGTAAATAGAATTTTTATAGGTTGGAATCATTTTCGCTGTTACCTAGAATAATATTAGGCCGTGTAATATGAAATGTCGTTTTTCGACCACTTGATCGAGAATGTAATTCTAATAAGTATCGACACTCAAGGTCTGATTACCGCATAGGCAAATGGGACAAATGATTAGGGCTCGATCAATATTTGAGATTTGTTTTAGTTTTGTTACATTATTTCGTTTTGTTTTATTTATTGGTTATATTTTTTGTGTACTCCATATTTTATGGGGTAGGGAGGGGCCCGGTAAGAAGAAAATGTTTAAGGCCGCAAAGTGGGCTAATCCGTCCCTGGTCATTATTAAGGCATTGGTTTGCTATTATGTCCTCTTTAAGTCTCAAAAAAGTATTGACCCTTATCATTTGCATTTCAGTTAAAATTAACAGATAAGCGGCCGAATATGCTACACGGAGAGAAAAATCATATAATTTTTGTAGATAAAATTTCATAAAAATTACCATGCTCTCTTATAATGCGTGCGTGATCGACGACCAAAATAAAAAATATGTGCTAGCATGGTAAAATTTAATGTACTAACACAACTTTTATCACACTCTTATGCATATATGTTATAGTTTAATTCTTGTTGTCGTACTCTTTCATTTGCGCATCTGACCCGCAACCTTATGTTGCTTGGGCTGTACCTGTAAAAACTTCGAAGATGCCCGATCTTTTCCGACTTTCGATTCTTTATGATGCATAGAAAAATGATTGCCAACAATATATTCTAATATTAAGGATCAGTGTAATGAATACTGCTTTCTGCTTGTAAGACAGTCTAATGAATCAAGGTGCTTGGTCCGACCCGTCCGACCAAGTTGGTCGTCCACACTTATGGTTGGCTATGTGACTTGCTATGAGTGAGGTACATTTCAACAGCGTTCACAACACACACAACCTTCTTTCTCTTTTTTTCTTTCTACTATTAGCAGATAGCATTTCAAATATTATAATACAGCATGGTAATTTTTGTAAGAAAAACAATTAAAAAATATTTTTCTGTCGGGAATGGAACTTTTTACTGTGCTGTTTTACAAATTTTACGGAGCTAATATTACGGAAACAATATTCTATCCTTTAAATTTTCTATGATTAATTATAATTTTTATATTTTTACCGTACAAAATTGAATATGTTCGCCTTTTACACGTGTACGGTATTAGTATGTGATTTGATAGATTCTAGTTTTAAATCCTGCGGCCGGTTATCCTCATCAAAGTTTTTCTGTAGTTTTTCTTTTACATTTCGGTATAAATCGTTTAAGAAAACGGACACACGTATATCTTCTAATTTCTAATCTGCTACCATCTTCTTTGTTTTTCACCCATATTATATAAATACATTGATCATATAATTAATTTGTGTAACCCAAGCATTAAAAATAATGATGTGAGTGGCCTCTGTTGTAGGTAGAAAATTTTAAAAACACATGTAAAATTCAATCCATCATTATTTTAAACTCCCCAGCAACAATAAGAAAATTATTGATATCGGTCTAAAAAAAATACCCCTGTCGCAGCATCCTGCATAACATAGCGAATTTCCGTTTATAAAAATTAGTTTTTCTCGGAAACTAGTTGATATAGAAAAAAAGTTTAAAGACCTTTTTATGTAATTTTTTCTCCTCTTTTAAATGCTGTAAAAAAATTTCTCAAAAATTTTTGAATAAGTGGAAATTTTGGCAAAAAATTAATTTTTTGCAAGAGCAAAAACTATGTTGCTGGCATTCGACGTGTTTGGCTGACGAACACATCCAAGGGTTTGGGACTTACAATGTTTTCACCAAATTTCGTAAAAATTGGATACTTCGTTCGAGAGTTATCGCGCGGACACACACATATATATATATATATATATATATATATATATATATATATATATATATATATATATATATATATATAAATTTTAGTGAATATTATTTGCGGTTTCTAGGAACCTCAAAACAAATTTCTGCCATGGTCTCGGGTTCAAGTCGCGTCATGACAGTGGCTGTAATAGCTGAATTCCATTCTTGAAATTAAGCATATTAATAAGCTGATGGCCGTGAAGAATTATGACGAAACACCAAACTGATACACTATTTTGACAACTGATACACTAATTATTGTTACAAGGTACATAAAGAAACGTAGCTCAGTCTCTGTCTAGGCACAATAGATACCACAGCTATTTGATATGTTTCACAATACGTAGTGTTTTACACACTGTGGTACCTATTGTGTGTAGACAGAGAGCGAGCTACGTTTGTTTATGTACCTTATAATAAATAATTGGTAGGTATAGACTTCATATGGAATTGTTGACTTGGTAGAACGTTGTGTTTTGTGTAGCAGTTAGTCAGGTTTCACTTAATGTTGTACAACGTTCGCGACCGTCAACCATAGGCGGATCCAGGGCGGTGGCTGTGGGGGCTGCAGCCCCTCTCCTCTTTTAACTTACAATAAGTAACTTTTTTTAGTTAAATATACAATTCAGAACACACAATTCCCCAGAATTCTTCCTGGGATTAGAGGCAGCCCCCCCACCCCTTTTCAACTGGCTGGATCCGCCCTTGCCGTCAACGTGTTTTTCAAAGTATTGGGAAGTTAGTTGTGTGGACCTTTTCGAAACCCAGTTAATCATAAAATAATATACGATGAAAAATACGGTTGAAACGACACTTTCAGCAAACATTGTCAGCTTAAGCATACTTTCGGGTATTTATTATTAGGATTAAAGAATGGAGAAAATCTTAAAACCAAATTTGTATTTATTTTTAAAAACGAAAATCGATTATAATTTAATATAGTTTTGAATTTTTTTTCTTCTAAGTAGTGGTTGACCTCATCTACCAGTAATCAATGAATTTTTTGAAATGGAGAAAATTATCTATTAAAATATTTAATTTTATTTAATCAGAACTGGTTTCCAGCTGTTTAATTAGTAATCAGTTAAATATGTTTTCTTTCAATGCCGTTTTTCTTTTTACGTTTATAGAATCATTTAAAGAAAAATTTTCACTATTTCACTATGTTAAGCAAATCTTGAGAATTAGCCTTGTGTCCTAAAATAATAAAGCTATATAAATATGAAAATGTTTATCTACAATTGTAAATCTCGGGGCCATATAATAATATTTTGAATTGAATCTAACATGAGTTGATTTTTGAAAATTATTCTATTTCGGACTCTTCGTTGCGAGGTATTAACTTACACGGCTGTATCCAATACGTCGATTGTAGGGGAGGGTTGCATTGAATTAGTGATGAGCAAATGCAGGACCAAGACCAAGACTTGGCAGTCTTGGTCTTGGTCTTGTTCTTGCATTAATAATCTTGGTCTTGGTCTTGCTAGAGCAGTTTGAGTCTTGGTCTTGCAAAATGCAGTCTTGGTCTTGGTATTGCTAAAAAATCTTGCACTTTCTTGCATTTTTTTATTAGCGAATTTTTTCCTTCTAAAATCAGAATTTTCTCTCTTTACGGTATTAATTATACTTTTAAACTATTTAAATAATTTAGCAAGAGTTTTGTTTTTTTCTTGCTATTGTCTTGGTCTTGCCTACTTGAGTCTTGGTATTAGTCTTGCAGCCATACTTATAGTCTTGGTCTTGGTCTTGCTCTTGGTATACATAGTCTTGGTCTTGGTCTTGCTAAAAATGCAAAACCAAGACAAGACTGCAAGACCAAGACTAATTTTGCTCATCACTACCTTGAATGGACCACTGTCTTCGAAAAACGGATAAATTTAGATTTGCTTAGTTCGTAAAGATGCGCTTGGTTGGTAGATCTAACCTTTCCCGGTACAATCATTTTCTAAAGTATTCGAAGAGTGTGCTTCGAAGGAAATTGGTTTCTTTGAAAAGACCGACTGTCAGTATTTTTTTTTAAATATTCTCAAATATAAGGCTGTGCATAGAAATGTAAGAACTTTATATTCTACTCTATTAGGCGACCCAATTCCTTCTAGTCTTAAAATAATAAGGAGAAAGGACTAAGTGCTTCATTTACGGCAAGTTTTCCTATACCGTCAAATTTTTCCACACTTACACTTTATGTACACAGGGATGGATCCAATTCTCCCAGGAGGGGATCATCTTTTTTTTAAACGTTTCAGAATGTATTTTTGACATTGAAAATTTTTAAAAAATGTACCTATTTTAGGGCTGGGTTGCCTTGAATGGACCACTGTTTTCGAAAAAGGGATAAATTTAGATTTGCTTAGTACGTAAAGATTCGTTCGGTTGGTAAATCTAATCTCTCCCGGTACGATCCTTTCCTAAAGGATTGGAAGAGTGTCTTTCGAAGGAAACTAGTTTCCTTGAATCGCCTATTAGTTTTTTTAAATATTCTGTTGTAAAGAACTATGTAAATTTCTTAAATATAATATGATTATGGATGAAAATGTAAGAACTTTATATTCTATCCTATTAGGCGACCCAATTCCTTCTAGTCTTAAGAGGATAAGGAGAAAAGTCTAAGTGACCCATTTAAAACAACTTTCCCTGCACCGTAAAATTTTTCCACATTTACACTTTATAGATTCGTATAACTGTATAATTAACTGTATACAGGGGCGGATTCAGCTTTCAAATTAGGAGGCAGTCACATTCATTTAAAGGTTTCATAATGTATTTTGATACAGGTAAATTTTTAAAAAATGTACCTTTTCATTCAATTTTAACTTCGAACGATTTTCATTAACGGTTTTTATGATAATGAAAAATTTCAATAAACTTAATGACGTCACGAAATTAAAAAAATTCCCTTTTTTTCAAAGCAAACCCTATTAAAGCGATATGAGTTAGGGTGATTGGTTGAATTAGAGTAATTTGGGTGTGAATTTTTCATTTTTGCTATAAAAATGACCCAATTTCTTTTATAAATGTGACTAATTCGACAGAAGGCGTTTTCTAGGTGTCCAATTTGCCTAATTTTGGTGAAAATGAAAAGAACGACCTGGAAAACCTACAGTGCGTTTCCAATTTCATCATTCTATCATTATACTTAAGGTTTTCTAAATCTTTGAAAATTATACTAAACCTGATGATGTCATCAGATAAACCATGATAAAATTTGAATTAATCTGTGTTGAAGGTGGGGGAGGAGGGTGGGTTATGGGGGTCGTGGCTACTCACCCCTGTATTCGCTCTTGAATGTATATCGTGAAATTCAGTATTATAAAAATTTGCTCTTAGGGTTGCGAAGAAATATCAAGGAATCAAAAAATTTCGTCATGTCTGGTGATAGCCTTACTTTCAGAATTTCCACATTTATGAAATTTTGCCTGTATATGGTAGAGATTTCAATTAATCCGCTGCAAAAGATTTTCTTAATTTCTCGATGTACCATCAGTTGGGGGAATCCGGACAGAAGGGGCGAATCCGGACAGAGCTGCCTCTCGATACTTCTTCGTTAGTATTACGATCGTACAAGGTCATAGATCAGTCTATGCTACTGAATTTTGTCAGTTATGAGTTAGTCGTCGAAAAAAAGTGGCGAACGTGGCATCTTTATATTTTGTTATATTACAGGCATGTCTTTTATAATTTTTAAATATAACGCACGTTTTGAAATCTTATAAAGAAACTGCTGTACAAAAAGAACAGTTATGTATATAGGATAGGGAACGGCAAGAAAATGTTTGGTGTTTTGTTGACAATATACATATGTACAATAAATGAAAGATGTACCTATTGTGCTTAATTTTTCTTTTTTGATAAATTAATTAACAAAAAATTGTCTATAGATGAGGCGAATTCATATACCATGGTGCGTCAATATAAAAAGAAAGTGGGTATAAATATAAACTACATGAATTATAGTCTAGATCAGGGGTCGGCAACCTTTTTTGAATGGTGGGCCATTTGAAAAAAAATTATTTTTAAGCGGGCAGCACAGTCAGATATTTTGTAATGTAATATGTGGCTTAAATAGGTTTTTCCCTCTTAGCGAATTTTTGGACCGAAAATTCAGTTGTTATGGCTAATGTATGTATTTATATTCCCGTACGGTAACTCTCGAACGAAATATCTTATTTCTACAAAATTTGGTAAAAATGTAGGAACTCTAAAAACCTTGGATAAGTTCTTCAACCAGAGAGGTCCGATCCCCGGAATATGGTTTTTTTGGTATTTTTCGTGAAAAAATAAGCTTTTTGCCAAAATTTTCCCAAGTTCAAAAGTTTTTACGATATATTCTTAGGCCGTTTGAAAGAAGAGAAAAAATCATATAAAAAAGGTTCTTGAACAATTATTCTATGTCAACTAGTTTCCGAGAAAAACTAATTTTTGTAAACGAAAATTCGCTGTGTTATGCAGGGTGCTACGTCAAAGGAAACGACGAAAATTTTTAGTAACAATTTTATTTACAAGTATAATAACAACAGAAAACAAAAAAGTACAGAGTGTGCGCAACTGTGCATAAGCAGAACAAGTTGTTCGAAAAATTATGTTGCCTGGTGGGCCACACAAAAACTTGCAAAGGGCCGCATGCGGCTCGCGGGCCGCGGGTTGCCGACCCCTGGTCTAGATAATATAAAATTGGCACTTTTCCATAGAGGCGCAACAAACGGGGAGGGGGGGGTACAAGGGGTCCAGACCCCCTAAAATTACCTGGACTCCTCATAAAATTACGTAAATTTTCCTTCAATTTATATTATTTATATTAAAAAGTAAAATTTTTAGTGGTTTACTAATATTTTTTATTTGAAAACCAAATTTTCGGAGACGACATTTTATTACAACATTTTTCATTGTTATTGGAGAACTGTGTTATCAAAAAATTTGATTATTTAAATTTTTGTTGGACCCCCCGTAGATATATAGTTGTTGTGCTCCTGCTTTCCGATATTAAAAAAGAAATCGCTCAGACAAGCTATTGAATATTTCCATGTTCCCAAATCAACCTTGCATGATAGATTCAAAGGCAAATCGAAATAAAATTCATTTAAATCCAAAATGTTCTATTTCACCCATCAAAAGTCATTCGCTGATACAGGTATTTATCTTAGCGAATTTCCAGATTGAAAATTCAGCTATGTCTATTTTTTTATGATCGATTTCACCCATATGCATGATTGAATGTGATTTATATTGCAAAAAAAGCTCTGTCCGGATTCGCCTCACACATAGGGACGAATCCGGACAGTATATAACAAAAAAGAAATGTTGCAGTATCAATTTTGATATTTTTATTACTATCCTATATGTTCGTGATACTAAAGCATTTAAATTATTTTTTTAGAAATTTTTCGATTAATTCTAAACAACTTATTGCCAAAACTGAAAAAACGTCCGGATTTGTCCCAACTGACGGTACTAGCCATATTGGAAAGTGGGGGTGAAAATTTTTTTTAACATACCCCATCTTGTGGAGTACCACTAAAAAGGGTTCGTAATCTGAAGATGTAAGCATTGTATGTAAAATATTAAGTTCCAATGTGCGTTTTTTGTCCCATACCCAATTTTTAAACTGTTGATTCAAAAAAATTGAAAAAAAAAAAATACAGCTACTATCACTTTCCAAAAACAGTCAGTTAAAATTATTTTGGCTAACAGGGAACCTTATCCAACTGTATCTCTCAAAAAATTTTGAAACTTTGCTGGATTGTAGACTTTACTAAAATTAATCATGAGCCATATTTTGTTCGTATCCATAAACGGTTTAAGGAGATGAAATTCACCCCTAAAAATTTAATTTTTAAAAAATTTTGTTAAATATTTTGGAAATGGTAAGAGCTTTGGCAGGAAAACTATATATATTTGTAAATAGCTCGTTAAGATCTTTATTATGATAATACAAAAACTAAAGTTATAAAATCATTGGGGTTTGGTCTCCCACCCCAACCCAAAAAGAAACACCTCTTTTAGCGAATTTCCAGAATGGAAATTCAGCTATTACAGTAGGTCTCATGACACGACTTGAGCCCGACACTATGGCAGAAATTTGTTTTGAGGTTCCTAGAAACCGAAAATAATATTCACTAAAATTTATATATATATATATATATATATATATATATATATATATATATATATATGTATATATATATATATATAAATATATATATATATATATATATATATATATATATATATATATATATATATATATATATATATATATATATATATATATATATATTTATGGACCAGTAACGAAATGTCCTAGGTTTACGAAATTTGGTGAGAACGAGTCCAAAAATCTTGGATGAGTTCTTCAACCAGACACATCGGATGCCAGGAACATGGTTTTTGTTCTTGCAAAAAATTAGTTTTTTGCCGAAATTTGCTATAATTTAAAAGTTTTTGCCACATTTTTTTACACCATTGCAAAGACGGAAAAAATCACATAAAAAAGGTTTTTGAACTATTATTCTAGGTTAGGTAGTTTTTGAGAAAATAAGAAAAAAAACCAATTTATTATTTTATGGAGATATCTGTAAAAATGGAGCAAAGTACTTTTTGTGTTGATGCTTCAATATTTATTTAAAATACCCCTGTCGCAGCATCCTGCATAACATAGCGAATTTCCATTTACAAAAGTACGTTTTTCTCGGAAACTAGTTGATATAGAGTAATTGTAAATAAAAATCACATAAAGAAGGTTTTTCTTTATTTACAATTACTCTATATCAACTAGTTTCCGAGAAAAACGTACTTTTGTAAATGGAAATTCGCTATGTTATGCAGGATGCTGCGACAGGGGTATTTATTGTTTTGAAAGAAGCTACTAGTGACATTGGCCCACTGTATTTTCTTTTACGAAGCCTGACATAATGTATGTTCAATACACACTTGGCGATTTTATTTTTACCTTTATAAATATGTAATTCTAAATATATAATAATACTGAATGGACAAATGGCTAAAAATAAAGAGAGTAACCGTTATAATAGCGCAGAAGTTTAACGTTACAGAAAAGATGCTTTAGTTATTATTTTTTGGGATAACTCAAAACCCATTTCGCTACTGAGATACATCGTCGTTAGAAAGGAATTTCAATAGTAAATGTGATGCAATCCTTAGCCTAGTGTTTGAACGAAGGCCAGTTTCGTATCCGGAGCCTATGCTAGGCAGTCACTGAATTCTTCGGCCGGAGCCGAAGCCGCAACTAAGTTTAGAATACTTACTGTGAATCTAATAAATAAGATAATTAAAGAGTTATTCTTTGGGTTCCGATGTAAAAAGCCGGGAATCCTGACAATTTCTCCATATCTGTCTGTCTGCCTATCCGTTCGTCTGTTAGACACTTATAATTTCTAGTTTTTTCGGCCTATGAGTCCAGGTGTAAATTTTTATAAATATGCAGTAAAAATATTGTCTCAGTTTCTTGAGGAACTTTTCCGTATTGGAAATTGTAGATAAAAATTGTTTCTTTATTACTCATTCGGGAAATGTACTAACTTGGCGCACACATTTCTGTACGCAAAATAGCTGTTTGCCCACTGTACTCTTCCCACATACTTTTTTGCGTGCGGAAAGTTACTTTAAAACACGCAAAGGCGCCTCTTAAAACTGACAATAAAACACGCAAAGGCGCCTCTTAATTTTTCATTTAATAAATATTTCATAATTATTTCTATAGAAACCACCAACAAAGTAATTTAAACAATAATTAATTCAGAAAAAAAAGACGAATACTTAAAAATTTTATTTTAAAAAGTAATAAAAATGTCAAAAATAGTAATAATAATAGAAAAAAGTACCTATGTCAAATTCGTAACAAAAAATTTGGGGGACAGGTCTACCCACACTGTCAACTTCCCATTGGGTGTCCTTAAAGACTAGACACTAGACACTACTGTACATGAATAATTCTTTTTCCATTTCGGGCAAGTTCTCCCCTGGGCCCCTGATAGAGGCTTTACCCCTTACACCATACCGGGGGCTTCGCCTTCTGTACCTAAGAGTGGGGGCTCCACCCTTATCAAACAAATGATAACATCATTTGTTCTCCACATATGCGAGACAAAATATATTTCAAAAACAGTTTCTTATTTAATTTTTTTTTCTATTTAAATTTTATAATAATATACTGGCGTTTTTAACATCAAGGAAGGTTCTTAGGCCATTATATAATAATGTTGTGGTAAAAAATCCATATAATCTATGTTATCTTAATAAAGTTAATTCTGTTTTTTTACCACAAAAAACAAACCGCTAATCCGAATTTGCTGAAAACTTTATCCGGTCTTCATTTTTTGATTACGCATCTAATGAAATTAGTCCGGAATTAATATCATCATTTGTTCTCGAGATATGCGAGACGAAAAAAATTCACGAACGAACGAACGCACGCACAGACATCACGCTAAAAACGATGGATTCGGATTCTAGTGACCTTGAAACGTGGAGATATATGTCAAAATTAGCGATTCGTAAAATCGGACCCATTACAATAACTTCCTATGGGAAGTTAAAAATAGTATGTGGAACTCGTGCGGGATTGTCGATTGCCGCACTCAAGCGAATGAGCGCACGAACGTAGTGAGCAATCAACTTCGCTTTCGTGGGCAATCGACAATTTCCCGCATTTATTGCACAATATACTATTTACGTTCCATCAAAAAGCGTTCTTAAAATGAATTTGAGGTTCCTTCCACCATCTTCAATCTTTAAACCCCATTTGCGAATAATTGAGCTTCAAAATGAGGTATTTTGCATCCATTTACCGTAATTTTTCAACCGTTGGTCCAAGAAATTAAAAAAATACACTTACATAGGAAGACAATTAAAATTATTTCAGCTAAGTTGTTATTTTCAGTAAGTACATTTTACTAATTACGTAAAGAATAGCGAAATGGGAAAATGTAAAATAAAATTTTAATGTTGGAAATTTTTACAACAAAACAAAACAGTATTCAAACGATAAATATACCATAAATACATATCAATTTATTTATATATTTTTATAAAACACGACACTATTGACCGATTTTTACCGAAGCCATACAAACAAACGAAGTAATATGTACGATATAGAATAGATGGACATAGAACATATCATATTACATTGCTGAAAATTATTTAACGTCAGTGATTATGATAAATAATGCAAACTGAAATAGAATACGAACATAGTTTTTTTCCGTGTGAATGAAGCTGAATTTTTTCCTCCATTTCCCTACTCCGCCACCATTGAGGGCAGTTTGAACCTTGATTTGAATTATCGGTATATTTATCTTAAAAAAAATTTGTTTAGTATGAGACGACCGATGGTTTGTTAGGTTTTTGCGCTATGTGTTCTATTGTGTATGTTAGTTACTCTACTACACAATGATTATATTATTGTGAATAGTGGCTGATAGCGGCCTACATACTTAATATTAATACTGTGATATGTACATATATTATATACATATGCTACTTTTACTATAAATATATAGTACACTGGCATACTTTAAAGTGATATTCCAATGTTAAATTAAAAAAAAAATATTAAAATTACTAGGCTTATTTTATTTAGGTATGCCATAATTTAAATTTTTGACATGAAAATTGATGTAAGGGAGGATCTCAGCGGCGCATTAATTGTCACACAGTTGTAATATCATTTTTGAGTATTTCTATAGGGTACGAGGGATATTCGGAAAGTACACGGAGAGAAAATTCCTATAAAAATTACTGTGCTCAGCACTACAATCGACGTATAAAAGGCGAACATATTAAATTCTGTAAGGTAAAAATATAAAGATTATAATTAATCATAAAAAATTTAAAGGGTGGAATGTTCTTTTCGTAATATTATCTCCGTAAAATTTGTAAAACAGCACAGTAAAAAGTTCCATTACCGACAAAAAAATAATTTTTAATTGTGTTTATTAAAAAAATTACCATGCTAACATGCTAATAATAGAAAGAAAAAAAACAGAGAGAAGGTTGGTTATGTTGGGAACGCTGTAATGAAATGTACCTCAATCAGCGAGTTACATGGGTTACATGCGAACCATAGGTGTGGACTGTGGAAGAAACTGTCAGACAGTTCGCACCAAGCACCGTGAATTATCACTGTGTTACAAGCAGCTAGCAGTCAGTTGCTTTTACACTCTCTTAGAATGATGTCATCGTTTAATACATCTTTTTGTTATTTACCTATCTTTAGTATATGTATTAGAATATATTGTTGGCAATCATTTTTGTGTACATGTTTTTACAGGTACAGTGCAACCAATATAAGGTCGCGAGTCCGATGCGCAAATGAAAGAGTACGACAACAAGAATTAAACTATAATATACATGCATAAGAGTGTGATAAAAGTTGTGTTAGCACCACATTAAATTTTACCATGCTAGCACATATTTTTTATTTTGGTCGTCGATCGCGCACGGATTATAGGGGAGCATGGTAATTTTTCTGAAATTTTCTCTACAAAAATTATAGGATTTTTCTCTCCGTGTAAGGTCCGTTTTTGTATAAAAAATTAACTACAACAGATTAGATCAAAAAACTTGTTTTATTTAATTCCTGACATCTTAATCTATTTTTCTACATAGTTTCCATTTTTGTTTAAACATTCATCATAACGTTCTTCGAGTTTTTGAATATCAGTGGCGTAGAATTCTGCCGCCTGCGAAGATAACCAGTCTTGAACAGCTTCTTTCAGAAACAATTTTGTGCAAAGTTGTTCTACTCACGTTGGGGAATTCCAATGCTAATGACGAAATTGTGAATCGCCGATCTTCACGAATCTTTTCTTCAATGGCTTTGACCAAATCTTCCGTGATCACAGATGGTCGGCCAGATCGCGGTTCATCATGGACATTGTCCCTTCCCTCCTTGAAAGCTCTCACCCACTTCCGCATTTTACTGTCACTCATTGCATTTGGGCCATACACTTCACTTATTTGTCGATGAATATCTGCTGCACAAACGTTCCTTGCTGTCAAAAAACGAATTACTGATCGTATTTCGTAGTCGGCGGGATGTTCAATTCTCTTAAGCACCTTGAAGATGCACAGTAAACAGCACACAACAACGATTCTACTGCAAATGGCGTCATTTTGTGCGCAAGGCACGCTGGGAGTCGTCGCGCATGCGCATTGCGCTGTTCGCTCGCCGTGTGGCTAGTTACCGAGATTCGGACCTTACTTTCCGAATGTCCCTCGTATTTTTAATTAAATTTTTTTCGAAAATATAGATTATTGGCGGTGGTGAATTTAAAATGTTTTGCAACTCCTAGAACGTAATTTAGGGGTTTTAGCGATGTTTGATACATTTCGACGGGTTTAGCAATCCCCTATGGGTGGAATGTGCTGAAATTTGGTTAGTTTATAAGCACAAAAATTCTATAGAAGTGGGGGTAAATTTTGATTAAAATTGGAATTTGTCTCAATTTTCAGTTTTGGGAAGGGACCTAACATATTCAAAGTTCAGTTGTTTAGAGCAATTTGAAGGGGGCAGAGAGGGAAAAAAGTTTTCAAGTTTTTTTAGAGGGTCTAACACTCCCGCAGCTCACTAAAATAAACTTAAGGGGGTGAAATGTTCCCTATAGATTGAGCTGATATTTCCAGTCTTATTATTAGATCATAAATTTTGTATATGAACTGAGTTAGTATTCAGAGTAAGCTTTTTGGTGGTTTCGATTTTTAATCTTCACCCCCACCATTCTTACGCCAAAATTTTATGCAATTTCGTGTTTTTTGGTGAGTCTAACATGTTTGTAGGTCCTCCAGATAAATCTATGGGACTAAAATTTTGTAAATGGACTGAGTTAGTGTTCAACGTGTACCTATCTTTTTGAGGTACCAAATTTTTCTCCCCACCTTTAACTTTTCTGACACCAAAGTTTCATATTTTTTTTAGAGGATCACCCAACTAAAATTAGGGAACTGAAGTTTTGTATCTGAAATGGGTTAGTATCCAGGATGTGTCCTTTGGGAGTTTCAAATGTTAGCCCTCATATTCACCATTTTTAAACTTTTTAAAAATTAAAGATACGTGATGACGTCATCAAGTACAATTTTTTATTTGACGTGAATCAGATCTGTTGGTGAAATTTGGGTAATCTGAACGTTAGATTTTACTTTCATTCTTTCTAATTCAATTCTCATTGTATTTTTTATTCTTCCTTTGTATCCTTCCTTATTTTAAATTTTTTTCCTGGTCCGTTTTGGTATTTACAATTTGATTCACCGTCGCAAAACTTTGGGAACCCCCAGGGCCGTGAATAAAAATGGTGGGCCTGGAGGACAAACCACCTTTTTTAGAAAATTTCCTAGAAAAAATAAGTGGTGAGAAAAACAAAACTCCTTCCTACCTTTTCCCGAGCCCTTTACCAACAGCTACGAGCCCCCTCTTCAAACTCATGCCCCGTGGCTACAACCTTGGCTGCCCTTCCTTTCTCGTCGGGCCTGGGAACCTCTGATTTAGAAGCTTAGATTAGATATCGGATCAACTTTTTCAGAAGAAAAAAGATTAATTTTCCGTTAAGGGGAGGTTTACTCGAGAGTCCTTAAAAATTATGTATTTTTCTAGAATTTTTTTCTTAAGAACGGAAGTAAATATCAATTTCAAATTTTGTACACATATTTATTTATTAAGTATTAAACTATACAAAAAAATTTTTCAAGGAAAAATATAAAAAATTGTTCATTTTATAGATACTGCAGTGTGACGATCCGAAAATCCAATGCCTTGTTGGCGAATATCCTAGCGCCGGTAATAAACCACCGAAATCCAAAAACAAAAAAGATTTATAAAATATATGAAGAGTATCGGCATCTCTACCTATAATATCAATAAATTGCTGAAAGAAAAAAAAATGGCGGATGTTTGAACTTTTGATTACGATTTTTATCTTATTTTTCGCTCTTTAAAGTAAACTTAAAAATAAAAAAAATATTGAAAGTATATCGAACTTAGGTAGACGTGCCGAAGAATTGAATTGTCTTTAAAATAAAAAATTAAAAAAAAGGATCCATCGAATAGTTTTTGAGTTAGCGTGTCCGCCAGTTCCAAAAATGTAGTTCCGAGATATTATAAAATATATATAAAGAAACGTATTTTCAAAATTTTATATTTAATACTCATTATTGCGTGAACTACGTTTTTTGAATTTTTTTTTTTTTTTATAGAAAGCTGGATTCGGTTAATGTGCAAGAATCTTGTTTTTAAATTATTTTCAGTAAAATCACTTTGGGAACATATTCTACACATAATTTGCTATCAATTTCGGCAAAAAAAATTGATTTTTTTTTATCAAATCTCAAGTAAACCTTCCCTTAAATTACTTTCAGCAAAATCACTTTGGGAACATATTCTACACATAATTAGCTACCAATTTCTGCAGTAAAAAAAAAATCGATTTTTTTAAACGACTCTCAAGTAAACGTCTCCTTAATACGTAAAATAAATATAACTTCCTGCATTCTATTAATACTGAGGATGTAATGCTAATATTTTCATACATAGATATTTGTCGAGTAATTTCTTTACTTCCAACAAATAAAAAAAGAGAAAATTATTTATTAGCAATTTGCTGCTTGTTGCTTTTGCTGTGACGAAGAAATTTAGTTCACCACATTCACCGTTATAAAACAATGACTGCTACTATATTTACTTACATTGGTATAATAATGTTAGTTAGTAAATACTCGTAAATATAATATGTAGTGATATATGCGTTAAGTTACAGTGCAATAACATTACAACTGACGAAATTATATTGTACAACGTATTCTCTTTTTTCATAATTTCAATTTTCCTTTAAACTCTACGCACAAAAATTAAACAAATAAAGTGTTTTTGAAATGAACATTTCTATTTCTACACACACACATTTACCCTAAGCCGCTCAGGGTACTAAGAAAAATGCCGCCTCTGCAAAAAAATTTTTTAATAACTTCCCCATTGTTTTTGCCTTTTTCCATCAAAAAATAAGTGACCAGAAAAAAAAACAACTCTCATTTCTTAATTTCCTATCAAAACTGATTCCCAAAAAAAAAAGAAAAAAAAATTGTCACGTGTATTTCAAATTTTGCCGCCCCTAAAAATCTGCCGCCCTGGGCTAGTGCCCCGCGTACCCCTAGTGTAAATCCAGCACTGGTTACGCTAAAAAAAATTAACGCTTTCTCGGTTAAATGCGGACTAAAGAGGCTAATAAAATTGAAAGTTTAATACTTCCGTTTAAACTTATAAAAAATAAAAATATTAAACTTATTTTATTTCTTACCACAGTTTACAAGCACCCATTGTCTTTTCAAGACGGGTACGATGGTTACTTTTGCAACAAAAGAAGACAAAGTTTTAAAAACCCACGATGAAAAGCTTCAAAAAGTTACAAATAAAAATTCCAGGAAATCGTTAATTTCATTATAATTTAGAATAAGCTAATTTTCATTCGTTGTGTGTGACGTTAAACTACAAAATACACGGCAAGACATGTCACACATGACTCTTAGAATGGAGTTGTTTTGCCGTCCGCCATTTTGTTAAATTCTAGTTTAATAGGCTTTTTGGTTTTTTTTGATTTCAGGTATTGTGAAAATCGCTATCACTGCAGCAGTGGGAGGACTTTTTTGGAGCCTTGGGAGATCGCGAATAACTCACTTAATTTTCAATTTTGTGATACAAAAATTTTATCATGAATTTATTATATATCAGCGAATAGATCCTTAAAATATTAAAATATTCCATACGGTAGTTTTCTTTAAAAAAATTCCCAAAAATCAACTTTTTTTCAGACGATCACACTGGTGGTCCCCCTTAAGCATATTCAGCATAATTAATTTTTTCTGGCAAGTTTTGCTCACCAATACGAAATAGTATAATTAAATTCATATTTATAATCGTATTTATTCATAATCGTCTGATAGACACTTCCAGTTATTACTTTATTGAAATATGGATGGTATGAGTACCCATGGTACGAGGTATCTACAATTTTATTTTTATATGCATAAAATGAAACGTTGTGTGCCTCTCTTTGATACTTTCATAAGCACTCACTGCAGTTTGTATTTGTACGTAATAGTTAGTACAAGCACATAAAAATTTATCTAGATATAAAATTAACTATTTATATTTAAATATAATATATATTAACCTTCAAGATCTGCCTTCTGTTAGGAGGTTGTATTAAAACTTGCAGTTTTTTCTGCTTTTGAACATTCGTTTCAATAAAAAATTGATTGGGTACATTTAGAGGGGGAACCACGTTTAGCAGCTTAAAAAATTCGATATTTATTTGTCATTGTTGCTATTAATCGAAAGTAATATTATTGTAAAAATTTTAACCCAAATTATCAATCATTCTCTATTTATCACTTTAAGAATACAGAAAAATAAAATATTTAAGTGAATTTTTTTCAAAATTTCTCAAAATTTCTTTTTTCTTAAGTTAAACTCCTAAGTTAAGATGAAAATGACCGGAATTAGAGTGATTGGTGATAGACTAAACGAAATCTGGGAGTGAACTTTTCAATTTTGTCGTCTAAGTGACAAAATTCCTGGTGGAAATACCAAGACTAGTGACCCTAATCAGGAATGGATTAATCCACTTTGGGGGCCTAGATTATCTTCTTATCGGGACCCTTCCACACTCATAGTGATGAGCAAATGCAAGACCAAGACCAAGGCTTGGCAGTCTTGGTCTTGGTCTTGTTCTTGCATTAAGAATCTTGGTCTTGGTCTTGCTAGAGCAGTTTGAGTCTTGGTCTTGGTCTTGGTCTTGCAAAATGCAGTCTTGGTCTTGGTCTTGGTAAATTGCCAAGAATCTTGGTAACCTTGTCTTGATAAATTGCTAAAAAATTTTGCACTTTCTTGCATTTTTTTATTACCGAATTTTTTCCTTCTAAAATCAGAATTTTCTCTCTTTACGGTATTAATTATATTTTCAAACTATTTAAATAGTTTAGCAAGAGTCTTGCTTTTTTCTTGCTTTTATCTTGGTCTTGCTCACTTGAGTCTTGGTATTGGTCTTGCAGCCATACTTATAGTCTTGGTCTTGGTCTTGTTCTTGGTATATATAGTCTTAGTCTTGTCTTGGTCTTGCAAAAAATGCAAGACCAAGACAAGACTGCAAGACCAAGACTAATTTTACTCATCACTACACACTCACAAAATATAGAACACACAAAAATATAAAACAATAAATAAAACATAAATAAATAAGGCGAAAAGCTAAAATAAATCTCAAATATTGATTCAAATATTTAAAATAGGCAATAGGAACCCTTCAAAAAAACCGGGCCCCAGCCATTTGTCTCATTTGTCTATGCAATGAATCAGCTCTGAGTATCGATATTTCTCTGAATTACATTCTCGACCAAGTGGTCGGAAAACGACATTTCATATTACACGACTTAATATTATTCCAATTATTGGCGAATTCATTAATTCCGGGTTATAAGAATGAGGTATTTGACAGTATCAAAGAAGTGAAATTAAAACAAATTTTAATGAAAATTTATAATGAAAGACAGTAATTTATTATACTATTTCATCTTAACTATCATTATTTGATTTAAAAAAAATTTAATAAAAAAAGTAATTTTTTAGCTAAAATCCACGTGAGCAGAAACGGGCTGTGACGCTGCTTTCTCTTATATTTCAACACTATCACCACTAGTGTCGCTACTTAATTTCCGGTTAGCAAACATAACTATGGAAATTAATCAAAATTTAATCAATTTTTTTTAAAATCAACGTTTTCTTTTCCTAATTACAGGAAAAATAAACATTTTTTTTTTTAGTTACAGGACACCTGTTGCTATCTAGAGAATGTGACGTAACTGATAGCTAGTAAACGTTTTCGCGCAAATTTTGAGAACAAATACTAAAATCATTTTTTCTAACAATTTTCGGCATTATTTTTAAAAATTAAAAACGTATACATGCATAATACATAAATATGTGTGTTTTAAAATAATTTCCCAAAATTAGTCAAATTACCCATTATATTTAAAATTAAAGAATTGCTTTTAAACATTTCTCTAATCCTTAAAAAAGGGTTGATATTTGTTTGAATTACATGGTCGACCAAGTGTGGTCGCAAAACGACATTTCATATTACACGACATAATATTATTCCAGTTTATGGCGGAAATAATTTCGGGCTGCAAGAAATCTATTCAGAGTTAAAGAATAGCTTTTAAATATTTCTCTAATGCCTAAAAAAGGACTGATCTTTGTTTGAATTCCATGGTCAGCCAAGTGGTCGGAAAACGACAATCCATATTACACAACCTAATGTTATTTCAATTAATGGTGAAAATGATTTCTGGCTACTATAAATCTACTCAGAGTTAAAGAACTGCTTTTAAACATTTCTCTAATGCTTAAAAAGGTATCGGCAGGGTTCTAAACGTTTTCTTCTTACCGAACCGCTTTCAGCCCTACGAGTAGGGTTGCCAACTCTACCAATGAATATTTCGGGATTTAATGGGAAAAAAATCGGGACGGGGCAAATAAAATCGGGACTGTTAAAAAAACAAACATTTTTAATCAGCCAGTAGGAAAGATATTTTTTTTATTTTTATTTTTTTGGACCGCGAAAATATGTTTATTTTCTATTGACCAAGCTTCCAAAGTGGCCTGCAAGATCACTTGGGTTGGCCACCCCTGCTCTAAGCTGTACAAGTTATAAATCAGTAGACAGAGTACACTTTATCAGTAGGTACAGCAAATATACTTACTTCCTTGAACGTCATGACATGCAAGCGCGATAATTTTGAAACAACAATAGCGAGACTGGCGGGACTAAAAATGTAAAAAAATTGTAGATGTTAAAAATCGGGACAATTAGCGTCCCGCCACTACTGTTGTCGGGACGTGGGACACATAGGCCTAAAATCGGGACATCCCGATTAAATCGGGACAGTTGGCAACCCTACCTACGAGATACAGAGCACACGAAAAATATTAAGTATACAATACTTAAACAAAACTAATTAATATGAAAAATTAAAATAAGTTTCAAATATTGATTCAAATATTTAAAATAGACACTTTGACCGGATCCTTCAAAAACCCGGGCTTTAGTCACTTGCGTCATTTGCCTGTGGGATAATTCGGGCCTGGTGCTAATATGTACTTATTTTTGATAAAAATGAATAGTATGACTTGGAAAATCTATGACTCGCATCTAATTTCTATCATTTTAATAACAGTTTGAAAGGTACTGAAAAATGTTAGTGAACCTCCTGACGTCATAAAATTAAAATTATTTTCCTCAAGTCTGGCTTTATAGAAGTGAGCTGTATTAGTTCAGTTGTTTGAATTAGTTTGAGTGTGAACTTTTCGTTTTTGCTACCAAAATGTCGAAATTTTTCTGATTTGATCGAAGTCGTTTGTCTGATGGCCTTTAACAAATACCATAAAATTTTAATTTACCTCTCCGTTTACCAAATATTAAATGTAGTATTTGAATTATTTTCCAGATATTAAAAGGTAAAAGTCTAAAAAGAAGGGCATCAATATTATAATAATTTTATTATTAAAATTAATACTGTATTGTTTTGAAAATTCTTGTATAGGTACCATTTTTATGTGGCATCTATGGCACCCAAGGATAATTTAATTTTGAACTGAATGATAGTCGGTATAAACAAACATTTTTATCAAATTATAAGTAAAAAAAATATTGATTTTGAGGAAATGTTTTATATTATAATGATTCAAGCAGGGTTCAACAGATTAAATTATTTATTACATAGAATAATTAACTATCGATTACTAATAATAGTGATGATTCAGTCATATTAAACGACTAAATAATGACACCATTAACGGGAAAAATTACGTATTATGATGAAATATGTAAAGTTGGTTAAAGGTTTGTCCATATCGGCATACACAGAACGAATGTTACAGACACGTATCGTGGAAGACAGGATAGACATTGTCTATGCAGTGTATACGTGTCTGTAAGACTCGTTCAGTGTCTGTAGATATGAATGAACCTTAAATTACACTGTTAAGGGAGGAGTTCACGCCAGAAACGGCTAATAAACTAATTTTTTTCGAATTTCATTTTTTGTTTTTATTTATTTTGTTCTGTGGTTCTTTACAAAGACGGTGATATATAAAATATGGTCAAAAAAATTTTTTTTCAAGTAAAAAAATATTTATTTGTGAGCCGCTGTAAGGCCAAGTTACTGCTCCTTTGCACACAAAGCTCGCCCCCCCTCGCAATTTGATCAGTAATATTTAGTTTTGGTGTGTACATGAGTTATAGTATGCACTGAGATAATGTTCTTTTATTTGTATGCCTTTGTTAGATGTTTTAATAAACAGTGAGTAAACCGCTTCTTTAGTTATTATTTTTGTTTTTTACGGTTTCCCGAAAGTTGTGTTTTTCCCGACAAGGAAAATCATATCTCAAGTTCTAGAAAAGATAGAGACTTAATTTTTTTTTTAATTTTGTTCGCAATGCGCAAAACATATTGCGCATAAAGTGGAGTGTGCTTTTTCTATTTGAACAATTGTAACTATTTTTAAACATTTTTTTTTTTTAATAAAAAATTGGGTTTTATAATTTTTAGAAGTTTGGGATTACAATTTTATAGTTAATTTTTAAAATTACCTGAAACCCATACTCAGCTTTATGGACAGGTCCTTTAGGAATAAAATAATGAAAAAATATTTAAAGGCTTAAAAACTTGTAAAAAAGGGCACCCTCCCTCCACAGGGAAGAGTAATGAATGTTTCAAAAACAAAATTTTCTATTTGAAACCCTCCCTAATTTGAAAAAAAAATTTCAACAAGCAAAATAATCATAAATAAAAAAAGTTGCTTTTTTATTTGAACTCCCCCCTAAACTACCCACACCAAAACTAAATATGACGGATCAAATCGCGAGGGGGGGGGGGCGAGCGTTATCTGCAAAGGAGCAGCAACTTGGCTGTACAGCGGCTCACAAATAAATATTTTTCTACTTGAAAAAAAAAATTGTTTGGCCATGTTTTATATATCACCGTTTTTGTAAAGAACCACAGAACGAAATAAAAACAAAAAACGAAATTCGAAAAAAATTAGTTTATTAGCCGTTTCTGGCGTGAACTCTCCCCTTAAATAATTTATTATTTATTTTAATAACCATAGTAACATATTTTTATATACCCCTAACTTCAAAAATGACGAATTTTCATATAAATTTTAATCCTCTATTTAACCCACTTCGGGAAAGAATTTTCAAAAATCCTTTCTTAGTGCTCACCTACATTATATAAGGACTCCTATACAAAATTTCATCCTTCTAAACCTAATGGTTTGGGCTGTGCGTTGTCTGTCAGTCAGTCAGTGTTAGAGATGAATTCACTATAACGGTCATAGTAAAACTAGATGAGTCGTTTAAATGTGCCAGGGTCTAGCTGCCCCACAACATGTGATGGTCAGCCACGTCCAAAAACCCCCGAACCATTAACCTTCATACATTTCTCAATACTTCAAAGTTAACAATGAAAATCAGAATTCGCTCTTCAGATGGCTGTAACTCAAAAACTATTTGATATACGCACGTCAAATTTTAGTATGTTATTTTTAAAGGTATAGACTATCGAAACATGCAAAAAAAATTTTACCAATTTTTTCAAAATGTCACACTAGTGGTCCCCCCTTAACAATTTTATGACACTGTTGTAATTTACAAGATTTCAATGGTTTTATCTTAAAAAAAAATTCACCTGTATATAAAGGTGTATAAACTGCAAGAAAATTGGTTAAAAAAATAAAGCATCATTTTTTAAAATTTTAGCAGTGATTTATTCTTTAAAAAAAAAATGCAATGGTGGTAGCGCTGGCAAATGATAGTTGCTATTTTTTTTTTAAATATAGTTAGTAACTATATGTTTAATTTTTCTCCATAGTATTACTTTGGGCGTTTTCGCGTTGGGGCTACCGTAGCGAGGAGCGACGCTACTTTGTGATCGTGTACTCGCAACCATTGATTCCGGTGGTCATTAGAGCTATGTTTAAAAATATTTTGACATGACTAACGCAATATGGCTCCCGTTGACACATAACCGTGCACATAACCCACATAACTTAAAAAAAATTTAAATTTTTCAAACTGTTTATGCTTCAATAATTTTTGTATTATGCCACGTTAATTTTAATAATCTAACATAAAATTTTTCTTCATTACATTAAAAATTGCAACCATTTTAAGATATTGTCAAAAAAAAATTTTGAATGACATTTGTATGCTACGCGAACAACTATAGCGCGTATCCATGGGAGCAACGCTTATGCAACGCGAACATGAATGCTACGTCGATCCGAAGTGATGCCCACGGAAGCGATGAAAGCCACAACGCGAATATGCCCTTTGTCATCATATTATTCTAGTAATAAATAAATATGATACTAACAATGGTTAACTTGTAAATAACTGTTCATGTTCGTGGTGGAAAAGCTGGGTAACGACATATCGTTACGGCTTTACAATTTTAGAAATTATCTATATGTATTTATTATATGCTACATTTTCGATTGAAGTCATAGTTGTTAGCACTATAAGCTTGTGAAGTACATATTGTTGCAATTATGGCGGACGCGCCGGGAAACACAATAACAATACGGTACTTGAGTGTATTTAAAATTTGTGTCAAATGTTAAATAATTCTATGCATTATCATTACATATGTCCAATTTTAATGATGAAACTTAAAAAAAATTTGATAACTATTTAGAAATCTAATTTTGAAAATCGCCATTTTTCAACAAATATTCAAATTAGTGAAAACGCGCCATTTCTTGAATATGACGTAACATTCTGTAGCTAGATATGTCGATTTTGATAATTTTCATCGGTGAGATGAAATTGTGTTTTCTTTTGAATATTTCTATTAGTTTATATATATAGTAATAATAATCGGCCAGAATTTTAATAAATACTTGCTTTTACTTTGACATTTGATGAATATAATCAAAGTTTTGAGGTTATAAATTTTGACATTAACGTTTAGTTGCTTCAAACTGTGACGTCACTATAGTGAGGTGTTTTTCCTGCCTTTTT
This sequence comes from Brachynemurus nebulosus, assembly GCA_035578155.1. NCBI lineage: Eukaryota > Metazoa > Arthropoda > Insecta > Neuroptera > Myrmeleontidae > Brachynemurus > Brachynemurus nebulosus. Next base: position 64,755,330 of record JAPWDM010000002.1, read on the forward strand.
CTAATTTAAAATTGTAGTGTTATTTATTTATTTATTTATTTTTTTGATGATTTTTTACAGAATCTGTCGAAAATAAAAAAAATCACTTAACTGATATGGAAAAACAATGCTTTTAGAATATTTTTGTAACTTCAGTCAAGTACCCTATTATTACATATGCATCTGTTGGGGTATTTAATTAGGGAAATGTTATTTCTATATAATAAAATATATTTATTTATTACGCTGGGAAATAATTATTTTTTTCTTTAGAAGTAAGAAACTATGCCGCGATTACCACTTGATATGAACTATGAGCGGTCCAAGGCTTGATTTATGTATACATATATCGAAATACTCAGCAGTGGAGTAACGGATCAGATGTGCAGTAATGAGTTAGATTATTGTTTGTAAATTTTCCGTAAAGCTATCGTCTTCAGTCTTTTGGTGAATTTCGGTTTTGCCAGCGCGCCCACCATAGTGGGAATTTATGTTTTTTATTGTTTAATTCAAAACTGACTATTGATTTCTCGTTATAATACCAGTGATAAAATTCGTGGTTAACTATTCAAAAATAAATCTGTGTTTTACTGAATTTTCGAATCGAAAATTCAGCTATTACGACCACTGTCATGCCGCTACATGAGCCCAGGACTATGATTGAAATTTGTTGTTAAGGTGCATAGAAGTCGATAATGCCATTCACTAAAATTTATATGTACATATCGTTGGCTCAAGAAGAAAAGCGATAAACTCCTTTCATTTAAAAAAAAATGAAATTAACCTCTAAATATATTATATTTACAGGCAAATTTATTTTTTAAAATGGAGTTAGGTACTTTTTTTTGCTTTAGCGGATGATATATATGTGTATTTATGTATTTATATATCAGCACGATAAGTCTCGAGTGAAACATTCTATTTTTGCGTAATTTGGTGGAAACATTGAAAGTCCAAAAATCTTGGATGAGTTCTTCAACCAGGCACGTTTGATGTCTGGAACATGGCTTTTTGCACCATTGGAAAGAAGAGCAAAAATTATATAAGAAGGGTTTTTGAAACTTTATTCTATGTAAACTGGTTTCCGAGAAAAACCAATTTTTGTAAACAGTCATTCTTTTGAAACGTACCCTTTGCAATCAAAATGGTGCATTCTAGTTCGCTCCCGCGGCCAGATTTTAATCTTATCCTAAAAAAGGGTCGTAGGTTAGTTCGCTCCCGACGTGTTACCTACTGACAGGTAAAATTTATTACCTAAAAATATTCAAACTCATACATATACAGCCATTCTTTTGTTACGGACGTGACGTTTTCATGCCGTTTACACTCCTTCCTATAAACGGCTGTAATGGCTGTAAACGGAAATTCACCGTGTTATTCGACAGGGGTATTTTGTAGTTACTTATAAGTGATAAAGACAACAGATTTTTCAATAAATTTTATCTACTGGTGTCTTCTCTTTTCTATCAAAAATTTAGTAAATGTTTGTTTTTCAAAAGTGAACATTATTTTCCTTTCTTAATCCTAAATTCCTTCTTCCATATATACCTACTATATTTTTGATAATTTTAAATACATAGCTTACTGACAGTGGCGGCTCATCCGCATGGGCTGCAGGGTTGTAGCTCATCCAGTCCAAAACATGTAACTTTTTTTTCTAATAACTTTAATTTAGTAATATTTTTGTATCAATTGTGGAAACGCTGAATATAACATGCAAACCAATTTAAATTTTTTGGATGGTGGCGCCATCTAAGAATAGGGATAAAAAGGATAGCAAGTCTTGAAAAGAAACACCAAAATTTAATTTTTTTATATAATTGTTTATTTAGATTTAAAGTAATTATGATTTTTATTTTTATGTACAATATTTTTGAATTTTTTTTTTATTATTTTATTAAGACAATAGTTGCTTCTTTTTGTGTTTTCAGAAATTTTCTAAAATTAAATAAGTACAATTTGTTTTTTCTTCAGTTTCCATCTAATTTTAGTGATTAGGTTAATTATTAAAACTAGAATATTATGAATATAGAGAGAGAAAGAGAAAGAGAGCAAATAGGGCAGAGATAATGTTATTTCTAAAATAAGTTCTGTTTTTGTTTTAATTGTTTGCACTAGTAGTTCTTTCTTTTATGTAGGTTGCTCTGTACAAAAATTAAAAGTAAAAAAATACACTATTTAAAAAAAAAAAATTATTACAATATATATTGCACATTCACAAAAGTAATTAGGGTAAGTAAATAAGATTAATTAATTGAGTATTTTGAAATTATACTTTTGGATGTTTTAAATTATTGGAAAAATTCCTTTTGTTGTATTTCAAAATTTTTTATGTATATCAAAGTATTCGATTAAATTGTGTAATTATGTATGTACGGTAAAGAAATAAAAATTTATTACTGTTTTGAAAACGAAATCAAATACAGAATGAGGACTCTAAAGTTGATGCCATACTATGTAGGTACGGTTTTTTGCAACTCAAAAATTTCTTATGAGGAAAATTGTTAGGAAGTTAATTAATTTTATATCAAATAAAAATTCAATCATTTTGGAATTTTTTTAGTTTATTATTTAGTTATAGTAAATATTCAAAGAGATTAAAATAATTTTAGTAAATGAGAACATGTATTTTAAATATGAATTTGGAGCAACTCTGGTGCGTAAAAAAATCGTCTTAAGGGGGGAGTTCACGCCAGAAACGGCTAATAAACTAATTTTTTTCGAATCTCGTTTTTTGTTTTTATTTTGTTCTGTGGTTCTTTACAAACACGGTGATATATAAAACATGGGCAAAAAAATTTTTTTCATGTAGAAAAATATTTATTTGTTAGCCGCTGCACAGTCAAGTTGCTACTCCTTTGCAGACAACGCTTCCCCCCCCCCCCCCTGCGATTTGATCAGTAATATTTAGTTTTGGTGTGTACAAGTTATAGTATGCACTGAGATAATGTTCTTTTATTTGTACCCCTTTGTAGACGTTTTAATAAACAGTGAGTAAACCGCTTCTTTTGTTATTATTTTTGTTTTTTACCGTTTCCCGAAAGTTGTGTTTTTCCCGACAAGGAAAATCATATCTCAAGTTCGAGAAAAGATAGAGACTTAATTTTTTTAAAATTTTGTTCATAAACATACTGCGCATAAAGTGGAGTATGCTTTTTCCATTTGAACAATTGTGACTATTTTTAAAAATTTTTTTAAAATAAAAAATTGGGTTTTATAATTTTTAGAAGTTTGGAATTACAATTTTATAGTTAATTTTTAAAATTACCTGAAACCCATACTAGCTTTATAGACAGGTTCTTTAGGAATAAAATAATGAAAAAATATTTAAAAAATATTTATTACTTTTTGAGATATGACATTCCTTGTAAAGGCTTAAAAATTTGTGAGAAAGGGCCCCCTCCCCCCACAGGGAAGAGTAATGAATGTTTCAAAAACAAAATTTTCTAATTGAAACCCTCCCTAATTTGAAATAAATTTCAACCAGCAAAATAATCATAAATAAAAAGGTTGCTTTTTTATTTGAACTCCTCCCTTAAGGTATGAATATGTAAAAAAAGTTTGATTTAATAAAATCTGGGTAAAATAATCGATTAAATACAATAATTTTTTTATTTTTATTTTTTTATTTTTTTTATTTTTTTATCTTTTGTTAAATTGTTACGTCTGTTTAAAAAAAGTTGTTTCGAGAGAAAAGGATTTAAATTTTTAAAGAGCCTGACGCGCGTAGTTTTTCTCAATAAAGTGATAACTTTAAAGATGTTCGAAAATTTGAATCTAAATTTTATTAAGCTATTTTTCGGTTTAACTGACTAAACTGGCGGTGACAAGTCGATTTAAATGACTAAACTAGATCTCCCTTTAAATAAGGCCTTCTGTACACGAAGCGTATCGTCATAAATGCGTACTAGATTAGTCATGCAGCGACGATTCCTGTACGCTTGAAGATTTGCACACGAAGCGATTTTCAAGTATAAGTTTCTTTACATATTACCTATGTGTATTTATCGCAATTTTTGTAATATAAAAATTAAATAAAAAGTCCTCATGTGTAAATTAATATTCTATTTTGTTTAAACCTAAGGAAATCGTTAGGTTTTGAGCGTTTTGAGTTATGTATTTTCTATGAAACTTTTTAAAGCGATTCCTGATCCACCGCATAAAAAAAGTGTTCTGTACAATCTGAAGCGAACTAGACTATTTATAGTTACTTATGAAATTTATAAGTTCATATATTAGCTGAAAAACTTAATTATATCATTTTTTTACAAAAAGTTTGTATTTTACAAAATTTTTTGCTGATATAACATCAATTTTACATAACATATGGACACGTATTATAATTTTATTGCTGATTTTATTAGTTCTAATTGACAGAAACACATAAAGATTTGTACGTATATATGTGAAGATGAAGACAGATCACTTGTAGTTTAAGATCACATTGCTAATAGAGCACCAAAAAGGGTTTTTTTCGATAATTCTGAGAAATATTCGTGTGCAAGACATGCGCACTATGCAACAACTCCATCGAATAGCTTTATTCATTTGTTTTATCGTGTTTATTTTGTTTTAAATTATGTTTGATATTAGCTTCCAGTAGTTAATTGAAGATATTATTTAAAAATATTTTATATATTTAACGCATACAATTTCTGTTATAAATACTGATTATTGTCAGTAGTCATATGAGTGAATAACTATGTTAAACATAAATACAAGAATTTTAGAAAGTTATTGTAAGTTACGTATTACGTATATTCATTATTATTAAACCTATGCATGGCTATTGTTCTTCAAATGAAAATTTAGCTACATTTTTATAAGTAAGTGCAATAGTAATATAACTGCAGAAATGCTACAATTATTATCACTGTGTCAGTGGGCCTATACGCCTAAAATGTAGAAGATTTTTGTTTTCGAATAAAGAAGAAAGGGTTCGCAAAATTTTTAACAAACAAAAAGTGCATTATCGAAGAGATATGTTAGGAAAATATAGGGGGAAAATTGAAATATCCAAAAGTAATGTTATTGTAGTTAAAATAATCTTACAATAAAGTATGTGATTAGTCATTTTTTTGTACTACGTGTTTTTATGCACGACGAAAACGTATAATGTGATTTGTTTATTTTTTTTTTTAATGACGATTTTTCAATGAAAATAATGTTTCTGATCAAATTATAGGTACAGATATGCGTTCGCATATCACAGTAGTTATTTTCGATACATATGCGTAAAGAGAGGTATTCTAGTAGGCTTAAATTGGGGCACGAGTCTAAGGGACTGACGTATACACAACGAGATCGAGTGCGCTGTATACCCCCACTTGCCTGACGGCTCGTGGGGGTAAGCGCACGAGATCTCGTTGTGTATGCGTCAGTCCCTTTAGCGAGTGCCCCAGTTTAAGCCTATTGGATACCTCACTTTACGCATACGTATCGAACATAATTTTTTATAACGACCGCTTCTAAAGTTTAATAGAGAGAAAAAAATTAATTATTTTTAAGCAATTGTAGAAAATAGTAGGGTTTATTTTATTTTATAATGTTATATGAAAAAAAAAATTTTTTATTAATTTGTAGATCGTTTTTATTTTTTTTATTAATTTGTAGATCGTTTCCATGTTTAATTTGAATATGGTTATCATTGGCAAATGAATATCATTATTTTCTCGCATAGTTTTAGCTACTTTCACGCACAGTTGTACTTTCGCGCACAGTTACTGTCGTTTGTTTTACAATGATATGAAAACTGCTCTTTACGCCCACTACACAACGCTCGAATATTAAACTTTAGAAGCGGGTGTTATAAAAAATTACATTAAACTCTACTATTAAGCCAACTGTGATCAGAACGCTCATAATAAATAATTCGTAGGTACCATAAATTTATAACTAATGTTTTTTTGACCTCCCCAAAATTTACCAGCGCCCCCACTAATGCATTTATTAGTTCCAAATGTTGAAATTTTATACAGGATGTACATAAAAGAACTTCGAGGTATTGTATAACGGCGATAACATTGTATCTCTTGTTACTAGATCTGTGATGCGCTTATGGATAATACTAGGATACTATGGATACCGGTATTTCGGTACTACCGAAAAACCGGAATACCGGATATTTATATACGTTTTATAAAACCGGTATCAAAATTTCAAATACCGGTATTTCGGTTTCGGTATTAGCAAAATCAGATACTTTATATAATTACATATTTTAAATATTTTTATGTTAGATTTACTATTGGTATTGAATGGTTATAGAGTATTTTTTTTGTTTGTATATAGCAGTACAAGGATGGATCATAAATAATTACAGTATCTTCAATTGTGTTTAATGTTTTTCAGATATTTAGATGACCAAATAATTTATATTCATTCATATGTTTTTATATATAGTTTTTACAATTCTGGAATACATATTTTAAATATTTTTCTATTGTTAAATCCTATTGTTAATTCTAATGGTATTTTAAAAATTCCTTGGTCTGTGTAAATAAAAGGGTAAAATTTAAAAACTTATATTCATGTATTTTTTTAAAATTATTTTAGAATCGCCATCACGTCTTTGGACTATTTAAGCTGTGATTTTTCACCCTTGCAGCTCGTGTGTATATCTCTTTAAATTAAATGTGCAGTAGAATCGAGGAAAATTCATATTTTATTATTTTTTGTTGTTATTCCGTTTACTTTGTTTTACTATTTTATATTTTGTATTTAATTTTAGTTAGATTTTTAAAATTTAAAAATGATGGAGTTTGTTATTATTACTGTTATCAATCATTTTCAGTAAAACATATTACCTACTTATTTAAAACCGATTTTCATTAAGAATGTTTTTCAATATTTTTCTTTTTTTCTATACCGTTTTCATTTTCGGTATTTTAAATTTTAATACCGAATAAATACCGGTATTATAAAAAGACACCGGTATTCCAAGCTCTAGATAATACAATTTGTTCAATGGATTGGTGCGTTTAAAGAAACTGAAAGTGTTTTGGTATAAAAATTGTTAGGTAAGTCGCGTGTGTCTGAAATGAGCGTGAAAAGAATCCACACTTCATGCACACAAAAACCAAAAAAACTCTTGATACGATGCAGCCTTCAGTTAGGGATACCGAGATGGCTAGGACATGGCAAGAATTTGACTACCGTTTGGATGCATGCAATTTAAAATCCTGGAGTTCCTGGAGTTCGAATCTTGGTAACTGGGAACTTGGTGTCTATGAGTAAGAGTACCTAGTATAGAAAAACCTAGTGATTTTTGTCTCTGAAAATTTCTGTGAGTGAAAGTTTTTTTGAGCAAGAACGTTGAAGGGTTGGATAAGACCTGGAATTGCAGACTATTGATATTTTAAAGATATTCTGATTTACGCAACCTGTACATTTAGTAATTTTTGTATGCAACCTGTTTTTTTGGTTCGACTAGATACGTTTAGAAAAGTATTGAAATAAAATCGAAACCTGTTGCAAAAACCATGAGTAAAATTGACAGAATACAGGTAGAAATAGAATTAACCCTCGCTGCGAATGTGGAAAAGTTTGTGAAAACGTGAAGTTTTAGAGGCCATGGGGCTGGTACAAATAGAGTCATAGTGGTAAACTTGAATTCAATGAACGTGGAGTACCCTGACCAAAGAAATGACATCATATTAGCTCAACCTAAAGACCAGTATCGGACTAAATGAATTTTGAAAAAAATTCGACTTCCTTCCTAAGCCTCAGAGATTAGTTTATTAAATTAGCCACTACTTCTAGCCAGAGTCGTGGAAAAAAAAGGATATGTGGTTTTTAGTCATGTTAACCAAGGAAGTCGAGTGCTTAAAGTTTCAGTTTAGCTGAACGATAAATGAACATATGAACACTACGTGTGTTTAAATGCAGACAAAAGTCTGTCATACGTAGTAGTGTTTCACAAGCGCTCGATAATATTTGAAATTGAAAAATTGTAACTGCTTCTCGCATTATAGAGAGTACATACACATAAGTGATTGAATGTTGTCTGTATCGGGCGTCTGTTGAGCAAAGGACCGGTGGTGTAATGGATAGCACACCTGGCTAGTTACCAGGAGATCCTCGGTTCGATTCCCGGCCGATCCGGATAATTTTTTCAATCACTTTGTGATTTTTAATTTACAGAGTCATAGTGGTAAACTTGAATTCAATGAACATGGGGTACCCTGACCAAAGAAATGACATCATATTACCTCAACCTAAAGACCAGTATCGGACTAAATGAATTTTGAAAAAAATTCTACTTCCTTCCTAAGCCTCAGAGATTAGTTTATTAAATTAGCCACTACTTCTAGGCTAGAAGGAAGGAAGTAGGAAAAATTCATTTAGTCCGATACTGGTGATGGTGATGGAGAACTATCGATAGTTCTGACTATCGATAGTTACGATAGTCGTGAAACTATCGATAGTTATCGATAGTTTATCGATAGTTTTTGATACTCAAGTTGAGCGGGATTCAGATAAGCCGACGAGCAAACAAAAAAAAAGGTCGCCGGTTTTACGCCGGGGCGGAATTATTTTTTTTTGCCCGGAAATTCCCTTAAAATGGTTGTTTTTATATCTCTGGCTATAATTTCTACGAAATTTTTATTATCTTTAGTATTTATAAGTAAACGAAATGACTGAAAAAAGGTATCGAAAACTATCGATAGTAAAAAAAAATATCGATAGTTTTCGATAGTTTCGATAGTCAAAACTATCGATAGTTATCGATAGTTCTCCACCACTACTTCTAGCCAGAGCCGTGAAAAAAAAAGGACGGACCCCGTGGAAAAATTCAATTTTAAAATTACCAGTGACGAGCAAAAAAGCTCCCTTTTTTAATCAGGCTCCTGAATAATAGCTCTGGGTGCCATTTTAAAATCCGAACTTCGGGGCTTGGCTGTTTCTTTCTCGTTGGGTCGGCTTCTAGTAAGTATTGTATATCAAAAAGTAGTCGACAAAAGTTACTATGGCATTTAAAACTAAAACCGATTATAAAATAAATCTCACAAAATATTTGATTAGAATGTAAGTCAAACTAAAACAGTTACCTTCTCAAAATCTCAATTCTACATTTATGTACTTTTATGAAAAATATAATATTTATTATTGTATAGTTACGTCCTCAATTGATCAGAGAATAAATATTGATCACAATTACAGATAAATTATTGATAAGGACAAGCAATGCTAAAATATTATTATAATACTCATATTGATAACAGTACAAGTCTCATATTTATAAAATATACATATGTATATGTAGTATAAGACGTCAGAATTCTTTCATTTATACATAACTAATATTTATAACTATAAAAGGTGTTTTTTTTTTTTAAAGTGATAGAAATTTTGAACGGGATAAAAAACCGGTGACCTTCGTTTTGGTATTTGCGTTCAGTAAAAATTGACAAATTAACCAAATCAACATAACTTGAGTTATTGTCGAAATAGGGCCTCAATTACTTGATTAATTTGGTTTGAAATTTGAGTGAAAAAATAGAGTTTATAAGAGGTCATCGTTGCGGACAATTAGGGAATTACTTTCAGGCAATAAATACCGTAAAATTGTCTTTCAAATAAAAAAATGTAAGATTTGACTTCAACCTAAGGTACCATCACAATGATCGACCAAAAAATAATTAATTTTCACGATCTTTTTCGGATGGATACGATGGGGGGAATGCAGATGGATTTTTTTCTAAGATTAATATCACTATTTAACAATACAAAAATATTTTTTTTATTCACTTTTATTTATTTTTTATAATTATTATAGTTTTTTGAAAAAAAAGTGTCTTTAAAAAAGGGCGGATATTGGTGTCCACGATTGCGGCCGCAGTTTTCATTTGGAAAAAAGAAGCTCCCATAAGTATATAGCGGCTTACCTACAGATTGATAGTCTATTTGATTTTTTTTTTTTTAAATGAAAACTGCAGCCACAATCGTGGGCATCAATATCCGCCCTTTTTTAAAGACACTTTTTTCAAAAAATTATAATAATTATAAAAAATAAATAAAAATGAATAAAAAAGTATTTTTGTATTGTTAAATAGTGGTATTAGTCGTAAAAAAAATTCATTCCCATTCCCCCATCCTATCCATCCGAAAAAAAATCGCGAAAATTGACTATTTTTCGGCCGATCACACTGTGATGGTACCTTAAATCATATATATGTTTTTATTATAATTTAAAATTCTATCACTCTAAAAAGAACACATTTTACAATTTTATGAAAATAATACGATATAATTTATAACTAAACTTCGTCAGTCTAAAATCTGATTTAACTGTCTTAAATTTTAGTATGTAAGATCAAAACGAATAAAAAAAAAATAGTTATTTGTGTACCAAGGGGAGAAAATGGATCATTTTTTCCCTCTATAAAAGTAACAAAAACAAATCTAGTGCCTACTTTCCCCTGTTGGAGTCTCCTTTTCCCGAATCCCATTTCCTTTTTTTAGAAAAAATTAGACTCTCTCTTATTCAAGTCCGATTGCCAGAAATTAATATTTGAAATTCGCACGAAAAACTATATTACGCAATTGTAAAAGCTTTTTCAATTAACACCAGATTAAACTAACTGAATATATTTTGTAGCTATTCCGAGAAACGTTATTTAAAAAAAAAAAACTTAATTATCACTAATTAATTTTAATATCAAAACAAAATTATCTCAATTTACTACATACATGGAGGGGTCAGTGTAAAAGTGAACCAAGTCCATAAAATTTTTTTTTTTCTAAAAATGTATTTAAAGTTTAAGAAATTACAACTCTTCAACGAAAAAGACATTTTTAGAAAAAAATTATTTTATGGACGCAATCCCATAATGCCTCAGCAGTTCAAGATCGTCTGATGTTTTTCAAATAGCGTAAACTTTCAGTTGTTTCCAATTGAATTAAGCATAATTAACTTAAAACTATGTATAAGAAATGAATCTATATAATATGTAGCAACGGCTGAAACACCTTTAGATATTGTAGAATATGTATATCAGGTTTTGATTTTGTTTAAAACTATTGTATATAGAATACTGTATGCATACGTGTTTGAATACAATAACCCTACAACTACAAAATAAAACTTTTTTGTTTCCCTACAATTTTTTTCGAATATTTATCTGTAAATTTTCAAAAACGACATCTTTGATATTTTATTTTATACTGGTGAAAATCTTGAATCATAATATGAATGGTAATTATGAGAAGTACAAGTTTGAAATTGATTAAGTTGTACTATTTAAACGGATTCTAAATTAAAACAGTTACATATTTATTGCCGGGGAGACAGGGTGATGGTGTTTAGTGATATTATGTTTATATTGAAACGACACGTGATACAGTATTGCCAACGTTACTAACAATTTGATTCTAAAAATAGAATTTTATATTTTATTATTCAAAGTAACTTTTCACTCAAAATAAACGATTTACATGTAGGTATTTTAAAAATTCAACGCTACATAGTCTGCTGTTACACTTACCAATTTTTATTGAATGTAACACAAATTTGTAACAAAAACTTTTATTGTAAAAAAAATATATCTAGGTATAAATTATATGTAACACTTAATAATTTTTTTCCTTTGTTTTAATGCATATGATGACCTTTAAATGACACGGCAAATCACATTCATATTTAAATACGTAATTTTTTTTTTTATAAAGAATTGTTTACTTGCCAATTGTTTATTTAAATAAATTGTTTTATTGCTAGAATTTTGGAAAACTAATTTTTCTTTTTCCTTTTCCACTTATGAAATTTTTAAGTGCTAAACAAATGAAATGATTGAAATTTGTTTATTCGTTTGTTTTTCTTTTGTCTACGCCCACGTCCGAAAAATAATTTTAATTTGTTTACAAAATTAAGTGAATTTTTTAAAATACTTGCATATTTCAATTAAATAGTATTATAAAAATTAGCTTGAAAGCGTGGTTCGTCTGCATGGTATCTGAAATTAGGGGATATCCATTAATTACGTGAGCTTAAAATGGGGGGAGGCGTTCGATAAAATTTCATTAAATCTCATTTGAACTGGGGGGGGGGCATAATTGATAAACTCACGTCAACTCTCAAAAAATATAAATTATTTTACAGATAATAAAAAAAATTATTTTGAGTGTTTATTTTGCCCTCTTAAAAAAATCTCATGGCTATTATTAAAATCATTTTTTTCTTTAAGAGTAAAAAATAAAAAGAAAAAGAAAAAAATTCAGAGGGGAGGAGGGTTCATCTAAGGGGAGGGGGGTTAAGATGACATCTTTTTTATCAACAGTATGCAAGGCTCGAACGAAATTAGTACATTTCTTCTTGGTAATGAGACGTTTTTGAATGGTAAAAGAAGCCTATGCCCTTCTACGTTGCTTCAACTATTATTGTCTGAAGTTTTAAATCGAATGGTTAAGTGAATAAGGCCTGAAGGTGAAACAAACAACGTTTTAAATACATTTTCCCACGTAAATCAGATGTTTTCCTGGGATAACAAGTAGCCTATGTCCTTCTCTGTTTTCTTAGCCACCCCTATGTCTAGTTTCCAATCGATTGGTTAACATGATGAGACGTGAAAGCAAAACAAGCAAGCTCAGTGCAATTTCATAATTTTGATCGGAATTGTTTCAAAATTTCGTACTAGATACCAATTTGACTATTAGTCTATTAAGCTGCTACAGAGAAAAATATCTCTTGAGTAAATTTTATTGTTTGTTGGAAAAGTTTAGCTAGTGATGAGCAAATGCAAAACCAAGACCAAGACCAAGACTTGGCAGTCTTGGTCTTGTTCTTGCATTAAGAATCTTGGTCTTGGTCTTACTAGAGCAGTTTGAGTCTTGGTCTTGCAAAATGCAGTCTTGGTCTTGGTCTTGGTATTGCTAAAGAATCTTGCACTTTCTTGCATTTTTTTATTAGCGAATTTTTTCCTTCTAAAATCAGAATTTTCTCTCTTTACGGTATTAATTATATTTTTAAACTATTTAAATAATTTAGGAAGAGTCTTGCTTTTTTCTTGCTATTGTCTTGGTCTTGCTCATCACTAAGTTTAGCTAAACTGTAGTTACATAATCCACAATAATAGGGCCAAGTCTGAAGCCAAACACTTTTTGGTGATTACCAAGTTTTGATCTGCAGTAAAAATAATTGTAGAACTTGCAAAAAAATTATTGAATAACGTACATTATTAACAGAATTTGGGCAACAATTTTTGTTAAAAATTAACTAAATTACAAATTTTTTTGTAATGTATTAATTACACTATGTACATTACTTTATGTGTTTGATATTATAATATATATGGTTGCAAAATTAAAGCAGTTCTAGGAAATCAGTTGAGTCAGAATCTCTTTTATTAGATAAGATTAAAACGAACACGCCAGAATTAAACAACGAATGTCTGTGTCCATATAATGTACTTACACCAGGGGCGTAACTACAAATTTTGCGCCGTGGGGCTAAAATTTGACTCAAAACACGAAACGTTGCGCCCCTTTTTGTCGTGCGTTCTGAAGCAACTGCTCTACTTGTTCCATTGTAATCAGGGCCGTGGAGAGAAATAACGGGCCCCGGGAATAAAGCATATTTCTTAAAAAATTTTTCCCAAAATAATAAATGATGAGCAAAAAAACAACAAAAAACCTTGTTTTACTTTTTTCCGGGCCCGCAGCTTCAGCTCGGGCCCCGGGGCTACAACCTCGGCTCCCTCACCCTCTCGTCGGGCCTGATTGTAGTTACGTCTCTGAACTATATGTTAATTTTTCTAAATACTTTTTAAAATCCGTTGTAGGGTTTACGAAACTTCAAAGATTTTATATTGTTAAAAGTTCTAGAATTAGGTACATAAAACCAAATTACAGTAGGGCATCAAATCTGGAAGAACCATTACCTATATAATTATTATTTTAAATTTACAGTCGCTAAAAGTAGATAGTGCTATCTAAAGGTTGCTTACAAAGTCACTACCATAAAAAAGTATTTTTCCAATAATTTAAACGAAAAGTGTAGACGCTTGTATATTAATTATCTCATGTTTTTTTCAAATTTATTTTATTTTTTAATGTTGCGAGGAATTATTTTTTTCTTTTATCCATTTTTTTTTATTATTATTTAATTTTTTTTTAATTGCTGTAGTCCAACGAATACAATCAGTTGTTTCAAAATTATACGTTAATTATGACGTATGCATCTTACTTATATGTAATTAAATTAATATAGTACTTTTTTTTATACAATTATTTTCTTCTTACAACTAAATTTTCTTTTAATAATTAGTAGTAATATGTACAATTTTTTCTTTTTATTAAGTATCACTTTGTAATATCAAATGTTACATAATTTTCATTTTTCTATAAAATTTATACTGTACAATACCAATTATTTGATCTTTTTATAATGATAATTTAACTTAAGTGTATCAAGTTCCATAAGAATATTGTAGTTTTTTCACTTTTACCATGGGAAAACAGATAGGAATGATTTTTACAACAAAAAAAATGGTACAAAACGTTTCATTGGTCATTTCTATTGTAGGTAAACACGATAGAAACGAGACAAAAATTCGTATTGGTAAATTTAACTAATTTCAGAACCATGGTAAGAATGTATTAAATAATAATATGAATTGTACTAATTTATTTTATTCGTTAAATTGCCTTACCGTATTACACTTGAGTTTTATATTTTTTCTGAATAAATTTCCTGCCTAAAAGCGATTTAATTCGAAGAACTATCAACTCAAAAACGCTTCAGCTTCGCTGTCGCGTTTTTGTTAGTTGACAGTTCTTCTCAAAGCCAAATTTATTCGAAAAAATATAAACCTCTCGTGTAATAATAAGTGAATCAATACTGGAAAAATATTGATTAAATCAATTTGTGAAATTGAAAAAGATCAAATAATAATTGAAGTTGTACTGTAATATATTTTAGACCATTTTTGACAGTGTACTCCCGTTAGTGGAGTAAGGATATTTATGAAAATCAGGTAACATTTAATAATATTTTTTATTACAAAAAATTTAAAATTATTTTGTATGTTTCGATGCTGTTTTAATTATAATTTCTATATTTACACATAAGAAAATGGAAAATACATTTTGGTTTTTCGTTGATTTTCATTATTTACTGAGACATTTTCATTGTTTTTAGATTTTCTTTTTTTTTACAATAAAACAAAATGTAATTTATAATACATGAAGTGCCGATGAAAGAATTTGAAGAGTTGAATAATTAAGTACCTAATAGGCCAAAATTAAGTCAAGTTTGTTAAAAATATTGACATTTGACGCTTAACACATCGTGATTTTGGTATTAAGTGTGGAAAACATAAATATACATAAGTAACCAAATGCCATTATGACATGTAAAGGGTTAAATAGCTAAAACTGAGAAGAAATTAATTCTGGAAACTTTTCAGACATGCAAACTCGAATTTACTAGGCCTTGATTGAATTTTTTTTAAAAGTAAAAACTTAGATATTGGTTTTAATGGATTTTAACTTCAATTATGGACTCGTTGACTCTTATAAATAACCGCAGTTGATATAATGAAGTAAATAAAAATTGGTCAAGTGTTAGTTATACTTGGGTAAACAGTGTTCCGTACAATAAGTTGCTTCGAAATTCTCCGACCGAAACAGGATTTGTAGCCAAAATGGAAACTTATTTAGGTATGTTAAAATTTTTATTTCATGTTGAAATATAGTGTATGCACAAAATACGAACTTGCCCGAACACTGAGTTTCGGTGCGGCCGAAGTTTCAATTTATTTTCGGCCGAAACCGAAACTATGGCCAAAACCGAAACCGAAAGTTCGGTCGGTCTTTAATTAGATATAATTCGTGC
This sequence comes from Brachynemurus nebulosus, assembly GCA_035578155.1. Taxonomy (NCBI): domain Eukaryota; kingdom Metazoa; phylum Arthropoda; class Insecta; order Neuroptera; family Myrmeleontidae; genus Brachynemurus; species Brachynemurus nebulosus. The sequence goes on from JAPWDM010000002.1 coordinate 64,771,141, forward strand.
TAAACCTTTTCAATTCTGATAATTTTGGTTTAACCATAACACTTCAATTTTTTCCGAATTTTCTGAGTCATGTTTTAGGTTTCTGAAAAATAATTGAATACATTCCTTTAACATCTTATATGTTGCCCTAGAAATTTTTTTCCTGTGTTCCAATTAATTTCCTGAAACTAAGCCTCAGAAGCAAAATTAAACTATTTCTATTTGATCTTTACAACTGAGTTGAGTATAGAGCTTGGATACCGGTATTCCGGTACTACCGAAAAACCGGAATACCGGAATTTTTTAAACGTTTTGTAAAACCGGTATTAACATTTCAAATACCGGTATTTCGGTTTCGGTATTAACAAAATCAAATACTTTATTTATTACATATTTTGAATATTTTTTTTTTTTTACGTTAGATTTACAACAAATTTTATTACAATATCTTTAGTTTTGCTTAATGTTTTCCATATGTGCAGATGACCAGTTATTTTATACTTATTCATATTTATTCATAATTCTGGAATATTTTTAAGTATTTTTCTATAAGAAAAAATACAAAATTATGTATTTAAATTTTTAAAATCCAAAGATGATGTAGTTTGTTATTATATTATTACTGTTACTAATTAATTTTATTAAATGATTTTTAATGTTTTTTCTTTCTTTCTATACTATCTTCAATCAATACCGAAAAAATACCGAAATACCGGAATTCGGGTATTTTAAATGCTAATACCGAATAAATACCGGTATTATAAAAAGACACCGGTATTCCAAGCCCTAGTTGAGTATACTGTATTTCTGTGCTAAATTCCAAATTTTTACGTTGAATTTGGTACGGGACACTAAAAAAGGAAACGAGTATGGTTACTTTTCCCAGCCCAGAAACTCAATTATATTATTAAACATTTTTCATCATATAAATTATTGAATATTAACTATTTTTACGTTTTATGACAAATTTTCTATCAGTAAAATGATAACTTCAGTTTATCATTAAACGTTGAATGAAGAACGGATTTGTCTCCAAACAAAGGAATCTATTTATAATTACACACATATAATATGATTGTAATTTCCGACATATAAGCGACATGAATGCCCTCTACAGTTGTATGACTCCGTGTACAAACAGAAGCTTCGTTTAATCGCCGAAGTGGTCGAATTAACTCCGAGCGGAGCGTATTGCGTTCAAATTTCAATAAGGATATAACTGCAAAAAAATGTTATTTTTTTAATGTTCAATATGACATTTTCCACTATTTTTGGTACCTAAATGCACCAGGTTTGATTATTTCATAATTAAATGATTACGGATTTGAAAATGCTTCATTTTTAAATGTTTTTAGACGTATAATTACTGGTTTACTGGTTAGGGCGAGCTGTTTGTCAGATATAAAATTACTGTTGTACAATATAGTAAGATTTTATTATGCAGAACCTTGAGAATGTTTTATTTTTATCTTCGTATTATTTTTTTTTTATTTGGATCATTTTCTGATAAACAACTCATGTGGTCATGTCAATAAAGAAAGATAATAAAGGTTGATTCGTATATTTCCAAAAATTGTTGAAAAGTTCCCAAAATATTACATACATACGTTCTTTGAAAAATTAAATTTTATATCCAAAAAAACAATTTTATTTATTCATGTATCAAATGTTATCAAAGCTATAATATTTTGGAGGATAATTTTGGTTCAAAAATAACTGAAGCTAATTTTTATGTATCACGCATATTTAGGCGTTGTATTTGAGTCTTTCCAAAAAGAAAATTGTTAATTTGGATCTTGGAAATTTGGCATTTTATTTCAATAAATATTTTCCCTTTTGCCACAATTTACATATTTTATCTATACGTATGACATACTACATATAAATACAATGACATTTACACAAATAAACAAATAAAATTGTTTAAATTAAGTACAAAATATCCAAAAGATTAAAAATTTTTCTTGGATAATTTTAAAATAATTATAATTGAACACATTGTTACCAATTGAAAAATGTTCATTTGTTGGATTATATAATGGAATGTATTTGTAAGTACAGTCGTTCAAATAGAATTCTAAATAAACATTATTTTAAGTACAGTAGTGGGAAGAAAAAAGGTACTTTAACAATTTTTTCATGTTTAAAGAAGTGCAAGACGAACAGAAATAAATTTATATAAAGAAGTAATTAGATAAAGGTGCTATGGTTATATTTTTCCAAAAAAAATTTGTAGAATTCTGAAATGGTCCGTGAGAAGTTTTTATTTAAAGTCTCGGAGAAAAAAGGTGGATAAAGATCGGTCATTTTTCGCCAATTGACCCATTTCTTTGATACTGTTTTTTGTTTTCTTAAATATTTTCACCTCGTAAAATTCAAGCACTCACTTATTCGCTTAATGAATCAAAATATATAAATATATATTTATCAACAAATCTATTTACTGTTCTAGAAAAAACGAATATCGTAGTTCATGCAGCCTCATAGGAATATAGTCACCGGAAGTTCAAAAATTTATCGAAAATATCAAAAATTCGACATAACTTTTTATAAGGGATTGTTTCCATAACTTGTTGCAATAATTATACCGAATATTTGCTCGAATAAAAATTTTCAATTCTAAAGCACGCTCGACATTCTCGCGAAGTTGACCGAGTACGAGAGTGTAGAAGGTCACTTCGTGATTCTTTGTGGTTGGTGTTATAACGTTATTTAGGCGTCAGCCAATTTCAGCGAGAAATTTCGTCCTTCGTCGACGAGAGTGTAGTGCTTGTTTTACGATTATCTTCGGCGAAAAATGACCGATCCTGACCCACTTCTATCAGTAAGAAAAAAAGTGCCATCGAATGAGTTACAGGTGGAAATTATCATAAACTTCCAAGTGCTTTTTCTGGTAAAATCACAGAAATGTATAACATCTTTATCCACTTACCTTTTCGTATACTTGGAGCGACTTGATGACGTCGTTAGGACACACACTTAAAAAGTAAAATTGAAAGTGGAATTAAATAAAATTGTAAAAACTGAAACTGTATGTTTCCTAAAAAATAGATGAATTTCAAAAGAAATCGTTGAAAGTTTGACCTTACGATTAGCCAACACAAAATTCAAAAAGTTAAAATTTTAACTTTTCTTCTATGCCAATCGTTTGTGAATTGTTTGTGAATGTTTGTGACATTTTTAAATTTGTTTGTGACTAATTAGTTTATTAGTTATTAATTTGTTAATTATGAGCTTACGATTAGCCAACATTTTTTAAAAATTGATTGTAATATAGGCTTCAGTTTTTAAAAAAAAAAATAGAATATTTTGCTCAAATTTACAGTCTAGGGTTGGGTAAAGGGTGATAATAATCGACGTTTCGACTATCGATGTTTTTTTTGAAGAAACATCGATGTTTTTGGTCGATTTTTTTTTTAAAGTCGAAACATCGATGGTCGACGAAATTTATTGAACCATCGACATCGTCGAGCCGGCCGGAAGTGAATTAATTTTTTGTTTCATTTCATTTTGTTTCAGTTTTTATTAATAAAATCAATTATTTTAATTATTTAAATAAAGAATAAATTGAAAATTTTGAATTATTGCTATTGTATGTCTGTTTTAACCGCGTCACTATTGATGTACAATAATATATTGTACATCAAATTTAACATGATTAACATGATTTTTTAATTGAGAGATAATTAAAAATTTTATATCATTTAAATTTACTAAACTACGCTTATTTAAAGATGTAAGATTAAAAATTTTAGTTACAATAAACGCTTGTTTAAACTTTTGTCCAGTATGCTGGACAAAAGTTTTAATTTTAACCTTTTGAATTTTGTGTTGGCTAATCGTAAGAGAGTGAAAGTTTGTTTAGTAGTTTGCGTTTAAATATTTAAGTACAAATACAAACGTAACGACTGTGAGAAGTACGCAACTCTTACTTAGCGTCCTTTGAGAACATTTTCCAATTAGTGTTTTGCACGAACTAGATAGTTCTATAAAAAAATAAAAAATCTAACAAAAATATTTAACAACATAGGAGATTCTAAAAAAATAGTCTTTAGATAAAAAAAAAAAACATTGGCTGTTCTTTTCCCATCCCTTTTTTCCATCCAATTTATAAAATCACAATAAATTTTTTTTATTTTCATATATTTATATATTTATACTTTTTACTTTTTTTAAATTACAACATGTAGTCCCGTTCCTCCTGTTCCTATAACGTTTCACCTTTAATCGCCGCCACTGCTAACATTTGCGCCTGCTGGCAAAACATATTTGCCGCGCCCGTGGATGGTGTCGTGGAAGCCTCATGTTCCGACGACGAACCGCCACCGGACGAGGGCATAGATGGCGTTGTACCGCCACCGTTTGATGAGGTGCTCTGTACCGACGGTGCACGGTCATTCGCCACGTTTGACATGCCGCCGGTTAAACCGGGATGTAAGGAGTCGGTGCCGTGTAGTGTGGGGGGCTGTTGGGAGACATGATGATGCGGCATCATTAGATGATTGGCATTTGTGTCGTAATGGTGGTTGACCATATTGGCTAATGATCGCACTTGTAACAGGAGACCATGATTTAACAGTTTCGCTTGGTGTTCTTGCGCTTTCGCACGTAAACATGCAATCGAATTGTTACGAAACACTTCGGGATCGTCTACGGTGTTTGGCGCGTAGTTCGTTGCGCCCGGTTGCCCGGAGAGCACGTGCGGATCGGTTTGCGGATGATGGGGCGACGTCAGTGGGCTGTTCGTTTGTGGACCGCAACCGTTATTTGAGGTTGTGGACGATTGTGGGTGCTGATGATGTAGCGCGCCTGCCGTTGCTGAGGTGTTGTTTGAGCTGGATGAACCGTTCAGATTATTTGAGCCGCCATGTTTGTTCTGCTGTTTCTGTTGTTGTTGTTGTTGTTGTTGACCGTTACTTGACGTACTGGTCTTGTTCGTTCGTTGTTTTTCACTTGTTTCACTCGTATCCGTTCGTGTTTCATCGTGATCACTACTACATGTTTCATCTTTTAAATGTTCGGCAGCCTCTAGTGACTTTCTATGCATCCCTGTAAATTAAATTTGAATAAAAATTGTTTAGCGACCATCGTAAAAGATTCGAAAAAGATCTGTAATGAAAATTATAAATCTGTAAAGAAAATACGAATTTCTTATTCTAAGTAGTCGTCTACACTGCGTGCGATACTGGACCGAGCGAGTCTGAATCTAGCTAGTGTTCATACTGCTTGCTGTTTTGTACTGTTTATGATTTGCTGAATTTGACAGATCACTGCAATGGTCAGTTTATTTTCCATAATTATTATTTATACATTATTATATACACATCGGAATTTTATTATAATATTGAATAATTTTTTGCATACAAACGTTTCTGTAATAGGGCAAATTATTTAAAATGAACAATTTTATTTTATATACTTACACTGGTGCTCTGATTGAGAGAAAGAAAAATGAGTATGTATTGGTTACACGGATATAAAAAAAACATAAATTTTTTTTAACGTAAACAACTCGTTTTTTTTTTATATCCGTGTAACCAATACATACGCATTTTTCTTTCTCTTAATCAGAGCACCGGTGTATTTTTTGGAAAGTAATATAAGATTACATTTAGGACAAAAAAGGCTCTTTAGAAATCGTTCGCACTGGGTCCATGAAATAAATAAAAATAGGTACGAACGTGGTGAATTTTATCATCTTTTACCTCAGTAACAACAAGATCCATAAAAATTTTTGAGGGTACTTTACAATGACTTCTAGTACCTACGTTTTAATTTAATTATTAAACCATCTAAATTTAATTTTTTTTGAAACATACTACCATAATCTAGCAACAAAATCTCGGTTGTGGTAATTAAATTGTAATTAAAAAGTAAAATTTTAATTAAAAAATAAAATTGTGGTAATAAACAACGCAGCAACAATAGACAAAAACGATAAAAATGACAAAACACACAACAGAAAGCACAAAACGAAATAAGCTTCAAAACGCTTGAAAAATATCAAACTTGTTTGACATTAGCAAATCAGCTCGGTCCGGACTCGCATCGCGTCGCTCGGCAACGGTTTGAATCGGCCATGTGTTTTAACATGTACATTAAAATGTACGTGTTTAACAAAATAGCATGTACTCGCTCGGCATCGCTCTGCTGTTACTCGCTTTCTGTGTACACGTACACTAAGAGTGGATAATTTGGTTTTTTTCTGCCTGTGACTATTATATAATTATGATGTCTGTCTTATCTTTATACTGTCAGTATGGCTGAATGTTTTAAATTTAAATAAAGCTTGTTTAATACCGATAATTTTTCCTGATCCTATAAAATGCTTTAATTCGAAAACAGTACCTATAGTTAGTATTGTGTTGTTGTCTCGAATGGTAAGTGGGGCTGTTGAGCCACAATGGTAAAAATAGAGGATTTTGTAAAGGGACAATATACAAGTTGATATTGTATTTTAATAAACTTAGTCCCGAAACACGACAAGTTGTGTACAGATTTCTATCACCAGCCAGGGATACAGGGGCTCAAAGTTCCGAAATTTAGAAAAAAGTAAATTTTTGGAAATTTGTAAACTGGATATGGGAATATCTGACGTGGGAATGAGGAATTTTCCCGGAATAAAATGTATCTTAAATGTTGACCCAACTAATAGGTTATCATCACACCAAATTTCATCAAAATCCGTCCAATAGTTTTTGCGTAATACATGCACATGCACAAAATAGTTTTTCTATTTTCCCGTGGGAATGAGACATTTTCCCGGAGTAAAAAGTATCTTAAATATTGACCTAGGTAATAAGTTATCACCACACCAAATTTTATTAAAATCCGTCCAACAGTTTTTGCCTAATGTGTGCACATGCTCAAAATGGTTTTTCCAATTTCTCGTGGGAATGAGAAATTTTCCCGGAGTAAAAAGTATTTTTGATGTTGACCCAGGTAATAAGTTATCATCACACCAAATTTCATTAAACTCCGTCCAGTAGTTTTTGCGTGATGCGTGAACAGACAGGCAGACAAAAATTCTAAAAATCGCTGTTTTGGTATCTACATCGATAACTATTTACAGTACCAGTACAATTTTCAAAAAATATTCCATATACAGAAATGGTTTTGTTACAATTTTATTATAGGTATAGATTACATTTTAAATAGGTATAGCTTCTTTTTGAACCAAACTTTTTGCAACTGATACCACGAGTTTTATATTTTCTATTCAAAGGCATTAAATTCTTATGTATTAAAAATTGATTATTTAGAATAAGTCACCCTTCGAGAACATATTTTTGGTGTGTGTGCCTATAAATAAATATTTTTTGATGCACCCTTCCTGTTTTTAATGATTATACGTATTTTGAAGATGTATGACAAATGTTGAGGGATGCATTCGTATAAACAGACAGTCTTAGTACATTCAAGGATATATTGTGTGCACTGATAATACTTTTGATAGGTACGCAGTAATCAGACATTTATAAGATAAATACATAATAGTACTGAATGTGTCAAAAATTTTTCAATATGTAAATATAGTGTGTATAGACTATTTATTGAAGCTTAAAAATCTTTTTAAACCGTTGACCAGGAAGGAATTCGTAAGGTATGCTAAAAGAACGTAATTTATGTCGTCATTGTAACTATAAGGTGGTGTTAAGCGAGTTTATAAGTAAGTTCCTGGGTGATTAGGTTAAAAAGAAAGTAAAACTACAGTTTAAGTAATAGTTTGTTTCACAAACAGTTACGAAACGAGATGACGTAAGAGTGTCATTTGGAATTCAAAAATTCCAAAGGGTTATCCATGTTATATACCTAAATAATACATAACATTATGCATACTAATACAATGAAAATATCATCACTAAAGTAAATTTAATTTAGAAAAATAAATTTGCAGGTCAAATTATTTTGTGAAAATTTACAGTTGATAATTATGTAAATTATTTAATTTTGTCTAAGTTTCACTGACTTTTTTTAAAATTTTTAACAACGATGGCAGTGGAATTTTAATTGTCATTAAATTTTTTTTATTTAAAGCTTGTCATCAGTTATTTTTGATATTTCCTTGTAATTTTAGTGTGTTTTGTGATCTGTAAGATATTTCTGATATGTATTTAATTATTATGGTGGCTTAAAATGTCTGGTGATAACTCTTGTACTGCTAAATTTTGTTTAAATCATTCAAAACAAAATTCCAATTTATGTTTTTTCTGAGTGCCGTTTGATGCAAATTTGTAAGTATTATTATAAATTGAATGCTAATGTAAAAATACGTTAAATAATAAATAATTATTAATATTTTATAATAATTCAGTTCATATTTTCGATTTCGACAGTGGTTGGTGCTAATAGGTCGTGACGATCTAAATTCTCGTGTTGAATACTGTCATCAATTTCGCGTTTGCTCAATTCATTTTGAAGAAAGTTGCTTTTAGTTGTTCATATAATTTAACATGACCATTATCAACCCTCAATCTCACATATACAAACATATACAATCACATAAGTAAAAAAGGACATACATAATTGTTTGTGCTTATATCAAAAAAGGATAGAAAGTGCGTTTCGCTACTGCCTATGGTAATAATCTTTTATTTATACTGTGGTAAAACTATTTTTACTTCAAGTAAGTATCCAACCTATGTATCAAATAAAATTCGAGAAGTAGACTTCATAATCATGATAAAAATTTAGAGTTATTGGAAACCAATTAGGTACCAAGCGAAAACAACGGTATGTTTAGCATATTTTTATCGTTTATATTTAAAGCAGAGGTTGCTAAAGTTGTGAGTCACCGGGCTAAATTATAAATATAAAAATATTTGGCAGAGTTTTAATTAAACTCTGCGTTTTGAGTGAACGAACTACATATAATAATGGTGCTCAACACGTCGATTGCACAGCGAATATTGGGCGATTTCCTATAATACAAAACTGAAAATAGGGGTATAACCTAACAGAAAAATCACATCCGGAAAACAAGTTAAATCCGCAAAACAAGTCACATTTTCTGAACGAACATGGCTATTTTTAGAAGAGAAATGAAAATTTTGGTTATCCAAAGCTCACTAATGGATCTAATTCATTTTGTCTTTGTAGCTATTAGTAAAATTTTTAAAAAAAAATTGAACTTGATGACGTCATCCCGTATACCAAATTTTTCAAAAGTGCCAACAACTATAATTTTGATGCTAGAAACCTAAAATTTGGAGCGGTTTATATGTTTCTGAAACTGTTTATTTTCCATTTTTCACAAAATGAATTGTAAAAATAATAGAAAAATTACATGCAAAATTAAATCATATTTCCTGAAGAAATTTGGGAACAGTAATTTGCAGAAATAGTAAAAAAAGAACCAAAAATTTTGATATTTTTTAACAGAAAAATGTTTAATTTACGAATTCGAGATTGTAAATAATTGAGCACTGCGAGACCCATTTGGAAGTTTGCGAACTATACTTTGGGAATCACTGATCTAAAATGTTTATTTCACTTTAATTGCTTTTTTCAAATACATATATTCCAACATTGTCGTGTTAATTTGACTTTTTAATGCTTGATTATCAAAGAAAAGAGTCTTTTCCATATATTACCCGGCACCTCTACCATTGCTATTTGTCTTGAGTGTTGAGATAATAATATACGAGTAATTGATAAAACTAATTTTGTTTATAATGTACGCAAAAATTAACTTTTAAATTGTATCATTTATAATTTTCTTTTCGTTGATTTTCGTTGATTTTCGAAATATTTAAGATTGGCTGTTAATTATGGTAACACATACAAAATTTCTATCAAATGATTGAAAAATCTATTGAAATATCAGTAAAAAATACAGACAAATTTAGTGGCAATAATAATACGAATAATATTCTGCAAAATAGCGGAAATTCTACTATTAATTAATTAATTTTTATTAGTGTTCAAATTGTACTTTCAACTTCAACTACCATCATTTGTAAATTAATTTTACCTTCCGTACTACTATTTACTTCCCGCACTGTTATTTCTTGGTTACCATGATTTACCAGCATTGTCAACAGCATCAATAAGAACATAAAAATACTCAATCATACATTTAAGTTTGGCAGCCCCGGATCTACGATTTTTTAGAACCGGGGCAGAAACTTGAAAATGGCGCCCCTCTCTCCAACATTTGACATAAATTGTCAAAAGTATATAAGTCCCTTTTTTTTAAAACTCCAATTTTTACCGTTGAGACAATGATAAAAATTGAGGGTTTTGTAAAGGATCAATATAGGTACAAGTTGATTTTTTATTTTAATAAATCTACTCCGAAAGCACTACAAGTTGTGCAAATTTCAAATTTTTATAACCAGTCCCATCAGAGATACAGGGGCGCAAAATTCCAAAATTTGGAAAAAAGTCAGTTTTTGGAAGTTTGTAAAAATTAAAGGCTACAAGTTTAATAACTGAAATAGTGTGTATTTGTTTCATAATGGGTATAGTTGTATCCGTATAGCTAGCTTTTCTCATAAAAGTTAGTTTGAAACATTCCTTCTATAAGAAAAAAAAGTTTCCTTATGGAAGGGACGAAAATAGGTTAAATATGGACATCACTTAAAATAAACAGACATTTATTACCTTTAAAATGGTTTTTATTTCAACCATTTAGGATAAACGGTTTATGAAATATGTGCATTGGCATAAATGGTTGCAAACACAAAAATCAGCGCAAATTGGAAAACACAAATGGCTACCACGCTTAAACGGTTCAAGATATTTTTTTTTAAGAATTGTCCTCAATACTTCAAATATAATAGAAACAACTGGAAGCAGTGGCGTAGCGTGCCTTGAAGGGACCCTGTATCAAAATTAGTTGGGGGTCCAAATGAAAGGTAAAGATTTCTCACAAAAGAAACAAAAATGCTTGCATTAAATTAAAATAAATTTTTATTGATTATAAGTTATCACTTCCACCTAGAAATTGAACTAGCCAAACAATTCAAATTAAATATACACTTTTCTTGCCTTTTCTCGGCAAATTGATTTATTAAATCATCTATAGTTGAAGACGGTTTCAGTTTTTTTAAAATTTCTGCCTCTATAGACAATAGTGACAAGTCTGGTAGCCGTTCCTGTCCCATCGAAGTCCATCGGTAATTTTTTATCAGTTTTAATTTTGAAAAACTTCTTTCAGCTGTTGCGGTTGTAACTGGAAGGGTCAAGAATAGAAAGCATGCTGTTATTACCTCCGGAAAACTGGATGTAAGGCTATTGAATTTTATCAGCAATAATTCCATGAGCTCCTCAATGGAATGAATTTTTTCAATTTTAGATTTTAAGCATGTTTTGAGAGCAATTAATTGTTCATAAAAATTAACTGAGATGTCTTTACTGTATTTAGCCGACAGTTTTGCGGAAGCGTTTTTTATTATTTCGTTTGAAGAAGATAGGAGTTTTTCCGGTTGTAATACTTCGAACATATTACTCAGGTCACAAAGGCTCTGAAATCTGTTTAGTTTGAGAAATTAATATATCTAAACAGCAATAGTATACATTGACTTTGAAATATGATTCCGGGTCTGAAATTCTCTCGTATGACGGTTTTTTTGTATGTTTTTTTCCCGGGAAGCACGAGATTAAGTGACATTGTGGATAATATTTTACTAATTTTAGCTTACACACGTTAGAGGCCTCTGTAGCCCGGGGGCCCCGTATCATTGATACGGCTGATACGGCGGTAGCTACGCCTCTGACTGGAAGAATACCTATTAATTTTTTCTAAAATGGTCGGGCAACCAATTTCTTTTTTTAGATCATTTGATATAGACCGACCTAGTATGATTTTGGCGCCCCCTGAAACTGACGCTCGGGGCAGGGGCCCCGGTTTGCGCCCCCCCTACATCTGGGCCTGAAGTTTGGTAAATATTAAGGTGGTGTAGGTAATATAGGCAACCGCCAATCTGTACAATATTTTTGACTCATTCAGTATTGCACTACCTATAATATACAATTCACAACTTCATCAGAAATGAATATACATATATTTTAGCATGCGTATATTATGCTTGTGAAAGAAACTGAAGTGAATAATAGATAAAAGAAATTACACGGAATAAGTCATTTACAAATGAATATATAATATAATTACATCTTTATTAAAATTTAATACATATTACTATTTTACTATATTATGTAGTAGCATAATATATTCCATGTACATTATGGTTATGTACTTACGAGATGATGAACAGAAGAATCAAAGCGAGCGAAATGAAATTATAATAACAGCTTTTGTGAATAACTGATTTGTATGCACAAATGACGTAGTTTATGTCGTTTATGTCGTTTATGTAATTTTTTTTTTTAAGTATTTTCCTACACGACACCTATTTATTATTGTAATAATTTAAAAATGGGTCATTACGATTGAGCGTTGAGCAGGATAGAGGAAGAAGAGACGTTATTTAAATTTTTGTTTGAATTATATTTATAATATGGAAACTAAGATGGGATAGTAAAGTTTAATTCACACGGTTGAATGAAAAGAATTTGTTTAAGTCAAGAATTTGTAGTTAAATGAAAGGTTTAGATTTCTTGCTCTGTTTTGAATTCGATTTACTTCTGAAGCAGTCTCCACATTCTCGCCGAAGTAGGACGAGGTTCCTCGTCGAAGTTCCTCGCTGAGGTTGGCCGAGGCATATGAATAGCATTAAAACACCAACCACGAGACACAACGAAATGACCCTCTACATTCTCGTTTCGTCCAACCTCGGCGAGAATGTGGAGACTCCTTGAAGTTATAAGGTGAATTTGATTCAGTGATATTAAATTTATCCAGAAAGAGAGTAAAATTCTTGGGGCTGTACCGTAGACCAATGAACAATTTATATACAGTATATAGACTGAGTCTATCAATGAACAAGTGAAGCCTCAAAATACATCCAACGGCTATTTTATAATATTGTAATCAGTGTAATAACCGTGGTATCTGTAGTAAAAATTTTGTAGTAGCTTTCCAAATAATTATTGTCAGAATATAATATTGATAATAATATTTAATCCCTTATTTATTTTTTTTTTTATTTTTTAAGATAAAACTGCAACATTTGTAAAATTGCAAAAAGAACAAATATTTAAGTAAAATAATAAAATGTGTACTCTCTAAAATGTGTACTAACTAAAATTTTTCAATATCTTAAAATGATGAAATTAGAAACAAGTTAAAATTTTTTGAAGTCTAGGCGAAAAATTTCTATAGTTATGTTTCTAAAAGGAACTTGAATTTCGTCAAATCATCCTGATAGTATAAATTAAAATTTCACATTCAAATTATTCTAATTCAAATGACTCGCATAAAGGTTGATTTGGGGTGAAAATTTTTTCTAATTTGGTGACGTCATCAAGTGTACCTAAATTTTTCAATGCTTTAAAGTGCATTACTGAAATGGCAAAATGATGAAGTTGAAAGATGATTATGGGTTTTCAAAGTCGTTTTTTTTAATACGAACTTAGGTATTATCCAACAACTCTAGAAAAAGTAAAGGTAATAAAATTTTGAAAAAAATATGATTGGTTAAAAAAGATGACAAGGATAAAAAAGCAGCTTGTACAGTGACAGTTCAGTTTACCTATCTCTCTCACACAAAAATGTGACAAACTAGGTCGGATTTACATAGCTAAAAATAAACTTCATAATTCAAAAAGTTAAATGAATGGATACAATTTTTAAAACTATTGATTTAGATTATAATTTAACATTTCTAAATCGTATTTTGTATTGCCATATTCTATTTTGAATTGAAAAGTAATATTTTTATGAATATTGTTGCAAGAGGGCAGTCTCGTACTAAAAATAATTTATTTCATTTTTTGCTATAGTGTAAATCCCACTTGTAAAATTTTATTACGTTTACTTTTTTTTAGAGTTGTGATACAATACGTTTCTTTAAAATTTGCAATGTCAAAAACTAGATTATCTAACTAGATAATTACTAAAAATTAGAAAATACTAAAATTAATTTAGTTTTCTTATACAACTGACTTAAACATGTTGCAGTGGGAAAGCTGCTAAAAGAAAAACACGAATTAACAGTAGGTACTAAATGTTTAGATTTTAAAATTACTCCAAAAATTTCTAGATATTTAATATTGTTAACAATAAAAGTTGTTGGTATTAAACAAGCTTTATTTGCATCGAAATATGTTCGCATATTTTACTACACCAAGAGAAATTGTTATATAATATGTATAAATATATTATTAAAAAAAAAAAAAAAATTGTGAAAATTACTACTTTTTAATTCAAGTATCTCCCGTCCGTGCGTCTTTGTAGGTATAATGTAATTGTCAAACAAAATTTTCACTCCTATTGTTTTCCTCAAAATGCAAAATAATTTATTTTTTATATTGTTTTCAATTATACACAACAAAATGATTATGATTATATACTTTTTGTAGTCGGTTAGTCAATCTCCCGCGCCTATACGGTTTATAAGCGTATAATTAAAAGGCGAGTATATGTATATCCGCTAATTTATTGTATAATAAATCCTTTGATATTTTTGTCCTTTTACAAAAAAAAAAAAAAAAAAAAAAAAAAACGAAAATTATATATTTAATTCATTTGGTGAAGATTTCGTTTGATGTACCTACTTAATTATGGTAAATGTGAATTTTCTTTGGTAAAAATCGAGACATTACACTATTCTGGTCTGTCATGAATTTTTTTTATATTAAACATTGGTTTTTACCTTGACAAAAATAAATGTTCCTAAGTTTAATAAATGGAAAAGTGAACTTTATACGATAGCGGTTTGTTATTGAAGCCCCCCCCCCCCACTTAGGGCATATTAGTTTCTCAAATTATATATTGTTAGTTGAAATGGCCAATTTTGAATTGCATCACTTTATTTTACACACTTTCGTATTAAATGAGGTTTCCACAAAGGTTTTAGTATTTATAATTTGTGCTACAGTCTCTAAAGCAGGAATTTCCAAAGTGTGTGGCACTGTAACTAAATGTAGTCCAACACTCCTAAAAAAGGATCCGTAATGTCAAATTTCCCACCATGGCATCTCAAATTCACTGAGACATCTTGTGCGGTCCATACACTGTTCAACTTGTTGTACAACATGTTGAATCGTGTGTGGGGCAGTTGGTCAACTATTTTGATGGTTGCATAAACGGTTGAAGTAAAATCAAAATATTTTGATTTTACGTGGGCGGAGCAAATGGCCTATGAACATGTTGTACTGTGTGTGAGGTAGTTGAACAACAAAACCAGTACATATATGGTGTAAAGGGTGTAAATCAACAAAATATTTACAGCGGTAACAATTGGAAAGTTTAAATATTTGATTTTGTTTGTTATTTCCAATAGCTTGCGGTGATACCGCACTTGAAAATTTTAAATCTTCAAAAGAATTTCCCGTTGCAAGAAACCTTAATGTAATTTCCAAGCGTGTTTTTGCAGAAATTGCATCACGCATAAACGTATCTTCTTTGTTTATTAAAGGTGTTATTTTTACTAAAATATCATTAATAATTTCTTCGTTCATTCACATATAATTTTTATAATCGGTTCACATTCACTAATTTTTTTAATAGTTTTTCATTAGAAAATTTTTTTCCCAACCACTCTTTGCTCCTTCTTTTTTTTTTCATTTACTTACGCTTTCTTCACTACTTTCTGCAATTACTGCTAAGGCAAGAATTTTATCCATAATTTTAACGAAGTTCTCTTTTTCAAAAATTGTGAATGACTGAAGTTGGACAACAAGTTGAATGAATAGTTTGTATGGCAAACAGTTCAACTTGTAGTACAACTAGGTAGTACAACAAGTTGAACCGTGTATGGGCCGCATTACATTTAAAAAAAACTCTTAATATAGGTATATAAGAAAGGAACGTTTATGAAAAATTGAACTTTACTTATCTGTTCCGAATTGTTTGGAGAAAACGGTAGTAGATAGCAAAAAAAAAAAAATGATGGGGGAAAACTATTGGGGGAAAATTGGCGCACAAATTAAAAAAAAAAAACTATCAGAGGTTTACAATTTCAAACTGTTCTCAAGATATGAAAGTTTTTTGAGGTTCAAAATTTTCATGGAAAATACACATGGACTTTGTGAATCGAAGCAACGACTTTTTCTCGGCCACGATTACCTATTAGATTGTTGATTTTTTTTTTTGGTACGGAAATCAGGCCAGTGAAGTCGCGGACAGTAGCTAGTTTCCTATATTGTTTAATTAAAAAATATTAAACTTTATGTAGGTAAGTATTGTATCTCGCTCTTACGTCCAAGTTGAGCGTTCCTTGTGCCTTATTTTGAAGGCAAATAATAAATTAATGTCTATGTTTTGAGGATGTTTTGATTTCAAATACCCGAAGAGTTTTATTATTTCCAACTTATTATTAGATATTTAGAGTGAATGTGGGAGAGATGCCGCACATTTTGAAAACACTTGAAAATTCTTAAAGTATGCATTTAATTGATTTGAAATTTGGTACACAATAAAAGTAAACATTGTTATTTAAAACGATTTATAAATAATTTTAAATTTTGAGTCATAAAGGCTTCATAATTAACATTTTTGTAGAGCCTGCAAAGCGGCGTCCTCCCACACCTATGGGAGAGATGCCGCACCAAAGAAAGTGAGACGCCGCATAGTTTATATTAAAAATTTTGCATTTTACATACATCTCCATACATGATGCATGCCATAATATGTAATCATTTTTGGTACTTTATACATCTTAACCAGTCAACTTTTTTTTTGTTTCTGAGTACCTTCCAGAACATTCAATACACAGACAATCATCATTATTTTCGTTATCTTCACTAATATATGAGGGCTCTTCCTGATCCATTAATGGATCTTTTATATTTACGTGGCATAATTTACAGTCCAAAAAAAATTGCATAATTAAGGTATAAGTCTATGTTTTTAACATGTAATATGATGCGGCATCTATACCAACTTTAAATGCGGCATCTCTCCTTTTTGTTGGGATAGATGTCGCATGTTGCTATTGCAAGCATAATGCGGAACCTAAAAATTCATACAGTACTTTTAAAATATACCTAAATTAATAACAAAACTCATTTTCATTAAAACAATGAAATATATATTCTTAAATTCTAATGAATTAAATGCTTGATAAAATATTATGTTAAAACACTTATTTTTCAATAATAAAAAGTTGGATAATTACTAAACTGATGGACTAATCATAAATGTTACCATATACAGCTTAAATAAGTAACTTATTTTAAACATATAATGCATTAATAGCGCTATCTATCAATCAACGGACGAACTATGGCTACTGCGGCATCTCTCCCGCACTTACCCTATAAGGGATGACGAGACCCAGACGCAACTAAATGTTTAAATTTAACAATTTAACTAATTTAATTGAATCATTAAGCAATTATAATGCAAGGTTGACTTCTCGCTCTGCTATCCATAATGGTACTCACTGGTCTATCCTTTTTCTAGCGATCCTTTTTGAAATCGACCAGTTTTTAATACTAAAAATTTTAGACCCAAATTGAGGCCCAGTCCAATCAGTACAGGTGTCCGAACCGTAACTTTTAATGGTTATAAAATTTCAAGAAATTATACATAAGGGGAATTAGAAATATTATAATACAAACCAATATTTATTTGATTTTTGTTAGTGAGAAACAACCAAAGATTTGCAAAAGTAACAACCATTGCGAGCAACACAACGGGCTGGGTGTCTGTACTCGCCGGAGCGTAGTGATGAGCAAATGCAAGACCAAGACCAAGACTGCCAAGTCTTGGTCTTGGTCTTGGTCTTGTTCTTGCATTAAGAGTCTTAGTATTGGTCTTGCTAGAGCAGTTTGAGTTTTGGTCTTGCAAAATGCAGTCTTGGTCTTGGTCTTAGTCTTGTTATTGCTAAAAAATTTTGCACTTCCCTGCGTTTTTTTATTAGCGAATTCTTTCTTCTAAAATCAGAATTTTTACTATCTTATTAATTATACTTTCAAACTATTTAAATAGTTTAGAAAGAGTCTTGCTTTTTTCTTGCTTTTGTCTTGGTCTTGCTCACTTGAGTCTTGGTATTGGTCTTGCAGCCTTACTTATAGTCTTGGTCTTGGTCTTGCTCTTGGTATACATAGTCTGGGTCTTGCAAAAAAAATGCAAGACCAAGACAAGACTGCAAGACCAAGACTAATTTTGCTCATCACTACCGGAGCGAACCTTTTTTGTTTTTTATTTTTGTCAAGGCATAACCCATTCATCCATTGTAAGCTCAATGTGATTTGAATGCACATTTACCAACAATTGTACACTTTTCATTTCATCCAGAAAATAAATATTTATAGAGCTCAATGACAGACAGTCAAATCAAAAACTTATATCACGATTTGGTTTTTTATTTTTTGAACGTTAAACAAAAATATGGTCCTTACCCATTATTGGACATACCTAAAAGCCATGGGGCGACGCTCTCATTTTCTTTTGCACTCTTTAAAATGGTTTCCGGCAGCGGAAGTGAATGTCGTACCATTGCACCGTATAGACCGTATTCAGCCATTATTGTACTTCGTCCCCAACATTTTTCAGTTTTACGCCATTTTGCGCGACGATTTTGAAACCACACCTACAAACAAACAAACAAAAAATGCAAATTAAAAACAAAAGGTTTATTATTTAATATTTATACATGCGGGGACATATGGGGAGGGAAGGAGTTTTTATTTTATTATTAATTAAAAACAACCCTTTATTAATAACGATCTGTCATTGAAATAATAATGGGATAATAAATGCAAACACCATTATTTACCATATATGAAATTTTCCTTTCAAGTGGCATTGCAGTGGCGTAGTTATGTTGAATGCAAGGGTTACGATGCGCCGCCCAAGCTTTTTGTTTTAAAATATTCATAAATGTATTGACTATACATTACACTGGTAAGTATGTATCTAAATATTAATGGTTCTCTGTTCGTATTTGCAAATTTGTAATAATTTGTTAGAGAAATTTGATTTTTAAAACTATCTTTTCAGAAATTGATTATTTTAACGCAAGAATCATACGTACTCGTCAAAATGACGAACGAACTTCTCTACCTGCTTCAATACTACAACTTGTCGTTATCTGCTCGCTGTGAAACTTCTGTTATCGAATTTATTTGTTATTATAACCCAGCAAATCTATAAATTTTGTTTATAGTTGCTGTCGTTTTGTTTGTATTGAAATAGTGTGCGTTAAAAGGGCGACGATGTATGATTAACCGATGTTTTTTTTTAGCGAGTTTGTACTTTACATATAAAAGTTTTCCTAATTTTTCTAAATTTTATTAAAGATATGGATGTTATGATTAATTTATTCAATGATAATGATAATATGAAAGGTGATTACAGCTGTTTGACTTATAGAGTCGAGATAATACTGAAGTTTTAATATATTGAATCGAAAACCAAAGAATGCGTTTCAAGTGACTTAATAAAAGACTAACAATTTATTTTGTGGAAAATAATTTAATTTTATTATTTTTTGAGATCTTATTCGAAAAATTACTAACAAATTTTAGAAAATTTACAAATGTGCCTAATCCGGAAATACCTACATATCTACGGGAATATTTGTGACCGAGAAATTTCACATTCTGTAAAGTCACACATGTCCACCGACTCATAATAGTTCATAAATTAATTATTTGAAAGACATGTCTTATGATACAATTGATGTATTTATCTATTTTTTAATTTTTATAATGAAAATATGCTTTGATAAAAAAATTTAAAAAATTAATAAATAGGTATATTAAAAAATTTTTCCAAATCCAGTTTTTGTAAATATTTTGTTCGCTTTTGTAGTATTGTTATGTAAAAAAATGTTTTTTGTAAATAAACTCTAAAACTCTCCCTAAAAAGTCCATTCGTCAAAAGGAGGCCGATGTATGATTAACGTTTCTCGTAGACCAACGTATGATTCTAGGGTTAACAGAATATTTCGTGAAACGAGTCTGCCTCAGTTGACTAACGATTGTATATTGAATTTTTGAAGGACAGATAACTTTCCTACAACACGAATCAATTTTACCATGTTTCTGAAATTGACCGAAAGTTTCTTATAGCACGGTATTCACAAAAGTTTGAGAATACGGAAAAAGAGATTATTTTCGAAATGTTAGTACTGTGTTTTCAATTACATGATTTCGTAACTATCGGGTTGCATACGAGGGTTATCTGTATGCCTACAAAGAATATACTGCTAATATATCCTTATTCTCACAGTAAGTACAGATTTAAATATTATTTTAGTTTTTCAAGTGTTACCTGAGTTTTTTTTTAACTGTCGAAGCTTTTTTATAGGTTTTTCTTAATAAAATTTTAATTAAAAATTTTTTATGCTTTAGAACGATTTTATTGTGTGCATTGGCAAAGAAAGCACAGTAAAATAATTACAAAAAAAATACGAATCCCCCCAAACTTGAGAAATGGACTCATCCCTGCTCTAAGCTTATGGAAATTTTTATATTTTTACAGCAAACATCAAACATTAAACAGATGTGGTGAAAGTAATTTACTTTTTATGCGAAAGTTATACCTAGCTAACGAATACAGAAAATTTGTTTTCTTTCTTCCATTTAAACACTTTTTTAACTCAAAAATTTTAATTTAATCTAAAAGAAACTGATGTTTAGATCATTTGATTTTATTTGTCAATTTACCTTTTATAGACTTTGAGTCCGTAGAATCAATAAATTGAATCGATTTTAGAATAAAAAATTCACTTGAAGTTTCATGCTAATTAAGGCATAATGGAGAAAAATGTATTTACAATACATATTTAATATTTACATATACAATATTTAATTACAATATATTTTTGGAATAAATGAATGAATTTTTGGATTATTAACCTAAAGTCTGGCAACATTTGGCAATGTTGGGTTAAATGAGGCATGGTAGCAGATTCAGAAATAAAATGATATATAACTTACAAAATTGCAATTCAGCACTTAAAAGTTAAAGTGCTTCACGTGGTCCATTCAAGCCGTGATGTTGAGCCCAGAAGCAGTTAGTCAAATAAAATTAATCTTCTGTCGAAAATATCGAGTACAGAGTAGTCAACTAATCGACAAAATTTTTAGTTGAATTCATGAATAGGGTAAACCATGTAACTCTTTCAAAAACGAGGTTTTCTCTTGAATTTAATTATGTATCTTTAATATTTTTCTTTTAAGAAAAAGAAAGATATGAGATATCACAATATGTTAATCACATAAAAGTGAAAAATCATATAAATAGATAATTTTTTTGTTTTCATTTTTTCCAATTTCATTTAGTCCAATAAATAATACAGAAAAATTGTTAAATTAGTCGTTTTTAATCATTTAAAAAAAAAAAAATCAATTATTTTAGTCATTTAATCGAAGGTAAAATAGTCGACTAAATTATTACCAAATGTAAACAAAATTAGTCGACTAAACCGATTAATCGATTAATCATCCAACATCACTGCTTCACATAAAAATCTTTGAAATCTTTGTAATTAAAATAAAAAAAATTAATATAATTCTAGTAGATGAATACTTTCGAATCAATCTATATTCGATCTAGAATGTGCCACATTTTAATGAAATATATTTTATTATTAATTAAAATACATAAGACAGTAAGTATCTCTGTTAGGTCATTAAATTGATTTTCTATGTGTAATGTCATTTTCTCTAAAGTGTTAAGTATTTGTTCATCCTCCAGGCTTGTGCCAGCTATCGTTCATTCAGTTCATTATGATCAAAACAAGTTAATTTCTAATTTAATTTGTTAATTAAATTCAAAATTAGGGATAATTGAGGATAAGACGATTGGCGTTGGAAAATGGAAATGATAATAATTTATAAAATTGTTTCGCTCTGATGATAATAGTTTAGTTCTAATGACGTCATTAATACATATACAGTACGAATCATAGACAAATGCATAGGTTTTTATAGAGCAGAGATGACCAATCCAAATGATCTTGCGGGCCACTGTGGAAGCGATTCATAAGTCCGCGGGCTACATCTAAATTATGTGTTCTATATATATATATATATATATATATATATATATATATATATATATATATATATATATATATATATATATATATATATATATATATATATATATATAATGTATTTTAGCGAATTTTCGATTCGAAAAATCAGCTATTACAGCCACTGTCATGACGCGACTTGAATCCGGGACTATGACAGAAATTTGTTTTAAGGGGGACCACTAGTGTGATCGCCTTGAAAAAAAGTGATTTTTGGGAATTTTTTAAAAGAAAACTACCGTATGGAATGTTTTAATATTTTAAGGATATATTCATTCATATATATTAAATTCATGATAAAATTTTTGGACCAGAAAATTGAAAATTCAGGGAGTTAGTTATTCGCGATCTCCCAAGGCTCTAAAAAAAAATTCCCACACTGCTGCAGTGATAGCGACCTTCGCAGTGCCTGAAATCAAAAGAACCAAAAAGCCTTTAAACTAGAAGATATTGCCCGTACCGTGAACCTCAATCGAAGAAAAAAAGTTGAAATTTAACAAAATGGCGGAGTTTTTTAAAAAAAGTTTCAAAATTTGCGCGAAAATTTGATGATTTTTGTAAATACCATCAACTAAAGTTTACATTTACAAAAAATATGAAATACTGTGGACTCTTAGGAACCGCAGGCTTTTGAGGTACCTTACTCTGTTTATTTGTATCTACTACTTTTATGAAATTGCTTAATTACTGTTGGGACGGTAGCGGGTCCTAAGTTATAATTTTTTGTGTTACTGTGCGTAATTTCTTACTTGTAAGAAATTGTGCGTAACGAACCAGAGCTCATTAGACTTTTATTACTCTTTATACTGTAATGTTATATCCAATTTTTTTTACAAAATTTTTGCTTAACAATCAGAAATCGGAAAATGTATTTCATTTATAAGTATTATTTATTAAGAATTTCCCACGAATTCTAAACATTAACTAGTAGATAAAAACAATTGTCTAAAGTCCAGAAAGTCCCAAATAAAGAATATAAATAAAAAATTAAAAAAAAAAAACTTTTAAAGTAATCAGTTTCTCGCTTCTTGGAGGAGTCCAAAACAAATCAGACTCCCCTATAGTGATGAGCAAATGCAAGACCAAGGCCAAGACTGCCAAGTCTTGGTCTTGGTCTTGTTCTTGCATTAAGAATCTTGGTCTTGGTCTTGCTAGAGCAGTTTGAATCTTGCAAAATGCAGTCTTGCTATTGGTCTTGGTCTTGGTACTGCTAAAGAATCTTGCACTTTCTTGCATTTTTTTTATTAGCGAATTTTTTCCTTCTAAAATCAGAATTTTCTCTCTTTACGGTATTAATTATACTTTTAAACTATTTAAATATTTAACAAGAGTCTTGCTTTTTTCTTGCTATTGTCTTGGTCTTGCTCACTTGAGTCTTGGTCTTGCAAAAAATGCAAGACCAAGACTAATTTTGCTCGTCACTACTCCCCTAAGTGTGTCTAGTTACTTTCGGGAGTGATTATTTATCTCCTTAAGGAATTTAAAAAAAGGGTATTTAACTCCGTCTGGGGTAACTCTTGATGGATTTAAATCGACTGGATTTTCCTTCTAGAGACTGGTTCGTTTCAAATATAATTGAGACCACAGTCTAATTTTTATCTAACCGCTGCTTGAGACTAAATCTGGCAGCAGTGTACAGTATTCAGGCCGTACAATTATCTCTTGTTATGTAATATACTAGGTATTACAATTACTATCTACACGGAGAGCAAATTCATATAAAAATTACTGTGCTCAGCACTACAATCGACGTGTAAAAGGCGAACATATTCAATTTTGTACGGTAAAAATATAAAAATTATAATTAATCATAGAACATTTAAAGGGTAGAATATTGTTTCCGTAATATTAGCTCCGTAAAATTTGTAAAACAGCACAGTAAAAAGTTCCATTGCCGACAAAAAAATATTTTTTATTTTTTTAATTGTTTTTTTTTAGGAAAATTACCATGCTGTATTATAATATTTGCAATGCTATGTGCTAATAGTAGAAAGAAAAAAATAGAAAGAAGGTTGTGTGTGTTGTGAACGCTGTTGAAATGTACCTCACTCACAGCAAGTCACATAGCCAACCATAGGTGTGGACGACCAACTTGGTCGGACGGGTCGGACCAAGCACCTTGATCCATTAAACTGTCTTACAAGCAGCAAGCAGTATTCAGTACACTGTCTTAGAGGACGGGGATGTCACCATTTAATTCATCATTTTGATACTTCACTATCTTTAGTATTAGAATATATTGTTGGCAATCATTTTTGTATGCATCATAAAGAATCAAAAGTCGGAAAAGATCGGGCATCTTCGAAGTTTTTACAGGTACAGCCCAAGCAACATAAGGTTGCGGGTCAGATGCGCAAATGAAAGAGTACGACAACAAGAATTAAACTATAACATATATGCATAAGAGTGTGATAAAAGTTGTGTTAGCACATTAAATTTTACCATGCTATAATGTATTTTTTATTTTGGTCGTCAATCGCGCACGTATTATAAGAGAGCATGGTAATTTTTCTAAAATTTTATCTACAAA
The DNA here is from genome assembly GCA_035578155.1 of Brachynemurus nebulosus. Taxonomy (NCBI): domain Eukaryota; kingdom Metazoa; phylum Arthropoda; class Insecta; order Neuroptera; family Myrmeleontidae; genus Brachynemurus; species Brachynemurus nebulosus. Next base: position 64,795,705 of record JAPWDM010000002.1, read on the forward strand.
AATTATATGATTTTGCTCTCCGTGTACTTTTTTTATCAACAAATTTTTTTATTAAAAAAAGCAAAGCTCTCAAATTAATAGTCTATTTAAATGCATTTTTTCATGTATAATAGCTATTTTTTTTTTAAATAATCATTTTTGATTGCATCGCTTAGCTAACGGTTACAATAGAACGATTCAGTATAGGTATATATTGTACCCTATCCCATTTTACTAGCAGCCTATATCGCGTATATTACCGTGACGGGGCGGGGGGGGGAGCACTAACGCTAGCACCCGTGCCAGTAATTCGATGTCTGTCATTTGCAGATGTGTCACTCAACAGCTCTAGCTGGCTGGCTGTAACAAAACAGAAAATAATGTTGCTACATAAAATAAAATATCGTCGTTTGGTTTCGAGCGAGAGATATAGCAGCTTTGTTGGTAGGTATTACGTAACATGAACGCAGTGTTAGGTGGTTAGGTTGGTAGCTTGGTAGTGGAGTATATTGGGTTTGTTACGTTGGTAAAATTGCAATTTTATCAACCTAACAAACAAGCGTATGGCGAAAAAAAAACTATTGAAACAAATAATAAACTGTACAGATAGGTAGTACTACATACATTATAAAATATATATTTGTGTATAGTGTGAGCCCGGAAAAGGTTTGAAAGTTGAACTAAATTTGAATTTTTACTAAAATCGTTCTATGTACATTAAAATTTAACTGATCTAACAAGTAAAGGGCCCGAGGCCGGACCTATCGATTTTGATGAAACTTAGATATGTTGTAGAACACTAAAAAATAAGCGACACGTATTTTTTTTATTGGCGGAAAAACGGTTTGAAGGGGTGAAATCGCCCTCCAAAAATTGGGTTAAAAATTTAATTTTTTAAATATCTCGAAAACGGTAAGAGATAGAGCAAAAGTTTAAATCGGCAGTATTGCTCTTTTTTAAAGAGCTATCTATTGGTTCAAATTGTGTCAACAGGGGTGGCTGTGGGTTAAAATTAAGGGGTTAATTTTGCAAAAAGGGGGTGAAAATTAAGCAATATAAAAATTTTGTTTACAGATTTGAAATCTACGTCAAAAAATCTAATTGACCTGTTTTTGTTCAATGTCCTAATATTAAGTCTAGGGGTAGTTAACTAGGGGGTGACTGTGTCGAATAGTCGTACTACTTGGGTAGTTTAAGAAGTTTTTCTTCATGGAAAATAGTTTAAGACATTTAGAATAACGTAAAAATGAAAGTTTCGATTTCAAAATTCAGTTTGAGCAGCATTGGAGAGGGGGTGAGTCACCCTCTTAAATTACATATTAGTTAACATACACTCATTTTTAATATTAACACACTGACAGTGGGTAATAATGTCACAATAAATGGTTCTGAAGTTGGACTATCGTATGTAAGGACACGTCGAGAAATATTTTTGAAAATCACAGATTGAGAAATTCAAATTACTTAAACAAATTGAATCTCTTTTCTGGTTCACATTGTACCTATTCATAAATTTATAAACACGGTATATACACGGTTTCGTATTGAACTATTAAATGTATCTTTTAGTTATAATGACAAAAAAAAAACCAAAAAAAAAACTTGCTGCTGTTGATTTGTTCTAAAATTCGTTAAAAAAACACAATAGACGTTAAATTGGAAAATTCATTCGTTATATTTAAAAATTTTTTTTATACTTTTTTGTTCTATAATTGTTTATTATTCATTAATTTTTTTTTTTTTTTTTGAAAATACCGGCACATAGTACATATAACCACATGTAATGATGAAAAGCTCCGGTTTTTAATAAACATTAAAAAATAGAGAAATTTTAATAATAAAATTGCTTTACATACAATTAAAATAACATATATATTTTTTTTTTAATATTGTAATTTTGTGTCGTTAAGTAAACAATGAAAATTTATTTGTGCTGTAGAGCTCTCAATGTCAGCTTTTTTTTTAATGATGTTAAAAATACACATATGCCGTTCATTTTGAAATCGAATCTATAGTAAAATCTTTGAAATGAATTTTAAATTGTTATAGATAGAAAAGTTAAAACATATATACAAAAACTGAGACATGCGATGCAAATTATTCTTCAAAACTGGGTATAATATACAAGCTTTTAGCTTTTCAGATAAGATTCCTGAGAAGTTAACGTAACAGTAAATAAACTGTACACTGTAAAAAGTAGTTTACAAAAAAGTGTAAAATTTCTTAAAAATTATTATTGTAATAAAAAATTATGCTCTTAAAAATATGCAATTTTACCCAATTACCCAAAACTATAATTTTTTTGTTCTATATTTACATTAAAAATTCTTGAATTTTTCAAACAATTGTGAAAAATTACATAGGTACATTGCGTAAAGTTACATCAATTGTTCCCTGATACACCAATAATCAGGGTAAAGCTTAGGAGCAGAGAGTGATATTACCTTGAATTTTAAGTAGGTATTTATCCTTTTTTATTTAACTTAATTTTTACGGTGTTGTCTTAATCTAGGAGATCTCACGATGAGGTTTGCGGACCAAATGTGGATCACGAACTCCAAAAATACAGTTCGTGATGCCACATCGTCTGAAGTCTTTAATTTGTAACGATTATTTTCCTATATCTTTTTGATTGTTAAATATTTTTCCGTCAAATTTTGTATAGGATATAATATCCTGTTATTACATAGATTTTATGTACCAGTAGTGTTCAATCTTTTTTATTACGCGGGTTACATCTCCATTATAATTTATTCGGTAATCTATTTTTATATAAATCAAGTCCTTAGGTCAAAATAACTAAATTCGTTCAGGAAATGTGACTTTGATTTTGTCAAAAATGAAGAATGTAGTATCTAAAGCCTATGCAAAGTTTCAAATTTTATATTTCTAACATCAAAATTACGGTTTTTGAAGCTTACGTGATGACGTCATCAAAATCAATTTTTTCTTTTTTAAATTCATAGCTATAAAAGTGACATGATTCGAATTCTGATGTTGAAATAACGTCGTTAACGTCTCTTTTCAATTTATGATTCTAGCTGTCCTTTAAAAAAATTAAACGATACTGATCCTTAAGATAGTACATAAATTAAGTTTATTTTCATTTTTTCGTTTTCTCACTTATTTGAATTGACAAATTATATAAGATTTTACTTACGGATTTGTGTATACTGAATGAAAGTTAGAAGGAGATAACATACCATTAAATTAGGTATTATTAAATAATTTTTACCAACAATTTTTTATTTGATCCACCCATTTCAATTCATATTTTTATAATACTTAAGTAGTACGGTACCATACAGTAAGGTATCATAAATATATGAAATGATGTGGGTGGACCAAATAAAAAATTTTGGTAAAAATTATTTAATAATACCTAATTTAATGGTATGGTATCTCTTTCTAACTTTCATTCAGTATACACAAATCCGTAAGTGAAATCTCATATAATTTGTCAATTGAAATAAGTGAGAAAACCAAAGTGTAATATGTGCGCAATGAGTAATATGTGCGCTAGATTTTCAATTTTCCTCAAGAGATAGTTAATTTCACTCAGTAAATCTGACTTATTTTCTGCAGGTGATTTTTCTCTTAGGCTGTATCAATCATTCGTGTCAAAATGGCGATAGAGTTTAACTAAATAAGTTGTGCTTCTATGTTGCTTTCTTTATAACACCTAACTTACAGTTCTGTTAATAGAATCCTTGTAGACTTTCCGATCAAAATTTTGTATACTTTTAATTACTATTGAGAATTCATGTTCGGCGTAAAGTATCAGTACTTATATATATTTTATAATTACAGTTTTTATTATCTCTTGTAAATTAAACCGTTATATTTAACCTCCTAGCATTAAACTCCACTGGTATTTTCAATACATTTATGTATTACATATGTTACAATGCAATTTTTAAATGTTTATGTTGATTACAGTAGGCTACGTATGTTGTTTTTAAACTTTATAGTTATAAATAAAAATAAAATATAAATGGAACTTAACGGTGTTTATTATACATAGAGATGGTAGATTATGAGAGACTGAATTGTGGAAGGAAGTCATCTAGTAGAAAGAGAAGTAGCTATACAGGTACATATCATGTACATACATACAGTTAAATGATTATACATATTATTGTACGTAAGTAATTAATAATGTATTTATAATATGTTTCTATTTGCTTACATCCGGAAACATTTTATGTGCATGGTGTGTCTTATTTCGGATGGTTTTCCAGGAAAAGTGTGCAGAGGTAAACGATTGGAGTTAGAATATAAAGTTAATGAAAACATATCGCGCGTACTCTGTCTCAACCTCGTATCTGAAAACTCCCAATTATTGGACAAAAAAAAAACATATTTTAAATCCGTGTTTTCATCACTATGAGCTTAAGATTTGTGCTAATTACACCCTTTGATGTTGGCTACCCATATATATATATATATATATATATATATATATATATATATATATATATATATATATATATATATATATATATAAACGTATATAGATAAGTATATATGTAAATTTAATTTTTTATTATTTTTTTTAATTTTTAATTTAATATGTTTTTTGTGTCCTAAAACATGTAGCTTTTGATATACGAGGTAGAGGCAGCCAATGCGCGATATATTCCACTAAGCGGCCAAGAACGAGTTGGGCTAGCACAATTAGGGACCCGTACCAGTGCTACAGTGAGCAGTCAATAAACACAAAATTGAACCTTTTATCATTAAACATTATGACAAATTTCAAATTTCTACGCTACACATAGTTCCAAAAGAGACAGACAGACGGATACGAGGGTGATCGTGTACCTAAGGGCCCTGTTTTTATTTTTAAGATATGAAACCCTAAAAACGTAATAAGTTAGAGTCATTTCTCCCAAAATAAATCTAGTATTCAAATTTTAATTATATTCCTTAATTTTATATTCAAATACATATAATTTATCTTTTTCCATAAAGTTACTTTTATTTTATTTTTACTAATAAAAATGATTGTAAGATAAGAATGATTAATTAATTTTTTACTAACTCCATTCCTTCTTGTACGTTATCTGCAAAATCATCGAAAATTGGACCCATCGTATATATATTAGGGGTAATATGTAAATATTACTATAGTATATTTTTTTAGTTTAGAAATGACGTCAATATGGTCTCTTTTCAATTTATGATGCTAGCACCCTTTTAAAAAAATTAAACGATACTGATCCTTAAAATAGTATATAAATTAAGTTTATTTCCATTTTTGTTTTTCTCACTTATATGTATCAATTGACAAATTATATAAGATTTCACTTACGGATTTGTGTATACTGAATGAAAGTTAGAAAGAGATACCATACCATTAAATTAGGTATTATTAAATAATTTTTAGCAATAATTTTTTATTTGGTCTACCCATTTCAATTCATATATTTATGATACCTTACTGTGTGGTACCGTACTACTTAGGTATTATAAAAATATGAATTGAAATTGGTGGATTAAATAAAAAGTTGTTGGTAAAAATTATTTAATAATACCTAATTTAATGGTATGTTATCTCCCTCTAACATTCATTCAGATACACAAATCCGTAAGTGAAATCTTATATAATTTGTCAATTGAAATAAGTGAGAAAACGAAAAAATGAAAATAAACTTAATTTATGTACTATTGTGTACTATTATTTTACGTAAATTGAAAAGAGACGATAGCGACGTCATTTCTAAACGAAAAAGTATACTAAATTTGCAAAATAAGAAAAATTTTGGAAAAATTTTCGGTTTCATTTAACATTAACGAATATAGCTGACTTCAGTTTTGTCGATAAATATAACGGCTTTTGAAGAATAATGTTATTAATACTTTAAGCCTTACAAAAACTTGAAATATTAACAGAAGTAATATGAAATTGGAGACTAATAATAATTATAAGTTTTCGGTAGATATCGCTCTTTTTAGTACCAAAGAGTTGTTCGCTTTTTAAATAAAATTCAGCAGTGTTTGTATATTAAAAACAAACACTTGAGCCTATAGCTAAGGTAGAGAACGGGTGAACACGGTCCACCTTAGAGAGCTTATAGTGTTCACTTCAGACAATTGTATACACTAAAGAACTTTACGAGCAAAAATTTTATATGTAGCACAATTCTTCTCTCTTTTCCGTAAAAAACTCGTCTTAGCGTAGTTACTCGGAGATAATCAGGTATAAAAGAGTATATCTCAATGAAAAAATTTCCTTTTATCAAAAATTAAATAATGTATTAATATTCTTCAGTTATTATATTTGTATACCACTTGTATATTTTTTTAATTTCCGTGCGCATATGTTGTAGCAATATAAAGGCATTGTTGAAAAAACGTTGTAAAATGATGTTTATAAATTACATTTCAAAAAATGGTGTAGTGACTAATTTTATTTCTTATTAAATATGGTTTGTAATTTTGTATTTTATAACATATTAAATTTTTATCAAATTCCTTTGACACGTTTTCATTTATTACAAAATTCATATTATTACAAAAAAAAAATAAAAATAGACTTTTCCCATAAGAGCCCTTGTTAAAATTACAAAACTTTGAAATCGTTTTTCTCAAAATTGGGGTCGTCAATTTTAATCGGAATAGACTCGTGTTATTAGTACTGAATTAAATAAATATATCTAGAGAAGTTTCGTCAAAAATCTTTGAAAAAATCGTTTTATCGACCAACTACACACACCGGCATAATTAGCGGAACATAAAAAAAATGTAAAAACCTATTTATTAAACAAAGTTGGCGGTTTTTTTTTTCATTTTTACTTAAAATAATATTGAAGTAACGAATCAATTGACTTTCCATAGAATTGTTTTTATTTATTATTGATGCAATTCTTTTTAAGAGGTCTGTCACTTTCGTATTCAAATGCCGTTTCTTCTCCATGTGGTCGAGCTTCGAACTGTCGTAATTGACGAATGGCAAAGACTGTCCCAGGAAAGTATGGATAACATCATGCTGAGTATAGAAAAACTAATGGAAGCTTTGATAAGAGCACGGGAGGAACCAGGCGGGATTAAAACGCTGTGTTTCATTTTCTATTTGTTAAATAATCTTTAACTTAAATTATTCTTAGACGACATAAGATTCCAAAAATTTTCCATTTTATATGGTTACTTGTTTTGCTACCGAAAATAAAGGTATATCGACTTGTGGACATGTAATTTCAAGTGAATAATTAAATTAGATTAATATTTTCTTGAAATTAAATAGTTTGTTTGATTTTTACAGATATTTTGTATGATCCAGGAATTCTGCCGGTATGTGTACCTTAAAACATTTTTTCACTGAAATGTTTTTAAAATCTTTACAAATAAATGAATAATTGTCGATAAAACTATTTTTTTTTTATTGATTTGGTTTCCTTTTGTCCAATGACAAGTAGTGAATATACTGCAACTAGAGTTAATTTGAGCAACTGTTAGAAAAATGATTTAAATTATTTTTTAATGTTTTTCCAAAAAGTTAAAAACTTTCCCCTTTTCCCCAAAAAAATCTTTTTAGTCATTACGTACGAAAATTTAACATTTTATTGAAAATTAATTTTCCTTAGTTTTCCAATTAGGTTTTACCCCATTAATGTCTTTCAAATTGATAAATTAGTTTGTAATTGTATTATTAGTGTTTATCGTAATTTGACTATACGTTTCTACATATACATCCACATCTACTACACCGAAAGTTGATAATTCGAAAGGGTTTCCAAAGACCCTTAGGGAATTATGTCCATACGTCCATGTGAGTTGTATGAGTGAGGATTGAATATGTCAATAATACACCGTAATATTGCCAATGCTTAACACATTTGGGCAAATATATAATAATGAGAATTTAGTGGTATTTAGAGAATTTGTATGCTATTGTGTGCTCGTATCCTATCGTACGAGACCGTCGACTATGGTGGCGTCGAGAGCGTCGCAGGCGTCAGGGACACTATATACGAACATTATGTACCTACGGACGCTTTCAAGAGGGTATTTTATAGATAATAATTATATATATTATTGGTTCATGGATCACATTGTCTGATTGATTGATACACTAAATAGTGATTACAGTGTCAAACTTATACGTACACACACACACACACAAAATGATGTGTGTATTGTATATAGTGTTAACGATTTACAGGATGTTTCGGCTAAAATGTTCTTATAGGGTAAGTGCGGGAGAGATGCCGCTTCGGGAAAGACGCCGCAGTAGCCATAGTTCGTCAGTTGATTGATTAAAATAAGTTATTTATTTAAGCTGTATATGGTTACATTTATGATTAGTCCATCAGTTTAGTAATTATCCAACTTTTTATTATTGAAAAGTAAGTTTTTTAACATAATATTTTATCAAGCATTTAATTCATTAGAATTTAAGAATGTTTATTTCATTGTTTTAATGAAAATGAGTTTTGTTATTAATTTAGGTATATTTTAAAAGTACTGTATAAAATTTTAGGTTAGAATTCCGCACTATGCTTGCTATAGCAACATGCGGGATCTATCCCAACAAAAAGGAGAGATGCCGCATTTAAAGTTGGTATAGATGCCGCATCACATTACATGTTAAAAACATAGACTTACACCTTAATTATGGAGTTTTTTTTGGACTGTAAAGTATGATACGTAAATATAAACGATCCGTTAATGGATTAGGAAGAGCTCTCATATTAGTGAAGATAACAAAAATAATGATGATTGCCTGTGTATTGAATGTTTTGAACAGTACTCAGACACAAAAAAAAGTGGACTGGTTAAGTTGTATAAAGTGCCAAAGATCCAAAGATGGTTACATATGGCATACATCATGTATGGAGATGTATGTAAAATGCAAAATTTTTAATATGAACTATGCGGCGTCTCATCTTCTTTGATGTGGCATCTCTCCCATAGGTGTGGGAGAGACGCCACTTTGCAGGCTCTACAAAAATGTTAATTATGAATCCTTTATGACTCAAAATTTAAAATTATTTATAAATAATTTCAAAGAGCAATGTTTACATTTATTGCGTACCAAATTTCAAATCAATTGAATGCATACTTTAAGAATTATCAAGTGTTTTCAAAATGTGCGGCATCTTTCCCGCATTCACTCTACCTTATTATGGGGGAACAAAGCCCGGTTAAAGTTACTTTCGGATTTTCGTCACTATTATGTTGCAATTATGTTTGGGTCTATGACCATAAGAGCGGATATGGAGGTGGAGAGGGTCATAAGGGTCATGATCACCCCCTGGATAGAAAATAATTCATTGATATTTACCATCATTAAATTAACTAAAATATTCATTGATTTAAAAATTACAAATAAAACGAAAGAATGATGAAACTGGAAAATGAATTAAAGTTTTTAAAGTTGATCTTTTCATTTTTAGGTACCAAAATTAGACATACAAGGCCACTAGAAATAGAGTTTTGTTTGGACCAGTCACATTTATAAATGTAATTGGGTCCTTCTGATGGGAAAAATGAAAATTTCACACATAAATTACCCTAATTTAACCAAGCACTTTCTAATTCAGATCAGAATTTTTTTAATTTAGTGACGTCATCAAGTTTATTAAAATTTTTAAATTTTTGTCAAAACTGTAAATGAAATGATAGAATGATGAAATGGGAAGCAAATTTAGGTTTTCAAAGTCGTTATTTACAGTTTTGAATTTTTATCAATATTAGGCAAATATGAGCATTAGAAAAAAGTCTTTTGTTGGATCAGTCTCACTTATAAAAGAAACTGGGTTAAAAAAAATCATACAATTCTTTTCCAAAATAATGCTACATTTAATTAACAAAAAATACTATAAGAGTTTTATATGTACCTATGTATTTATGTGTCCGCCCGATTTCGAACAAAACATCATATTTTTACGAAATTTGGTGAAAACGTTTGAAGCCCAAAAATTTTGGACGAGTTCTTCAGCCAGATACGTCCGATGCCCGGAACATGGTTTTTTGGGCATTTTTTTTTTTTGAAAAAAATAAGTTTCTTCCAAAATTTTCCCAAGTTTAAAAGATTTTGCGATATTTTTTTACAGCAATAGAAAGAGGTGGAAAAATCACATAAAAGTTTTTAAACTATTATTCTAGGTGAACCAGTTTCCTGTTGTTATCATTCAAATGAATTCTTATAGGATATTTGGACGAAAATTTGCCTTTAAATTGACGAAATTTAATCTAGAATTATAACCATCCTCTGAAAGCTACCATATCGACCAGTTTTCGGTTTTAATTTTACCAAAAATGAAAATTATGATAGCAAACGACAATCAACCTGAGGTTCCATTGCAATTCTGCTGGGAAACTGAAGGGTATGAAAGGGGTGAAAATCTAAATAACATACTTTATGTAATATTTTTTTAAAGTACCCCAATCGAATAATTTAAGTTATTCGCACATCCCTACGTTTTACCCGATTCACTAATCCGACTTCTCTTGCAAAAATTTAACAAAAAATATCTTAATCCAACCCTGTTTATTTAATTTAATTAAATGACTATTCACGAATCATTTCCGGTTGTGAAAATTTCACTTCAATTTCTAAACAGAACCTTCGTTTGTATATAATTAACACCTAAACATAAACTTCCCTACAACACGATTACATACGCTTGGCTACCTAATTGCATACCTTTAAAAAAAAAATAATAAAAATAAAACTAAAAATATAATTTAATCATCCATTTATCAGGTAGATGTCACTAGTTTCCGGTAAAATGAACATATGCATCCACCATCAAATAACATTAATTAGATAAAGACGGAGAATTGGCTAAAACTTACAATTAGTGCTTGAATATTGGAATTTAATAATTGAGAATTGATTTATTTAACTGTATTTTCTTTAATAAATTTTATTCTTTTAATAAATATACGTTTGATATGCATGTTTGTTCTGTAGTAGTAAGTGAGCCATGTAGCTCTCGTATTCAATTGGCTGTCTTTATCTAATGCTCTAGACGGTGATACCGTTTTCATATGTTGTGCTTTTTCTATCTTTTAACTAACTGTAGATAGACGCAGCCAACGATAGTCAACAACTAGCCTCTGTGTTAGTATGCAGCAGTATAGATAGTTAGTTGGCTTTGTACATGTTTTTCAATATAAAACAACATCAACCATGCACACAGATTAAATATAAATGAAACTCGATGACTTTGTTCGAAATTAGTTTTAGAAAGTTCATACAGATGTCGACACTTGGATATAAAATTGGATTGTAATAATCAAATGGTGTGTTGCCTTGTATTGCATACTGGGAAATATATTGTAATTTAATCGTTTAAAAATTTTTAAATAAAATTTAAATTTTTTCTTAAACTAGTTTACAAGAAATATGTCTATTATTATAGATTTAGGGGTGTTAGGGGTACCGATAAAACGGTACTTTTTGTACCGTTTTTATTTTACAAAATCTGCTGAGGGGGAGGGATTGGGTTCACTAACTGGTAGCCCCCTCCCCAAAAAAAAATTAACTAAGTAAGTTTGCTACGACTCCTACTTTTTGATAAAATTTCAATAATTTGCTTAGTTCTGATTAGGAAGATAATGGTTGTTGAAAAAAGATACAAAATGATCCAAATTTTCCAAAATCATGTGATTAATGAAAAAAATTTTGCCCTTAAAATAAATAGGACCTTTTTTCATAGGTAGTTTTAGTTTAAGTTTCATCGATTTTCATAAACAAGGTCTGAAGAAAATAAAAAAAGGGCAACTTTTTTTTTTTTTTATAAATTTTTAAAATATATTTTTCAGAACTTCCGAGGCCTGTTTCGGAAATAAGTTTTGATTTAAAGCATGAATTTAGACGGTTGTGTATAAGCTCCTATGTATAACGCCTTCTCACTAAATGGTTTTTTTCTGTATATTTCGATTTTTTGATTGAATTTTGGAATTCATGGTATGTTTAATGAATACTTTTAGTTCCATTATCTATTTTAATAAAATGATTTGGGTTTTATTTATTAAAACTGCTTAGCTGCTTAACTTTTAAAAATAAATTTTATAAAAAATTATGATGGATGTCCTGGAAATTACCTTTAGAAAGACATTATAATACAATCCGTAAACAAATCAAATTTTTTATAAAGTACCTACTTGTGAATACTTGTGTCGTAAATTCTTGCCTTAAGTCTTTAGTACACGGAGAGAAAATTCATATAATTTTTGTAGATAAAATTTCAGAAAAATTACCATGCTCTCTTATAATGCGTGCGCGATCGACGACCAAAGTAAAAAATATTTTACGATCATGTAAATATTATTAAATTGAAACGTAAAAAGTCGGGAATGGAACTTTTTACTGTGTTGTTTTACAAATTTTACGGAGCTAATATTACGGAAAGAATATCCTATCCTTTAAACTTGCTATGATTGATTATAATTTTTATATTTTTACCGTACAAAATTGAATATGTTCGCCTTTTACACGTCAATTGTAGTGCTGAGCACAGTAATTTTTCTATGAATTTTCTCTCCGTGTACGAGTAACTATTTGCATTTTTGCAACTTGATTCAGTTAAAAACAGAAAAAATTAAGGCTAAACAATTGATTCTTTTTATTTTTTCTTACATCTTTGAATCATAGCGTAGGTATATATATAAGTACTTAATTATGTTTAAGACTGATTACCTTACTTACAATAAAATCTTCATATTCTATAAGTTTGGTAGCATAGAAATTTGAATATACATAAATGGAACTATAATTTAAACAAAAAATTTGGGGGACAGGTCTACCCACACTGTCAACTTCCCATTGGATGCCCTTAAAGACTATTGCAAATGAATAACTTTTTTTTTAATTCAGGGGACTCCTCCTCTGGACCCCCGGTAGAGGCTTTGCTCCTTGCACCACACCGGGGGCTTCGCCTTCTGTACCTAAGGGTGGGGGCTCCACCTTTATCAAACAAATGATAAGCTCAAGATACGCGAGGCAAAAATATTTCACAAAAAGTCTCTTATTTCGTTTTTCCGTTTAGTTTTTTTTCTTTTCCTTTTTTTAAATTTTACAATAATTGACTGGCGTTTTTAACATCACGGAAAGTTCTTAGGCCATTATATAATAAAGACATGGTAAAAAATCCATATAATCTATGTTATGCTAATAAAGTTAATTCCGTTTATTTATCACAAAAAACAAACCGCTAATCCGAATTTGCTGAAAACTTTATCCGATTTTTATTTTTTGATTAATTACGCATCTAATGAAATTAGTCCGGAGTTGATATCATCATTTATTCTCCAGATACGCGAGACGAAAAAAAATTCACGAACGAACGAACGAACGAACTAACGAACGCACACACAGACATCACGCTAAAAACGATGTATTCGGATTCAAGTGACCTTGAAACGTGCAGATATGTCAAAATTAGCGATTCGTAAAATCGGACCCATTACAATAACTTCCAAAGGGAAGTTAAAAATTACAAATCACAATAATTTAAGTTTTTGCTGTTAACTCTTAGTGGATAAAAAAGATTATGGTGTAAACGCTGGGAAATATATTTAGGACTATATTATTTCTAAACTTTTTTTGCTGTGGAGCCACGCTTGCCAACTATTCAGTTTAATTGGAACCGGGATACACTTCTGTAAAAATTAATTCAAAACTTTTTAAAATTTTATTTAATTTTATAGAGAATACACAATTTATTTATAATAATTATCTCAACCATTTTTCACAAATCTGCTTATCAGTTAGAACAAAAAATTTTTGATGGTAACTCTGATGGTAAAATAAATGTTACTTGGAATGCACAGTTGTAATTTAACCGAACAATTTATATCCAGTTGCATTTGAGGACCCGAATCCGGGAAAACAGCTTTCTGTTCGGTCTTCAGGTAGGACTTGCTTGAAAAAGAAAATCACCTTCCAAACTCGTGGAATCATTAGAAGTGTCACAAGTGGACAAATCATTTCTTCATCTGCTTTTTGATGAAATTGGTATCAAAAATAATTAATTCCTATTACATCCCTGCACATGCTTTTTGTTTTCATCACTACTTTCAACTATTTCGATTATTAACCCTGGAATCATATGTTGGTCTACGAGAAACGTTAATCATACATCGACGTTGTTTTGACGGATGAACTTTTTACGGAGAGTTTTAGAGTTATTTGCAAAAAACATTTTTTTTACATAACAATACTACAAAAGCGAACAAAATATTTAAAAAAATTGTATTTGGAAAAATTTCTTAATGTAAATATTTATTAATTTTTTTAATCTTTTTATCAAAGCATATTTTCATTATAAAAATTAAAAAATAGATAAATACATCAATTACAATAATTATTTTATGACCTGTGATGAGTCAGTGGACATGTGTGACTTTGCAGAATGTGAAATTTCTCAGTCATAAATATTCCTATAGATATATAGTTATTTCCCCATTAGGCACATTGTAAATTTTCTATTTGTTAGCAATTTTTCGAATAAGATCTCAAAAAATAATAAAAATTAAAATATTTTCCACAAAATAAATTGTTAATCTTTTATTAAGTCACTTGAAACGCATTCTTTAGTTTTCGATTCAATATCGAACAGCTGTCATCATCTTTCACATTATAATAATCATTGAATAAATTAATTATAACATGCATATCTTTAATAAATTTTAGAAAAATTAGGAATATTTTTATATGTGAAGTACAAAATCTTTAAAAAAGAAACATTGCGTAATCATACATCGACGTCCTTTTGACGGACACTAGTTCAATACAAACAAAACGACAATGACTATAAACAAAATAAATACGTCTTATGTGTTATAACAACAAATAAATTAGATAACAGAAATCTCACAGCAAGCAGGTACCGACAAGTTATAGTATTGGAGCAGGTGGAGAAGTTCGTTCGTCGTTTTGATGTGTACGTATGATTCTAGGGTTAAAAAATGAAAAAAAAATTAAAATTATCTACTTGATAAATTTTTACCCATATCCGCGCCTGTCCGTGTCTCGTCTGCACGGACCCAACCGCACCGACCATACGGTGTGAAATTTTACATTTTTTGTTTCTACTTAGTCATTTAAATTAATATTTACCTGTCATTATATTCAAAAAAATAACAATGGACTGGCTTATTCAAACAACACACATCAACTTATTAAATACATAGGCACTAGCTGGGGCTACATAATATATGTTTTAGAGAGTAGCAACGTCAACAGCCATGGTTATTATTAAATTTTACGTTATGTTGACGAATTAACCGCTAATTCGACAAAAATTATATAGGTACTAATTTTATTTTCATTATATTATTTGTTTAACTACGTGTCAAAAAATTTAATTTGCTGAATTATTTTCATTGTTATTTCATTATTATTATTATTTCGAAAATATTATAATTAATAATTTAATGGGACAAGGATATATCAGAAGTGTTTGCGTTTATTTTTTGGGGGCTTTTCGTTAGATATGAAAGTGTGATAATGTCGGTTTTGGTTCTTGATTTCGTTTGTTTGCAATGAATATACATTATAATATTGTAATTGCGAAAGATTTGAGTAATTGTAAGGGTTGACGCCTTTGTGATGTCAGATTGTCAAGTGTGGACATAAGACAGACGAAAATAATTTTAAAGATAAGAAAATTTGGTTTGTTGCTAATTGTATTGTTATATTTCTTACATTTTTTGTGAGAGGCAAAATATATAGTTTAAAATATCTTAATACAAAATTTAGAATTTTAAGCAGTTACAGAACAATGCGGAATTTGACATTATCACGAGAGAATAATTAAAATAATTTTTAATGAAAGTTTATAATGTTTTCGCGTAAAATTTGATAACAAATATTAAATTAATTTTTTCTAACGATTTTCGGCACTATTTTTTAAAACTGAAAAATATAGTCAAAGACCTCATATTTGTAAATCTTAAAAGATTTGAAATATTGGAATAATTTCTAACTTTTTTAAAACCTGGTTTGTGTATCTATATTTTCCGTACCAAAATTGACCAATGTTAGCACTACTTATGTTTCATAGAATCACTTCAGTGGTTATTCGCCAGTCATGGCCGATTTCCTCTAAAACTATTCGATGTAAAAATTTAAAATTTAGCACCGAGATAAGCCCCTAGAATTTTGATTTTAGCAAAGAGTATATTTAAAATAACCTTATTACAGCATCCTGTATATCATACCAAATTTCCGGTTACAGAAATTACTTTTTTTCGGAAACTTGGTTACATAGGATAATGATTCAGAAACGTATCTTTGATTGATTAATCCACAGTATACTTGATGTAGTATTATTTCACATAATTTAAATGATATCTGAATAATTTTTTTCTTAATTTTTATAATTTCAGATTATCTGGAATTGCAAAAAATAGTATACAATGGGACATGGGACTAAAGTGTTTTAGCGAATTTCCAGAATGGATTTCAGCTATTACAGCCACTGTCATGATGCGACTTGAGTCCGGAACTATGGCAGAAATTTGTTTTGAGGTCCCTAGAAACCGAAAATAATATTCACTAAAATTTATCCGCACGATAACTGTCGAACGAAATGTCCTACTTTTACAAAATTTGGTGAAAATGTTGGAAGTCCCAAACTGTTGGACAAGTTCGTTAGCCAGACACGTTCGATGCCCGGAACATGGTTTTTGGGGCATTTTTCGTGAAAATAATTAGCCTTTTGCCAAAATTTCTTCTTATTCAAAAATTGTTGTGAAATTTTCTTACACCAGTGGAAAGAGGAGAAAAAATCATATAAAAAACGTTTTTAAACTATTATTCTATTAATTAAAATTCACATAGTCTTTGAAAAACTATCAAGTTGGATCGGTTGGTACTCGAACCTGGATCTCTTGGTTACTAGCCATGCGCCTTACCAATTTAGGCGCACTGACCGCTTGTTCGAGTGCCATTCCAATCTGATAATCAATCAAACACATCTTCTCTTTAATGCGAGAAGCAGTTATATTGCTAATTTCAAATGTTATCGAGTGCCTGTGAAACATTATTAATGTATGACAAACTTTCGTAAGGCGCTTGGCTAGTAACGAACAGATCTGGGTTCGAGTCCCAGCCGACCCAATTTGATAGTTTTTCAAACACTATGTGAATTATAATTAACATAATGAATTGGTCATACATACCAAAGTAAATCGAGTGTTTCAAGTATCAGCTAGAGCTGGACATTAAGTGAACATATGAATATTGGTGTATGTATAAATACGAACAAAAGTTCGCCATACATTAATAATGTTTCACAGGCACTCGATAATATTTGAAATTAGTAATACTATTCTATGTCAACTGGTTTCCAAGAACAACAAATTTTTATAAACGGAAATTCGCTATGTTATGTAGTGTGCTGCGACAGGGCTACTTTTTTATCCCTCTTGTGAATTGTTGCCCATAAAACACTCGCAACAAACGTCACAATTTAGTCCAGGTCCAACTATTAAAATACAATTTAAATTAAAAGTCAAATAATCAAATTTAGTATTTAATAATAATTTTTACCAATATCAATTAATTCAAAAAGCATTTGTCTCCCCACAATTGTTCGAATTTAATACAAATTTATTGTCATTCTTTTTTTCGTTACATCGAAATCAAAATTACTTAATCAAATAACTTGTAACAATCTCAATAAAAATCCATTTAGGAAACAATTTATTATCAATTTTTTTTTTCTGTGCAACATCAAATTGCGAATACTGTAATCTTCTTCATTTTATTTATTTTCACATATAATAAAATTCCCAACTCAACGCGCGTTCTTGTACTGAAGATAATAATAATAAATTTTCCTAAACATTACACATTTCATTGTTAGTTTTGTTAAGTTGGCAACGTTGGTACGGTACGGTCGGTCACATGACATAACCGGAGAGGATCAATTACATTATCGGGAGTGAATAAATGAATGGTACAGTACCAACCATTTAACGAAAAAATATCTCCACATAAGTAATAATAGAATTGAACAAATTCAATCAAATCTGAAAATGGATCACATTTTCAATTCAGTTCCTTCAGATACCCCCACTCGTCCTCAACAGTAGCCACAACAGCTTGATATCTTTTTCACTTTTGCTTGCTATATAGATAAATAATCTTTAATAATGACGAAAGTAATATGTTTTTCTTTTCTTTGTTATGTTTAGTGTGGTTTTTGTTCCCCGGCCCTCGCGTTCCGATTGAGTATCCTCAAATGATGTGAATGTGCGGTCAAAATCACTTAACTTGATTATTGAGTTATTTCCAAGAAAGTTACTATTTTTATCAAAAATCTTTTCTAAATACATATATTACATAATATATATAAAAATACGATTATTATATATCATGTTGGGTATTGGTAATTTTTTAAATTGATCATTTAGAGAAGGGGTTCTGAAAGTGCGAGCCATGGGACAAATGAGGCTCACGTACCCTAAAAATGGGGCCCGCAGTCACGGCCGGATCTATCCTAAGTGGCGCCCGAGGCACCGTGGAAAATGTCGGCCCTGTTTTTTCCTAAAATGAGACAGAAATATTTCTTTTTAACTTTTTTTCCTTACAAAACGCAAGTGACGAGCAAAGAAAAAAAAACGCCAAATTCAACATTTTGACGCCCCCCGAACTTGCACTTTTGGTGCCCCCAAAACCTGGCGCCCACGGCACGTGCCCCCTCTGACCTCCCCTGTATGTAATTTTTCTGTTGTTTTTAAAAATGAAAAAAAAAACAATTATAGTTTTTGCAATCGAAAGCAATCGAAATTTTGGTTTCTGAAGTGTTAAAAAGTCGGGTGTACATGATTACGTGATCGAGTTCAATTTTTTTTTTTCAAATTCAATTAATGGCTACAAAAATGAAATGATTTAGGTCCGCTGGTGAACTTTGGACAATTTGTGTGCGAAATTTACATTTTTCCTACAAAAATAGCAAATGTGACTAATTTTCTGGATGTAATCTTCTTATTATGCAGCAATTACATTGTCGCTGAGGTAGGACAAGGCTCTTCGCCGAAGTTCCTCGTTGAGGTTGGCTGAGGCTTGAATAGTGTTATAACACTAACCGCGAGGAACAACGAAGTGACATTCTATATGCTCGTACTCGGTCAACTTCGCGAGAATGTTATTGCTACATTAGACTATACTTCTATTTCTAATTTATAAATTTATTAAAATACGAGATTGACCAAAGTTCGCAATGCGATTTAAAGGCTTGCAAACTCTACGGCTGTGAACTGTACATGCCTGATTTATTGCGTAATAAGTACTCACTGTGAAAATAAATTATTTGCGATGGGGGAAGCGCTGAAAAGTACATTACGAAAGACAATTAAATCTTGGAACAATACGGTACTTGACTGTATTTAAAATTTGTGTCAAATGTTAAATAATTCTATGCATTATCATTACCTATGTCCAGTTTTAATGATGAAACATAAAAAAATTTGATAACTATTTAGAAATTTTATTTTGAAAATCACCATTTTTCAACAAATATTCAAATTAGTGAAAACGCGCCATTTCTTGAAAATGACGTAACATTTTGTAGCTAGATATGTCGATTTTGATCATTTTCATCGGTGAGGTGAAATTGTGTTTTCTTTTGAATATTTCTATTAGCTTATGTATATAGTAATAATAATCGGCCAGAATTCAAATAAATACTTGCTTTTACTTTGACATTTTATGAATATAATCAAAGTTTTGAGGTTATAAATATTGACATTGACGTTTAGTTGCTTCAAACTGTGACGTCACTATAGTGAGGTGTTTATCCCGCCTTTTTCTCATTTAAAATTGTAGGGTTATTTTTTTGATGATTTTTTACAGAATCTGTCGAAAATAAAAGAATCACTTAGCTGATATGGAAAAACAATGCTTTTAGAATATTTTTGCAACTTCAGTCAAGTACCCTATTAGCTATCGAAAAAAAAAAAAAAATATTGGAAAAAATAATAAATTAACAGTTATTAGATGGAAGAATGTTGAATTATTTTTAATCCTTCATTTCCTGCGAAAATTGATAAAATATTTGGGAACTTAAGTTTAAAACATTCGAAATTAGCTATTGTGTTGAGCAAATTGTTGGTTATTTCTTGCCGTTGGAGTAACTTTTTTGGCCTAGTGTAACTAGCTATATAAAAACCAAAGAGATTCCAAGCATTCGATATTTCGAATAGCAATGAAAAGAATTAAGCAAACCCAAATATTTCTGGAATATTCGCCAGAAAAAGATAAAGGTGTTTAGCGAATTCGACACGAATTAAGTGGATTTTAGGGCAAGTAACTTTCAGAATGGGCGGCTTTTTTTTTACAAGAAAATAAACACTTTCTTTAGAAAATTTTGGGAAAAATTCGTAAAATACAAAACTGAATCCGTCTGTTTTGTACGAAATCTAAAACTTTTTCTTTTGTCTCCTGTGCCTAGTCCTTCTAAAACTAGTTTCTAATCTACCACTTAGAAAGCAGTTTATTTAATTATAGTTTTTACATTTATTCAATAGAGCAGCAAAAGAAAAAACCAAGCCATTTACACACACAAATATTGAATTAAGATTCTAAAAACAGAAGAACGTCATCATCACCGAGCAAAAAAAAAGACTACACTATTTTCAAAACAAAAAACTGTATACTCATTAATTTAATAATCACACATAAATAAAATCATTTTTCATTTGTTTTCATCCATTTTATAAATGACACATTCTCACAATCATAAAGAGGACTACGAGTTTTTTAATTCATCTACAAATTGTAGCACTTTATTTGTGCACTATGTATTTATGTTTATATGGTAACATAACCTATCAAATATGCGATTTACTTACAAGTACTAACCGTATACACATACACAAATATCCTGTTTAATATTTTATTTTATTATATTTAATATAATAAATCGCTTCTCATAATTTATAGAATGTTTATTTAATTCAATTATGGAAAAACTAGCAAACAATTTATGCATAAATTTATACTGTGTGTTTGAAAATTGCACGTAAAAGATAACGGATAGGTGCTGCAATATATATTTTTACTGATCACGGGTCACAATTAACATCAGATAGAATGGATATAATATAATTAACGTTGAAACTGTTTTTAAAGTTGTTTCTTGTTCTGATACGATTCGATTATACATAAGTTTGAATGTTTCCAGCGCTTCTACTGTTACTTGCTACACTGTAAAAAAATAGGTTACAAAAATGTGTAAAATTACTTAAGTGTTGCATTGATTTTTATGCTGATTAAAGTGTAATTTTACACAATGATTGAAAAAATATAACAAGTTTGCAGTGCTTTTGTTTTGTGTTTACATTATAAGTCGATGTAATTTTTATATAATTGTGTAATAGTATATTGTACAATAAGTGCGGGAAATTGTCGATTGCCCACGAAAGCCAAATTGAGCGCACAAACGTAGTGAGTGCGCTCATTCGCTTGAGTGGCGCTTTATTACTTTTTAAAATAATATTTTTAAGTGTTCGTCTTTTTTTCTGAGTTAATTATTGTTTAAATTACTTTGTTGGTGGTTATTATAGGAATAATTATGAAATATTTATTAAATGAAAAATTAAGAGGCGGCTTTGCGTGTTTTGTTGTCAATTTTGCGTGTTTTATTGTCAATTTGTACATTGTAATATGTAATTTTTTTGAAAAATAAAATAAATAAATTAAATAAATAAAAATAAAAATAAAAGTCAATAATTAAATTCAAAACATTGTTTTTGAAAGAGTTACCCTATTGATGAATTACACTAAAAATTTAGTCGATTAATCGAATATTCTATGCTCGATATTTTCGACTAATGACTAATTTTGTTGGAAAACAACTTTAGTCGATTAATCGACTAATTACATCTCGACTCGACATCACTAATCCTCTTGCATTTTTAATAATGTTAATTGATTTGACCCCTATACATTACGCTGTTCCATATTCATAAATAATAAAATAAATATCTTATTCCACAAACTTTGAAAATGAACATAGTTAATGTTGGAAACAATTGTCCGAATTTTGTGTGAATAACTACTTATAGATTACTTAATTTTGAACATTCCGGTATTTTTAGACTAATATTGCTGTATGTGCTAACATGATAAACTATTAAATCTCATATTTATTTTGCACCCTTCTTGCTCGGACACAAAACTGCGGCACGGATGGGGGGGGGGGGTTGTTTGGTGTGTGTTTTAACATTTTATAATAACAAATTATTCAAATGTAATGTTGTACAACGGCGGGTTGAATGGAGTAGTTTTGGCTTCGCTTCACTGTTTATTTGATTAAGACAAATTGTCTGTTGATAGTTTATGAATTAGAAATAACGCGCGTTAATGTATCAAACTGGAGTAGGTATTTACCCACCAGCACCAGCAATACGTGGAGCACGATGTGGAGCTTCACACCATCACGGAGAGGATAACAAAACAACAATAACGATCAACAAAACGTAATCACAATATTTGTAGAGGGCAACACCATCGTCAGCGTTGTTGTAACCAGTTGTAACTAACCATCGGAAGGGAGTCATGCGATCATTATTTGTTTTTATATGTATATGATTGAATGAATACTGAATGCACCTAATGGGAAAGGGTGCGTGGTGTTATTTTTGTGGATGGGTCTAATAAATAAATTTTTGGGACCAGTTTGAGGAAGTGATAAACATTATTGCTTTGATGAAAGATTTGTAAAAATATTCACAGCAGTGGCGTAGCGTGCCTTGGAGGGGTCCTGTATCAAAATTAGTTGGGGGGGGGGCAAATGAAGGGTAAAGATTTCTCACAAAAGAGACAAAAATGCTTGCATTAAATTAAAATAAATATTTATTGATTATAAGTTATCGCTTCCTCCTAGAAATTGAGCTAGCCAAACAATTCAAATTAAATATACACTTTTCTTGCCTTTTTTCGGCAAATTGATTTATTAAATCATCTATAGCTGAAGACGGTTTCAGTTTTTTTAAAATTTCTGCCTCTATAGACAATAGTGACAAGTCTGACAGCCGTTCCTCCCCTATCGAAGTCCTTAGGTAATTTTTTATCAGTTTTAATATTTTTTTAGATTAATTTTGCATTTTTAGAGATAGATGGGCATTTTTAAGGAACGTTGTTGGAAGCAATATTGCTGCAAATTAAAATTTCTACAAAATTATTACATTTTATAAAATTTTTCGAATTTTTAGCACTATTTTACCAATCCCAACCTTTCCTGACGACTTACAAACAGTTCTCATTATCAAAAAATAATCAGTTTTTCATTACTGATACATACATGCACGCTGGGATTGTCTCCTGAAGACAATTCCGAAACTTATTAAAATTATAAAAAAAATTTCCATGAAAGTACTACATTACATGTATCCAATGTGATTCTAATATGTTGTAGTTATAAAATGAGCCACGTGGCGGTGCACGTGTATACACTCAGCGGGTGTTTATTGTATCACTTTTTTATCAAACTAACTTTACAACACGACACTGCACTGGTACATCATTATCTCATTTGTAAATAGTGTTTTTTTTTTTTTTTACTATTGTACGGTTGTGTACACTCCTTACACGCAATAATAACAATGCAAGATAATCATATAATATGTACGTTGCGTTGCACGAAATCTTTTACGTGTACAGTAGAGTTCAAAACTGACGAAATCACTCTGAATGCATTATTATTATTTTTGTAGAAAATTAGAAAATTTTTGATTGTGTACTAGCAAAGTTAGGAATAACATAGGCGACCGACTTACTCTTAAAAAGATGCTTAGAAATTGAAAAAGTGACCACGAGCGTTCTTGTGGCCGGTTTGTGTTTTAATCGATGCAGAATTTAAAATAAAATATATAATACAAATACTATTTTTTGATTAAAACTCGGCGTCAATGTTGAAAACTGATTAACATAAATAATTTCACAAATATTCTTATAGGTAAGGTACCTAAGGCATTTAAGGCCTAGCGGGTAATAAGGCCCATTAGCTATATTTTTTACCAAGAAAAGTTTTATAACTTACCAACAAGTTTAAAATGAACTTTCAATCATTTCAAAACCAAATACAAAGGTGGAGCTACTCAGGGTAGCAAACTCATATCATATTTTAACAAACAAATTTAGAGGTTACATTTCCGTTCGTTGATATAAAAATTGTGCACATTGTGAGTGTTATATTAATAATTTTTTAAAGGTATGTTTCTTTCAAATTGTTATCAAAATTGAAAAAAATTAAAATTCTTTAAGTTTTAAAAAAATTAAAAATAATGACTTAGGTAATCTTTTTATTGTTGTTGTCAAGCGGGATTCAAGGATTTTCGAAAGTTTTTTGAACGTGCAAAAATAACAAAATATTTTGATATATAAGTTCAAGTTCTTCTTAAAGTATTTTCAAGTTCAAGTTATTCTTAAAGTAATTAAAATTCCCCAATTAATTTAAAAAAATGGACTATCTCAGGCACTTGTAATAGGTAGGCCTTATTTTCTACACCACTCCATAATAAGGCCCAATTGCAGACACTTTTTAGAATCAAATTTTTGACTTGTATAATTAAAAATTCATTAATTTTTTTTGGAATTTTTGTCAAAAAACAAGTAAATTTTTATAATTAAGTACTATATTTTTGATATTTTATAAGATATATAAATAATAAGCATATTTTGCCTAGGTGGGCCTTAAATGCCTTAGGTACCTTATTTGATTTAAGTATACCTATTCAATCTAAAATATCATATTCAAGCCGAATTTACTCTAAGTTCCATCCTAGGTACCATGAAAAATGCCGCCCTGTCTTTCCTTAAAAAATATATACGTATATAACTTTTTCCTACAGAAAATAACTGACGAAATTTTGTCGCCCTTTTTTAAAATTTTCCCTTTTCCTACAAAAAAAATGGTGGCGAGCGATTTTGTAGCGCCCTTAAATTTGCCGCCCGGGGCAATAACCTCGCGTGCCCCTAGTGTAAATCCAGCACTGATCATAATTATCAATAGTTTGTTTACTCCCTCTTAAAAAAGAGATAAATAATTTTTATAAGTTTATATCAATGGTGTTTATTGAATACTACTAATATAAAATTTATATAATAAGAAAATAGCATTGGATTTTTTTATTTCTTTCTAAATTTCGAATGAATTAAAAAAAAAAAGAATCAGCCACCTGAACGCTCGTAATCACTTTTTGTTAAAAATTAGAGTTAAGTTGCTCGCCTAATATGGTCGAATTATACTTCTAGCATTCAAATATTGGAAAAATTAAGATGTACCATATTAAATAAAGAAAACTAAGCGAAACCGAATCAGTTAAACTCAACAAGTTTGTATACACAATACTCGGCTTAAGCATTTTAATTTTAGTTTTAAAGATCTCTTTGAGGATTTATTGATATACAAAAATTTATTTTTCGCCAATACTACTGTCCGTAATTTACCATATCTGACGTTTTAGAATAAGTTCTTCAAAATATAGCTACTGTGTGTTCCAGATAAAACTTCTAGCATAGAATTTTTGAAAATGGGGTTCTCATTACAACAGAGAGAGAAGTTCATGTAGGGAAAACATAGGTTTATATTACCACGAAACTTAAAACTGTATAATAATACTTGTTCACGACTAAAAATTAGATTCTTATCCACGTTAGTATTCTAACCACTAATATAATTTTTACCACTACTGTATATTTCATTTTTTCACATGATTCGAACCGAATATCATAGTGTAATTCCCCCGTGGTACATACATATATTGCAATAATACCAACTTTGAAGTAACAAAAAAAAAATAATAATAATTTTTATTAAAAATTATGATGTATAAATGTCGATTAAATAAAGATAAATGTAGTTGAAATTCAAGTGAGAGAATCAAATTATAATTGAACTGTATCGGAGTGAGATAATAGATTTATGGAATACTTATAAATAAGTACTATGTATGAAATAATGATTATTATAATATGCGAGTAAATGAACCATGCGGACATGTGCCAGTACCAACGTCCAATTACTTTGTGGTAGTATTAAATAAAATTGGACTTATTCAAGAACGTGATATAAATATTATACAATATATGATATGAGATAATATAATGTTGTGAATAATTAGGATTTTATAGACTAATTATTATAGGTAATATTTAGTTTAGTTTTTTACGGTATTTGCAAGATATACAGGGAAGCTATATGTTTTGTATCAATTTGATGAAATTTAGAACTAATTTTTAATTTGCAAAAAATCTAAACACAATTTTTATCACTTATATTCAAAACTAACTATAACATTTTCAGTAATATTTATCAATATTCACAGCCAATCGCTACTGTGTATAACTTATAAGCATTAAGCACGTGTTTAATTATTTTTTATTACTTATCCGGGAGAAGTACTAAGCAAAATAGCTGTTTGGCCACTGTACTCTTCCCGCATACTTTTTTACGTGTGGAAAGTAACTTTCCACACTCAAATTGACAATAAAACACGTAAAATTTAATCCAAACACGCAAAGCCCCTCTTAATTTTTCATTTAATAAATATTTCATAATTATTTCTATAGAAACCACCAACAAAGTAATTTAAACGATAATTAATGCAGAAAAAAAAGACGAACACTTAAAAATATTATTTTAAAAAGTAATAAAAATGTCAAAAATAGTGATAATAATAGAAAAAAGTATGTGAAATTATTAATAAAAAATAGTATGTGCAACTCGTGCGGGATTGTCTATTACCCCACTCAAGCGAAAAAGCGGGTAATCGACAATTTCCCGCACTTATTGCACAATATACTAATTCCTATCGAAATAAAACACGTATTGTTTATTTAAACACAATTGACCAAATACTATGAACACAGGGATTAGATGCTACATACAAGCATGTAGCTTTTTGTTTAGTTACCAACGATTCGGTCAATTTTGATGTTAAAGTGTCATTTCTTTATAACGCGTCATCAGAGGAAGTATAACTATATAATAAAGTACGAAAATCAAAATATTTTGATATTCTCTTTTGTTGAAGTCAAAAGATACTAAATTGGATTTATTAGTTACTAAATTGGCAAAATTCTATTAAAAATATATTTTGATTCGTTTTAAAATTGAATTAAAACGTAGTGGAATAATTAGGAGCAAAATTTTCAAGCTTACTATCTTTTAAGGTAGTAATTTTTTTTTCGAAAAATCAAAACAGTTGTGTGTATTTGGTGATGTCATTTAAGGTAGTAAAACATTTAAAATGTTAATAAACAATTAAATTCGATGAAACTGAAAAATTTTAGAATTTTGAAACTATTAACTAAACTTTTTAAATAATGTTACTTAAATGTTAGTACTCCAACATATTTTGGAAGAAGTGCTGTGGAAGCCTGTTTCAAATAGACAAATCAATATCGTTTCTACACGAAATGAAGAAACAATTTTACTTGACGTTAAATTTCCCTAAAAAAAAATTTTCAAACTTGAGGACTCGTAACTGAGAAACGAAGTCGAATTTCGGGTCCGTTAGACCACTTCTGTGGCCACTCTTTATTCATTATTGACAAACACTTCACTGGACAAAATTCGATAAGTGAACTTGGCTACGAGTGTTTGCCGATCATAAAATTTAAGAATTTAAAAACAAGAAAAAATGGTTACAGACATCTACAGAAAGCAGATCAATAGCCATCTATATTTACAATTAACTAAAAATTACTATAACTCTTCACCTTGTTCAGGCTTTTCTAATCTCTTCCAAATTTTTTTGATTTGGTTGAAAACAATACCTCTATGTTTCGTACACACGTCAAAATATAGACTCTTAAAAATTTGTACCACCAAAAATAATTTAATAAAACGACTACAATCTTATTCAATTTACACAACAGACTTTTTTTTTCTTACTCTGATCAAACTCGTATGAACAACCGCAAGTCATCATGATTGCGTAGAAAAAGTAATATTTTTTTAAATATACAAAACAATACAAACTTCTGTCTACAAAATTTCAATAATCAAGTTATCATTAAAAAGAGAAATGTGTTGTACGAATCAAACATCAAGCACTGACTGTTTTTCAGATAGGAAATTATTCACAGAAAAGAAGTCAATTCTGACAGTTTGTACTACAGGCCATGCATGTCAGTATAGAAAAATTACTAACTCATTAGTTGATGAGCCTGATACAGGTATACGCACATTTTGATTGTATTATAATAGGTAGGTATAGCGGATGGATTGACTTAAGTGTTTACTGAATGAGACTGAAGTGTTAATATGTTATAAAACTAAAAAACTGATCAGGGTCGGATTGGGCTCTAAAAATAAATATTTTTTACTATCGTGGCGCACGCATTTGTGTTCGACACATGACAAACACTACAGAATAATATTATATAGCTACCACAAAACACTATACCTGTATTTTATGCATACAGAGCTTGTGCTTGTTCATGTGTCATATCGTGTCGTGTATATGGGTGATTGCTATACGTACCACCTATATACTGATCTATGATATCAATGCATACACAGTTGTTGATTGAAATTTAGTAGTCTGATTTGACCTTGTATGTATATTATGTACGTTTACACACCAAAATCTACCCGAATATTAATTTCAATAATTAATATTTCATTTTAACGTTCGTCAACACGATTTTTTTTGTGCAATTATATAAATTGCATATTTCAAAGAATATTTTTTTAAACATTTTTTATTATGGTATCTACTCTTATAATATACTTACTATAATTTTTAAAATGAAAAAATGCTGTTTAGAATATTTTTTCCTAATAGCTCTGTGTTAAAAATTTGATTTTTAATCGTCAATTACCTTAAGAAATGATCTATGAAGGCCTTAAAATCTTTCAGAGAAATAACTATGTAATTGAACTTGTCAATTCTCTAAAATTAAAATTTTTATCTACTATTAGGTTTGACACACGACGTCCTTAAGTGTATTTCAATGTTTTTTTTCCCGTGCAGAAATCATACTTTCTAAAATATAATAAAAAAAAAGTATGTGCAATTCGTAATAAAAAAATAATATGTGAAATTCGTGTGGTGTTGTTGATTGCTCATTCAAGTAAATGAGCGCACTCACTTCGATCGTGCGATTAACTTCACTCTCCAAAAGTAGCGAAGTTTATATATACTAAAGTAGTAAAGTGATAGCGATTCTATACCAAAAGTAGTAAGGTTACAGTGGTTCTGTATCAAAAGTAGTAAGATGATAGTGGTTCTACACCAAAAGTAGTAAGGTTACAGCAAAAGTGACTAGGTTACAGCGGTTCCGTACCGAAAGTAATAAAGTTGCAGTGGTTCTAGACCAAAAGTAGCAGCAGGGT
Source organism: Brachynemurus nebulosus (assembly GCA_035578155.1). Classification (NCBI taxonomy): domain Eukaryota; kingdom Metazoa; phylum Arthropoda; class Insecta; order Neuroptera; family Myrmeleontidae; genus Brachynemurus; species Brachynemurus nebulosus. The sequence continues at coordinate 64,824,993 of JAPWDM010000002.1, forward strand.
CGTTTCAGGATTGCCGTAGTTCTGGCTCATTTATGAATAAAACGTAAACAAAATAAAAAAAAGTAAAATAAAGAAATATATATTTTCAATTTTCGTTTTTGTTACAATAGGGTACCGACATTATTTTTTAAAGTGGCAATTTTAGGCTTTCGTAGGCCTCTTTCCGGACCAAGTTACATTCTTGATGCCTGCAACACAAGCCAGCGCGTATACAAGAGGGGGAGGTCAAGGTGTCGTGATCTCTCTCGAGAATAAAACATCACTAGATATTATTTAATTTTGGGCACCACATCGGTAAAATTTCGGATTATTAAGCCAGTTTTTTTTTTTGCTCATCAAGTGAACTTTAAGTAGATATCGGTAATTTCTGGTGTATGTGACCCCCCTAAGAAAAAATTTTTAGTTAGTTGAGTTATTGATTTCATTTTTTTTTTACTTATTAACTTTATTTCAGAGGGAATACTCATAATAAAAATTATTTTAGCTCTTGTGAAGTTGTTCCAGTTGATCTATCACCAACAGGCTTCTAATCAAGATGAAACTTAAACAGAATTTTCTTTTAATTAAAATCGACATAGTGCGCCTATGGCAAGCAGTGATGAGCAAATGCAAGACCAAGACCAAGACTTGGCAATCTTGGTCTTGGTCTTCCAAAGTGCAGTCTTGGTCTTGGTCTTGGTCTTGGTATTGCTAAAAAATCTTGCACTTTCTTGCATTTTTTATTAGCGAATTCTTTCCTTCTAAAATCAGAATTTTCTCTTTTTACGGTATTAATTATACTTTCAAACTATTTAAATAGTTTTGCAAGAGTCTTGCTTCTTTCTTGCTTTTGTCCTGGTCTTGCTCACTTGAGTCTTGGTATACATAGTCGTGGTCTTGCAGCCATACTTATAGTCTTGGTCTTGGTTTTGCTCTTGGTATACATAGTCTTGGTCTTGCATTTTTTGGAGGCTGCAAGACGAAGACTAATTTTGCTCATCACTAATGGCAAGGCGCTTGGCTAGCAACGAAGAGATCCGGATTCGAATCCCAGCCGATCCAATTTGATAATTTTTCAAACACTATGTCAATTTTAATTAACATAATGAATTGGCCATTTGCCAAAGTACATCGAGTGTTCAAGTATCAGCCAAAGCTATGGACATTAAGTGAACATATGAATATTGGTGTATGTTTAAATACAGACAAAAGTCCCCCATACATTAATAATGTTTCACAGGCACTCGATAACCTTTGAAATTTAGAAAAAAATATAAAGAATTTTCTTTATTCTAAAATCAGTCTAATTTTGTTGGTTTCAATTAGTTTTCATCAAATTAAAAAAAATACATTTTTGTTTGCTCTGTTAAGCACTGGATTGCTTAACAGACTACGTCATTCGTATAACGTATTTTTGATTTATTTATTTTTAAACTGACACAACGTTAAAATAAAAATTGATTCAAATTCATCCCTGTCGACTTCAACGAAAAAATTAGGTACCCATTTAAGAAGATTTAGTAGGTGTGTCCGCTCTATTCCGCCTGGCGTTATTCCGTTCTACAACATTTTATTCATCCGTTGTATTCTGTTGATCATACATAGCTAGTTCAAACTAAAACGATTCACAAAAGATTTGTTACAAGTATAATGATTATCATATAATTATAATTATATTATGTATAATGAATATACATACATACATATAGAGAAATAACTTTTTTAAACACATACAATCATTTCATTGTTCAATCAACACCCCCGCAGCCCCCCCTTAGCCCCCCGTGCACGTTAATTCACTCTATTTAAATATGTATGTACGTATGTGTAGTTAATTTAATGATGTACAAGATCCTGTCATGTCAAATTATATATATTATAATTATATGCATATAATGAATTGATAATTTAATAATTGTTAAATAAAGTATTGGATATATGTAATGCATGTTCGTTCGATATATGATATTTAAGTATATAAATAATGAAAATACTATTATGTAATATGATCTTGAAATTTAATTATGTAAATGTATAATGAAGACAAGTGATGTAGAAAAGGGCATTATTTTGATACGTTAAAAGTGCTAGAAGTTACAGGACTATACAATTGGAGGTAAATTTTACTTTAGATCACTCCAATCACTTAATTTGCACAAACAATAGGTTCCTGAAAAAAATGTGTAAATCAAAAATAGACTAAAATGTGCATAATTCATTTGTTTCACCTTAAATTTATTTTTCTTGCATTGCTTTCGTTTTTTGTTTGCTTTTTGTTTGAAAATAATATTCACTAAAATTTATATATATATATATATATATATATATATATATATATATATATATATATATGTGTATGTGTGTGTGTGTGTGTGTGTGTCCGCACGATAACTCCGAAATGTCCTAGGTTTACGAAATTTGGTGAAAATGTTGGAAATGACAAACCGTTGGACAAGTTCGTTAACCAGACACGTCGGATGCCAGGAATATGCTGTTTGTTCTTATAAAAAATTAGTTTTTTGCCAAAATTTCCACTTAATCAACAACTTTTGCGAAATTTTTTTACACAATTTAAAAGAGGAGAAAAAATTACATAAAAAAGGTCTTTAAACTATTGTTCTATGTCAACTAGTTTCCGAGCAAAACTAATTTTTATAAACGGAAATTCGCTATGTTATGCAAGATGCTGCGACAGGGGTATTTCTTTTAACTTCATTATTGGATAAACCGTGTAAAAGCGAATATTGTCATTAATAGTCCACCGTAATAGCGAAGATGTTTGGATATTAGAAAATTATTTGAATGAAAATTATCAGATAAAAATCAGTTTTCTGCAATTATCATCTTTCCAATGTAAGTTCCAGAACTTATATTGTCTAGCGATGGACATTTAAAAGACTTGACAGGGTCTTTTTGATCCTATAATAAAATTTAGGTGGCGTCGAGCACGAATCGTGATTCTCTGGAAAACACTTAAAAGAATCTACTGAAAAGTCTGATTAATACCAAAAAATTGTATTTAATCGAAAAAACAGCAATTTATTTACGAAGAAGCTCAGCCTTTTAATAATAATTTTGTCATCAACTTTTAATAAAGTAATTTTGAATATTCGATCTTTCTTTTCAATAAATAATATAGAATACTTCCCTTTAGAAGGGTACTATCGAATCAATTTTTGGAAGAATAGACTACGACCCAAAAGATTTAGATAATTAGGAGTTGCGTTATTGATTGCAGGAATGAGCGTCGATGTATTGGTTTTCGAAAAGGGGACGGTAGACCAAAAAAGGCTGGAAGCCTTTGATGTAGGTTGCAGACAGTAAAATTTTCTAAAATATTATTTAAAACTTTTTGTTCTCAGTAAAATTTCTTTCATATTTTTTATACTTATATTATTTCCCATTAACTTTCTCTAGTGAGAAATAAAAAGTTTAACTTCCAAACTCTGTGTTAAAATCATATGAATTAATTGTCCAACAGTACTACAGATAATTGTTCATTATTATTATTATTATTTTGATGGTTAATTATAACGTAAACACTCTGTATACTTCAAATAATTTTAATTATTTTTAACCAATTAAATCAATTTCGTTTCATAATGAGTACCTACCAAAATTCAAAATAATTATTTAATTTCGTCTAATTTGTGTACTTTGAAGCGACAAAAAAATTTAAATTAAAAAAAAATGTCAAGTACCCAATTATTTTCTATTAAATAACCATATTCACAAAATTTTTCTCACTCACCATCCAAATACAAATTCTATCAAGCGTTACGATATCAAAAAAGTGAAAAAAGAAAACGGTATAGGTACCTATGTGTGTTCCCTTGTCAAAATGTTCTCAAGAATTAATTAGGAGGCAATGTCAAAAAAAAAATTGAAGAAAGATTTTTTTTGCTCTTCACTTTCCTTCCTCCACCGACCGGTAAATTCATATCTCTAAGAAAAAAATATTTTCATGTGGTTTGTCTTCATCGTCTTTGTTATGTGAATTGCTTCTTCTTCTTGAATTCGATGTTCACTTTTTTTTTTATTAAGAATACAACGAACACTATTGGCGTTTTATTATATTCTCATTATTATTATTAGAATTTTTTGAGGTTATGCTATTATATGGGATGTTGTGTTTGTATTGCGACTATGTGGAACAGAAGTTCTAAATTTTATTTCTACTATAGGCCAGGAACTTACCCGTAAAAGGTTGTTTAGAAATTGAAAAAGTGACCACGAGCGTCTTAGTGGCTGATTTTTTTTTTGGTTGGTGTAAAATTTAAATAAAATAAAAAATTCAAATACCATTTTTTTATTAAATCACGGCTTTAATGCTAAAAGTTGATTAACACAAATAATTTGATAAGTATTCTTAAAAACATTTGATTTTAGTCTAAGTATTCATTCTAAAATCTAATATTTTCAATAGTTTTCCCTCTCTCTAAAAAAATGTTACAAATATCTTTTTATATATCAGTTGTGCTTATAGAATATTACTAATACAAAATTTATACATGTATTTTACCTATTACTTTCATTAATTTCAACTTTTCACAGTGACGCCAGCATTTGATAAGAAAATAGTATTGGAATTTTTTATACTCTTTTAAATTTTGAATCGATTAAATGAAAGATCAGCCAATGGAACGTTCGTGGTCGCTTTTTGTTAAAAATTATGGTTAAGTTCCTCCTATACTAGTAGTACAGGAGGTACTGGCGCATGAGTACCGAAAACTATTCCACCTCAATTTTTTTATGCGATCCTGTTGACATTGCCCTACTGATGATATAAATGCATGTTGCCAGGGGGCAACCCGGGGCCATATTGTTTAAACCGAAATTTTTTATACAATTGCAAGGAATTGTTATTTTTCAACCGGACAAATTTTTTTTATATTCTTTATTCAAATGCAAATAAAAATGGTCCTATGATTTTTTACGATAAAGTTATCAATTTTTAAAGGTTCAAAAAATCTCGAACCTTGGAAAATTCATATCTCTAAGTAAGTAAAATATTTGTTTATTAGCTAATTTTTGTTAAAGATTTCGTTCCATTAAACAAAAATCAGGATTAAATATTCTGGTATATTTTCCTGCTTTTCCTTCAGGCTCCTTCCGGCCTACTAGTCCAAGAATCAGTGACTCGTGTTCCTCCGTACATAATTGATCTTTTCAAAGCAAATCCAGACAATATGTATCTCTTTACAACCGTAAATTAACGTCAGACAAATTACTATTTCAAAGAAATACCATTTACTACCAACCATTGCTTCGAAATTTCTTCACAAAATAAAATTCATTACCATTTTGATATAACTAGTTCTTAATTAAAACCATCGTAAAAATGTATAAAATCTCTTAATTTCGAAATAACAAAAATTCCCTAACACAACCGCGTGGCAAGTAGATTTATTTGGGGGGACAATTAAACTTATTTCCCAACATCGTATTCCTTTCTCCTTTATAAGCATCAAAAATAAAATATAGGGATTAACATTTTTCTCTAACGCGTGGGCCTATGGCAAGGCCTAAGAATATTGGCTTTTAGTATAGCACGCATTCTTTCACGCAAAAATTTTATTATCTTAATATAATTTTAATACCACAATCGTACTGTGTTGGGTGACACAGGGGGGAGGGGTACCGTAGTACGGGAAATAAGATGAGTGGAGGAGCTTTATTTATTAAACCTTTTGGTCGAAAGTATTCGGATAAATATTTTAATCTATACTCGAATAAGTAGGCATTTACCTACTCTTAATGGTACAGTGATGATGAGGATGACAAAGATGATGGTATATGTGAGTGTAGTGGGTGTGATAGAGATGGCGTGATGTCGGTTTGTTCATTACTTTCATTAGTTTATTGAAATAAAATACAATGAAAAGGATTATCATAATGAATAAATAGAAAATTGAATATTATGGTGTCGGTTTGATTATCAGTTAGATAGATTAGTTCAACATTTATTGACTTCAGAAAGGCTATTTAAGAGTGTTCAACCAAAAATCTCCAAAAACAACGTTTACTAGAAACAATTTTGAGGCTTTATTTTAACTTAAAAAATTAAAATAAAACCATAATTCGGTAGAAAAAAGACTGTAATTTTTCGGATGGTCATTGATTTTTAAAAGTTAAATCATTTTAATTACAAAAAATTGCTCTAAACATCACCATTTTTGAAATAGTAGAAACAAAACTGAAGCTTTAGTATTTACTTAAAAAATTTGATTCTTTTTTTAAAAATTGCGTAAATACCTTCTCTTTTTCGGATGGTCATTTAAAAACCATTTACATTAAAACTGACCTTAAAAAAAATTAAAAACCTTAAAAATTGCCAAAATCGGTTTGAATATTTCAAATTAAATTTAGTTTTAACAGATGGCAGTGAGTTCGTTATAATATTTGTAATTTTTGCTATAGAGACATTTTTACAATTTTTATGAAAAAATGAATTTGTGTTCATTTTTGCTGGGATTCTCAACATAAATATAATTGATTAAAATATATACATAGGTTACTACACGTCCAAGGAAGTTTTTAAAATTATTATTATGTTTGACTTGATTACAAAAATCACAATTATTATTATCAGGTGATGGGGCAGTTGGAAATAACTGAAAGAATTTTGAAAAGATTTTTGTTCATTTGTGCTATAGATCACAAACCACAAAAGGTCTCTTATTTGAAATTTGGAAGGATCAAAATTTTTGGAAAAATAAAATGGAAGAGAAACTTATTGAATTTTATGACTCTAAATTATTACCCGAAATATTAGACCCACGACATACACAAAAACTTAAAATTTGTGACTAATTTTTATTTTTTATTTTTCTTGTAAGGAAAATTGTATTTTCATATAATAACACCCATTGTAAAATTTATTCAATTTTATTGTAAATACTATAATATTTTTTATAATATAATAATACTTTATAAAAGAAATGCGGCTCTCTAGACCCAACAGTTGACGTTAAAAACGTTTTGGAGTTATTAATTAAAGTTTAAAGTTAACATTTTGTGTGTAAGTTTCTTTATTATTTCTCATTCTTTATTAAAATTATATAAGAAGGACACAATTAATGAAAATATTTTAGCAAAAGATTCTTCAAAAATCTTTCAGGTCAAGATCAACACTCAGATCAAATTTCTAGTTTCTAGCACTAGCAGAAGTTCTCAAACAAAATAACCATTTATTTGGAAATATAAAATATTTGTTTTTTTTTTTTTAAAATCAAACCTTTTTTCATTCATTTGTGTTACTATAGTATTAACTGGTATTAATAATAATACATACACGCATACATATACAGGCTGGAAACAGATTTATCGAACATAGGGCAAGTATAGTGAGAAATTTTTCTCAGGATCAATGTGATCTCTGACACTTTTTGATCAATAATGTCGATTCTCTCCTCAATATCAATAATATATATTTCATTTTTAAATCGTATTACCATGAATCTGCAATATTTTTGTGTTTATCAGATTAAAAATCCAAATTTATTGCGAATTTATCTCTTGCAAGAAAAAGAAGAAAGCTAGAATGACAAATTATGGTTCATTATGCTACCGAAAAAAAAATTCAGCTTGTCTCATGATGTTTGGCGAGCAATAGTTATCGTGAAACACGTGAATTATTTAGTGTGTTTTACGAAAATAGACAAGTCCCCAGTATAAGTACTTTAAAACACATTGTAGATCAATTTCGTATCACGAGTTGTATAAATGGTGCTTATTTAAGACCACAAAATGATCCAAGAAACATTAATGAAGATTTGGAGATGGGTGTTTTAGCTGATTTTGATCTAAATCCCAATACAAGCATCAGAACAGTTGCTAAAGAGAAAAATATTAGCCATACTAATGTACATAGAATTTTGAAAAAAGCAAATTTACTCTGCATCCAAGTATAAACATTTGCATGAAGTTTTCCCTGAAGATTCGGATGTGAGAAACGAATTTCGCAAAATAATGATGAACAAATCAAATCTAGATCCTGATTTTTTGAAATTTTTGTATTTTAACAATGAATGTACACTTACTGTACTACAATATCCCAATTTCCAAAACTGCAGGTATTGGACAACCGAAAACCCACATGTTTATGTAGATTGTCACACGCAGTATCGACAACAGCTGAATGTATGGACAGGAATTTTGGAAGGCAATATTATAGGATCATCTTTTATGAATGGAGCACTTACGGGCGATAAATACCTTCAGTTAATGTGGTAAATGGTGAAAACAATATAGTCTGGTTTAAACTCGATGGAGCACTTGGACATTATTATAGATCAGTGTGTGATTTTTTAAATCAGCACTTTCAAAATGCTTAAAGTGGATGTGGGAGCGCAATTAAGTGGCTCCACATTCTCTCGATTTACTGCTAAATAATTTATTTCTTTGAGATCACTTAAAAAGCAAAATTTACACATCAAGGTCCCACCCAAATACGCAGTCTCTGCAAGGTATTATTGTAGCAGCCTATTTTAATATTACTACCAACAAAAACACTAAATATTCGCAATGAATTTTACAATAAATTGGGATATTTTTTAGCGGTTAATGCAGAAAAGTTCGAACATTTAATTTAATAAAAGTAATAAAAATATTTATTTATAACAATTAGTTTGTTTACTTTTAATTTTTAATTTTATTTCAATAAACCATAAAAAAATATATCTATGTCATTTTATTCTAATAAACGGCGTAATAAAAGTACACAGTTATAATGTTTTTTAACACTAGCATATTACATTAATGATCCATACAAAATCTTCCATTTTATTTGCCGTATGTTGAATAAATCTGTTTTCACTTTGTATATATTTGCACAAAACATATGCATTTTTATGATATTGCATAAAATGGATACAAATTATCAAATATTAATCAAAAATTTTTCTAAAGTTCTTTCAGGTCAAAACCTACACTTATATACTAAATTTTAAAATTCTTGTACTAGTAGAAATTCCCTGATAATACGATTACATTTGAAATTTGAAATAAGTCCCCATAAACGTTTTCAATCTTAAAAATAATTTTTTATGTAAAATCAAAATTATTGTGTAATTTCGGTTGTTCTTAGGGTTTTTGAGAATCCTACCACACACTTATATGAAAGTTAACAACAAAAATACCTAATAAAAAAAGATGAACATATTACTATGTACTAAATTATATTAAACTACCCTTATTTGAAGTGTTGTTGTTAGGTTTTTTTTGACAGATAATGGGGATATATAAAATAATAAAAAAAGAGGTAAAATACATTTTAAATTGTAAACATATACTTCGACTCTTGTTAGCACATTTGTTTCTTAACTAAATGGTTAAATATTAATAATTTTCAAAATTTTACCTCCGCCTGCTCGCCCCAAAACAAGTTGCCCGGAAACAAATACGCTCGTATAGCCTTAAGCAAATCTGTGTTTTCAGTAGCCAAACGATTTTAAAGTGGAATACATAGTTACTTTCGTTCGCGCAGCTCGAGTGGGTAAAATACACCAATTCACTGGGCTGTGGTTCATAAGACACATACGAGTATATCTGACAGATGTTGCCCATACTGGGCTTACTTAATTTATATCTATTTATACAATTAAGAGTTTAGGCATCTAAATTGTCACATAGAAGCCGCGATAACTGGGATTAATGCTCGTATAATTGTTACAATATTCTATCTTTTTCTATTTCAATTTGTAAAATTTAATTTTTAGGGCTTACCCTTCAAATACGTACTAATTTTGATGGAATTTCGGTTTTAGTAACCCTGTATGGAACACTTACAGGTAAAATATTTCCAACGTCAATTCACGAAATTGAAATTTCTTCATCTTAGGGTACGTTTAGACTACGACACTATGCCGAGTGTCTATGTGTGCATACCGAGTGTCTCTAATTGCGACATTTATTGCGGACACCATAATTAGTGTCGAATCAGTGGCTGTGCGAACACATTGTGTCCAAGTGTCTCTTGTGGCTAATAAGTTTTCAAAAAGGTTCGACACTCTTCCATACACTCACAGAAGAGAGATCGATTTAGGGTTATTGAGCACTATCTGTTTTGTTCTTAAAATATTTTAGCGTGTGAATAGTTCGGACACAAATTTCGTACATTTATGTACAGACACTATTCACACACAAAAAATCTGTTAAAGTGTGAACAGTAAAGAAATTTATGTCTGCCATTTATGTCGTAGTCTAACCAGGCCTTACACTGAATTTTTTAGTTGTATATGGAAACTAGCTGTTACGCGCGGTTTCAGCCACGTAAAATTGTCCTAAATTTACTGTCAAATTCATTTTGAATTAGATATTCCGAAATTTTAAACAAAATCAGTCATTTATAGTATTCGATCACGCTCGCCGAACGACTTTAAAGTAACCAATTTCATATTTGAACAGCATGACTAATTTCCACACCTTGGACCTATCTGGACATTTCAGTACAGATACCGTCAAATTCCCTACCTATTGACGGTAATTTTATCAAGTCACATTTTTTTTTTAATTATAAGGGTTTCGCTAATAAATTAACGGTATTACACATCATGTAAGTTTTTCTGGAATTAGTAATTGCGAACTGGAAAATACTATACGCAGATATTCTAAGATAGGAACATTTGGTTTATTTGATGCAAAGCGTGATTTGGTAAAATTATTGTCAACGGATAAAGTTAGGTGATTTGACAGTAGGTATTCTTAATGATAATTTTAGATACTTCAATTTTAAATCCTTCTTAGGTTTGTTTTGGGCCTTTTTAATGCACCAGCGTCCTGCGTAGCATATATTAGAACATCGTGTATCATCTGGTCGCCAGCGTAATAATTTTTTCAAATTCGTTGAGTAGTTTTTGAAATTACCTCAAACAAACAAACTTAAAAACTTTACTTCTTTGTCATATTGTACAGAAACAAAAGATTTTAACTGTAAAATAGATTAACTAAAAGATTATTTGGTTCCAGTAGAATATCTTCTAACTGATAATCAAACAATTTCATGTGACTGAAAATATTTCAATTCCGACTCTATAGAATGACTATGCGCATACAATATTTGTATTTTATGTGTATGCGTGTATTTGTATGAGAACTCTTTCACACATATACATTATCAACGTTGATAATAATGGTTATACGTAGCTATGTAGCTTTAGAATGAGCTATATACATACATATAGGCAGTGTGGTGCCAGCTTATAACTGAGTTAATATATCATTCGTTGTGAACAATTAACTATTATTAACTTCAACAATTAAATATTTCTAATTCCGTTACGAATTCCATATGAGAGAAAGATGAAGCTATAAGGTGAATTGAATCGTGAATATCTCTTATTTCGCAAACAATAATTCACTATATATGAATTAGATAAGGATAATTATATATAATCTCATATAATTATCTTTGTTTAACAATCTTTATATGTATTATATTATTGGTTTGTTGTTGATAAAATGACTAGGCGCATTTGGTGAAATTTAACGGTAAAATTAAAAGGAAGTCTAGAATATAATTTTTTTCTCTATCCTTCGGTACCAAATACATAAGAATAAGTGAGAAAAAGATGCTAAAAAGTGCTGAAAAAGTCTTAAGTTTTTAAAGAAATTCAAATGTTAACATTTTCTAAAGTTTAAGCATACGAACTAGCTGAATGAATTAGGAAACTATACACTTGAAAGTGCATTAGAAAAATTCAAGTGACAACGTTTTGTGATGACGTAAGTTCTTGAATTTTTCGTAAGACTTTTCCAAATAAAAAGATTTTGTCGAATCATTTTTATGGGTGTTGCCTAAATCAACAAATACTTACACAGTATTTAAGATTATAAGATCATAGGATTATTTATACTTTTATAAGATCATTTTTAATGTAAGAATTTAAAATTTGGTATAATGGCCAGTCTTGATGACCCGCACATATATCGCTTATTAACGATTAGAAAAAAAATATTTTGGATTAAAATTGAGGGTCAGTCTTAATTAGTATATCTTCTGAGATATCATTTGAAAGAGCTACTTCTAAGGATTCTAAAAATATTTTTTTTTTATAATTTTTGATCCGGTAGTCTTAATGATATAACTCAAAATTTACTAGAAATGATCATTCGTACTTCCTGATTTCTTAGGTTTCCAAAGCCAACATTTTGATTTTAATGGAGTTAGTCGTTTTTGAGTCACAGCTTACCGGAAAACTGTGGCTTTTTTCGACAGTATAATAGCTGCTAAAAAGTATTTTTAATAACTCGGACACGCGGAAATACAGTAATATACAAGGTACCTATTAATTTATTAATGTTTCAGTACAGTGTCGGACATCATGCATTTTTCAGTTATCACAAGATAATTTGGATAAGATTTAAATATACATAAATAAGAAAATATCAAAAAGATGAAAGAGTGTGAAAGTTAATGCAAGTGAGCTAAACTATTAAATATTAGCAGTAAATCCGAGTGTTACCGGTTTAAATGAATATTTATTATTTTTTTATTTATTTTATTTTATTATTGTTATATACCTAAATTAGCTCGCCATAAGAAGAATATCATCCGCCACTATCAAATTTATTAATGTGGTCAAGTGCGGATTGACCAACTTTGCGAGGACAGACGTCATAAGAATTTTGGTGTTAGAACTACAAAATCTTAAAAAAAGTTAGATTTGGCCTATTGACTGCTTGCTATACGGAATTGTGCAAGTCCGATTCGCTATTGGTCAATATGTTTCAACTATTTGCGAATTTTCGAACTAGAAATTCAGCTATTTTTGATAATTTTATTGATGTTCTGATAAAATTGAACTTATATTTATATAAGTAAATAGTTTTTTGTTACTCATGCGGGAGAAGTACTAATTTGGCGCACACATTTCTGTACGCAAAATAGCTGTTTGTCCACTGTACTCTTCCCGCATACTTTTTTGCATGTGGAAAGTAACTTTCCACACGCCAATAGACAATAAAACTTAATCAAAACACGCAAAGCCGCCTCTAAATTTTTCATTTAATAAATATTTCATAATTATTTCTATAGAAACCACCAACAAAGTAATTTAAACGATAATTAATTCAGAAAAAAAAGACGAACACTTACAAAAATTATTTTAAAAAGTAATAAAAATGTCAAAATAGTGATAATAATCGAAAAAAGTATGTGAAATTCGTAATAAAAAATAGTATGTGCAACTCGTGCGGGATTTTCGATTGCCCCACTCAAGCGAATGAGCGCACTCACTACGTTCGTGCGCCCAACTTCGCTTTCGTGGGCAATCGACAATATACCTACTAATTTTTCCAACTCCTTTTCGATAATTTCGTTAATATTATGATAAAATAAATTGAATTTATATTAATCCATTCTGCAATTACCTTCATCAAACAAATCACCTATACAATATTTACTTATATACTCCATAATAATATACGGTTTGTATGGAATTAGTCAATTATAATTTAGCACGTACCACACACATACATACACACACACACACATATACGTGAAAATGACTTGTTTGACTTTCAGGATGACGGGGATGTTTGGGTGTTTGGGGGTGCAAAATTTACCGGCAAGGGAGTTATACATACGTATGTTGTAGAGGTGTTTTCCGTTAATGTTTTTTAGTTGTAACGTATTACACAGGGGCCTGCTGATGTGGTACACGGGTTTGGAGCCCCCCCCCCCTCGCCGCTTTCACGTCACTGTTTCACACAGTAGTACTCGCCACTGCAGTAAAATTACAATTAGAATATTTGAAATATTTGTGTGATGAGTATTATTGTGAGTTGAAAATGAGCAATATTTGAATTCCAAACCAAAAACAGTTAACGAATGAGTCTGTATGAGCATGTATGGAGTGTCTATCTGTCAGTCCGTCTGATGATTTTGTAGTAGATACCATTATTTTACGAATTTATATTCGAATATTTCAATCGAAATTTTGCACATTATGTGTTGATAATAATTTTCGGAAATGTGGATGATATATTATGTAATGTAGAATATTTTTGATTTAAATTCGTAAAAAAAAAATAGAACAACGTAAATATAGATTATAAGTTACAGTAGGGCTTCCTAAACTTTGGGCCGTTGCACCCTGGGACGCCGTGAAGCAAATTGCCAGGAGGGCCGTAGCTACCTCGCTAAAAAAGGGGACATAGTGTAAATTAATTGATATATAATAGATTTTTATTTAAGTAGAAGAAAATGATTCAATGATTCTTTTGGAGGAGAAAATTACTTTGAAGGGGCTCTCTTTTTGCTTTTGAGGTCACCGCGAGTCTAAAAAGTTTAGAAAGCCCTACGTTACGGGCTTCGTACAGCCAGGAAATTTCAAAAAATCAAACTCAGATACAAGACTGTGAGAATTAAACAATGTTTTGTTGATGATATCAGAATTAAAAGAGATAAAAAAAAAGTATGCAAAGAAAAAACTACAAATTGTTTCGGAGAATGGTCGAATGAATTTGGCTTCTCAATAATTCATAATTTGATGCCAGTTGCCACATTGAAATCCAACATAATTTGTATTACCAATAACCAAAAATAATAAACTTCAACATAGTCGTAATTATTTTGATACTGTGGTTCAAGACTGAACTGACAGAAGGAGGTAATTATGGTGGAAGTATGCCAGAATTGCATTCAAATAATAAATATCATAAAATCATACCCAAGATAAAAAGATGCTTTTGACTTAATTCGTTCAGCTTTTATTATTCTTTTATGTAAAAAGCAGCCTATATAAATGAGTTTTAAAATTAGAATAATATTTGGGAATAAGATAATACCTACCTCTAACAGCGATTATTAAATTATATTAGGAAATTCAGTAAGTCAATCTGTCTTTCTGATTTTGATATAATCGAAATTGGTAGAAGTTAAAAGTATTTTATTTGGTATGTTAAAGGCTGTGCGAAAACTGCTGTAATTCCATAAAAATATAGTAAATTTAAAAGTGTAAGACCCTGAATCACTTTGTATGTTTATGATAACTTCTTCATGAAAAATTTTAACAAAATATTGGGGGTTCATTGAACCAGTCTAATAATAAAGGAAATGTTTTGTTAACCAGTATAGCATAAAAACTAAAAATTAAAAATTTTTGTCTGTTTCAAAGGCATTAAAGTGGCCGAGCGAGTTTAAGCACTGGTACTTGCCGACTGCTAAGTCGAGGATTTTGAAAAACTTTTGAAAATTTTCCAAAAACCTCTTTTTCTTACCCGTACAAGCCCCAAATAATCACTTTTGGATATCAATAAGCGTGGAGTTTTAACAGTTTTCAGTACTAAGGCTCCAGACGTGTGTGGCTTCAAGAATCCATCCAAAGGTTTAGAAATTGCAGCATTTTAACCAGATTCGGTAAAACGGAGAAGGTTTCGTTCGAGAGTTCAAAATAAATTTCTATCACAGCCTTGGACTCAAGTTTCACCACGGCACCTGTCATAATTGTCCGAAAATTCGCTAAAATAGTGAATTTAATTTCTAGTGTGCTACCTTATAAATCAAATTAGTGCATTTTGAGAAACAGTCTTTTCCGTACCACGTGAATCATAGAAAATAGACAAGAAGGGCACTGTACCTATACTACTGTATGATGACTATGATAATCTATTTTATTATTTTGAAAGGGATAATATTTAAGGGGCACCACTCAGTCAACCAACATATTAACACACAAAACTACAAGTATATTTGACCACTGACTATAAGTCCATATTATATTATATTAACACTGCAACACAAAAACATGATTGTACAAATACCATGCATAGACATTTAGTACTGTATATGTGAATACATATAGCAAGTGTTATTTAATTAAGTTCGAGGGTTCCAGGCACAGAGTTTAGAGTTTATATTGATGTGAATAAATTTGGTAACTGGTTTTGTAGGTACATTGAAACGGATTAAGTATATACAAATATAATTTGTTACACACATATTGATTTATTGACTTATAAATAGGTTTAACTGTACCGTACTATATTTAAATTTTTAAATGTATGATCGATGGTTGAGTAAAATAAAAAAAAAGTACAAAATATTTTAGTAAGATTGTAGTGGAGGTGCAGGTAACCAAGTAATATTTTTATATTAAGACCGTTAATAATAATTCGGTTAAAATAAACTGTTTTTAAAAGAATTTCGTTAGAATAAATCGAAATAAAATTGTTTCATTTGTTTGTGGTGAAAGCCCAAGCAGTTTTAAAATATACGCCTTAGGTAGGGGCCATACGGTCGACTTCTAGTTGGTCGATAGTTTAGTCGATTCCTATCAAAGTATTAATGTGTTGCGATTAAATTGTTTAGTTGATAAGAAAACCGTTTTTGACATCGACACATGGAAGAAGGAGAGGTATATAATATTGTAAAGGAAGGAGCATTTCCCAAAATACTGATCAACATATTATGAATATTAAACGTGCGTATTATGAATGACGTCATTTTGTAAATAAACAGTAACGGTTTTAATTTAATTAAAACATTGCCATTGCTTTTAAAACAATATATTTAGTATATTTTTCTTATAATTGTGATTTCTATATAAAGACATAAACAATTAATTAATTATTTTTAATATCTGTTCTATTAATTCAATAATCAACTCCTTAATAATGCTGTTCGACTATTTTATCAGTTAATTTTTCGAATTCTTAATTGTTTACTAAATTATTGTATTTTTTAACGGTGCTTAAAGAATGTTATAAATTACTATAAACTGAAACCAAAAATTGCTCAAATTAATCGATTATTTACAATTTATAACTAATTTTTTAAAAAGATTACGTTTTGGTTTATAATTTTCCATCACTAATAAGACATATCTTTTTGATAAAAGTAGACACAGACATAAATAAAACTATACATTTATTAAATTATCATTTTATTAATAAATAAAAAAATACAAACGAAATACATAATCTTGAAGTTGAATTTTTATATGCTCATTAATTTTACATATAAGACGCTACTGAAATGAAGGGTCAATCTAACCTATATTTTAATTTTTACATAATTTTTTTTATATTTTTATTTAAAATTTTTGTCGTTATTATCATAAAAAACGAATTCCTTATTTACGTAAAATGATTCCTTTTTCGGATTTCCTTTACTTTGTGTAATGTTAATATTGGCATTTTTCCGCTTATTATAAACCTGTTTTTTACATGAAAAATTTAGAAAGATTAACAAATTTTCGCTAGAAATGATTGCATTTATTGATAAATACAATATTTACTTAATCAAATATTATATTTACGGTGTACTACGTTTACTATTTTTTTTTTTAATTTAATTTTTTGTAGGAGTGGATGTTTAGTGCTTATTTACACGTGTTCTAGTGTATATTTACTCTTTTGTTTTTATTTTTTGTGGTAAATTCAAAAGAATCTACCACATATTCATTCTAACATATCATATTATATTATATCTTGTCTCTCTCTTAAGAAATAGTCTCCATCCATATTCTTCTATATCAATGCATCGACATAATTAAACAGTTTAGCTGACAAATACCTAATCATCGAATTGAATTCAAATTTTTCTATAATGCTTAAGAAAATGTCGATACCTAATTGAATTACATGATAGACCAAGTGGTCGGAAAACAACATTTCATATTACACGACCTAATGCTGTTTCAGTTAACGGTGAATATGATTTTACGCGACAAGAATTGGATTTAAAATTCTAGAATTGCTTTCAAACTTTTCAGTAATGCTTAAGCAAGTATCGATATTTATCCGAATTCTATGGTCGGCTAATTGGTTAGAAAACAACATTTCGTATTACACGACCTAATGTTATTCTAATTAATGGCGAAAATGATTCCAGGCTACAATCATTCTATTTAAAATTAAAGAATTGCTTCTAAACATTTCTTTAGTGCTTAAAAAAGTGTCGATGTTTATCTGGATTTCATGGTCGGCGTAGTGGTCGGAAAACAACATTTCATATTACATGACCTAATATTATTTTAACTAACGGTGAAAATGTTTCTAGTCTATAAGAATTTTATTTAAAATGAAAAAAATTGCTTTTGGACATTTCTGTTATGCTTAATAATAGCGGGTTTACATTTGCAATGATTTGCTGGTGCCACTTTTAAGTTTGCATGTCTGTAAAGTTTACACTACTTGCACGTCCGTTTACACATGATTTGCATGGTATATAATTTGGTAAGTACTGCGCAGGTCACAAATGGCTGAATTGGATAAATAACTGTCATATATAGCTCTCATTTGTATCTAAATGTAAAGCAAACAATGAATTAGGAGGAAAAAAAATCATAATTGGTACCTAAAAATGATATTCAAACCTGAATAAACGCGTAAAAATGACATTTAATTATTTTTAAAATAATACTGGCGCCAATACAAGTTTACATTTGCATGTTTTAATTTTAGTGGCGCATGAATCATTACTGGCGCCAGAAAAGTTAGAACATTGCTAACTTTTTTCATCTGTGCATGCACTGATCTTCCTTGCACGCCAGTAGATGTTTACACGTCCATTTTGCTTTTACTGGCGCGCCACTTTCTGTTGGCGCCAGCAAATCATTGTAAATATAAACCCCGTATAAGAAAGTGTCGATATTTATCCAGATTCCATTGTTGGCAAAATGATCGGAAAATCTTATTTCGTATTAAATGTAAATATAATTTATTAACCTGATAATCGTTATAATATCTGATTCTCTATGTAACCGATCCGTATGCACGAAATTATCCGCGATTGTATCGGGCCCTGACTGAAAAAATGTTGAAAAACGCATTTCTTTTTTTAAAATTTTAACATAGTTATGGGTTTTGGTTGGGGTACCTACAGAAGATTGTAAGCGCGAGAACCGGATAAATAACTAATGTTTATTGTTGTCTCTATGTGTATCTATTGAACTATAAAACACATCCATAATTTAATGTTTTTCCGGGCAGTGGAGAAAATTCGTGATTTTTACTTTGTGATTAAAAATGCCTTCATGTTTGCAAATATGGGGTAAAACTGCGCAAGTTTTGTAGTTCATTCGCTAGTTCGTGTACAGAATTTTAATTTTTCCAGTGCGTGTTAAGATTTGTACGTTCAATTTCGATAACAAAACTAATTATCAAAAATTTTCGGGGGTGTAATGCAAAAATTTACTCTCATTTCAAAACTCAAATTAATTTCAAGTAGTTTTTGTTTGATCATTTAAATTGGTAAATGGAAATATTGGGCGGTTTTTTTTCAAAAATAAAATGCTAAAATATCCTTTTATTGTTTACACCGTACAGAGGAAAATTTAATTAAATCGACATAAAAATTCATTATCCTTATAAAATACAAGTGTAAAGTGTTCATAATTTATTTACATGTGCGTTTATAACATATCCAAAGGGATTTAAAACTTAACCGAAGGGAGATTCGTAGATATCCCAAAGGAACACTTGTTTTTATGTTCGATAATGTACCTATATGTATGTATGTTAGATATCAATATGCGCATGTATATGTACTTTATAATATGTGTATAAGCTAAGTGACATGACACCCTAATTTATTATTATAATTTTCAATTTACGAAATAAAATGAATTTAATACTATATAATTTTGAAAAGCTGTTTCGGGTTATTTCTCTATTTCTTTGTATAATGTTTTCTACTACCAAAAACTTTCAGTCATTATCGAATCATACAATTTCGTTCTTATTTTGTTCATTAAAGGGAAATTTTTAGACGAAGCTAAAGTAGCATTATAAAATAATTGTACAAAAAGGTTGATTTTGTGGACTGATGTATAAGAAGGTTTCAATAACAATATTAGTATGGGATAAAATAATAAGTTAGGAATGAAATTTGAGTGTTTCACTGCAAAATTTAAATTAAAATTTTGTTAAAATTAGCGTTAATAGCAATGATAGAAACATTGGTAGATACATTCTACTGCCGAAAAAATCGAAACTTTAATTTCATTGAAAAGAGCTTTTTGTATGTAAATTTTAATTCTGATTAAAAATATGCAATTTTAAGTTTCCAATCGAAATTTTTGTCGGAACTATTTTGTTTTACGATTTTGGCGAGCTAAATTATATATATATATATATATATATATATATATATATATATATATATATATATATATATATATATATATATATATATATATATATATATATATATATATATAAAAATAACGCAAGGTGAAATTTGACATCAAAATTATAAGGCTGTTTTCTAATATCCTGCATAACATAGCGAATTTCTAGTTACAAAAGTAACTTTATCTTGGAAACCTATTTACATAGGATAATAGTTCAAAGTCTACCTTATGCGATTTTTTCCGTTCTTTACAATAATTTAAAGAAAATTTTTAAAAAAGTTTCGCAGTTTTGCAAATTTTAGCAAAAATTCAATTATTCTAACGAAAGTTGTTGATTTTTATCCAAAATCGGTTTACATAGTACCTATAATGGGTCAACTTTATACAGGACGTAAAACAAATAACTCTCGTCTTTTTGTGGGGTGACTCATAGCACCCTGTAGACACTAAAACCGCAGGAATTTTTTCGGAATTAACAGTCGCATCACCCCTCAAAAGGATAAGAGTTATTTCCCTTACACCCTGAGGAGAGTTATTTGTTTTGCACCCTGTACAATTTTAAAGTTTTTTCCATTGTATAAAGATAAATGTCGAAATAGGTACTTCTGAATTTTGGAAAATTTTGGCGAAAAACTAATTTTTGCCAAATAGTATCCAAACTACCCAGTTTCGGGTATCGAACGTGCCTGGTTAACGAACTCATTCAAGATGTTCGTACTTCCAAAGCTTTCTTCAAATTTTGTAAAACAAAATGTTTTGTTTTAGAGTGATCGTGCGGACACATGTACACAGCAAAAAATTTGTGTTCTGCGTAAAAAAAACTAGTGGTTAAAATTTTTGTGTTAAATAAGTAACACAACCCTACGTTAATGTAACATTTCGTGTTTGTGTTAAATGAAAATATTAACACAAATTTGGATTTAACAGAATAAAAATGTTAACCTGTTTTGTACAACAAAGAAGTAACATAATATTTGTGTAGAGCAAAATAATGTTGTAAGTAAGTAAATTAGATTAGAATATATATCTACCAAAATATATATAATAAAAAAGATGAGAGTTGTTCATATTATTAAACAAAACCGAAAAATTATAAGTTTTTTTCAGTTATTGACGAATATAGTTTTATTAAACGTTTAAAAATGAAACAATTTTCTTACATTTTAAGGTTATTTTGTTACAGATTCAGTTACAAAAAATCATGTAAGCTTACTTACATGTAAGATTGTATATTGTATAATACAATCTCAAATAAGCTTACATGATTTTTTTTAACTGAATCTGTAACAAAATAACCTTAAAATGTAAGAAAATTGTTTCACTTTTAAACGTTTATTAAAACTATATTCGTCAATAACTGAAAAAACCTACAATTTTTCGGTTTTGTTTAATAATTAGAACTACCCTCATCTTTTTTAAAGTATATATTTTCGTAGATATATATGGACACAAGTAAGATTTGTTACAAAGAACTGACTTACTTTGCGTTCTTTGAGTCTCATTTATAATAATATATGAACAAAATCGCTGTAATTTTTGACGGCTTTCAAATATCTTAAGCTTCAGTAGAATTAAAATATTGAATAACAAAGTTTAACAACTAACTCTGATAAATCTGAAAAACTAACACAAAATGTATTTTCTCTTGTGTGTTAAATCATTGACACAAATCTTGTGTATAGATTTGACACATAGCTTTGTGTTAAAATAACACAAAAAATTGAGTGGACCGTTCTGGACATGTGAAGTGTGTTAATTTTAATACAAATTTTTTCACTGTGTATACATACAGATAAATAAATTTTGGTATGTGTTATTTTCGCATTTTACGGACCTTAAAACAAATTTTCTATCACAGTTTCGGGCGCAAGTCTTACCACGACATTTGCGGTAGTAATTTAATGTCCCTTCGGAAATTTGCTAAAACTAAATATTGATAAAAATATTTCTATAGACGTTACATTTAAAAATCCGCAAGTATTTAAAAGTATTGATAATATCCGAATTATTGTCAATAATATTGTACCTATGTGCAACCTATATAGATTTCAACGATTTCAATATTTTTTTCGTATAGTTTGATCAGTTCATACTGCAGATATTCAGGTATACACTTTGTGGGTATTCGAAAGAGATCATTTTTTTTAAAATAGCAGCAATCAGTTTTTTTCGAGAATTTTTGGGGGTGTACTTTAGGAATCTCTGTTATGGAGAAAAAGTGTACCTACCTACAAAATCACTCTTTCGACTAAGGTAGCGGTTACACTGGATACGAATTCATCCGAATATTCATTCGTACGAATTCATACGAGTTTATACGAATTAAACAAATGCATACATTTAGGCATGCGTGCTTAGAATGCGAGCTCGTACGACTTTTTGATACGACTAAAATATTTTGTTTTTTGATGCGAATTCGTATGAAAAAATGCAATGGATATAGAAAAAATAATTATTTTTGTTGAAGAAAGGCAGTCTTTAAGGGATCAAAAACATAAATATTATCATAATAGAAAGTTAAATAAAAAATTGTGGAATAAGGTGGCAGAGGAAATGTTTAGATGATTTTTTAATTAAATATATTACGATATAATAAAACTAACCTAACCTAACAAAAACATTTTAAGTATGTGTAATGAAAAATTAACTAACTAAATATTGAAGCTGAAATTCAGTTGATTTTAAAATGTAATTGAATGTGACTTGCGACATGTTCAAGTATTCTAAAAATTTCTGTATACGTCTTGAAAAATTTCCTCAAAGTAATTCCAGAACTCAGCTCTTTTTGCTCTATGTGAATAATAAATAATCGTTTACCCAGAATTGTTTGTTTTCTATAATTAGAAATTTTGAAAACGGTGATTCTAATAAATAAGATTCGGTAACTGGATCCATTGTTTAATATCATGCAATATGTACTAACGGTTTTCAATTTAAATTTAAATACGAATTCCTATTACGATTCCGTATCCAATGTAACCACACAGTCGTACGAATGAATTTCGTACGAGCTCGTACGAATCAATTTTCGTATGAATTCGTATCCAATGTAACGGCAGCCTAATGGGATTGAGAATTAACATTTTGAAAATATTTTTAATCAAGATTTTGAAGCAAAATTAATAGTGACGCTTTAATTAAGTTGAAATTAAAAATAATTTTTCGGTTGAAAATCTCAAGAATAGCCAGCCATTCAGTCACCATTTAAATAAACTAAATCGAAAAAAAAAACTTCGAAAAAAATTCGAAATAAACAAATCATATCTATAAGCAAAAATATTTGCTCTGTATCTAAAACTATTCAAACATCATTCCTAATAGTTTTACATACGTTCGTACAATGATAACAAACAAGCCGTTAGTGGCCAGCAATGAAGTCCTGTTTGTCCTGGTAAATAGAGCTAGAGCATGCATGTCAAGTGTTATCCTTTTGAACGTCTAAATCCTTATTTATCCATCATCATATATTCTATACATCAAGTAACCACCACTAAGACATCATCGCATATTGTCGTGTAATGGTCCTTTCTTCGAAGATGATCTCCTTTCAGCAAAATAAAAATAAAAAGGAGGAAGAAAAGAGGAAATGACAGGATAAAATGGTATTTGAAATTGTATGTTTGAATAGCCAGGACAAATGGTGTGTGGTTATGGCAATGCAAATACACGGATAAATGTTTAAATCGTTTTCATTCCTTGAAAAATTCCTTTCGTCAAATCCTTTTTTTCTTGTTTGTATGTGGAAGTGTATTTGGTGAATGCATTACTACTTATATTTGTATTTTAGTTTTAGTTTTAAAATAAAATATTGTATCATTAATAGTGAATTAAATTCTATAAAAACAGATAACAAATTTTAATCACAGAAGCAAAGGTTATGGTAGAAATATTATGCGAAAAAGATTCCTTACTTATAACATTTATTTAAATACTAGCCGTATACCCGATGGGATTTCCCATCGACAACATCTTTTTATTAGGTACTCACTTTCTGCTCACTTTTAATGTTTTTCAGAAGCCTAAATCAGTATCCACGTTTCTAAGTTCGAAAATGACGAACTTCCCATACGAACTTTCATTTTCTGTTTTAACGCCTTAGGAAATAAATTTCCAGAAACGTTTACCCAACTGATTTTTATTTATAAATAGAAGCCTAAACGCCAATTTTCATATCTGCTGTGCTAAATTTCATCCTTCTAAACCCTACAGTTTAGGCTGTGCGGTGTCTGTCAGTTAGTGTTAAAGACTTATTCAATAATATATTATTTATTTTAGTAGCCATAATAACATATTTTTATTTACCACTAACTACAAAAATAACGAATTTACATACAAATTTTCATCCCCTATTAAACCCACTTAGGGGACGAATTTTCAAAAATCCTTTCTTAGTGCTCATCTACGTTACATAGGGAACTCCTATGCAAAATTTCATTCTTCTAAACCCAACGGTTTAGGCTGTGCGTTGTCTGTCAGTCAGTGTTAGAAATTTATTAAGTAAATTTTTCTCGAATAATGTTTAAAAAAATTCTACAACTCCTATAATTTTTTTTCTTTAACATTCTATAGTAGTCCTTGGGAAAATTTTTTCCTACTTCCAAATTTAACCCCCTTAAATGAATTTCCTGAATTGGGTCGCCATACTTTGTCTCTACACTAATTGCTTACATCAAATAGTGCTAGACAAAATCCCCTGTAACAAGTGGATGGAGGGACGGACATCGAAGTGATTTTTGGGAGTGGACGGATGGACACAGAAATAAGTTTTGGACGGTTTTTTTCAGGACCACCCTGTATAGCTGTTGTATTACAAGATAATTTTAATATTTTAGAATATTTATATAAAATCCAGTTACGTTAAGACGTTTTTTATGATGTGAAAAAGGGGTGAAGGAAGTCATTAGTTGGAGTTTGGATCTGAAAATATCCACCTGCAACAGTCTTTTTAAGAGACGGCTTCTTCTTCTTCTTCTTCTTTATATTGATTTTAACATTTTAGCGAATTTCCAGAATGGAATTCAGCTATTACAGCCACTGTGTGTGAGTTTTTCGAGAGTTGCCATTTTTATTATAGCCAAACCGCTGATTTAATCGAAAAATTGTTCAAATAAGAGTTGTAGATATCGACGGGGGCAACTGATTGCTATAGTCAAGAGATTTATAGCTTTTATGGCTTTCGAGCTATGATACAAACTTATAGATTTTTAAATGAGACTATATATTAATTTTTCGATAAAACTGATCTAATTAACAACATAAATGAGCAAAAAAATTTTTTTACCCAAGTTTAATTTTTTAATTTTTCTTTAATTTATCAGTTAGGTGGTAAAAATATGCATATGTACTTGAGGCTACTTCAATCGATAGTGTTTTTCTTGGTTACATTTCCATTACATCCAAGAAAAGAACCTTTCCCATTACCATTTCTATTATAAAAATTTGGTTGTAATAGAAATGGCAACTCTCAAAAAACTCACATGGTATATATATATATATATATATATATATATATATATATATATATATATATATATATATACATATATATATATATATACATATATATATATATATATATATATATATATATATATATATATATATATATATATATATATATATATATATATATATATATATATATATGTGTGTGTGTCCGCGCGATAACTCTCGAACAAAGTATCCAATTTTTACGAAATTTGGTGAAAATATTGGAAAAGTTGACCCTTGGATGAATTCGTCAGCCAGACACGTCGGATGCTAGGAACATGGTTTTTGCTCTTGTAAAAACTTAGTTTCTTGTCAAAATTTCCACTAATTCAAAAATTTTTGTAAAATTTCTTTATGTCATTGGAAAGAGGGGAAAACTCAGATAGAAACGGTCTTTAAACTATTATTCTAAGGCAACTAGTTTCCGAGAAAACTAACTTTTATAAACGGAAATTCGCTATGTTATGCAGGATGCTGCGACAGGGGTATTTAATCGTTCGAGTATTGAATCTTGATCTAGTGTATTCTTGGTATTTTAACCCACTTGGGAACTTGGATGACTTCTGATGTAAAATTTATGCAGTTAAAACTTATATAGTAAAAGTTCTATAGCGTTAACCGCAGGTTTCAAAAAACTCGACCAAAAACGATTCTTAGACTTGACAAAAAACGAAAACTTAAAACTACTTCGCTGCGCTCCATTTTCAGCACTAATGTTGCAGAACACGTCACCCTTATATTAGCTACAGATATGCTGCTATTTACAGCATATCGGCGATGTGAACTCACATGATTTTACCCATTCAAAAAGCGTCCAACAGTCGGGCAAATACAATGTGTAAATGTATAAAATGTCGTACTCGTAGCTACAAATGTACTGTTAATATTAGCATGTCGGTGACGCAAAAACATAAAATTTTCCCTATCAGAAATCGGTCAACGTGCCTAAAAAGTTTTCACTTTAAAAAGATTCTAACTTAAAACTTAAAAATAAATGGCCCAGTAATTAACCCTTAATAAATCAAAAAAATTTTCTGATTAAATTTTGACCTATTCCTAACTTCAATGATTTATTGACTCAAATTAAATCAAAAATACCTATCTATAAATTTCTACGCTTTTTTTTCCTTCTCGTTCGTTGGTACCTAAATTAATTAATATTGTAGAAAAAAGGACCGCTTTACAAATTAAAATTATAAATAACCCATAAGTAAGTGAATAATAATAATAATGACCAGTGGTCCCTCGGGAAGTTGGCAACATTGTGTGTACAAAAACACCCTCAGTTACATACTTATATTTGTATCTTATAAGGGGATAGATTTATTTATTCATTTGTAACATGTTTGATAATTAATTTAGGGGTTGTAAATGTTACTAAATGTTACAATAATTTTACCCTGTGTATATTTTGAATGTGGCTTATGTAGGCATGTATGTATGTTTATAAAAAAAACCAAATTGATACATATAA
Organism: Brachynemurus nebulosus; assembly: GCA_035578155.1. NCBI lineage: Eukaryota > Metazoa > Arthropoda > Insecta > Neuroptera > Myrmeleontidae > Brachynemurus > Brachynemurus nebulosus. The sequence continues at coordinate 64,852,014 of JAPWDM010000002.1, forward strand.
CGATGTATGTGTGACTTGAACCGTTTTTGTAAAAAGGATTTTATTTTTTGATTTATTGTTTTAAATGTAATTTTCTTTTGTGGTTGATAAACTGATCTAATATTGCGTTTTGAAAGGACCGTGAAAAGTTGAACAAAATTTTTTAACTAGTTTTTCTGAATTTAGTTAGAATCTAAAAACTGGAGAGTGCACAGAGAGAAAATCCATATAAAAATTACTGTGCCCAGCACTACAATCGACGTGTAAAAGGCGAACATATTCAATTTTGTACGGTAAAAATATAAAAATTATAATTAATCATGTTTTTTTCGTAATATTAGCTCCGTAAAATTTGTAAAACAGCACAGTAAAAAGTTCCATTGCCGACAGTTTAATTGTTTTTCTTACAAAAATTACCATGCTGTCTTAAAATAGACGAAAAGTAGAAAAGAATAAAAGAAGCTAATAGTAGAAAGAAAGAAAGAGAAGGTAGCAACGCTGTCACATAGCGAGGCAAGCTGCAGAAAGTATCAACACAATCATATATGAAGGTCACATAGCAGAACTGGTGGTGTTGCAAGTAGCTGGTCAGTTGGTGTGGTGTCGTGTGCTGTCGAAGCAGTGTTCATTAGAATGTCTTGACGGATGGTCATCGTTTAATTCATCATTTTGTTACTCCACTATCTTCAGTATTAGAATATATTGTTGCCAATCATATTTGTATGGATCATAAAACACCCAAGGTAGGAAATTTTTCTTGAAAATCGGAACTTTTTTGGGAGGAAGCCGTCATTTTGTCAAAAATCAAAATTTTGACTATTTCTTCGATAAATACCTTCGATTAAATCATGTATCCACTAAAAAATTTTCTTTGAATCTTTCATTTTAGATAAGCCAAACCAGAGATATGTTACTCACCGCCGGACACTTTTTTTTGAAGGACCTCCAGGAGATCATCTACAGGAGCAGTAAAATATTGTATTTTAAAAAAAAGGACTATGTGATTTCAAAATATAAGAAATAATTACCTATATATGTTTTCCATAGATTTATTGAATAAAAGGTTCCATCAGAAAAAAACGCGTTTTTTTGGGCTTGCAACTAGGTATAACCCCATAAGGAGTCAAATGAAACCAGACTAACTCAAACACAACGCTGTACGAAGCCAACCATATAAAGCGTAGAGCACCAGTAGGATATACAAACATAGCTTTCTCTCTGTCCAGTTACCATCGGTAACGGGGCGGTCCAATCTGATTTATAATAAATTACGTACTGTACAACAGACCTGTGGTCGCTGCCGAACCTTCGAATCTATTTGCCTAGCGCACAAAGAGCGACCTACATTTTTACATTTTGTTATAATAATCATTAACATGTTAAAAACGTACTATTCTGTAGAAGAAAATTTGAATCAGAGCACCAAAAAGTAAACCGCTTTAAGCTTTCAAATTCTGTTTTTAAAATAATCGTCATACTATTTTTGTCTGAGATCCAGCCTCTTGAAGAAAGGGGCTACAACTTTCAAAATGTTTTTGGTGAGTATAGTTTTATATATTCACATTCAGAAGTGCCATACAAGTTGTACTGCTTCAGAAGAGTTGACTCTTGTTTTTTATTTAAGAAATTATGCTCATTGCTTTCAACATATCCAATAAAATAATTTGATTGTCAACATTTCTATTAATTTTCTGTTTTTAAAAGACAATATTGAAAAATTTATTTTATTATACATTCATAAAGTAACCCCATCAAAAATATAAAATAAATCTTAACACAGAGGACAGAATTCCACAATTTTATTTTGAAGTCGATTGACAAGATTTAAATTTTTATTTGTATTTAGTACTTCTGTTACTGCGAAGTACTTAAAAAAAAAGTGTGACCAAATTGGTATTATTGAATTTCAAGATTAAACAAATAATGCTTTCAGTAAATATTTTCTAATAATATTTATTTAAAAGCAAAATTAGTGTTTGAGAAAAGGTGTGAATTGAAATCTTTTTAAGAAACAAAAAAAAAAATCAAGGATCTTTTATTTGTAATTTTAAGAAATTAAATAAAAAAATTGTCTTAATTCTCAAGTTACATTCATGTCATTTGAATTTGACCTTGCTGCGTTTAGTCTTGACATGAGACTCCACCCATTTTTGCAAGAATTAAATTTAAATTTGATTTAAACGCGCCCACAACCGTATTGTTTTAAATTTTTGAAAAATAGTTTATGGATCAGTTTAAATTTTTCAAATATGTGGTTTGGCCTCTTCAGCTCTTTGTCTTTACTCCCGATTGTCTTTAATTTTAAAGAGTACCATTCCGTCAATCTAAAGTTTTTCCTCATACTAGAGTTTCATTAAAATTGAGAATTGACAATTGACACCCAAATTTTTTTAACATGCATGTTTAATAATAAAAGAATTTTCTTGTTAAATTTTACTTCTAAGATCATTAAAGCAGTGGAAACATTGTGACCATTTTTCAAATATGAAAATTTTTACCTCTAAAATGATCTCTTGGAAAACTAGAATTTTGGCAAATTTTTGCAAAAAAAAAAATTATTTTGTTGAGGTTTCGATGTTTCGTTCGAGAGTTATTGTGCAGACATATATACATAGGTACATGTTTCTCTCTCTCTTTAATTTTAGTGATTTTAATATTATTTTCCAGACACTTCAAAACGAACTTTTGCAATAGTCTTACCATGACATCTTCGATAATAGCTCAATTTGAGTTCGGTAATTCGCCAAAACCTAGGCAATCAGTCTTTTCGTAATTTCCGTAGTTATATAGCTAATAAAATTAAAGAGAGTTAAGAAAGAAAAAGTTCGCCCTATCTGGTTGCAAACATGACATTAATCCAGCTTTCTATATATAGACCGAATCCAGCTTTCTATAAAAAAAAAAAAGGTAGTTCACGCAATAATGAGTATTAAATATAAAATTTTGAAAATACGTTTCTTTATATATATTTTATAATATCTCGGAACTACATTTTTGGAACTGGTGAACACGATAACTCAAAAACTATTCGATGGATCCTTTTTTAAAAATTTTTTATTTTAAAGAAAATTCAATTCTTCGGCACCTCTACCTAAGTTCGATAAATTTTAAATATTTTTTTATTTTTAAATTTACTTTAAAGAGCGAAAAATAAGATAAAAATCGTAATCAAAAGTTCAAACATCCGCCCTTTTCTTTTCCTTCCAGCAATTTATTGATATTATAGGTAGAGGTGCCGGTACTCTTCATATATTTTATAAATCTTTTTTGTTTTTGGATTTCGGTGGATTATTACGGGCGCTAGGATGTCCACCAACAAGGCATTGGATTTTCGGATCGTCACACTGCACTATCTATAAAATGGACACTTTTTTATATTTTTGTGTAGTTTAATACTTAATAAATATGTGCACAAAATTTGAAATTGATATTTACTTCCGTTCTTGAGAAAAAGATTCTAGAAAAAGACATAAGTTTTAAGGACTCTCGAGTAAACCTCCCCTTAATAATATAAATAAGACACAAAATTTAAGTTAAGATACAGTTTAAACTCAAGATCACTTTTAAAGGTTAGATAAGAGTCTGTTACGTGTACAAGGAAGCTGTATGTCACTCACCATTGGCCATGTATTTTAGTTTATTTTGAAACCATGAGAGAATACAAATTCTTGTTTACCAAACTTACCAAAAATTCTTAATTTAATAAATACCTAGATACACTTAGATTGTCCCTACGAACACTTAGCCGATAATTACATGGAACAAAACACGTAATACCAACCTTATCCAAATAAATATTACATCTACATTTGTATAGTTACATTTACGTTACATAATGTGTTACAACAGTCAGTGTTACCACCACTACCACCATTGAAATCGACAAGTAAGTATGTATAAAATGAGAAACTGAAAATGACAGCCGTTAAACGTTCTTTTATAAGTTATAATTGAATAATGATTATATTCGCGCTAGTTGGGGGCAATGTCACACTGATAAACTGTCGTATACACAATTTGGTGTCGTCAATACATGATCGTGATAATGTGACGCGAGCGACACCTTCATCGTGCCACCACCACAACCTACATATTACATATACCTACAAGAAATCTACATGTAATGACAGACAATTCAATCTATATAGAAATACAATCTAATTTAATTTACTAGCGAAAAAAAAGAAACTATTGAAGAAAAAGAATCGGCTGCTGTACACAGGGCCGGACCTACAATTATCATGAGGGGGCAAACTTTGACTGTACAATATATTTTGTGTTGTTCCCGAATTGTGTCTCAAAACATAAATACGTTCTCTTATTTATTTTTTCAAAGTTTTTTTTCTCTGGTATGACTAAAAATAATTTTCTATTGTGGCTTAGAAGTATCCAAAAATATTATGCCACGCCTTATTTTGGAAAAGACACCACTTTTAATCTTGTGACAAACTTAAAAAGTCGGGTATCTACAAATTTCTATGTCGGGCAAACTGGTAGAAATTTCGAGACGCAGAGAGCAAAGCATTTCAGATCTTTCAGAATTAGAAAATTCAGTTCAACTTTCCAGAAAGGGACATGACAGTCTTGCACGAGGAAAGTAGCAGCAATAGAATTCAGTAAAAATAATTCAGATTAATTTCTAAACGGTTATACAGATATTTACAATTCAGTTTTATTTTTTCATATTATAATTTATTTATCATAATTTTGTATGCGAATCTGGTAATAAATGTTTATCTGGTAATGTCTGGTTTATCATAATTTTGTATGCGAATCTGGTACTAAAAACTTAGTAATCTGGTTTGTTATTTTAAAAATGTTGCTTATTTGGTGTGTATTTTGTCACGTGTGTAAAACCCTTTTTCAAACTTGTTTTCCCAAAATTCCACCACTAAAATTATATAGTAATTAAGTAATATATAAAGCTTGCAGACGATATAGTTTTTATTTTGTTTGAAAATGAGCCATTAAGCTTGAAACAATTGTCACAATTAATAAATAAACATGGTTTTTCGTTCTGTTAAAGACGTTCGAGCTCGTCCACAAAACACTACAGAATAATGTTATGCAGCTACCACAAAACACTATATACCTGAAAGAAAATGAACTGAGAGATGCACAGAAACGCATTTTAAAATCGGTCAGTCTAAGTCATTTTGAAGGCAAGGTCGTCATCTATCAAATACATATGTCTTATGAACCATAAGCCAGAGAGATGATTTATTTTACCCACTCCACCTGCGCAAACAAAGACAGGTCTCTTACTTCAAAATCTTTTAGCTATACCTGTATGTTATGCATACAGAGCTTGTGCTTGTGCATGTGTCATATCGTCATATATGATGTGTCGTGTATATGAGTGATTGCTATACGTACCACCAATGTACTGATCTATGACATCAATGCATACACAGTTGTTGATTGAAATTTAGTAGTCTGATTTGACCTTGTATGTCGTGTACACATCAAAATCTACTCGAATATTAATTTGAATAATTAATATTTCATTTTAACGTCCGTCAACACGATTTTTTTTGTGCAATTATATAAATTGCATATTTAAAAGAATATTTTTAAACATTTTTTATTATGGTATCTACTCTTATAATATACCTACTTACTATAATTTTTAAAATGAAAAAATGCTGTTTAGAATATTTTTTCCTAATAGCTTTGTGTTAAAAATTTGATTTTTAATCGTCAATTACTTTAAGAAATTATCTATGAAGGCCTTAAAATCTTTGAGGGAAGATAACTATGTAATTAAACTTGTCAATTCTCTAAAATTAAAATTTTTAACTACTATTAGGTTTGACGCACGAACGTCCTTAAGTTCTTTTGAGATCTATAACTGGCGAACTGAAATCAAACAAATAGTAGAATTGGTATAAATTCCTGTCTTTTATTTATATCAATTTTAATCAAAATTTTATTACTAGAAAATTCTCAAACTTAACAAACATTAATTTAAATATAATTTCATATTCATGTCAACTCTCGTAAATTCTAATAGTATTTTATACTCTAGGTACCTACTCGGTGTATTATATATCGGTGTATCCTAGGCATACATACCTGAGCTCTATCTATGCCTACTACATATGAATATTTGTCCCGCTATACTGTAGTATACCCAGTCTAGCATATAGAATGGTTTATCTTCAGTTAATTGCATCAGCCATAACGGAAAATCAAATAATTAGAATTAGGGAAATATTATGAGCGCCAACAAAGTTATGCTTATAATTTTATTACAAAATATTGTGTTACATACATAATTTTACATTTTCGTATTGTATATTGTATATGTACAGGCTGAATCGAAAGTTCTTAGTCTACTCTAAATGTAAAGTGTAAATCTTTTTGTTTCATCTGTGTCCAGATTTTGTCTTATCAGGCCATAATTTTTTCTGAAAAAAAGTTCCATCTGAAAATAGAAGAAAAGAATAAAAAACCCAGGTAGGGTCATGGTGGAGGTGTTGTGAAAATTTTGTTGGAAGGACAGATTTTGAAAATTGTGTTGACACCCGAGTAGTATCTTAAAAAAAACTTTTTTTTTGAAAATTTATAACTCAAAGGACTCTAAAAACAAGAACTGAGAGACTATAAGTCATTCCCTCTATTTTTTCCAAACTATAATACACCTTTTTTATCAGTGTAATTTTTGTAAAATCGTTATAATTTGTGGACTGCTTCAAGTAATACTTATTCACATTACTGATTTTGCTCTCGGTCCCCGCAAGGGGGTGGCAGGGGAAAGACATATTTCAAGTTACCCCATCTACTGAGATGTTATTCTGAAAAAGCCGGTTGCCGAATGGAAGTAAAAAAATTGCATTTAAGCTGTAAAATAAATTTTGTCCTTAAAATAAATGGAACCCTTTGTTATACCTCTCGCCTTAGTTTAATTGATTTTCGTAAACAAGGTCCGGAGAAAATTGAAAAAAGTCAAAATGTGTAGTTTTTCCGAGAAGTTATAGAAGACGGTAACTCCAAATATATTGACCAAAGTGTATCAAAATTTTGCTGCTTTTGATGTCTCTTGTACAGACTTATTTTGAGCCTGGTTTCTTGTTTTTCAGGGTCCAGATCTGTAGAAGACCGCATATTTTCAAATTGGTGTAATTATCATACTTTTCCTTCCTACAGCTATAGCTTCGCTGTACCTATAGTCTATATCAGTGTTTTTCAACTTGTGCGACCATCTCGGGAGTCGCCTTTTTAAGGGGGTCGCAGTTACTTTAACAATAAAACTACTCTAGTTCAATATATAATTTTAATAAAAAAGGTTAATTAAAGGTTACATTAATGTGGTGGTTTCATACTTTCGCTTGATAAAATTTCATTACTCTCATTGGAACTTGAAGTTGACGGTTGTGCATGTCTTTCCAGAAACTCATCCATTTTCAATAGTTACAATGAGCACAGAATTTTGGATATTAGGCAATAAAAGACAGTGAGCAGCTACTAAACAAACAACAAGTCAATTCAATAAATTTAAACACAATTCAAAGCGAATTCACAATTCAAAGGATTCAAAAGAGTCATTCTTTGCTCGCCTGATGCTCCACGGTCCTTCGATGTTGATATAAAAATATGCCTGTTTAAAGTCCTTTGTTACGTATTTAAAGACGTTCGAGCGCGTCCACAAAACACTACAGAATAATGTTATGTAGCTACCACAAAACACTATACCTGTATGTTATGCATACAGAAGCTTGTGCTTGTTCATGTGTCATATCGTCCATATAATGTGTCGTGTATATAGGTGATTGCTTTACGTATCACTTATGTACGGATCTGTGATATCAATGAATACACAGTTATTGATTGAAATTTAGTAGTCTGATTTGACCTTGTATGGATATTATGTACGTGTACACATCAAAATCTACCCGAATATTAATTTCAATAATTAATATTTCATTTTAACGTTCGTCAACACGATTTTTTTTTGTGCAATTATATAAATTGAATATTTCAAAGAATATTTTTAAACATTTTTTATTATGGTATCTACTCTTATAATATATTTACTATAATTTTTAAAATGGAAAAATGCTGTTTAGAATGTTTTTTCCTAATGGCTCTTTGTTAAAAATTTGATTTTTAATCATCAATTATTTTAAGAAATGATCTATGAAGGCTTTAAAATTTTTGAGGGAAGATAACTATGTAATTGAACTTGTCAATTCTCTAAAATTAAAATTTTTATCTACTTTTAGGTTTGACGCACGAACGTCCTTAATTGACACCTATACTGAAAATAATCAATAATGATGAACGGATCCGATATTTATAACATGAAATAAAATAAAAGTTAGAAATAGCAGAGAGTAGAGGTCTTGAAATATTTTTCCGCACTAGGAGGGTCACGCCATGAAAAAGGTTGAAAAACACTACTCTATATGAACGAGAAAGTAACAGAATTTACTGATCACCATGTATACACTAAATATATAATTATAAATATGTATATACACACATATACAACTATAAAGTACACCTTTATAAATTATAAATATTATTGTATACCTCGGAGTATTTAGTAACACAATGTAATGAAGTAATTATTAATTTTAACATTACCGTTGTTATATACCCGTACCAGGCTCATCTGCGACGTTGTCGTCAACATCCACCTTCAATACCCACCACCCATTACATTTCACCCATTCGGTTCGTTTTATCTAACATTTCGTACATCCACTCTCTATCTTTATTTATTTGCTGTAGGTTGAAGTGAAACGAATATATCGAGTGAAAACAGTTGAATACATATTAGCATACGGCTTTTGTTATTAAACGTGTGCATATTGTAGTAGAAATAGTATATACTAACTAGTATACACATACTATATACTGTTTTGTTATATATTTATTATATTGTAAAATTAAATTTCAAATTGAAAAGTTTGTTGTTAAATCGGTGGTACTGTATGTAGAGCAGAGTAAGATTATGTATTGATACAGTGCAATGAAATTAAATCGAATTATAATACCATGTGAGTTTTTTGAGAGTTGCCATTTCTATTACAACCAAATTTTTATGATAGAAATGGTACTGGAAAAAGTTCTTTTCTTGAATGTAATGGAAATGTAAACAAGAAAAACACTATCGGTTGAAGTAGCCCCAAGTACATATGCATATTTTTACCGGCAACTGATAAATTAAAGAAAAATTAAAAAATTAAACATGCATAAAAAAATATTTTTGCTCATTTATGTTGCTAATTAATGCATTAGATGTCTACAACTCTTATTTGAACAATTTTTTGATTAAATCAAAGGTTTGGCTGTAATAAAAATATTTTTCACGGTCTCAACTTCTCGAATTTATCTGTTTTTCCATAAAATTTTTATAACATTCTTCAAGAGGTCTTTTACTAAAGGCGTAGGTAGGTAATTTCAGTGTGCACTACACAAATTTTCAAGAGCCAATGTTCAGATTAATTTTAAAAATTAATGGCGCAATTCTTGCATGCATAACTTAGCCACTATATCAAATAAAACCTTGTTGTTTTAGTTTTCGTGAATTACCTATAGTTTTATAGAATAGATATCTATACATATAATAAAATTGTGACGAGACCATTTCTGTACATGGAATTTTTTTGGAAAATTGTACTGGTACTGTAAATAGTTATCAATGTGGATACCAAAACAGCGATTTTTAGAATTTTTGTCTGTCTGTCTGTTCACGCAAAAACTTTTGGACGGATTTTAATGAAATTTGGTGTGACGATAACTTATTACCTGGGTCAACATCTAAAATACTTTTTACTCCGGGAAAATTTCTCATTCCCACGGGAAAATGGAAAAACCATTTTGAACATGTGCACACATTAGGCAAAAACTATTGGACCGATTTTAATAAAATTTGGTGTGGTGATAACTTATTACCTAAGGCAACATTTAAGATACCTTTTACTCCGGGAAAATGTTCCATTCCTTCCCAGGGGAAAACTGAAAAACCATTATGAGCATGTGCACATATTACGCAAAAACTATGTGATGAAATTTGGTGTGGTGATAACTTATTACTTGGGTCAACATTTAAGATACTTTTTACTCCGGGAAAATTCCTCATTCCCACGGAAAAATAGAAAAACCATTTTGAGCATGTGCATGCATTACACAAAAATTATTATTCTTTGCAAGTTCTGTATAATTACTACACTTAATAATACATATATACTTCTCATTGAGTTTATAACAATGCTTTGCGCGAACGACGTCGCGGGCACAGCTAGTACTAAATATATTAAACTAAAATTTTGATACGATTAGAATTTATTGATCTATAGAAGAGATTCTCCTAGTATGGTCCATTTCACTTAAATTTAACTATGCTTCATCACTTATGAATTTAAATAATTTCCGTTTTCTTGGCTTTATCTCTTTCATTATTGCACTTACGTAAATTTTAAAATAGCTGTTTGTTTAAGAATAGAAGATTGATTTGTTTTGAATATAAGGATTATTTAATTTTTTAACTTTGACTTATGTTCAATTGTATTTGAAACAGGGTATGCTTTGTTCTAATTCTATCTTAGTATGGTAAACTATGACTCTTACATTAACAGTTTAAGGGCATTACACTCTCTTTATGGTGATTTCTCTAAATGTTATAGACGGATAACATAATACATATAATTTTTAGCATTTAGTTTTTTCCTTTATTGTTATTATTATTATTTTTTTTTTGTAATTTTAAGTAATTAGTTGTTTGTGTTTTTTTAAATGTTTTTTTTTATCACTTTATTATTGTGATAATTTTAATTGTTTTTTACTAAGAATATGTGTTCGAACATGTTGAATTATTTCGTAAACCTGTATAAGTATAAAAAGCATCTTTTTTTTAAATTTTAAAGTTTTTTAAAGTGCGTGACCCTTAAGAGATGTACAGTTTATTTTGACCAGATACTACTACATTTTATTCATTTTTAGGCGACAAAACGATTCTTCTCTGTGCAAATGTGGATGGTGACAACTGTACTTATTTATAGTTTAAATAAAATCGTTATACCATTTCCGGGAAAATTTTGTTTTGTAAAATTTATAGTTACTCTCGCTAATTGAAACCTACATACACACGTGCTTATATATATATATATATATCACTATTATTATTATTTTCATTAGTTTTTGTTTATTATTAAATATTAATTAATAAAATATTATATTACGAAATATAAATTGCCACATAAAATCAAAATATAATAGGTAAATATTCGATATATTTTATAGTATTTATATCTGTGTACATAATATAATCTTGTGTATTATGTACTCGGTTGTTGTTTACCAACTAATAAATTTTAATTGATTTGTCTGTACATAATTATTAATTATAAAATTTATTAATGAGAAAATATTTGTTTTAATTAATTAAAATTTTATATTAAAATTGTTTTGCTTTTTTCTGGAAAAATTAAGAACCGTCACAAGCAATAACCTTTGCTGTTGTGTACAAAATTTTTAATGGATAGTTTCGTGTGATTTGGTCTATTGAATAAAGATAAGTATTCACTTTTACTTTTAATTTTTTAAGTTCTTATACTTAAATAAAAACATAAGTGATTACTTAAAAAAAAGATTTTACTTATAGGAAATAAGTAAACTCAAATAATTTCCAGTATTTACTTAGTGTTGAAGTATTCATTGATATAATTTCAGTTAATATATTTATTTTTAGTTGAATAAAAACAAGTGAGGGTGTCTACATAATCAATGAAATAAGGAATAAAAAATAAGAAATAAGGAATAAGAAGTATGCCATCTAGTGACGTTGAGTGGAACTTTAACGTAACTTCTCATAGATATAAATATGTAGGTACTTTTGTACGTCAATATTCGTGATTTTTTTCACTTTAGTGACAAAAAAGTCATCACGAACGTTATTTTTTATGAATTTTGATGTACAAAAATACCTAAATACATATACCTATGGGCAGTTACGTTAAAATTCCATTCAACGACACTAGATGGCATACTTCTTATTCCTTATTTCTTATTTCTTATTTCATTGATTGTGTATGACCCATGACTAATGACTTAAATCAATAAGTAATTTGGCGTTTGTTATATGGTTCATTTCAGTTAAATTTAACCATGCTTCGTCACTCTGAATTAAATAATTTCCGTTTTCTTGGCTTTATCTCTTTTATTATTGCACTCATGTAAATTTTAAATTTGCAGTTTATTTTTAGAAAAGAATAGAAGATTGATTTGTTTCGAATATAAGAATTATTTAATTTTTTAACGAAAACTCATGATCAACTGTATCTGAAATGAGGTATAATTTCCAAAATCAAGTGTTTACTTACATGTAGAAGTTAATGCTTACAAGTAAATACTTAAATGTTTAATTTTTTTCCAGTATTTACTTTTAATTAAAATGTATTTTTTATTCAAGTAAAATTAAGTAACACTTTATACTTAAAAGTATTCACTTCTCTGCATAAGTAACTACTTAATAAGTTTTCATATTTTTTTATTCAATAGACCCTTTGTTTGCTAACAATGTTTAGGTGTTCGAGATATTGAAATTTTATGCTAAATGTAAAATTGGCATATGTCACTAAAGTTTAATTGTTATTCCATTGAAAATTTTGTAAAATTAAAAGAGTTTCGTAAGTCGAAACGACGTAATTCGAATCATTTTCGTGTTCCGTACCAAAATAGGTAAAACGGGACATTTATTCAAATAACTTCGGTGTTTGCCAATCCGCCATAAGTGACTATTTCCGAAACTATTCGACTGAAAAATTTTATAAAGTGTTGTGGCGTTAATTCTAGGAGGTAACTTTGGATCTTGTGTATCTCGAGACCAAAAAAAATTATATTGACTTCGACGCATAATTACATAGACTTTCACGAAATTTGGACCGTTAGTTTTTTGTTAACAAAATAATTAAAAAGAGGCTAATTAGCCAAATTTTAAACTGATGAATAGTATACTATTTTTTGGTAAAGATTCGTGGCCTAAGTTTGTTTCTGATGATTAATTTTAGGGGGTAAATTTGCGTCTTGTGTATCTAGAGAAAAAAAATGATATTGACTTTGATGCATAATTATATAGACTTTCACGAAATTTGGACGTTTAGTTTTTTGTTAACAAAATAATTGAAAAGAGGCTAACTAGCGAAATTTTAAAATTGATCAATAGTATCAATTGACCAATTTTTAAACTATACACCTTTTAGCAATATATTATAACTATATATAGGTAAATACCAAATTAACTACATATCTACTGAGAAGCTGGTAGTGTGAACGCATAACACTATGCCACACCGCTTTTACCTATTAAATCCTTGCTTAACCCTAGAATCATACGTTGGTCTTCGAGAAACGTTAATCAAACATCGACGTCATTTTGACGGATGGACTTTTTACGGAGAGTTTTAGAGTTTATTTGCAAAAAACATTTTTTTTTACATAACAATACTACAAAAGCGAACAAAATATTTAAAAAAATTGTATTTGGAAAAATTTCTTAATGTAAATATTTATTAATTTTTTTAATCTTTTTATCAAAGCAAATTTTCATTATAAAAATTAAAAAATAGATAAATAAATCAATTGTAATAATTAATTTATGAACTATTATGAGTCAGTGGACATGTGTGACTTTACAGATTGTGAAATTTCTCAGTCATAGATATTCCTATAGACATTTGTAAATTTTCTAAAATTTGTTGGTAATTTTTCGAATAAGATCTCAAAAAATAATAAAAATTAAAATATTTTCCACAAAATAAATTGTTAATCTTTTATTAAGTCATTCGAAATGCATTCTTTAGTTTTCGATTCAATATATTAAAACTTCAGTATTATGTCGTCTCTATAAGTCTAACAGCTGTAATCATCTTTCACATTATCATAATCATTGAATAAATTAATTATAACATCCATATCTTTAATAAATTTAAAAAAAAAATTAGGAAAACTTTTATATGTAGTGTACAAAATCTTCAAAAAAACATACGTTAACCATACATCGACGTCCTTTTGACGGACACTATTTCAATACAAACAAAACGACAATGACTATAAACAAAATAAATATATGTGGTGTGTTATAATAACAAATAAATTAGATAACAGAAATCTCACGGAAAACAAGTAACAACAAGTCGTAGTATTCGAGCAGGTAGAGAAGTTAGTACGTCGTTTTGACGTGTACGTATGATTCTAGGGTTAAAAAAATTACCGTTGTATGGACCACTGTTTATGCAAATACGACTTTCACTTGACTGATTTTTTCCAAATATTTTCATATTAAATGAAACAGATTTAATAAGGGCCCTTCATAATACAATTAAAACTGTATTTAAATATTGTTTTTTCAATGAATTATCAAATTATCAAATAATTACGTCAAGTCTGGTGACGTAATTCGATACAATTGACGTTAGTGTGAAAATATTGTTTGACAAAATTCGAAATGTTTGACGTAAATTGAGAACTGTTTCTTTAAAGAAAGAGACAATTTTTCTGGCAACAGAAAAAATTTTCGAAATCCGTTATGAGATTATAGGAAGCATTTTTTTTAGAAGTAGATAGTCGTGTCAGTTATGATTTCGGATAAAAATTAGGGTAACTTCAAAAATATAAACTTTACCGCATCGATGCAGCATCATGACTTTTTTGATGCGTCTAATACTACATGATGCGCTGCTGATGCTCTCTTGAAATTTGATGCACATTAGATATTTTTGAACGGGATATTGGCATCATTTAGCCTGTGATTTGGCTATAAATAAGACAAATAATGTAACATGATAAGCTATAGATAATATAGCAATACAGTCCTTTTATAGGTATATTAGCTTTGAATTTCAACTTGAGCTTACTTGAAATAGAAAATATTGAAATTATTTGAATAAAACATATTACATACCTATTTAGAGTGCAAGATGTATTCAAATAGTTTAAACAATTTTAATAAAAGGTAAATACATTCATCCTTTTCAACAATTTGTTTTTCGGAATTATTCCTGTTGGTGTTAATACCTACATAATATGGCAAGTAGTTATAATTCTACATTATACACATTACATGCATCTTGGACACACATCACCAAATTTCTTGATGCATTGTTTTGACGCATCAAATGCAAAAATGAACTTTTGATTTTTCGTTGTGATGCGTCTGATGCGTTTTTGAACTTTTGACTTTGCCTCATGCAAGCAGTGATGCATTTTTGAAATTAGCCTTATTTATGTTCCTGTTATAGTTTTAATTATAGGCTTGGAATTTCTAGTATTGTTACCGACTTTGTTTGAAATCTCTTGATAAAATCAGATAATTTTTTTGAAGGGACAAACTTAAGAGTTTTTTGAATCTTCTGAAGTTCGAATGCAATTGAGACTGACATAAAAAGAAAATGGATCCTCTCAACATTCAATTCATCAAGGAAGGAACCACTCAAAAAATAGATGAATTTGAAATGCCCTACATTAAGACGAACATAAAATTACAAAACAAAAAAAAAATATATATTAATAAATGCACATATATGCAAATGACTATCCACCCACTTCCCGCGTAAAAATTTCCTTCAAAAACCCATCACAACCTACTTCACGCGCGTGACAGAAATAAACACACTAAAAACGCTACAATCAAAACAGAGATGTGTGATATGTGTGAATGCATTATACATTATTATGACGTGTTATAATCTTATTGGTGGGAAAAAAATAATTTGCATCTTCACCACCAGCGCGCTACCTCCATCTCATCAACGTCATTATCCATCTATATGAATTTATGCAAAAAAAAAAAAAATGGATGTTAGAAAAGTGGTATTGTAACTTGGATAAAACAATTATTTCCCGTTTTCCCGCGCACTACCGCCCCGCAGATTCCTATTATCATCATCGTCACCGGCATTAAGTTATTTGAAAATTTTTTAACCCTTTTAGTGTTGTTGCACGAGAACAATGGTCTCCTTTGTCAATTAAAAAATTATATACGAAATGACGAAGAGCTATTATTTTAAATTTATTCTTTATTTCGTGCCAGTTTTTCAATTGAAATCTCATTTCATTTTTTTTTCTACGCCTTTCTTACAGCGCGTGTGTATGTAAGTACCTATCTGTGCATGATACAGATAAGATAATAAGTTGGGCGTAGAATGAGTATTGGGTGGCGTACTTTTTTTTTTAAAGTTTATTTGTTAATTTGTTGAAAAAATTTAAGGCGTTGCATCACTTTGAAATTTTTTATTGATTTAAGGGGGTAGCTCACGCCAGAAACGGCTAATAAGCTAATTTTTTTCGAATCTCGTTTTTTGTTTTTATTTTGTTCTGTGGTTCTTTACAAACACGGTGATATATAAAACATGGCCAAAATTTTTTTTTTCAAGTAGAAAAATATTTATTTGTAAATCGCTGCACAGCCAAGTTGCTGTTTCTTTGCAGACAACCCTCCTTCGCGATTTGATCAATAATATTTAGTTTTCACGTGTACATGAGGTATAGTATGCACTGAGATAATGTTCTTTTATTTTTATGCCTTTGTAGACGTTTTAATAAACAGTGAGTAAACCGCTTCTTTTGTTATTATATTTGTTTTTTACCGTTTCCCGAAAGTTGTGTTTCTTCCGACAAGGAAAATCATATCTCTAGTTCTAGAAAAGATAGAGACTTAATTTTTTTTTTATTTTGTTCATAAACATATTGCGCATAAAGTGGCGTATGCTTTTTCCATTTGAACAACTGGAACTATTTTCAAACATTTTTTTTAATAAAAAATTGGGTTTTATAATTTTTAGAATTTTGGGATTACAATTGTATAGTTAATTTTTAAAATTACCTAAAACCCATACTCAGCTTTATGGACAGGTCCTTTAGGAAAAAAATAATGAAAAAATATTTAAAAAATATTCTTTACTCTTTGAGATATGGCGTTCCTTGTAAACGCTTAAAAACTTATGAAAAGGGGCCCCCTCCCCGACAGGAAAGAGTAGGTAATGAATGTTTTAAAAACTTTTATTTGAGACCCTCCCTAATTCGAAAAAAAAATTTCAACAAGCAAAATAATCATAAATAAAAATGTTGCTTTTTAATTTGAACTCCCCGTTTAAATGATATTGTACTAATATTTCCAGAATGGTATTCAAAACGAATTATGACTTCGGAAATATTTTAAAAACCGTTTTCAAGCCGATTTTTGAAACTACTTGGTCGATAACTTTTTTTAATTATAGATCAGTTATGTTTCCACGAATAACTGACAGATGGCGTTAATAGTAGTTATAAACACACAAAACGATTAGCACGTTTTTCTTGCGACTGTTTTCCAAAACGGTAAGCAAAATAACTCCTGAATTTTGCATCCGATTGATTTGAAATTCTTTTTGTAATTTAGACAGATTACTTAGATTTTTGAAATTGGTTAACAAATGAATTTTTATAAACCAATTATGGTTGATTAGTTCCTTGATTTTTAATTTAAGTTTTTTAAACTGATGCCATTTATCAAGTCAATATTTTTTAATAATCTTGTGTACCGCCTTAGTAAAGTTGACACCAAAATTTTTATGTGCCTCAGATCGCGTTAGATATACTCTAAAAAGTTTCATATTTATTACATTATTCGTTACGAGGAAAAAAATTCTTCAAAGTGATGTAACGCCTTAAAAGAAAAAACTCAAAATACAGTTTAAAAATTTTATTTTAATAGGTAGTTTTTTTGTTCACGAACTATTTTAATGACAAAACGCGCAACTGGAACACTATTTTGACAGCCAATACATTTTATATGGATTTGCTGACGTAGGTAGATAATATGACGTGGTGTGTGGGTTAGTTAGGTTTCACTTGATGTTTTATGACGCCAATGACGTCAAGGTTGTTAATCCTATCGGTTCAGTAATTAGTAACAGAAGACCCTATAACTCTTGAACGAAAGCTTGACTCTTCTATAAAGTACAAAATTGGATGGTGGGAGTTCTGGGAAAATATATGTATGCTCTACAATTTTTTAGATTGGGTAGCCGTTTTTTCTGTTAAAAGAAGATCGCATTACTAAACTGAAAAGTAGAACTTGTTTCTGATGATTTGATGAGTCAAGTAAAGGCAAATATTAATTATCTACCATTTTAAGAGGGTTTAATTTCAATTATGAACCAACCATGTTTGAGACAAAAATTATATCTTTATCAAAATTTGAATTTAACAAGATAAGCTTGAGGACATTGACGATTGATTGACTCATTTTGTACTTATGCGGTAATATTATGTGAAATTAAATTATAGATTCTTATATATATAGGGTAAAAGCCCCCTTTGTGGAACGGTATCTAATACTGGAACAGTTTTGACATTTACATATTTATTTCTTTAATTAAGTAAGGAAACTTTAAATGCGAGGTGAATTTAAATTGAAAAACAATCATTCTATTAATAATAATTTTTGTTATCAGACGTTTCTTTCAGAAATAACTTCGTTAATATATAAATGTTCATAATTAGATACCGTTCCACAAAGGGGGCTTTTACCCTACCTAACGATAATAATTTGGTATTTTTGATATGTTTTCATAAAAAATTAGACATATTATGTAAGTAGGTACTGTATTACAACTCTAAGAAAAAAGTAAGGGTAATAAAATTTTGAAAAAAATATGATTGATTAAAAAAGATGACAAGGCTAAAAAAGCAGCTTACAGTGACAGTTTAATTTACTTATCTCTCTCACACAAAAATTTGACAAACCAAGTTGGATTTACATAGCTAAAAAAACTTCATAATTCAAAAAGTTAAATGAATGTATATAATTTTTAAAACTATTGACTTAGATTATAATTTAACATTTCTAAATCGTATTTTGTATTGCCATTATTCTATTTTGAATTGAAAAGTAATATTTTTATGAATGTTACTGCTTAGGGCAGTTTCGTACTGAAAATAATTTATTTCATTTTTTGCTATAGTGTAAAATTTTATTACGTTTACTTTTTTCTTAGAGTTGTAGGATAGTATATGGCCCGCCGGTATTCTTAAGGTTCTATTACTATTTTCTTGAAATTCAGTTCGATATGTTCGGGATGATTCTTAACGCGGTTTGATGAAAATGGTTTCAGACGTTTCTAGAATATTCCAGGATATCCAAGGAAAAAATTAAATTTTAAAGTCTCAAGTCGATTTTGAAAGATGGTAATTGTGGTGGGATGGTTCTTAACCAGATTTAATAAAAATCGAGCGAGTGTAATCCTACTTACGAGAGTAGTGTTCCGTATAATAAAAACTTTAAAAGGTATTCAGATAAATAAATTTTAAGATCGGCCCACGACGAAGAAGCTCCAAAAACTTTCAAATAAGAATTTCTGGAACTCCATATTCCAAATTTTCTTACAATTAAGAAAAGCTTATTTTTAAGCTAATTCATCATGTGTGATATATTACACTACAAAATACACGACAGTACATGCCACTGACGATGGATGAAAATTGGCTTATTCCAAATTACAATGAAATTTGGAATATGGAATTCCCGGAATTTTCATTTGAAATGTTTTCGAGTTTTTTCGTCGTGAATATTCTTATTTTTATATTATCTTCAAAAAATCAGTAACTATTAGTGCTGAAGTAATTCTTAAGGTTTGACACTTTTTGACAAATATTTTGGGGTAACTGTATTACTTAGGTATTGGATAACTACACTCCTAACCACACAAAAAATTTGAAACTTAAGATGCTCTGAAGCAAGAGAAATTGTAACATTTTTTTTTCGAAAAATATTTAAAACGGTTGAAGAACATGGTGGAAGTGATGGAAATAATGTACAAATACAATAACCAAAGATTAGTAAAGTTTAGAATGATTTAAACCTAAGTTCCCAAATATTTGGGAACTTAGGTTTAAACCATTCTAAATTAGTACATTATCCCAAAAATATATACTTAGTAAAGTTTATGAGCAGATTTAAAACTAATTCCCTCGGGAAGTAGAACAATATATTATAAATCCTTTTAATTTACTTAGTTTTTTTAGCATTTTTTTCAGCTAATACTGTTGGTTTTTTGAGTAAAATTTTAATTTTAATTTCATTAATTTTTATATTTTCATAATTGTTAAAAAATTTTAAAATATGCATATCATCAATAAAAATAAATCTTGATGTGCTAGAAAAAAAAAGAGCTGTATTTTAATTTAACATACCTAGATATTTAAAAAAAAAAAAAAAAAAAAACATAATTACTGGAAGGGGGGAAAAAAGTCAAATTTCGCAGGCCTATGTGTTATCAAAGTGGGGGTCGCGAAAACTACATGAGGGGGTCGCAGAAAAAATTGACTACTGATTGTATACCCATCTTCTATACACATGTCGTACCTATTTCTATATATTTCGGGAGTGTTTTGAAACTTTTAAGTACAAGAGAGGGCCACGGAGCAAAAAGTTTGAAAACCACTACTCTGTATGAACTTAATTACACTATTGGATTACCACACTGGAAGCGAATTATAGACTTTTCAGATTGTTCTCTTAATTTTTACCAAAATTAGTCACGTAAAATTACAAGAAAAAGACTTCCGACC
This sequence comes from Brachynemurus nebulosus, assembly GCA_035578155.1. NCBI lineage: Eukaryota > Metazoa > Arthropoda > Insecta > Neuroptera > Myrmeleontidae > Brachynemurus > Brachynemurus nebulosus. The sequence goes on from JAPWDM010000002.1 coordinate 64,872,549, forward strand.
AATTAGTCGTATTTCTAAACGGAATTTCCCTATTTTGATAGCAAAAATAAAAAGTTACACCCAAATTACCGTAATTCAACCAATCACTCAAATTCAAATTGCCTCAAAACAACTTTATTTGAGAAAAAAATTTTCATTTTTTCAAACTCAAAAATTTTCAACCTTTCAAAATGTTTTCATATATAATTTTTCTAAAATTCATTAATGATAAGGATGTTATAATTAATTTATTCAATGATAATGATAATATGACAGATGATTACAGGTGTCTGACTTATAGAGGCGACATAATACTGAAGTTTTAATATATTGAATCGAAAGCCAAATAATGCATTTCAAATGCGTTTCAAAAGATTAACAATTTATTTTATTGGATTGTGTAGTTATTTTAATTTTTATTATTTTTTGAGATCTTATTCGAAAAATAACTAATAAATTCTAGAAAATTTATGAACGTGCTTAATAAAGAAATAACTACATATCTACGAGAATATTTGTGATTGAGAAATTTCACATTCTGTAAAGTCACACATGTCCACTGACATGTCCACTGACATAATATGTAGTTCTTAAATTAATTATTTGAAAGACATGTCTTATGATACAATTGATGTATTTATCTATTTTTTAATTTTTATAATGAAAGTATGCTTTGATATAAGGATTAAAAAAATTAATAAACATTTATGATAATAAATTTTTCCAAGTGCAATTTTTTTAAATATTCTGTTCGCTTTTGTAGTATTGTTATGTAAAAAAAAATGTTTTTTTTTGCAAAAAAAAACTCTAAAATTCTCCCTAAAAAGTCCATTCGTCAAATTGGCGACGATGTATGATTAACGTTTCTCGTAGACCAACGTATGATTCTACGGTTAAAATACCATTGTCGCAGCATCCTGTACAACATAGCGAATTTCCGTTTATAAAAGTTAGTTTTTCTTGGAAACTAGTTGTCATAGAATAATAGTTTAAAGACCTTTTTATGTGATTTTTTCTCCTCTTTCCAATGGTGTCTTTCCAAAAAATTTCACAAAAGTTTTTGAATAAGGGGAAATTTTAATAAAAAACCAATTTTTTTCACGAAAATTGCTGGAAAAACCATATTACGGGCATCGGACGTGTCTGGTTAACGAACTCGTCCAACGAACGCGTCATGACAGTGGCTGCAAAAGCTGAATTCCATTCTGGAAATTCGCTAAAATGTGACGAGAGAGCTGAATCTGGCACTTATGTCTACTTTATTATATTACAAAGAAACTATAATTTTTGATCAGTTTCGTTTAATAACTTCCGGTTTTCAAAATACAGAAGAATCGTGGTCACACAAAACGTATTACTTCGATAAATCGAAAACGATTAAATACATAGTCATAAGTAGAAAAAGAATAAAACAAACAATACAGTTAATCTTTTAAAACATGCCCTGACAAAATACATACGATTTAAATAAATTTAACATTGTCATGCCACCAAATGCTAAGTGGCAAGTACGATTATAATCATGCCATCTACATAAACTGTTCCTAACCTGTCACAATTGCGAAATACTATAGTATTATAGTCAAACTACTCTGATAGCCAAGTATATTATATCTGCATCCAGTCACTATAACCTGATACAATGGAATGGTTATAAACTACATAATCCTGTTTATATGTATATTTTATTATAGTTTCGGTTGCATTGGTATGTTGATTGGGAACCCGGTTGGTGTGTGATTGGCCAACGGTAGCACCTCCCATCACGGTAATGGCTGCGCTTAATACATACATACATATGCAACTAACAACAACTAAATGAATAATGGTTTGTTCCAAGAGTAGTTATATCATGGTGGTACATACTACTGCATGCGTGTAGTGGTGCTTGCTATAATGTTTGATGTTGTGTTTGTTTGCTCCCCCCACCTCACCCTACCCCTACCCGCTCCCCGTGACGGGTATTTACTCCCCGCGCATATCAACGTGTGCGTTCACTGTAGACTTATTATTGTTATAGTAGTTCATTGAAGATTTTATCATTAACTCCCCTCTGTCTGCACACCCCCCACCCTCGACGTGTGTGTGTGTGTGTATGTGTGTAATTGTAAGTTAGTCACTCATACGTGGAAATTTGTATAAACATAATGAACATTCATCGTGCAGAGCGGAATACAGGGGTTAAAAAGTTTATATTATATATTATGTGATGCTTTCTTTAATGACTTTTGTTCCTTTTTTTAAACATTTTTGAACTTAAACTAACGTTTATTCGAAGAGTATTGCGATGGGACATGATATGTATCAATTTTTATCGATATATTAAATTTTTTTTTTTAGTAGAAAGCGCCGTGGACTGGAAATAATAATTTAATTATTATCCTTTTACGGTTTATGTATATGTTTTTGAAGTGAAATTCTTATAGTAAAGACCATGGCGTCGTTAATGGAGGTATAGGGCAGGTTCAAGAGAGAGCAGTTGCCCTTCCCCAGCAGAGGTTCGACAGAATTGCAAAAAACTGAGATTACTGATGTTTTTAATAAATTATTATTTTTATTTAATTATACATAATTTTTAAAATCTTAAAATTTTTATTTATTTATTTGTATATTTATTTGTATATTTATTTATTTATTTATTTAATTTAAAAAATGAATCGTTAGGTGCAAGTTGTACTTACGTAAATAGTGTTCCATACTATCAGTTGTTCTTATGGATTTGATGTTAATAGTATATGAAGGAAGACAAAATGTTTTTCCCGATAAATAGTAATTTTGATTCTTAAAATAAGCTATAATTTTCAATTTCAAAACGATTGTATCTTTAGCTACTAAATGTACCTACTAGCGCTCGTCGCCTGTTTTTCTGTCAATGTTTGAATTCGTGCTTTAATAAACTTTCCCTTCATACCCTACCCGATGCTTTTAAGGAAAACTTTTTTCCCACTTTCTAGGTTACTTGCCTGACACTGACGCCTAGAACCAAAATTCAATTTCACAACCATAACTGGAACATCACACTCTATTCCTGTGCTAAATTTAAAGTATTCACGTGGAATTGTTTCCGGGAAAATCACCTGTGACAGACGGATAGATACTGAAGTGATTCCGTAAATGTTCCGTTTTGCTAATTTTGGTACGGAAAACTAAAAAGATTGTATCTATAGTAGAAGTTTTCAGTAATGCCAAATTGTTTCAGCAGAGGAGTAAAATTTTTGGAAAACTTCTACCACATCCTTTTTCCGTACTCTTCACCGTAACATTTAGTTTCACTGTTTCTAGGTAATACCAGACATTAAAAAGAAAAGATAAAATTTGTTTGATTTATTCATCTTTTAATTTAGTTCCAACAGCTGTTTGTCTGATTATTCAGGTGAATCGCTCGAAACGAATATCTCGCCCGAACCGAAATTTTATAGACATTAATCACCGCTATATTTCCTCTCATTCCTTCTAAATAATACCGCCACACACCCCGTAGCTCGGGTGTGCAGCTATAACCAGAGACTTTCATTCACACTGTTCACACAATTGTGATAGCGAAGTGATAGGTAACAAGCGTACACCGTTTACAATAATATACATTTTATATATTATAAATTTCAAAATTTTATAAATCTTACCTGTATTCGATCTTCTGGTAAATCGGTCTTTAACGAAAGCATTTCCCGCGCATAGACGTCCGGATAATGGGCATCCTTAAACGCTTTTTCCAATTCTTCTAACTGATATGAGGTGAAAATCGTCCTGCCGCAAGTAGAAAGATATCGAAGGGTAGTTAGTGGTTTCAACAAAATTTTACATTATTTTACAACATACAATGAATATGAACGGAAGCCAATAATATTTTATTAGTGAATTGATGAGTAGATTTGGAAATGCTGGTAATTTTTTTTTTTCATATACTGTGTGAGTTTTTGAGAGTTGGCATTTTTATTGCAGCCAAACCGTTGATTTAATCGAAAAATTGTTCAAATAAAAGTTGTAGATATCGACGGGGGCAACCGATTACTATAGTCAGGAGCTTTATAGCTTTTATGGTTTTCGAGTTATGATACAAACTTATAGATTTTTAAATGATACTATATATTAACCCGGCTTGTTTACACTGGGTCTTTAAAGGAACAGTCGAAATTTAAGACTCAAATTTCTCTCTCATGAATAAAGCGCGGGCTTTGGCTACCCGCCGTAAAAAATCTAGTTAGTAGTGGGGACTCAAGGTCCAATGGATGCCCGGGTCTGGCGATTGACTTGCTGATGCGAGCGAGTGAAAGTTTCATCCGTTCCCTAAAAGGGTCAGTGTACACACGACGTCAGTATTTTCGAAGGTAAGTGAATGGTGTTATTTTTATCTTTGTCGTAGTTTTCCAGTTTTTTTAAACCTAAAATAAATTATTGTATACCGTTATAATTCATTGATGGATCTAACTTAGATGGTATGGATAACGAGCACAGCAGTGGAATCGCGACTTCATTTTTTCATTTTTTTTATTTTTTTTATATAAAACAAAATTTTGCTCCCTTTTTTTTCTTTACTTTCTTGTTTTTTCTGTTTTTTCTATTATTATTTAATTTCTTTTATATTTTCAATAATAAAAACTCATATTGTGCCAAATAATTAGTGTTTATTTCGTTCCGTTTATTATGACTTGCCTGTAAATATTCCCCATTTTCAGGTGCTTGAATTATACAACATTTTGGAGCTAATGCCAAAAAAATTATATTCATTTGAAAGCTCATAGTATAAGCTATAAAAGCCTAAAACCATTTGTTTTAAAATTCCTTCATTGTAGTTAGGAATTTTTTTACAAAATTTTATTTTTCATGCTTTTTAGACTACTGGTCGATTTTTATTAATAACAGTTTTAAACTTTTGACTCTGGAAACTACTGGGCCATGTAGTAGGCACTCCAAAAAGTAACTCAGAATTTTTTGATATTTTTTTGAAGCCTAGAAAACTTTGAAAACACGACCGTTCCCTGAAAGACCCAGTGTACACACCGTGTTCTTGAAAATATAGTGTACACACGCCGGGTTAATTCTTCGATAAAACTGATCTAATGCATTAATTAACAACATAAATGAGCAAAAAAAATTTTTTACCCAAGTTTAATTTTTTAATTTTTCTTTAATTTGTCAGTTAGGTGGTAAAAATATGCATATGTACTTGAGGCTACTTCAACCGATAGTGTTTTAGTTGGTTATATTTCAATTACATCCACGAAAAGAACCTTTTCCAGTACCATTTCTATCATACAAATTTGGTTGTAATGAAAATGGCAACTATCAAAAACTCACATGGTATTTGAGAGCGATGTCTATCGGAATAAATACTCACCTATGACGTCTCTTCTTTTTTTTCTTTTTACTAAATCCAAGGCCGTCCACGGAGAAATCTTTACCCGAATCTAATTGGTTGACACCTGTAAAAAAAATAATATTTTTTTATTAAAATATTTTAATATTTTTCAAAATAAAATTTTTTTAAAAATCAACATTGAATTGGGCGCAACCCCTTGGCCATATTGCAGTATTGAATAATATTATTTATTATATTTTTGTATGTAAGTTTTAATTAAAAAATTGATCTTTTTTTATTTTAAGGTTAGAGTATTAGTTAAATTCAAAGATGAAAATGTAGTGCTGTATACAGATATGCAATATTCAAATATGTGTACTTATGACCCAATTGCAGAAAAATAAACGTATAAATAAATAATTCCATTATAAATATATAACAAGCACGATGCAGTCATAAACTGTTGTAGAAACAGGAGGATAGGCAAATCAATTTTTTCTGCTGTGAAATCAATTCAACAAATATAATTGAAATAATAAGGTGATTGCGGAAATAGAAAGTAACACATGTTTAAAGATTATCGATTGAAGATTTCAAATTATTAAAAAGTATAGATATAATATATATCATATAGGTGAGGAATGAATAGTTTGAATAGAAGCCTCACGGACTACGGTCGGATAACCGTAATTTCTTCTCGAATTCTAGACTACAATATTAATTTAATTCTACATTACCCCCCAATCGAAAGTCAGGCTCAGATGAAAGCCATAGGGTGCTATACCACAATTAGGGTAGCAAAAATATTCGCTAAAAACAATATTATCCATTTTTATATGTGCTTAGTTTCTTATACCTTTTTATTAGCAGTTAAACTAGTATAATTCTTTACTTGTTAAATGGTATAGTGGCATGCCATGAAGCTACAATATTGCAACTTTACTAGCTGCTTTTAAAAAACAATTTTATAAAAGAGTTTCAGAAAACTGATGTTCAGAACTAACGGACCCTAGCTGCAACGTTTATTGCAAAGTTTTATTAAAAAGTGATGCATATCTCCATCAAAATATTATATGGCGCAAAAGCGATGAATATCTGAATTAACAAAGTATACTTTTTTCGTCCCCCCAAAAAAATGTCATTCAAACTTTTGTAAAAATATTTTTAAAACTCATCTAAGTTGATTTGATATTCTTTTCCAACATTTTTCAAGCTTCAGCTTGATATGTCTCACGATAATATGGTTGGAGTTTTCAATCATAGTTAAAATCGTTTCCGAAAATTTTAAAGTTATATTCCACTTTATTCTATACGGTCCTTTGATCTCTAATACAGAAATCCGAGTTTTTAATTTTGAATTGTTGCTAAGTAACAGCACTTTGATTGAAAACAATTCTATTCCTTTAACGGTTCAACGATTTGACTCAAAGGAACTTCGAATTTAGTTTTGTAATCAGCGTCAAAAAATTCACAAAATTCACACAAAACGCATATTTTGAAATTTTAATGGACATTATAGCATTGACAACAATCCGCTAAGGGAGCGCCTGTAAATTATTTATTTCCACTTTGGCCCTTTTGCTCTTTCCCCTCCAAGTAGACTATAGGTGGCTTTTGAAATTAGATCTTTTTTATGTAATTTAAGACATTTTTTATTGCCCAGCAAAATATTGCCCTATAAAACACGTTTTGTTACTGTGGAAATTATGTGACCAAATGGTAACATAATTCGTTTAAAATATAGTATAGTGAAATTTCAAAATGTCACCAAGCAGATCGCAAGTAATTCATGATTATTATTCATGCAGTTTTACATTCACATTTATGTTTGTTTTAATTGTGTCAAAAAAAAACAAGTTGAAGAATTACGTGGCTTGATTCTGAACCACCCCTTCACGTAGCTTAGCGCACATTTCTACATAATCCCTCCTTTCCTCCATTCAAAGCTACGTAGATTAAAGATGCTTCCTATTTTGCAAATCTTGCATACATTATACATTATTATGAGAAAAAATATTTAAGGGTTATTTAAACCAGATTTTATTAGGATTTCGTAGAAAATCTTGCTACGAAATACCTTATAATTTGGCGTTTTCTGTCACAGACATGCGCATTTTATTAATCTATATATTTACACCATGTCCCTGCCACTTTCCATATAGTCTATTATAAAAAAAAATGGACCGTTTTCTGACGTCGCTGTAACTAATATACCAGAGGGCGTTGATGTACTAGAATAAAATTAGAGTCGGGACATGAGTTTTGATAGTTCGCTATTTTTAATCAAAGATTCATTTAACTCTTGGCACTCAAGCAAAAAAAAGTGAGTTGTAAATAGGCTGGTAAGAGATGTAGCACATGACAACGACCGACGTTCTTCTTTTGACGGATTCTTTTGACGTTCTAACCTTGTTTCCCCAAAGTTGAATACTAAATGCCCTAAATACGTCCTCAATGCTGTTTTTATTAGTTTTTAATTTTAAAAGATAATTCAACGTGATTTTGTATTATTTTATTTACAATTTTTCTAATAAATGAATGTGTTTGCAGTTATTAAATAAGATATTCATGTAATGTGAAGTATGAGCAGTCATTACAGTTCAACATTCAGTGTGTCATGTGGTATATGTCTTATGATCCAACAGACAAAACACCTTTAAATATGGTAGAGTTAATGGACAAATCACCTTGTCATGCTGTACATGTCTTATAAGCGCAAAGGATTAAAATAAATTGGAAATATATTAAATGTTTAAAAAATACTTTAATTCAACCTAGAAAGATCAATTAAATTAAAAAAATTTAATTCTTCGTTAACACATAACTTGGTGACGATACTTTTGTACTCAATCATATGATAATAAATTAATTTTGACATCTATTTGATGAAAAATTCTCACATGTCCCAACTCTATTTAGTATGCTCCTCTACCAGCAGCGCCACGTAGAAAACTGTGACATGAAAAGGTCCGTCCTTGAAAACAAGTGGCAGGGATATGATTTACACAGACCCGTGTTTGAAATTGAAATCAAACGTATTTTAATTTTTGACTTGATAAAAGGTAAAATTTCCGTATAAAAGTAACTACATCTTTCAAATTCGATTCATATCAAAATTCGTATTTCAAAACATGAAAAATAATTTAAATTCATTTTATTATTGAAACGTTATTTGCAAATATATTATTAAATTGCAATTCTCTGTGAATATTAGTTGAAAAAATATTGCTAATTTTACAATCACAAACAAGATGGCGCAGACAGTTAGATAAGCAGGTAATTGAATTTGATTAATAATTGAATTTCAAATATATTTAACATATCAATAAATACAATAATTTGAAAATCGCTATAATAAAATAATAATATAATCACATCTTTATCACACAAACACACACACATCATCATATATATCTCTATCACACTCTCTCAAAGAGTACAGACTGTCTACAATATTACTGTCATTCGACGTAATCATACCGACAGACAAACAGACAGACAGACAGACAGACAGACAGACAGACAAATAAACGCGGCATAACGCGGCGGCATTTGTGCCACTACGGCTTTACAGGAGGTGCGGGGTGGGGGGTTGCAATATGATGCCATCCATGCCGCATATCTACCGTGTGCTAGGAAGTTTGGAAGATGGGTTGATGATGGTGATTATCAGCCGGGGATGGAAATGAATGAGATTCCTACTTAAACTAGCAATTTCAATTCCCCAATAAGCAGCTTCTGATCCTACAATTCAATTATATATTTTCGTATAAGTATTACGTATGTCGTGGTATGTATTTATATGAAGATACAGTGTGATTTGGAAGTAACAACTATGGTTCATGGTAGGGATGGCGGTTTTTCAAAAAAAACCGGTTTTCGGTTATTTCAGTTTTTTTCATGCTCGGTTTAATCGGCCGGTTTAAACCGCTCAAAATAACCGGTTTTCGGTTGTTCTTTTTTTTAAATTTTAGGCAAAACAACAATAATTATTATCAAAAAATTTTTATTTTTACATTTACACTTATTTTTAAACGAAATGAATACCGTGAATACAGATAAAAATTTAAAAGTAAATTAACTAAATTAACACAAACTCTAAACAAAAACTTGAAACAAAAACAAACGTTTTTCACTGATTATTACACGATAAATTTGTACTTGTCTAACGAAAATTTGTTACCTAGCAATTTAACGAAAAGATTTTTCAACTAAAAATACCCGTTAGCAAAGCTGCAAATAAATTAGGTTAGGCAACAAATTTGAACCTTTGAAAACAAAAAATTATTTTAAAAAAAATTACATATCTTAATTACTGACTGTTACTTAAACAATGTCCTTTTTAATAATTAGGGCAACGAAAAATGTATTTTGACCTTTACAGTATACTTTTGCTGTAGTTCAAATTAACTAAAGTTGGTCTGCGTCATTAACAAATAAAGCAAAATTAAACGTACATATTTATGTTACTAGTCACTCGAATATAAAAATAACAAAAAGAAAAAGAGACAAAAGACTGGGTGCGTCTAATTTTGCTTCATTTATTGCATATAATTGATTACGTGAGACCAACTTTTTTTAAGTTATTATATCATCTTAAAATGGATAATGGATTATCCAATGCATCCAGTGGATCATCCAGAGTTTCTCAAATTTATTTTCTCCGTAAATATATTTCAAAATTTCAAATAAAATGATAAATTGTTTGTGGCTACTAAGATGGCTTCCAAAGTACTGACCTATGGAATAGATTAAATTAAATATTTTAAAATAAATAGTGTTTTTTTTAAAAAGTTCGTTTTATGCCAGGAAATTGTTTACTATTAATTTTTTGAAAAATAGTGGGGTCACCGGTTTTTTTTCCGGTTATCGGTTAAGAAAAAAGACACCGGTAATAACCGACTCAAAAAAATAACCGAAAAGAACCGGTTCACCGAAACAAAAAAACCGAGTTTCGGTTAAAACCGGCCGGTTTTCCCATCCCTAGTTCATTGTCAGGCTAGGTCATAGTTAAGACTTTTTTGGGGGAAATATTGATAGCTGTTGTCCACAGCTTCGCTACACTGGCGTGAGTTTTGTAATTTGGTAGAGATAATCCTTCTTGGGTAGTTTGCTAACACTGTTTGCCTTGATTATCTTCTTATCATAAACTGAGAGGTCATAATATTTTGATCCTGACTTATATTTTTGTAACTGTACAATTTACTTATTGATTTTGGTTAGCTTTGCTTTGGTTAGTTACACTGTAAAAAACAGGTTGCAAAAATACGTAAAATTACTTAAGGTGGTTGCTCCGAAAAACGATTTTTCAAAGGAATTTAACGAAACTTCTCTAGGTATTTATTTAATCCAATACCAATAATATGAGCTCTCACCGAAAAAAATTGACCACCCCTGTTTTGAGAAAAACGATTTCAAAGTTTTGTAATTTTAACACGGGCTCTTATGGGAAAATTTTATTTTTTTGAATAAAATGAAAACGTGTCAAAGTAATTTGATAAAAATTTAATATGTTATATTTAATACAAAATTACAAACCATATTTAATAAGAAACAAAAGTTATTGACCACGCCGTTTTTTGAAATATAATTTAAAAACATCATTTTACGATGTTTTTACCACACTTTTTCAACAATTCTTTTAAATTGCTACAACATAAGCGCGCGGAAATTCAAAAAAACTAGTGGTTTACTAATATAATAACGGAAAAATATTAATACATTATTTAATTTTTGATAAAAGAAAATTCTTTTGCTGATATATACTTTTGTACCTGACTATCTCAGAGCAACTATACGTTAATGTAATAATTTTTACGCTTATAAAAGTTATGACCCATTGAGTCCCTTCCTTGTACACACGCCTGACAGCGTTTCTCATTCTTTTTTTTCAGTCGCGGTCTTCTAGCATATAGTTCAAAAAAACGCCGTGAGCAGCGAGGCCCCATCACGGTAGTCGAATTTCCCCCTTCATCTTCGGTATTGAATGTTTACAAGCGAAATGTGATTGAAAGTCTACAACCGAATTGTCATTTTGTTGGTTTCAAAACTGGTGATGAGTGTTCGGCTGATCGAGGCTTTAAAAAAAGGTTTTAAGTATTTAAGGGTTGTATCTCAGTAAATTTCAATTTTGTGCCGAAAACAGGTAGCAGAAAAAAAACCAACACAATTCGTACGAGGGCATTCCTGCCCATGTTTATCCGCTAATTGCCTTTATGTTTTAGTTTTAAATATTAAAAAAGGACCTTAAATAGTAAACTGGAAGGCCTTTATAAAGATATTTTTTCTTTCAAAAAAAAAAAATAAAAAATAAAAAAAATAAAAAAAAAAATTATTTCTTCGGTATTGAGTGTCTACAAGCGAAATATAATTGAAAGTCCACAAGCGATTTGTAATTTTGGTGGTTTCAAAACTGATAATGAGTGTCCGGTTGATCGGGGCTTTATAAAAAGATTTTAAGTTTTTAAGGGCTGAATCTCAGTAAATTTCAATTTTGTGCCGATAGAAGTTAACAGGGAAAAAGTCAACACAATTCGTACGAGGGCATTTCTATCCATGCTTATCCGCCAATTGCCTTTGTGTTTTACTTTTAAATATTAAAAAAGGAACTTAAATTTAATAGTAAACTGGAAGGCTTTTATGAAGATATTTTTTCTTTCCAAAAAAATCCAAAATTTCTATTTTATAAATAATAAAAATCCAAAATTCCTAAATAATAATTAAATAAATAAATAAACAGTGACTTTAATCACATTTGCAAATTACTTAATATGTATGTATTTCATTTGTTAAAAAATTGTATTCACTTTTTTTTAAATTTTTTAAAATTACTATTCGCCTACTTGTATTTAGAATAAACATAATGCTTTTAAAACACATTTAACAATAGCATTCAATTCCGATGTAAAAATGGGAGAAGTGGGGGAAAAAGTGATGTGGACTCCCTACAAGGTACTAGCTGGATACTAACTGAATACACGTACAAAATTTCAGCCCTCTAGGTTTCCTTATGGAGTCTCTAGACGTGTTAGGAAACAAGCAAAAAAATTAAGGAAATATTGGCGTAAAAATCGTGGGGGTAATGGTTAAAAGTTGAAACCTCCAAAAAACAGTGTCTGGCTATTAGCTTAACCTGTACACCAAATTTCAGCCCTCTAGGTTTATTTGGGGAGATTTTGACCCGAACGAAACTGTTAAAAAACAAGAAAAATCATGTTCTTTTGGGTATAAAAATGGTGGGGGTAGGGGTTAAAAGTCGAGACCCCCAAAAGGCACCCCCTTGATACTAACTCAATCCGAATACAAAATTTCAGCCCTCTAGGTTTATTCGGGTGACCTGTGCGAGTGGTACAAACTTCGAAAACGTCGAAAATGCATGAAATTGTAGCTTAAAAATGAGGGGGGTGGGGGTAAAATATTAAAACCTCCAAAAAGCACAACCTAGGTACGAACTTTATCAACACACCAAATTTCAACCCTCTACGTTAATTCTGGGGGGCTGGGGGCCTGTTAGATCCAGCGAAAATCGTTTTTCCCCCCTCTACTCCCACCATATCATCCTAGGAAGCTGAATTTTGGATATGTTGTAGATAATTGACCGAAACATTATTTAAAACCGGTTTGAAAAAGTTTTATTGCTTTTCCGCCCCCCACCACCCCCTTAAAGGTCGGGTCAGAAAAAAAATTTGCCCAAAATTTGACCCCACTTTGATAGTATGAGGTGCCTCGAAAATGAGCCCCATTTACCAAATTTCATCTCTTAACTTCCATAGGGGGGCCCTACACAAATTAAAAGGTGGCGGGAAAATATATATATATATATATATATATATATATATATATATATATATATATATATATATATATATATATATATATATATATATATATATATATATATCAGACATTTTTTTTTCTACATATTCGTGTTCTACGGGTCCGAAAACGGATAGCGCCCCTACTCTCGCCTCTCGCAGCTCTTATCGTATAGACTGTATAAGTCTAATTTTTCGGAGAAAATTCGACTAATAAAAATCGACATATTCTTAAGCATTAGAAAATTGTTTAAAAGCAATTCTTTAATTTTAAATAGAATTCTTACAGTTTGGAATCATTTCCACCGTTAGTTGGAATAACATTAAGTCGTGTAATATGTAATGTCGGTTTCCGACCACTTGGTCTACAATGTAATGACAAAATGACACTTTCTTAAGCATTAAAAAATGCTTAAAAGTAACTCATTAACTTTAAATAGAATTCTTGCATAGAAATTTTTGAATAGAATGATTTTTATCGTTAGGTGATCAAATTATAGGTTGTGTAATATGAAATGTCGTTTTCCGACCACTTGATTTACCATACACCGAGAGAAAATTCCTATAAAAATTACTGTGCTCATACTACAATCGACGTATAACAGGCGAACATATCCAGTTTTTGTACGGTAAAACTGGATATGTTCGCCTGTTACACGTCGATTGTATAGTATGAGCACAGTAATTTTTATAGGAATTTTCTCTCCGTGTATAATTCAGGTAAATGTCAACATTTTTTTAAGCAGTACAAAAATATTTAAAAGCTACCTATTCTCTAATTTTAGAAAGTTCTCACTTTCACAGCCTGGCATCGGTCCACGAACCAGCGGTTGAGAAAAACTGATCTATGACATCAACTCTATCTGCCATATTTATTTGATAGTTTCAGTATTATTAGAACCCATTCCCTAAGGTGGTTTTTCGAATTGATCGAACAAAAAAGTTGCATATCAAAAGCCATATCAAGTGACTTTGAAGGTTGTTGAATGGAATTTTTTGGCATAAAAACGGGTCACGTTACCCTGATGAATGAGATAATAAAAATTAATGAAACACAAAAAATTTACTGCATGCAAAATTGGAAGGAATGTAAACAACATAGGGGAGAGTCTCCTATATTGGACCGGCTCCTAAATTGGATTGCGTCAGTTTTAAGCAATTAAAAGACAGTTGGAGCCATCTAACAATATAAATATTAAACAACATTCGAATTTATTTCTTAGTACGAATTTAGGTAATTGTCAAGTAAGCAGTCTTTGAAAACTCGCAAATTTATGCATAATTGTTAAGCTGATGTTAAATTTTCATTACATCCCGTTCGACCAAACACTTAACAGGTAGGCATAACTTTTTCTTTTTATATTTATATTTTCTATGTCATATATAATTTATTATAATGACATAATCTTAAAAATATATACATGGATTAGATGTAGATAACGGTTTTTGTAGAAAAACATTATTAAGAAGCAATCGGTCCAATTTAGGATACTAGTTTCCTAAATTGGACCAAATGACATAATTTTTTTTAGCCAAGGTAGGGTCTTTTTAAAATTCAACTAGAGACGAATTAATGTTTTCGTTTTATAGCATAAAGATTGATTAATCAGACAACCAAAAATGATGGCTCTATCTTAATTGTGTTTCCTTGTTGCAAAGAAAAATGGCAAAAGTGATCCAATATAGGAGACTCTCCCATACTACGCGCTAGTATGCTGATATGGAAACAAGACTTTAATCACCCGAGATATCCCATACGTATACATTAAGTAGCATTAAATAGGCAATAAATGAATGAATAAATGGCATATTTCGGATACAATTTTCTATCTCTGTCCCCCAAACAATTTTTATCATTTAAAATTTGATAAAGAGATCAAAATTTCACGAACGGATACCAACGAGCCAGCCATATTGGCAATTGGCTTCCTATCTACCTACTACCTTCATCAATGCCTCCCATTTTCAATCAACAACCATCGTTGTTGGAATGTTGGAATGAGATATTGGGTAAGGAGTTAAAAAGTCGTATATTGAAATAGGGTACATGTACCACAATATTCCCATTTAGTTGTCTGTAGTGATGGTCGTGGTGGTGGTGTTGTTTATAGATGTGTTTGTAGCTGATATTTCACCCTATAAATAATAATTTTTACATTTACACGGCTCCTGATGGCGAGGACTCCCAGGGGAGATTCATAAATAACCCTCCTTCTTGAAGAAGATTATTTGTCTTTGCCGATGTGTTATGTTGGCGATGTTGTCGATACTAGCGACGCGCGGTGTGGTCTATTGAAAATATTTTTCAATTTATCAATTTTATGTTTTAAACAGAGTGTACTTAAAAATGATTGTTTGAAAATTGTTTTCTCTAAAAACAAAGAATTTCAAGTATCTCGTGATGTTCTGAAATCTTTTTTGCATTACTTATTAGTTATTAGTGTACAGTCTTTAATAATGCACTGAAAAAACTGTGTTGCTGCACTGAGAGAAAAATCATATAATTTTTGTAGATAAAATTTTAGAATAATTCTATAATTAATTTCTAGACGAATTTCTATGATTAATTATAATTTTTATATTTTTACCGTACAAAATTGAATATATTCGCCTTTTACACGTCGATTGTAGTGCTGAGCACAGTAATTTTTCCATGAATGTTCTGTCCGTGTGTTATCAAAGAAATTTTAGTTAACTTGAAAAGGTTACTCCAACAACTTAAGTCGATAACTAAAAAGTTTTGAATAAAAAATCTGTTAAGGTACCATCACAGTGTGATTTGCCGAAAAATAGAAAAATTTTCACAATTTTTTTTCGGATGGATAGGATGGGGGAATGGGAATGAATTTCTTTTACGATTATTATCAGATTATCACTATTTAACAATACAAAAATATTTTTAACTTCCTATAGGAAGTTATTGTAATGGGTCCGATTTTACGAATCGCTAATTTTGACATATCTCCACGTTTCAAGATCACTAGAATGCGAATCCATCGTTTTTAGCGTGATGCCTGTGTGTGCGTTCTTTAGTTTGTTCGTTCGTTCGTTCGTGAATTTTTTTTCGTCTCGCATATTTCGAGAACAAATGGTGATGTCAACTCCGGACTAATTTCATTAGATGCGTAATCAAAAAATGAAGACCGGATAAAGTTTTCAGCAAATTCGAATTAGCGGTTTGTTTTTGTGGTAAAAAAACGGAATTAACTTTATTAAGATACCATATAGATTATATGGATTTTTTACCATAACATTATTATATAATGGCCTAAGAACCGTCCTTGATGTTAAAAACGCCAGTATTTTATTGCAAAATTAAAAAAAGGAGATAAGAAACTTGAAAAAATTAGTTTTTTGCCAAAATATATTTTGTCTCGCATATCTTGAGAACAAATGATGTTATCATTTGTTTGATAAGGGTAGAGCCCCCGCTCTTAGGTACAGAAGGCGAAGCCCCCGGTATGGTGCAAGAGGCAAGGCCCCTATAGGAGGCCCAGGGGACGAGTTGCCTGAAATGAAAAAACAATTATTTATGTACTGTAGTCTCTAGTCTTTAAGGACACCCAATGGGAAGTTGGCAGTGTGGGTAGACCTGTCCCCCAAATTTTATTTGATATAAAGTTGCATCGGTCCTCAATGTACGCGAATATACACTATCAGTTCCATATGGATTTGATTTACACGAATAAAAATCGTGTAAATTGAACCTATCAATTATAAAAGGAAAAATACTGGAAACAAAAACTACTAAAAACTTTAGAGAATTTTATAACAGAAATAATAACGAATATGTAGACATATTTAAATTCCGAAAATATCGTTATTTTCGACATCGATTATTTTCGATAACGAAAAGTAGGTTTTGACAGTCCCAATATGTCCCAAGCCTCCAAAAATTTCTTTATTTTTTCGCTATGACGCACCGTTTACGAGATATTTATGATCAAAAGTTTACGATTACGAAAAGTAACGAAATGTGATTTTTAAAAATATTCTATTTTGTTGACCAGATCAGAGGGACTAATAAAGGTAGTTTGTTATCGATGATTTTCGATAACAAAAAGTAGATTTTAACGGTCGCAATATGTTTGGAACACCCACAACTTGCAAATTAAACGAAACGTTTTTTTTATATTTTTTTATTTTTACACTTGTAATAGAAAATGCTTATCTTTTGTGGTCTCGAACAACACGGTTTCAAAGAACACGAAACCAGTTAGTCGTGTTCTTCGGGGGATTGCTGTACTACCTATATGCCATTTACGTATACTAAAGTAATCTATATGGATAACGCTTTTCCGGAAAAGTGTTTAAAAATAATAAGACAAATTTTTAAACCAAAAACTGGCGCACAAAATGAAATGGATAAAATTATCTGACAAAAAAAGAGGTTTAAAATCCTACATACTATATGTGCGCAATAATTACCATTGTTAATTTTGTTAAATACCAAACGCGACCGGTCACGGTCCACTACATAAACACTATTGGGGTCCACTGGCAGTAAATGTGCACGGGTGCCCCGAATGTTCATTTTGTGTAAATTCGTTCGTTACGGTCAGCTAATATTTTACATATGTCATGCGGTTACACCAAATGGCAACAGGAAAGATATTTATTTTCATTTCGGTGAAAATTCCACAACATTTTCCAACGTTTTTACTATTTTGTTACTAATTACTGCGTGTGTATAGGAGAAAATTTAAAATAATTGTAAGAATTAAATGTTGTTCTATTTATGGAAAAGTTTAGGTGTATCAAAAATATTATGTCAGTCAATGGATATGAATATAATCTTTTGCACGATCGTGTATTTTCATGCATTTACCGATGCTGTTGACAATGCTGGTAAGTTACATTTCCCGAACGTTTGTTTATATCCATGGAAACTAAAAAATAACAGTACGGTAAGTGAAATAGATGCGTGGTAAGTGAATAGGAGTGTGGTAAGTGAAATTAGCTCAAAAATGATTGTAATTATTTATTTATGTTGAAATTAAAAGTACAATTTGAACAATTAAGAAAATAAATCAATTAATATGAAAATTTTCACTAGTTTGCACATTATTATTATTATTGTTGCCATTAGTCTTCATATTTTATTAACATTTCAAAAGGTCGTTCAATCATTAAAATTTTCTGTGGTTTTCACAATCTTCCTTTCATTCTACGAGAATAAATTTGCAGCCAAAAATAAAATGCTTCATCAATTTCATTATTCTCACTATTATTATAGTTTAACAAACTATTTTCCTCAATTGACACTTAATTTTTATTTACAAATATAGTTGTCAATTGCCATTACAAAGATTCGTATAAAGTTGCTATAAATATTTATAATATTTATTCATGGCATTCTATGTCATAACATAGAATTATAAATTTCACCTATATTATCCGAATTTTATTTTTTATTTAATATATTTCTATTCTTTAATTACTTTAAATCGATCGTGCAAAAAATATTGTGCAATACACGATGCGTTAAGTGCCTTTACTGATCTCGAAAATTGCAAAAACTCCACCCTGCGAGTCTCGTTTTCGCAACATTTTCTCGATCAGTAAAAGCAACTTACCGAAGTTATATTGTAAAATACTATTTTCTTGAAAGTGATTTAATAATTTTGTTAATTCCTAAGAAGAGAGCTCTAAATCGTTTTTTTTTTTTTGGTCAAGATAGGATAAAAGATGGAAAACTAGACACGATAGAACCTCTCAGTAACGCCAAATTTGCTGAGAAGGGTGTTAAATTTCATAGGAAGGCTATGGCCGTCACATTTCGTATTACTCCTGCTAAGTAATGTCAGTGATTAAAAAAAATAAAATGATTTTTTTAGATAATTTTTATTTTTCGAAAATGGTATTGTTCAGATGCGATGATTCGCGAATCTCACTTCAAGAAATTGTTTAAATTTTATTGTTTATAGCACGATTCAAAAATTTAGCTCGGAATGAAATTGTGTAGCAGATCGGAACGTAATTGTGGAGAGTTTGGACTGTGTGAAATTAGCTGGGTCGCATGAATTTCTTGAATATAGATATAGAAGCGCGTTTTGAGATTAGAAGTCCGTCGGGGGCCCGAAAAATTTTTTTTTAAATGGCTGTGAAAGTTTTTTTTGTTGTTCGTCCCTTATAATCTTGGAAAAAAATGACCCCTAGGTGAAAGTGTGTAAACTTTAACTGAAAATTTTGGTGTATTCATGATTAGTGATGAGCCAATGCAAGACCAAGACGAAGACTGCTAAGTCTTGGTCTTGTTCTTGCATTAAGAATCTTGGTCTTGGTTTTGATAGAGCAGTTTCAGTCTTGGTCTTGGTCTTGATCTTGCAAAATACAGTCTTGGTCTTGGTATTGCTAACAAATCTTGCAATTTCTTGCATTTTTTTATTAGCGAATTTTTTCCTTCTAAAATCAGAATTTTCTCTCTTTACGGTGTTAATTATACTTTCAAACTATTTAAGTAGTTTAGCAAGAGTCTTGCTTTTTTCTTGCTTTTGTCTTGGTCTTGCACACTTGAGTCTTGGTATTGGTCTTGCAGCCATACTTATAGTCTTGGTCTTGGTCTTGCTCTTGGTGTACATAGTCTTGTCTTGGTCTTGCAAAAAATTCAAGACCAAGACAAGACTGCAAGACCAAGACTAATTTTGCTCATCTGATTTGGTTTATATTCAATGCCGAAAAGTTCAGTTACACTAAAAAAGTTTCTAGTTTACGAGAAATAACTTAAAAGAAGCCCAAATTAGATAGGTATTCCTGGTTTGAAGTTTGTGCTTCAAGAATTTAACTACAAAGTCTAAAGTTTTCTTGAAGTGTACCATCGTTCTCCATTGAAGGACAAATAAATTCAACTTAATTCAGATTTTTTTTATTGCATGAAAAAGTTTGAATCCTCACAACGTATTAAAATGTACGAATTTATTTCCCAGTTACCATAAGAAATAACTGTGTTTTAATGTTAATAGTTCAAATATTTGAATTTATTAGATATCTAATAATCTGTTATTCGTAGTAAAACATATACACTGTACCTAATTTTCCATTATATTTTCAAGTATTTTAATACCGTTGTGAGGTAATTAACTGACCACAAGTGAATCCATTATAAATTCCCTTAATGGACGACCATCTCGGCACCAATTGTCCACTTCACCCGCAACTGTAGTATATTTCAGTTAGTTACCTATCCCCCCTCGCCCCCTTTAAACACATACTTTAATTTACTCGTGTATTTGTGTCCACTCGTGGCATATCTTTAAGTAGAAATTCTGCTAGAATATATATTAAGCATATTCTTCGACGACAAAGATAAAACAATGAAACATTTCGTGTGTACGAGTGAAATAAATTGTTGTTTTAAAGACAAGACAGAGTTTTTGGGGTACAAATTTACATACCTATATAGTCTCTATGTAAGTAATTTATTTTAAAGGGAAGTAAATCGGTGACCGAGTAAATCCTTCATAAAGGGATTCGCCTAATGTTAATTATAAAATTTAGTCAATAAATTTTCTTATATTTAGTTGAAACAGGAACCAGTTGTTTTGACCATTAAAAAAAATGTAATTCAAAATATTTTTCAGAAACGAACAGCGAACAACGAACAGAAATATTTACACTATTGAATCAGTTAAAAATAACTATACTTTCATTATTATTACCTATCAATTAACTTCTGTCCTTTTCAGACTAGTAAAATTCAACAAATCTATATGGAAACCAAAACAATTGAAATCTCAATATTTTTATAATTTCCAAGTCGACCTTTTGACATAAATTATTTTTTATGGTAAATAGACAATTTTGGTTATAGATTCTGGTTCTAATATGATGGCATTCGATCTTGAACTCGGTTTGAAAATAATTTATCATTATTTGTTTTTTGTATTTTTGTTATTGGCTTCGCACGTACATCGATAACCGTGACTCGTTCAATAAAGTCCTATCTGTAGAATATATTTATGTTATTTCGAGTCGGTTACAAGATCACCATAGAAATTTCCACTTGGGTTGGTGTGATTTTAAGCATACTCACATTTTTTTAAATTGCCAAAGAAGAATAATTATTTTATAGACACTTCAATATTAGTCGCATACCCACCCGATGGGATTTACCACCGGCAACATCTCAGTATGTTAGTCAGTAAAAAAAATTTATTAAAATATTATTTATTTTAATAGCCACAGTAACATGTTATTTTTATATATCTCTAACTTCAAAAATGACGAATTTCCATACAAATTTTCATCCCCTATTTAACCCACTTAGGAGATGAATTTTCAAATATCCTTTCTTAGTGCCCACCTACGTTACATAGGAAACTTCTGTGCAAAATTTCATTCTTCTAAACCCAACGGTTTAGGCTGTGCGTAGTCTGTCAGTCAGCCAGTGTAAGAGTGACCGAAAAGAAAATTTAACGGTAGTTTTAACCTTTTATAGGGCAAAAGGTAAGCCATTAAGGAAGAAAGCTTTAAATTTCATAAAAATTTCTTAAAAATCTTCGTCGTACAACATTTAAAAATATCAAGTTAAGCAAACCCAGTCTTGTTTCCTTTCAATTTTTAAACAATACCGAAATAATGTAAAAAAATCCCTGTAAATTCGAAATCGCAGGGCGTTTAACATTACAGCACATTTTGAAGGTTCGCTGGGCTTACTTAGGGAATCCCTACCCAGGGCCGTGGAGAGAAATGGTGAGCCCCGGGAATAAATCGCATTTTTTAAAATTTTTCTTCCCAAAAATTAGTGATGAACAAAGAAGATCTTCTTAACTTTTTCCCGGGCACTTTAACGACAACTACGGTCCCGCTCCTCAAGCTGGGGCCCCGGGGCTGCAACCCCGGCTACCCCACCCTCTCGCCGGGCCTGTCCCTACCTATATATTTCCTTTCTTTTTATTTTATGTGAAAAATCAATCTAAACCAGAAAGAGAAAATTTATTATCACCTTAATGAATATTACAATATAGGCATATGCACACACGCACACATGTTCCCCTCTATTCCCCGCGCCAGTGTAAGTAAATTAATAATAATAAGTTGATAATAATGATATATTATTTTGATGAAAAGAAATTATATATATCTGTCCTTTATTCACTTACTTATTCCTATCTTTACGCATATGTGTAAAAATATATATAGGTATGTATATTTGAAGGTATATATATATATATATATATATATATATATATATATATATATATATATATATATATATATATATATATATATATATAAATTTCCTTAGTTGAATATGGGAATGCTAAGTGAATCAAGATGGCGTAGGTACGATGAGCCATTTAGGGTATTTACAGAAATCCCTCGGGATATACCTCTACACACACACATACGTAATATGTACCTATGTGTTTTTCTCGTACATATTTGTACAATATTCTCCTGCAGGATCTCCAGGATATTACAATTCCACTTTAGATAAGATACCATTTACTGTTCATATATTATATATAAATTATTTACAGTGTGTGCCAAAATGCAATGTGGTATAAATTTTCCTGTTATCGGAATGGTTTGATGGATAGAATTATAAATGAATCAGGATCAGAAGTGAATCTACACAATAAAAAAATTTGTGTTCTGCGTAAAAAAAAAAAAAAAAACTAGTGGTTAAAATTTTTGTGTTAAATAAGTAACACAACTCTGCGTGAATGTAACATTTTGTGTTTGTGTTAAATGAAAATATTAACACAAATTTCGATTTAACAGAATAAAAATGTTAACCTGTTTTGAACAACAAAGAAGTAACATAATATTTGTGTAGAGCAAACGGATGTTATAAGTACATAAATTAGATTAGAATATATATCTACCAAAATATACCGTGTGAGTTTTTCGAGAGTTGCCATTTTGATTACAGCCAAACCGTTGATTTAATCGAAAAATTGTTCAAATAAGAGTTGTAGATATCAACGGGGGCAACCGATTGCTATAGTCAGGAGCTTTATAGCTCTTATGGTTTTCGAGTCATGATACAAACTTGTAGTTTTTTAAATGAGACTACATGTTAATTTTTGATAAAACTGATCTAATGCATTAATTAAGAATATAAATGAAGAAAAAAAATTTTTTACCCAAGTTTATTTTTTGAATTTTTCTTTAATTTAGCAATTAGGCGGTAGAAATATGCAAATGTATTTGAGGCTCTTTCAACCGACAGAGTTTTTGACGGCTAACATTTCTATTACGTCCAAGAAAAGAACCTGTATCATTCTCTGTAATACAGGATTGAATACTGAATGGCATTAATTCAGATTTTGGACTATAGATGTCAAACGTACAAGAGTACCTATATCGCAGCGAAAAAATTTTCTTTTATCAAAAATTAAATAATGTATTAATATTCTTCAGTTATTATATTTGTATACCACTTATTTTTTTGAATTTCCGCGCGCTTGTGTTGTAGCAATATAACAGCATTGTTGGAAAAGCGTTGTAAAAACGTTGTGAAATGATGTTTATAAATTATATTTCAAAAACGGCGTAGTGAATTTATATTAGTTATTAAATATGGTTTGTAACTTTGTATTTTATAACACATTTCCCATAAAAGCCCGTGCTAAAATTACAAAACATTGAAATCGTTTTTCTCAAAATTGGGGTAGTCAATTTTAATTGGATTAGGCTCGTATTATTGGTATTTAATTAAATAAATATCTAGAGAAGTTTCGTTAAAATCCTTTGAAAAAATCGTTTTAGCGATAATACACATGATTTAAATTATCAGTCTAGTTACCAAATTGCCTTGAAAAAATTTCTTTTTGACGTGGCAGGGGTGAAATAGAATATTTCGTCCAAATAATTACACTCTCTTGAGACATCCTGTACATAAAATCAATGAATTGCACCACCTTATACATACATACATACATACATACCCTTCACATATTTGCACATTTTAAGTGTTTTAAAGTTTTTCTCACATTAGATGCAAACAAAAATTTTTCCATCAACAATTATATGAAAATATATACCTACCTAACAATTCTATAGGTATATATGTATATATTATGGCTCTACCATTATAATATCATTTATTGTATTGTACTGAGCGTTAGCTTGCGTGAGAGCTTTTCGAGTTTTTCTTCCTTCAAGTTCATTCATACCTCATACAATCCAAATATCTGATCATACATATACATATACATATATGTGTATATGTATACATTTAGGATAGAGAGAATAAATATTATTTTGAATTACATTTACATATGACGTAACAACGGCTATTATAGTGTATAAAATATATTGACAAGTTTCATAAAATAACTATAGATGGCTCCCGTTTACCATTTACCGATCGTCTACCCAATTATATAATACTTACTAGCATTTACCCGCGGCTTCGCCCGCGTAGACTTTGAAATTATGGCATCTAGTTAAAACATATAAAGTGAACTTTCATCACGTCGCTGTTACGCGTCGAGTAGGTACTGTTACTTTTTTCTTTGAAATTTTCCCACAGAAATACAATATTTTCCCCGGGCAAAAAATAGACTACACAGAGAAAAAATTCCAGTAAAAATTACTGAGCTGCCTCCGGTAAACGAGTCTTAAGTGACCAGTCCGTAGGAAATTATTAAGCAAAAATATAAAAAATGCGTTTCAAACATTATTTTTTACGATTCATTTGAAAATTTTTCCTGTACACCTTAAGAATTTTTCCTATACACCTTAAGAATTTTTCCTATACAGCTGCGTAAAATTCGATGGGGTAGTAAAATTTCAAGTGGACACCGGGAAAATTTGCTTAATTTTGTGTAAAATTTACTGAAATTATTATAATCTATACTGAGTTGTTGTGTATTTCATAGCAAGTATTGCATAGAACAGAATAAACAAAACAAGTACGCAAGCGCAACCACCACGTAACCTGCTTGAGGTCCAGAGAGCACCTTGTTAGGACAATACACGACATACAACCCATAC
Source organism: Brachynemurus nebulosus (assembly GCA_035578155.1). Taxonomy (NCBI): domain Eukaryota; kingdom Metazoa; phylum Arthropoda; class Insecta; order Neuroptera; family Myrmeleontidae; genus Brachynemurus; species Brachynemurus nebulosus. The sequence continues at coordinate 64,897,587 of JAPWDM010000002.1, forward strand.
AAGTTGGTCGGTTCGTCAGTTGTGCGTCATTATTATTTAAGTATTGGACTTTCCATTTAAAACAAAAAATTGTTGTGTTTCATGAATTTTTGGTTAGTTTTTATTTTAATTCTTGTGTTTTTTTTATATGTATGTAACCTGATATGTTAATTGAAATATGTTTTTATACAAATTATTGTAATGTGCTTATTGTTAAAAATTTTTATCATGTAATATTTCAAATAAAGAATTTATATATTTTTTTCCACAAATAATAAAAAACCACAAAAAATTTTTTCTATATTAATAATTTGATTTTAATGCTTACCCTTCTATCAATATCCTTTTAAACTATTTTAATTCAATTATTTATTAATAAATAAAAAAAAAACCTTATTTATAAATAATACGGTAATTTTTACTGAGCCGTCGTGTAATTTAAAATTTTTACTATAAATTATCGTAGTTTTTACTTAGCCTGTCACTTATGTCCGTATTACCAGAGAGCTCAGTAATTTTTTACCAAAAATTTCAGTAAAAATTACTGTATTTTTTTCTCAGTGTATAACATTCCTTTAACAACATGCCAAGTTCAAATGAAATCAATAATTCTCTTTTATACTGTTTTAAATATGTATTTTCCCACGGGAATAAGACTTTCCACGGGAGTTAGATATTTTCCCGGGATAGAAAGTAGTCTGTGTCCTTTCTCATCGTCTCTGTAAACAATACGCAAAGTTTGAAATCAATCATGCTTTTTTTTAATAGTCAGTTGTTATTTCATTGTTTCGTTTTAAATACATTTTCCCTCGGGAATGAGATATTTTATCGAGATAAAAAATAACCTATGTTTATCGCTGTATATCGTCATATTTGTCTATCATCATTTTTTGTTTCATTTAAAATATATCTTTCCAGAGGAAGAAAATTTCCCACGGGAAATTTCCCGAGGTATAAAGTAGTGTGTGTCCTTTCTCATCTCTTCTGTTAGCAATATACAAAGTTTGAAATCATTTAACCGTTTTTTAATAGTCAGCTGTTGTAATTTAATGCATTTTCCCTCGGGAATGAAATATTTTCCCGAAATAGAAAGTAGCCTATAACCGTCTCTGGCCCGCAAGCAACGTCTGTGCAAAGTTTCAAGTTGATTGGTTAAGCTGTTGAGGCGTGAAAGCCAGTCAAACAAACAAACAAACAAACAAACAAACAAACAAACAAACAAACAAACTCACTTTCGCATTTATAATATTAGTAAGGAAGGATTTATAACATACATATATCTTACTTAAGTTAATTTTATAATTCAAGGTAGCTCTATTAAGATGGGTAAATATATAAAGTTGTGAATTAAGGCTTGCACATTTACAAAATATAAAAAAGAAAATTAGAAAATTAATAAACATATTTAATTAATTTAATCGAAATTATTTCATTACAACAAATAAATTTAAAGCGAAAACTTCCAAAATATACCTACTACTAGCATCAATTTGATTAAATCTATACCGTATCAAATTGAGTGTTATATTCAAATAAATAATTTTTTCCAATACAATAAGGGCGAATTAGAAACAGAAAAGAAATTATTTAATCGACAAGAGACTAGTCGAGGCTATAGACATCTCTTGAGACACGTTTTTTACCATACAAATTACATAACACAGAACATTGAGCGGTCCTGTTTACGACTGTTTGAAGGAGATGTTATCGTTGTACGTTATCCTACAGTGAATAATGTGCGTTATGACGATCGTTTCGCGTAGGTATCGTAAACTATCGAGGGACACATCACGTCAAACCATCTATTTACGTGCATTGAAATGCATCGATACAGTATATAGTATTATGTACTTCAATTAAATTAACAACTAAACAGCTCTTTAACATATGGTCACATAAATGCAAGGCGTATTGTACCGGTGTTTATAAGTATTGGGATGGTTTAACAGTGATAGTCGTACTTATGCAAAGATTTATAAAATTACTAGCCGAACCCGTGACCGTTGTTCACGCGAAGCGTTGAGTAGTTTCTTTTTCCAATTTGTAGTTTCTTGCAACACAAAATGCATTAAATTGTCTCCAAATTGACAATTGTATATTTATTGTATTTTTCGGTACACAATTAGCAACATTTTCTTTGATTTCAAATTCAGAAAAATTTCCAAGCTACAATATTCAATTTATTTACATTACATTTTGTTATTGTAGTTGTGAAATTATGAAATATGTAAATTTACGTAATGTGTGTACATGCTCAAAATAGTTTTTCCATTTTCCCGTGCGAATGAGAATAAAAACTATCTTAGATGTTGATCCAGGTAATAAGTTATCATCACACGAAATTTCATTAAAATCCGTCCAGTAGTTTTTACGTGATGCGTGAACAGACAGACAGACAGACAGACAGACAGACAGAAAAATTTTAAAAATCGCTGTTTGATATCTACATCGATAAGTATTTACAGTACCAGTACAATTTTCAAAAAATATTCCATGTACAGAAACGGTCTCGTTACCGTTTTATTATATGTATAGATTATTTAAAAAAAAAAAAAAAAATTGGTAGTCTTTTATTAGTTATGTTTTCGTACAAATTTCTTCTCAGGAAAGCGGTACAACGATTCGTCTAAAACTTTTTAATGCTACCTTAACTGTGATTTAGTAAATTTTAGTACTTTTCAAAAGTTAAACAGAAATATTCTGCCTTTAAAACGTCTAAAAGACCAGCATAATATTACAGTGAGTATTGACATAATATGAGGATATACCTACACGGAGAGAAAAATCATATAATTTTTGTAGATAAAATTTCAGAAAAATTACCATGCTCTTTTATAATGTGTGCGCGATTGACGACCAAAGTAAAAAATATTTTACGATCATGTATATTTCAATTTCAGTTTTTTTTCGAAGTCCGTCATTTTGTTATTTTTTGATAAAATTTCATAATTCTAGTTCCGACCAGAATGACATATCTACAGATTAAGACTAATTAAGAATTTTTGATTTCAGATATCCCTAAGAGTCAAAATCACGCGAGCCATCCACGTAGCTTTTTTTGGGGGCACCAATTTCAAGTGATAATAATAATAATAATAAAACAAAATTTAACTTATTCAAAAAAAATTTTTTTGGTACCTTAAGATGTAAATAAAAACATATTAAAATTTAAAACTTTTTATTTGTTCTTTCTCAAAATAAAAGCGCTCCTAAAAATATAGGTATGAAAAACAGCGAAAAAAATCGCAAAAATAATTTCGGTGTATTAAACATCATTATCAATATCAAGGGTAACAATATAACCAGACCATAGTATAAAAAATACTGTTTGGATAAAGTTTGTTTAAAATAGTATAAGTAAGCATTACTTAGGAAGATGATGTTAAAATCTATTAATGCTGAAACCAATTTAAATTGTTTGTCTGTCTGTCTGTACTGTAGTTTTGTATTTCATTCGAAGGAGTTTATTCCAAGTACTATTCGCGGGAGGTTTATTTGCGAATCGGATTTTCCGGTAAAGGCACTCGGAGTATTTTTTGATAAACAAATTGATTTATTGCTGTATAAAGGTCCCGGGCTACAACTGAAAGCTCCCCTTGAGAGCTTGAGATTTAATTTACGTGTAAAGTGTGATAATAATGTTGGTGATGATATGGAACTTACGATCCCACCAGACAAAGATCAAAGTTATTGACTTATAAGACCAGCTCGAAACTTAGAGAAATTTGACCATTCGGCAATTACTAATTTGAAAATCAATTAATTTGCATTAAATTCTGTATATATTTTTTACAAAAATTAGTGGCATTAAATAATTTAAAATCTTAATGGCTGACATGTCAATTTTGATAAAATATTTTGTTGTAAGCCATTTTGAAAAAGGTCCCGCGTCGAAATATTGAACCTGCATTAAACCTACATTATTCCTTTTAATTGAATTAAATAGGGTTAAAGTAGTTTCAGAATTACATGTAAAAAAAGCCTACATTAAGCCTACATGTTGTCGCAAAATGACAGATTCTCCACTTATAGTGTCAAAGTAGTATCTCTACTGACCCTACAATACTGCTCCTTGACCCTTAAAATCAGATGTTGTGAGGCTGAAAAGAGGCTCTTAATCGTATACATACAATACACTAATACATATACGCATACGTACATACATACATCCATACATACATATATGTGTACATTCGTACGCGTATGGATGTATGCATGCACGCATACGTATAGATATGGTTTTAAAATGAAAACAAAAGTATTTTATTATTTTACGTTTATTAATTTTAAGTATATACATTAAGTACAATTCAAATTAAAATCATTTAACCCATCTTTTACATATTTTAAACACCATTTAAATGGTAATAATTTCTTTTTAATATTATTTTTTAATAATAATAATTCTATGTATATTTGACAATTAATTTAACTATTTGATTCTTATTATTCAAATATAAACAGTTAAAATGTAATGGTTTTTCAGTTCTTTCACAATTATCATTTTTAGTTCATCTCAGTTTTTTCATATAAACACAAAATTTTAATTTTTCATCTCACCCCAGGGCTTGTTTACCGCTTGCAAGCCACTTCTGTTTGGGGCGTCACCACAACAAGCCAACAATTATTTTAAATGCACCTCAATTTTTAACAATTAAAATGTAACGTTTTTTTTAATTTTTTCACAGTTTTCACTTCTAGTTCATCTCAGTTTCTTCATATAAACACAAAATTTTAATTTTTCACCTTATGAATTGTAGAGTTCATTTACCCGGTTCAAATTAAAATTTACACTTAACATTGATTCAATTTTAATTATCAGATGATTTACGTAATACTTTGTGAGGTTGTTTACATTTAAATTGATACAAAATAAACAAAAAATTACTACACATATTTGACAATAAATTTGATACACTTTATTAAATTCGTTTTAAAGAAAACTAGTTCATTTCTTCAAATAGCTGAAACATATTCACACGCCTTATCGGCCATTTCCGTCGTCTGTGTCGTAAAGTTTCGTTTATGTCTATTGTTCATCTTTGTCAATCATTCCGGTATATAATGTATATGCATACATATATACAGTGTCTTTTATAAAGTTCGCACAGTATGGCAAACTTTTTACTAATAAAATTTTTTGAAAAATATTCTAGCAGGGTTAGTTATTGAATCAATTAAAATGAAAAAATAGCTAAACTTATCTTATCCCAGTTTGCAATTTGACAGGAAACCGGAAATTTCAAATCTGTGATATATAAACAATAACATTGTGTCCTTTGAAATATTAAGGAAATTTTGACATCGTATCAAAATTTGGTATGATAAACGTATTACAGTCTGCAAAAATAAAGGTCAAAAATCTGCTTTTCCAAAATACGACTTTAAGTGGCCCTAAATACAAAAAAGTTCATTAATTCTAGCAAAATAAAAATTATGCCGTTCTTTGAGATCTGTTTATTCATAAAATCACAATTGTCATCAATGAAATGAGATTTACGTAACGAGTATTTTGACTACTAACTGCAAAGAAAATAAAGAAATAACAATTATTCATGCTTGTTAAAATTCCAATATTACAGAGCGTGTCTTTTTGTGACCAAGTTAAATTTTTCTATTGAAACACCGATGTCTGTAGCAATATTTTGATGATAATTGTGATTTTATGAATACGCAGATCTCAACGAATGGTGTAAGTTTTATTTTGCTAGAATTCGTACAATTATTTTGAATTTAGGGTCAGTTAAATTCGTATTTTGGAAAAGCAGATTTTTGGGCTTTATTTTTGCAAACTGTGATATTTAGCTTTCGGAATATATTTACTATGCTTAATTTTGATACGATGCCAAAATTTCATCAGGAGGTAATCAATAACTTTCAAAGGATTATCATTGTTCATAATTCACAAATTTGAAATTTTCGGTTTCCTGTCAAATATTAAGCGGGTGGTAAGACGTGTTTAGCTAGTATCTCATTTAAACTGATGCACCAACTAAGCCCACTAGGATATTTTTCAAGGAATCAATAATAAAATTGTTTCCCATCATGCGTACTTTATGAGAGACACTGTATATATGTATATTATTTTTTCCCATCTATTTTTTTAAACTAATAAAATGTTTTGAGACTACATCGAACCTGCTCAGACCTACTATTTAATTGTTTATAAAGTGTTAAATAGCATTAAGATAGGTTTATGGACGGTTAAGTAGCTTCAATGTAGGGTTATTATTTGTAAACATTGTGTTTGTAGGTTCATTAAGAGTCGATATAGGTTCACTTAGGGTGAATGTAGGCTCATTTAGATGTTAGAAGGGTCAATGCAGTGTTAAAATCTTGACTCGGGGTGTCACACTATTATTATAACCCGAATTTTATTTTATTTCTTTATTATTAAATGACAATAATTATATATTTAAGATGATTATATTGTTAGTGTATAATTATATTTAACCCTTTACATGTCAAGAGCAACAATTACAATACACAAAAGATACATCATGAATTGAATTAATTTTCGATTCTCAATATAATAATAACAAATTTAGATGTAGACATTTGTAATTCTATACACATATCCCATCATTGTTGAAAATGTTGTTACAATATTTTTGTTTTCACGAAAAGGGTAAGTACCTGAATGAATTGACAAAAGGAGAAGGTGTTCTGTTGACAGATGTTTAGACAGCAGTGAAAAATGCAAAAAAAATATCAATAATATTTTTTCATTATATATTTATCATCCTTACTTATATATTTTTATAATAAAATAACAATTTGTACATCAACGGACAAAAAGTGGTGAACATCTGTACGAGATTTTGTTTTTAATTATGAGTTGCAAGTACATTTAAATGTCTGTCTACCATAAATTACTAAATATCACTGAAATTAACGTAGTTGTTCTGAGATAGTCAGGTACAAAAGTATATCTCAGCAAAAAAATTTAATCAAAAATTAAATAATGTATTAATATTTTTCATATATTTGTATACCAATTGTTTTTTTTAAATTTCCGCGCGCTTATGTTGTAGCAATATAAAAATATTGTTGAAAAAGCGTTGTAAAAACGTTGTAAATGATGTTTATAAATTATATTTCAAAAACGGCGTGAAAAATTTTTATTTCTTATTAAATATGGTTTGTAATTTTGGATTTTATAACATATTAAATTTTTATCAAATTTCGTTGACATATATGTTTTCATTTTATTCAAAAAAATAGAGTTTCCCCATAAGAGCCCGTGTTAAAGTTACAAGACTTTGTGATCGTTTTTCTCAAAATTAGGTGGTCAATTTTTTTTTCGGTAAGGGCTCATATTATTGGTATTGAATTAAATAAATATCTAGAGAAGTTTCATTAAAATCCTTTGAAAAAATCGTTTTAAGGACCAACTACCTTAATGAATTACTAAAAAAAAAAAATTTATAGGTATCTACAAAGAGTGACTTTAAAAACAGATGTATTTTGAGATCGTTTAAGACCAAAAAATTTTTGGTTGACTTGTGGTCCAAACGGTAGGTACCTGATGGTGAACAATAACCACAAAAAATGAAGTTGAGCATAGGAATAATTTCAAAAATTGCAACAGAGGGAATGTATTTAACGGGAGCTTGAGTGGACGTTGCGGGAGTCATGAAAATAGCTCGGGAGAAATTCAAGAAGTGAAATTGGGTTGCATAGTTTATATAAGAAAAAGGAGGTTAGGTGATTTAGTTAAAGAATTAAAGGATAAAGTTTTGGAGAAAAATCACCAACAGTTACTGATATAAACTGACCATTTATTTATTTATTTATTTGAGACATTTCGAAACAATGAAAGTTTCCCCATCACGCAAAATTTTTTTTTTATATGAGGAAATATTTTCCTAATCTTTTTCTCCTATTTTTTTTTAATTAATTTAAATCAATCACAAGAATACAAAATATTTATATCAATATTTTGGGTAAAGAGATAATTTTTATTTTACTAAAGAAATGTCTATTATCAGCAGTTTTGATATCATATTATTTACAAATCGATAACATTCAATTTAGTTTTTAATCAGAATAAAATTTAATCTTTATATATTTAAAATTATTTTGACCCTTCTAAATTTGAATTATCTGAATACATACATAGAGCACGTACTAAGTTTAAGCTGATATATTTATTACATGAAGAATAAAGATATAATGATAATACGGCAATATCAAAAGAAAATTTTCCCCCAATTTTCTTATAATATATTCTTTCAAAATTTTCACCATTAATAATTATGTATATGTATTCGCTTACAGTATTGGAAATAAAGTTTTTTGGAGTATAAATTTTAGAAATTTCTAGACCTTGGGAAGTTTGTTTAATAACGTAGGTATCTAATGATCAATTTTTGCTTTCTTCAAATGATAGTTTTGCTATGAACCTTCAGTAGATATTTTTTGAGGTCCAAACTTTGGAATATTGAAATATTATAATATGAACCAATAAGAGATTAAACTGTGATGTTGGTTCCCAAATGTTAAGTTTGATGCCAAAGGACCCTGTAAAAGCCCGAAGGTCCAAAAGGAATCAATAGAAATACTTTACGTGGCGTACCTACATGATATTTTTTGCAATTACGAAAAAATTAAGGAAAAAAATTGAAAAGTTATTTGTGAATTATGTAAAATAATGTGACATTAAGTACACTGTGAAACAAATTAAACAAAGTGGATGATACAATAGAGCTATTTGTCTTTATTTACAAGTATGAAAAGTTAGTGCATTACCTAGCAACGCTGTTTAACTTAAGTTGAATTTCTCTTGGTGATTGGTGTCTTTCTATAAATTCCGATTGTTGATTAGCTTAAAAGAGGGGAAAAAGGTATTTTTAGTCCCGTGGGACTAAATGTGACATTCTATTCCCTGTTATGAGCAACCAAAGTATTTATTTTAAAAATTGTAAAAACTATTTTTTTTTTAACAATTTTAAAAAATTAAAAGATTTGTTTGCAAAAAAAGTAAAAAAATTTATTTGTTTCAGACAGTCACTTTATCTCTCTTTGGTACCGATCAAAATGACCTTAGTTCTTATTAAAGGTTACGAAAAGGATCAAGTCGTCCCAATTTGCGAAGCCCCATTTTTTTTTTTACGGCAAGACATAACAGCTAATCCTATTTTGAATTTTCCTCTTTTTTTCAAAAACTTTTTATACATTTTTAAAACAGTTATAAACAAATTGTAAAAAAAAAAAAATTAGTTTAAGAAAATTATTTTTTTATTTAGCCCGAAAAAAGGACCGAAATTCACGTCTTTAGACTAGAAAACTGTCTCAACTAGTACTAATTGTATTCACATTTATGCCCGCTTCAGTACAGTCGGAAAATATATTTAATAAGAGTTGGCGAGTATAAGAAAATATGAAATCTCTTTTAATATTTTCTTTTAATCTAATTTAATTTTTTCGTCTTATTTTTTTTTTATAGAGAAAATTTCACTCGAATAAGCAGCCGCATTAACTTATATGTAACTTATTACCGCATACGGCCACTGTGCGCAACAAACACAGAGAGTGGGTGACACCACAACGAAGATACAAAATAAAAATAACAAAAGAACAGAGAATTTATTTGAGAAACAGGAATAAAAATACAAAAATACCACGTAATGTTGCGTATACGTAGAAATATATAAATAAGAGATAACTTAATTTGTATTGTAATAAATAAAAATGAAATAGAGACATAAATCTTCATATAGAAGTCGTTTTGTGGAGTTTTGGCATTATAATTCACCGCACCCAATTGAATTTATGTAATTTAGTTACAATTTTGTGACCACCCATTGTGCTTGAAGACAATCGAACATTCTATGTTTTGTGTAGTTGTGTTTACAACGAAGTAGTCGATACTAACGAATGGACAATGAGTACATGATATTATGTGGTATTGTTTTAACCAGATTTACAATTATATTTTTCGTATGTATCGAAATCAATTGTTTGTTACCGTTATATGAGGGAATAGAGTATAAATGTGTAGTTGGGAACAAGTTTTAATGTTGTTATGTTATAGAAATGAACAAAAATGTATTTTTAACAGAAATCATAATATTTCAGTTTTGAGTTTACATTCATTGTTTACTATAACCAATTTCAGTTCTTGTAACTTTAAATGCAAATAAAGTATAAAGACAGCACTGGTGTTGTGGACAATTTTTGAATTTTTATCTTTCGTACTATTAGTTTCTTTGGTTCACTTAATTTGTTTCATTAACAAATTTCCAAATAGAAAATTCAGTTGTTATAGTCACTGTCATCGTAAGAAACATGGTATTTTACAATTTTTATGAAATTTAGGGGAAATGTTGAAAGTGCCAAACTGTTGGATGAACTCTTTAGTCAGGCATGTTCCATACCCAGAACTTAAAAAAGACGAGTTTTATGTCAGCACTTGTCAAAATTCCAAAGTTTTTCAAATTTTTTTTTCTTTGTAAAGATTAGAAAAACCCACATAAGGTAGATTTTTGAATCATTATCTATGTAACCGGGTTTTCGAGTAAAGTTAAAAAATATTATGTTCATTTTTATGACAACATATCTCTATTTGCTTTCTGTGTATGGTTTGTATATTATCACCTAGGTATGTATGTAATATAATCCATTTCTGTTTGTGTAATTTTAGAATTCCGAAGAAAAATATCGAAACCCTTATAGTTTCACGCAATTTTACATTTATATGCTACAGTTGTAAATATCAATTAATAAATAGCAAAAAAAAAAAAAATTAAAGATTTTTCTTTACTGAAACATGGAGATGAAAATTTTTTCTTCTGTACCACATCGTGTTGAATATCGTTACAAAGGTCTGTTAAAATGATTAAATGGGATTCCTCTTACCATTTTTCGTTTTTAAGCTCCGTTTGCTAAATAAGTACTCGGCTTCAAAATGAGATAATTTTATAATATTGGAAATTCGCTGTGTTATGCAAGATACCTTGGTAAGGGTATTATTAATATCAATTTGTGTTTATAAATTACAGAATCTTTTTGTGAAAGACATTAATTTCAAGAATTATTAAATATAATACGGTGGGATTTCCGCTACCTCAGAACACATTGTCCCATGGAATTATTAGGCATTATAATAGAAAATGTTGAATTTTCAGGATTCTTATTAAGCATCAATTCCGATCAAATACTCGTAATTTAAAATACAATAATGACAGTGCTGAAAGGTATATTAGATAAAAAAGATCTTACGTCATTCATTTTTTTCCTGTTCCCAACATTAGACAAAGACACTCTACTGTACCGTTTACACACACATACTTATACATACACATCCGTATACATACATAGTTAAAAGTTGAGATAACTGACATATAATTTAGTTAGAATGAAATAACAAGATCAAACAAAAATGAAATTAAACAAAGACGAACGGATAATATATTTCACATATATGTATGAAATGGAGTATATGTTAGTCTGTTACGTTAGAATACTGCTGCTCGGATCGTTAATCACAATGATTGGTTATTTATGGTTTGAACATTTTGAACATTATTTTGAACACATAAATATCAAAATAATTAAATGTTAAAATTTATTTTTATTATATCGAAAAATATTGTGGAGTTGAATACGGTTTGTTATACTTATAATATTATAGATTGTCGGGAAAGAATATAAATACAAATTACATTCAAACTGATCTAATAGTGAAATAAAGATGACAATATTTATGTAATCAAATTATGGTATATGTGTGCAATAATTCTATACTGCTGTTTGAAAAATTCGAGGCACTATTGAAAAATTGATGAAGACTGTTCTCGGTTGCAATCTCAACAATAGGGAGTAAAAGTGTGACTTTTAGTCCTAAAAGATTAAAAATATTGCTTCCACTTTTAAGCTAGTCAACAAGCAGAATTCACAGAGTGGTTAGTAAGCAAAATGTAGCTTAAATTAAATTGCTTTGCTAGGTAATTTAAAATTCAACTTCAAACTTATAGATAAAGACAAACAGTTATCGGTCTAGTCCTCGGGTCTTTACAGGCTCTCTGGCAACTAACTTTACACTCTGGATTATAAGTCACACTTTAGTCTCTTGGTGTACAAAATACCTACTATTTGGAAACATTCGAAATTGGAGCTTTGGAATAATGCTTTTCTGTTGAGTTTTACTTAATATGGTGGAAGTGCCGGAAATGCATAATTGTTCGGGCCCAAAACGGGCGAAATGACGCAAATGGGCATTATCAAAATGACGCAATTCTTTTTGTAAATGTGACTGTCTTTATGTGTTACAAATTTTATGAGTTGTACTGTATTTTATGTTTTCGTTAATTTTTATAGAACCATTTAATCTTATGTGCTATGTAATTCAAATTTATTGTTAGTTTCGTGAATTTTGAATTGAAAAAAGAAATTTTATTGAGAAAATTAACTTACATAAAATTTTATCTTTAATAAATTTGACCTTCCTTCGCTTTTTCATACACATATTTCAAATTATTTCAATTAAATAAAGAAAACGAAAACGTAATTCAAAAATAAAGACAAAAAACCCCAAAAAAATTACATATCAAATTACAAAAATATTATTTTGAATTCAAAAAAAAAAATTGTTCGTTGATTGAAATCTTTGAATTATATTCCTTTTTTCGAAATAAGCAGTTCACATCATCCATCAACACCTGTGCTTTGTACTGAGGTGACATCTTTAGTTTCATATTGTAAATAGAAAGACTCAACAATATTTTGTTTATTTTATTAACGCCTCACTCAACTCACCTTGTTTTTATAATGAAAAACAAAAATAAAAAGACAAAAAAACATCAGCCATATTGTTTTTAGTGTTTTTTTGTGTTGATTTTTTTCTTTTTGATGGTATTTAAGTTTGGTATGTATTATTTGTGAGTTTGTGTGTTTGAGATTTTGTTAAACATTTTGATTTGAATTGATTTAAAGTTTTAACAATTAAATTATGAAATTTAAGATTTTTTTTTGGTGGTTGTAATTAAAGTTTTTGTTGACAAGCTAAACCAATTGGATATTTTACAACTGGATACTGTTTTCTGTATATTTAATAAAATTACGTCAGTGTATTTAAACATTATTTCAACGTATATAAGTTATGTTTAACTGTCAATGCAAAGTATACTTACTGTAATCGAGGCATTTATGGTGGATACTTAAAAAAAAAAAATAAAAATAATTGGGTAAGAACCAGTCAGGCTCCCATAATTAGGATTCCGTACAGTGAGTAGTGAATAAACTAAATTAATTTTTTTTTTACTTATATGTATACTTAAACCTTATCTAAATTTGCTTGTGATAACTGAAAAATGCATGAATTGTCCTATTTTCTACTGAAGTATTAGTAAACTGAAGTATTAGTGGCTGATTACTGTGTTTCCCTTGTTATTTAATATAAATTTTCTTCAGCAATTATTACACTGTCAAAAAAAACCATAATTTTGACAGTGCAATTGAGCTGTATGATTAAGAACATCGAACCAAAAATCATTTAAATTTTTTTTTTTGAATCCTTTCAATTAACTCCTTTAAACAATACCTCTTTCTGGGAACAAACTGACCCCCCCCCATTTTAATTTAAAATAATTATTTTCCTAGCTGTTAACTGGCGACATATGTGCCTATCATCAAGGTCTAATATTATGCCAGATCTTAAATTCCTACGTTAGATAATTTTTGAGAAGAACTTGTGTGACAGATGAACAGACGAACCCGAGAGTGTTCTTATAATTGTTTCGTTTTTTTCCTTTTAAGGTACAGCAGCGGAGTGACCGAGCGTGCTTAGCCACTGGCACGTGTCAACTGATAGGCCAAGGGTTCGAATCTCACGGACGGCTAAGCTTATGAAAATTTCCTGCAGTTTCCCTTCACAGTTTCAGATGAATATCGGCAAAGTTCGTTAAGAATACGGCTGCAGACCTATTATTATTATTACTTTTAAGGTACAGAATTCTAAAAACGCATAATAGATGCTCGTCACTAGGGATACTAGAAGCAGTTATTCTTCTTATTTAAGAAGCATTTACCCGCGGCTTCGCTCGCGTTGCAATAGAAGGGCTAAGCTGGCTTTAGGACACTCTACGTCGTCAAAATTAGGGGCACATTTTAGCCCAAGGGGTGCCCATACTTTTGACACTGCAGTGTACCAAAACATTAAATACAGTACCGCGTCAAAAGTGTGGACATACCTTGAGTCAAAGTGTGCCCATACTTGTGACGGCGTAGTGTGTGCTGGAACCCGCTCAGCCTTTCCGTTCGTGGTTTTTGAAATTATAACATCTAGTTCAAAAGTATAAAATGTACTTTCATTTTTCCATAGGAATTTTCCCACAGAAATAAAATGTTTTCTCCGGGTAAAAAGTAGACTATAATATTGTTTTAACAATACGCAAAGTTCGAATGAAGTCAGTGATCTTTTTTTTATTGTTTTAAATATACTTTCTCACGGGAATAAAACTTCTCACAGCATTCAGATAATTTCTCGGCGGAGAAAGTAGTCTGTGTTCCTTTCTATCCCCGCTGCAAATAATATGCAAAATCAATCTTCCATTTTTTTAACAGTCAGTTGTCATTATTTCATTGTTTCATTTTAAAAACATTTTCCCTCGGGAAGCAGATACTTTCTCGGTGTAAAAACCTATGTTTATTGCTGTATATCGTTCTATCTGCTAACAAACAGAGTTCGAACAAACTCTAGGAATCTTTTTTTGTTTCATCTAAAATATATTTTTCCACAGAAATGAGATTCCCCAGAGGAATGAGATGTTTTCCCTGGATAAAAAGTCGCCTATGTTCTATTTCAGCTCTCTGTTAACAATATTCGAAGTTTGAAACCAGTAATCCGCTTTTTAATAGTCAACTGTCATGATTGTTATAGATTTTTCCTCGAGAATGATTTATTTTCCCGGCTTAAAAGATGGTCTATAACCGTCTCCATCTGCCAAGCTATGTCTGTCCAACATTTCAAGTTGACTGGTTAAGTCGTTGAAGCGTAAAAGCAAGTCAGATAAACAAACAGACAAACAAATCAACAAACTCAATTTCGCATTTATAAACGTTAAACAATGAATTTTTAAGAACTTTAAAATCACCAGCATGCCATACCGTATCAGTTTCGATATTTCTAATTGTAAAAATGACAGACTTCCATTTAAAGTTTCTTCCACTGTTTCAACCCCCTAAGAGATGAATTTTTAAAAGCACTGAAACTTTTGTGTTCAAACCAGTAGCCTAACATCAATTTTCATACATTTTTCTAACTCAAAAAATTACAGAGATCTATGAAAATTTTCATCCCCTATTTTAGCCCCTTAGGGTGTGCATTTCCAAAAATTCTTCTTTAGTGCTCACCTACGTTATACAAGAAACCCCTGTTCAAAATTTCACGTTTCTAGGACCAGCCGTTTGGGCTGTGCGTTGATCGATCAGTCAGTCAGTCAGTTTTGATTTTTATATATATAGATTTACAGTATCCCAAACTTATTTCTTGATGTGAAAGTGTCCTAGACATTTGAACAGTGGTGCCGAATTATATCACTGATTTACAAGTTATTCATAAAGAAAATTTAACAGAAGGTAAAAAAGCATATTTGAGAACCAGACGTATAAGCAAAGAATAAAAATTCAAATCCTGATTATATCATAGAATAATGTTTAAAGAAGAAATCTGAGACGTGCTTGTAATTAGGATCTTGCACTGTGTCGAAATTAGTATGTATCCATGAATTAATCGAAAGAGAAAAATGAACAATAGAAGAATAAAAGAAAATAATAAATAAAATTCACTCATAAAGATTATGTAATTATCTAATTTACATCAGTATTAAACCAAAATTAATAATTTTACATGTAATAAAAATTTAAAAGAGCTATAAGCTCAAGACAACATGATTGTTGTGGGAGCGTATGCGAGGTGAACCGGGAGAGCGGCACACAAGCCAACACCCGGGGGTGTGGGGGACGTAAAGTGTACAGTGGCATTATGAGACATAATATTATTCGTTTAGAGAAAATTAAATAATAAAAAAAGCGCCGTAAAAAAGATATTATTCCACTGCTCAACACTAAAGAAGATTTATATATATTTTCACATTGCAAACAGCGAAATATAAATAATACACATAATAGTTGATTTTCAACCATGTGAAATCCATTCTTTGCACCTCACAACGAACGAGCCTCACAGCCGTCATAGCCGTCACACTCATGCAAGCCAAGAAAAGCCCGACAACGTAGTGTGTTGCAGCCGAGTATAAAAAGGATCAAAAAACAAAAAAGCACAGAAAAAACGGCAAACACAAGAGCGAAACGAAGCGAAAAAAACAGACAATAATAACGTTAACGCATGCGTACGAGGGGAACAAGGTCCTGCCCCCGCCTTTTAGAAGGCGGCAGAGTGTTGACTGCCGCCACCACCAGCATCATCACACCGTCCGTGCTCGGAATGGGTACCTAACTAAGAAAATGAATGTTGGCCGTCGTGATATACACAGGGTCGTAGGGACGCAACGTGCGGTGCGCAATGTATGTCTGCAAAACGACATCGACACAAATTGAATCATATACACGGTGGCGGGAGTGTAAGCGAGATAGAGTGAGTACAATTCATATCGGATCAATAACAAGTCGAGTCTATGAAACAGTAATTGTGTTTTCCTCTTTGGTATAAATGCAATGACTATACATACATGGGTACTATTCTAACTAAATGTAGATATACAGTTCTTCGTAGCTACTTGGAATTGTGTTCTATATAGTTGGGAAGTACCTGATGGTTAGTTCTCTATGATCGTAAGTGGTACTATATCTATCTTTCTAGTTTACCTGCAAATATTGGATGCAACAAAAACTAATGTTGTCGAACAATTTTATTCGTAGATTTACAAAGTGCTCCAAAACAGCAAGAGGGAACATCCAAGAGCGGATACAGGAGGGTGGTCATAGGAGTCATGACCCGCTTCCTGAACGGAGATTAACCCAAAATTTCATCATAGTTTATGTGATGATGTCTACAAGTTTACTAAAATTTTCAGTGACTTAAATTAGGCATGTAGAGTCACTAAAAAAAGATATTTGTCGGATCAGTCACGCATTTATAAAAGGAATTGAGTCATTTTGACAACAAAAATGAAAAGTTCACATTCGAATAACCCTAATTCAACCAATCACCCTAATTCAAATCACTTTAATATGGTTTATTTTGAGAAAGGACTTTTTTAACTTAGTGACGTCATAGGTTTACTACAATTTTTCAATTCCTAAATAATTGTAAACTGAGTGAAAAAATGATGAAACTGAAAGCAAATTATAGGCTTTCGAAATCGATTTTTTTATATTTGTCAAAATTAGGCAAATTGGATTATTAGAAAAAGGTCTTTTGCTGGATCAGTCACATTTAGAAAAGGAGCTGGGTGATTTTTATAGCAAAATTGAAAAGCTCACAGCCAAATTATTCTAATTCAATCAATCATCCTAACTCAAATCAGTTCATATGGTTTGCATTGAGAGAAAATTTTTTTTTATTTAGTGATATCCTAAAGTTTACTAAAATTTTTCAATGCCGGTAATGAAATGAAAAGAGTTATTGGTTTTCAAAGTCGTTCTTTTAATGCTAGCTTAGATATATTTTTTCAAAATTTGCAAAATCAAAAAAACATTTGAAATACCAGAAATCTTTAAAAAAATTTTACCGTCTCCTAATTTGAGAGCTGGATTTGCCTCTGACAAATATCCTTGGATTATACCTAGTGGTTATCTGAAAACTACTTTTGAAGTATGAAATTTCGTTCGCCCACGTATTTTTAGCTATGTCTGTACTAACAGTAAGGTATAGCTCTTGGTGTTAGAATGTCCATTTGAATTTTAAAATGAGTTGGTAATTCTTACCCTAGTTGAAATTATACCCTCATCTATTTTAAAATGAGCGGAGATATTCTATTTGTCTTACGGTTTATGTGCATACGAAGCAAAATTTACTGACCACTAGATTCTCTGAAAAAAAAAAAATGTACAACATTCAGCAATATTCGAGGACAATAGAAACATTTTTCCTTATTACCCCTTAAACCATGTGCAATATTTTTAAAATTAGCCATCTTTATACAGTTCTTAACGATATCTAGAACCAATTCCTTTATGCATTAAACCCGTTAGAGTGCATGAACTCGTAAAAACGACGATTAGAACATAGCCACAACATAAGCGATTAAGGAATAATATATCTTTATAATGCTAAATAACTTAATCTTGTGGATCCGTAGTAGCTTTTCGTATTTTTTTATAGCATAAATCAAACGATTTGCCTATTTGTACTACAATATCTGTTTCCTGGACATTTTTATTTAATTTTAGTAAGACTATTACATAAATACAAAGAAATATAAAGATTTAATTGAGCTAATGGTTACTGAAACTTTTCGGGGTTCTTACATCATTTTTGGAAATCTAAGTTCTCCTTTCTAATCTTGACCAAACTTTACACGGTGAAAGTTATCATTGAGTATGAGGTTCGGAAATATAAAATCATGACTTTCTATGCCCTTGAGCATTATTAATTACAAATTGTATTTACCTGAGATTGGCCGATTTCTGAGTTATCTTAAATCAAGTTTGTGATAAACGTTTAGATAAAAATTCTAGAAGTGTCGCTACGGTCAATCAAGGTTAAACTATAGTACTTACGCCTCTAGCCTAAATTTAACTCATGTGTACGGGTAACTTCAAAAATGTAAACTTTACCGCATCGATGCAGCATCATGACTTTTCTGATGCGTCTAATACTACATGATGCGCTGCTGATGCTCTCTTGAAATTTGATGCACATTAGATGTTTTTGAATGGAATATTGGCATCATTTAGCCTCTGATTTGGCTACAGATAGACTATAGATAATATATCAATACAGTCCTTGTATAGGTATATTATCTTTGAATTTCGACTTGAACTTTCTTGAAATTGAAAATATTGAAATTATTTGAATAAAAAATAAAAAATATTACATACCTATTTTGAGTGCAAAATGTATTCAAATAGTTTAAACAATTTTAATCAAAGGTTTTCAACAATTTGTTTTTCGGAATTTATTCCTGTTGGTGTTAATACCTATATAATATGGTAAGTAGTTATAATTTTACATTATACACATGACATGCATCTTGAACACGCATCATCAAATTTCTTGATGCATTGTTTTAACGCATCAAATGCAAAAATGAACTTTTGACTTTTCGTTGTGATGCGTCTGATGCGTTTTTGAACTATTGACTCTGCCTCATGCAAGCAGTGATGCATTTTTGAAGTTAGCCTACCTAAATTTAGTCGGTGTGTATCGAATTTGAGTTCTTAATTTAATATTTAATTTTCTTATACTCTTATGGTTAGCTAGGTTTTTAGTTAATTAAGTGTAATGTCTAGTTCTTAATTCTCATCAATATCATCGCTTCCTATCATACTAATTAATATAAATGCAAAAGTGAGTTCGTTTGTGTCTTTGTCGATTTAAAATTTAATAAAAAAGGAGGCAGAGAAGAAGGTAGACCGTTTATTATCTAAGGAAAACATTTTACTTCCAAGAGTAAATGTATTTAAAATGCTCTTTTTCTTGTTTTCAGATCTTAATCGACTTGAAAATTTGTATAATGATAGTTGGGGAAACGTACCACAGGAAAATTTCTTATTTTCGAGGAAAATACGTTCAATTTTATAACAACCCATAAATCTAAGAAAAAACATTTTGGAGTTGAAAGTAATTGGTTGCAGTTTATGACACTTTTAACTGTTATTGTATTAAAACATGATCGATATATTGACTAAATTCTAGTGATACAGCCGGTATATTTTCATATGTCAGTCATCAGTTAGTTGGCTTGATGGATGTTAAAGACCGCAATATATACGACAAATAGCAACCATCATTTATTCATTCATCCATAAATAACATCATCCATCTATCCGTCTATCCGTCTGTCTGTATCCATGGATGGATGGTGTAAGAGGAATAATTCCATACTTCCGTTTTCCTTCCGTTTGTTTATCGTGAGCCCGAACGTGGAGAAGCTATAAAGTAAGTACAATTTAAACTTTAAAATTATTTCTCGAATATTAACTATCATTCTGTCTGTTGCTAACAAACTATCTATGCATGGATATATAGTTTCAGACTAACTAACTAAATTATTGAAATTACATAGATTTACGTAGACTTACACAATTTGAATTATTTGAATACTGTTTGTGTTTTTAGTCGTGAAGATTAAAACTGTAATAAGTTGGAATAAATTAAAAATATATCACAATTAAAATTGAAGTTAAAATAATTGGCTCAATCTAAAGATCAGTTTTCTTGCAAATTTTTTACCTACTACATCTAGCACTAAATTGGATGTGACTAAATTCTGAAGTTAACTCAATTAATCTTTTCACAATAGGACAGAAAGTGCGTGGTAGATACGCATTGAATCAGGATTTCATAATTCAGTAACTAAAGTTTTTCACAATTGGAGAGGTCAGTGTAAAAGTGAACCAAGTCCACAATTTTTTTTTTTTTTGAGAAAATCCCTTTAGAATTTAAGAAATTACAACTCTAAAACAATAAAAGTATTTTCCTCAAAAACAAGAAAACAAAAATTATGAACTTGGTTCACTTTTACATTGACCCATCCAGTTCTCGGTCTAAACCTTTTATTTTCTATAGACGAGTTAAAAAAATTTTAATAAAAATTTTTAAAAAACGACACTATCGCTTAAATTGCGTACGTTCCGATACTGATTATTACAAAGTGGTCAAGTGTGAGTTGACCACGTGTTGACGTGATGACAGACATGACGAATCTATGAGTATTTCGTGGTTAAAATGATGAAATTCTTAAAATTAGAAGAAGCATGAGAAAAATTTCGACATTTTTAAGAAAAACTGGCGTCTAATAATTAAAAAAATTGGTATGATAAATCCTTGTATCTGTCGTACCTCCTCGAGGAGGTTAATTTTCCGGAAGCTATGACAGACATTGTCGGAACGAATGGATTTGTAATACTTCATCAGTTTCCGTGATAACGATGAAAAATTAAAGATTTTAACGATAACTAATTCAATTCGGTAAGCTTTGTTTCATCATGAAGGCACATTTGATGTCACCGGCTCCCGTTCTATAAAAGAACCTAATTTAACACTATGAGGCCCGAGCACTTTCATAGTAAACTTCCCTGGAAGCCGACAATATCAAAAAAAAAACTTTATTAAACAAATACATAAAATAAAATGATTCAAACACTGAATATAGATTCAACATAGTCCAACGGGTATGTGTAAAACTGTAAACATACGTACGTGATACGTACATTCACTGACATTCAAATCAATTTTATTTAAAAATATAAATTATATTTTTTATGTATTTATGTTTATCTTAAAATTGTTTATACATAGAAACCAAAAGATTAGTGTGTGCTGGTATGTATTTGTGTGAGTAGGAACATATCCGTGTGAAGAATGATGATAAACATCACACACATAATGCGTAAACAACTAATCAATTAATCATTGATCGCGGTCGGCCTCTGGGGATGTTTTGTTTGGTTTCGGATGCCGAAACCATGGAACTGAAAGTGTTAATTAACTGTTGAGAAGCAACAGAAAGATATATCAATCGAAACAAATACGTTTAGTGTCCTATAGCTTGGTATTCTAACATAATTGAGAATTTTAATTTTGTACAAAACTTTAGTCTAACTACTTCAAGAAATAGAAATCAAGGGAAAATGTGAAACGGTTTTCAAAATGCAACAAAGGGAGCTAACAGTGCTGTACAACTTCACTAAATTTTTCGGTTTGGAGTTCTCAATCAATTTCGCTCACTAGTTAAGTAACTTAGTCGTCGTTATTTTGGGACATCCTGTTGCAAGTACAGACATCGAGCTATTAATTAACTATTGTCTAATGTTAATTTGTAAGTCAAAAAAATCGTAGAAATCTTTGTTAATTTATGTAATTAGGCCATACAAATCTCATATTACCAATGTAATTTAATAAATTGGCGCTTTGTAACCTAAAATATGTAAACAAATGTTTGGCTACTTTAAATGTTTCCAAAAAAATTATGTTTTTATAAACTAATTTAAATGTATCTTGTTTGTTATGTTAACGAAACATATGAAATATTTCAACACCGATTTTTTTTCTTTCTCAGTTTATACTGTTATCATTTGTATATTTCTTACTTCATTGCGAGAGAATTTTTTGAGAAAAAATGCCGACACTTATTAAATTTGTCACAAAATATGACATAACCTGTCAACAAATTAATATACAATAACTTAATCTGACAGGGGACATTTGTTTGAGGATTTCGTTTCATTCCAGTAACATTTTTTTTATAAGTTGGTGCCAATTCTATCCAAGAATAATATTGTTGAAATTGGCGCCTTAATTCAATTTTTAGTTTAGATCTCTTTCATTTTTTTGAAATGCTTCCGGAGTTAACGGATGAACTTTTCAGTTTCTCATATTTTTTCTTTTTTTAAGAACAAGTGACTACTTTGGCGAAAATAATTTACAAATAATATTCCTTTTAAAATGATTTTTAGTTTGGATCTTTTTGATTAAGCTTTGTGGAAGTGTTTCCGGAGTTAACGTTAGAACTTTTCAGTTTCTTATATTTTTTTTTTTTTATTGTTTTTTAAGAACAACTGACTACTTTGGCGGAAATAATTTACAAATAATATTCCTTTCAAAATTTGAACAATTCAGTAGGTACTCGTCAAGTATAAGCATTTATAAAATCCCGTGTATGGTAGATAATTACAAAGGTGGGCACTCTCAGAGTTAAATATTTTGGAAGGTTGTAACAAAAAAAATTTAATTAGAAACTACTGGAAGTCTAGCTTGTTGTCCGTTTTCTTTATTGAGATCACACATCACGCAAAAACTATTGGACGGATTTTAATGAAATTTGGTGTGATGATAACTTATTACCTGAGTCAACATCTAAAATACTTTTTACTCCGGGAAAATTTCTCATTTCCACGGGAAAATGGAAAAACTATTTTGAGCATGTGCACACATTAGGCAAAAACTATTGGACGGATTTAAATAAAATTTGGTGTAGTGATAACTTATTACCTAGGGCAACATTTAAGATACATTTTACTCCGGGAAAATTCCTCATTCCCACGGGAAAAGAGAAAAACCATTTTGTACATGTGCACGTATTACGCAAAAACTATTTGACGGATTTTTATGAAATTTGGTGTGGTGATAACCTATTACTTGGGTCAACATTTAATATACTTTTTACTCCGGGAAAATTCCTCATTCCCACGGGAAAATAGAAAAACCATTTTGAACATGTGCATGCATTACACAAAAATTATTATTCTTTGCAAGTTCTGTATAATTATTACACTTACATACTTCTCATTGAGTTTATAACAACGTTTTGCGCGAACGACGTCCCCGGTACGGCTAGTATTCTATAAATTTTTTACCTACTCTTTATCCCTTTTTACCTCAACAATTCTTTAAACGTCTACACTATTGATTTTATACCCATTAAAGTCTAATGTGTGATTTTGCTTAGGGAAACATCGTTTAAAACTAAAATATCCAATTAGCATAAGAAAAAATGAATTCAAGTTGAAAAAATATTTACGTATTTTTACGTCTATTTGAATTGTGCGCCTTCTCCATTGTATCCATACAATATTTCGTTACGTCATAATACAACAACCAAACAAAATAATAACGCCACAAAAAAAAAAGAAAAACACTTGTATACAATTTTATGTATATTCAACAACATTGCACAACACACACTATTTTATGTATGTATGACAAAAATAGATACAGTTTTAAGAAAAAGATGGAAAATATTTATTTGTTAGCTTGTATGTATGTAGTAAAAACTTCGATCGAGCTATATTATCGGCTTATGAACATGAATAAGAATTAACTTGTTAAGCTAAAATGAACGTAGTTGGTATTTGTATACCGAGTGCTCCTCCATTCAGTTCATTCCAGCTCCACTCTGAGAGCTCAATAATATAAAAATGTGTACATGATAGTATTGCCATCTATGTACGTAGTTAGATATCAACCGCACATACATACTAGAGTTGTAAGTACATTTTATTGTCATCGTTTTTAGTTTGGTAATGGTTTTTTTTTGTACTGTGCAACTGTGTAAGTATAGAAAATAGTAGTAGTGGAATGTGTGTGGTGGGGGGAAACTGAGCGCTATAGTATAATATATGTATATATTTAAAATGTATACCAGATGATTCACTTATGATTAATATTATATACAGTAATATCAATCATCAGTGAAGTAGGAGCAGTGGCGTAGCGTGCCTTGGAGGGGCCCTGTATCAAAATTAGTTGGGGGGGGGAGGCAAATGCAGGGTAAAGATTTCTCACAAAAGCAACAAAAATGCTTGCATTAAAATAAATATTTATTGATTATAAGTTATCGCTTCCTCCTAGAAATTGAGCTAGCCAAACAATTCAAATTAAATATACACTTTTCTTGCCCTTTTTCGGCAAATTGATTTATTAAATCATTTATAGTTGAAGACGGTTTCAGTTTTTTTAAAATTTCTGCCTCTATAAACAATAGTGACAAGTCTGATAACCGTTTCCGCTCCATCGAAGTCCTTAGGTAATTTTTTATCAGTTTTAATTGTGAAAAACTTCTTTCAGCTGTTGCGGTTGTAACTGGAAGAGTCAAGAATAGAAAGCATGCTGTTATTACCTCCGGAAAACTGGATGCAAGGCTATTGAATTTTATCAACAATAATAATTCCATGAGCTCCTTAATGGAATGAATTTTTTGAATTCAGATTTTAAGCATGTTTTCAGAGCAATTAATTTTTCATAAAGATTAACTGAGATGTCTTTACTGTATTTAGCCGACAGTTTTCCGGAAGCGTTTTTTATCACTTCGTTTGAAGAAGATAGGAGTTTCTCCGATTGTAATACTTTGAACATGTTACTCAGGTTACGAAGGCTCTGAAATCTGTTTAGTTTGAGAAATTAATACCTATATCTAAACAGCAATAGTATACATTAACTTTGAAATATGATTCCGGGTCTGAAATTCCCTTGTATGATAGTTTTTTTGTATGTTTTTTTCCCGGGAACCACGAGATTAAGTGATATTGTGGATAACATTTTACTAATTTTTGTTTACACACGTTGGGGGCCTCTGTAGCTCGAGGGCCCCGTATCATTGATACGGCTGATACAGCGGTAGTTACGTCCGTGAGTAGAAGAGACTTATTGTTAGTTTTCTTTATATTTTATATTTTTTTTTTAAGTTAGTAATCTGTAATTGATAAACAACTGCGCATTAACCATTGAAAATCGGAACAATTCAGGGCACTTAGTAGCCAGTTAAGGCTAAAAGGAGTAACATAACTATAAATTGGTATCATTTTATTTCATTTTGAAAGTTTTTGAGCGCTAAAAATCACTATTTATAAAAATTTTCATTGACTTGAAAATGTGTGACGGTTAGAAGCCGTTACTTTTGTTGATAAATTGTAAATTTCGAACTAAAAACAGAGCGAGGAACGACATTAAATACTGTACTTCATATTAATATACTGATGGTCATGGAGGTCGTTGGATGTCAAGTGAAACTTGACTGCGACACAACGCTATACCGCGTTAACAATTCCGTACAAAGCGTCCAGCAATTAGGTATACCAACATAGTTCGTTCTCTGTCTAGGCACCGAAGGTACTGGATCGGTGCAATGGGCTCTATAATACTTTATGTACTATGCAGCATACCTGTGGTAGCTATCGGATCTATTGTGCCTAGACAAAGAACGAGCAACAGTTATTTATGTACTGGTCTATTAGTTACCAAATCTATATATCAGATGGTCTTTCATCATAATGCCTCGTGACCATTAACGTGTTAGTAAACAATAATCATTTTATTACTTTACCAGGCTTGGCAAATCTACTAAGAGGGTTCTTCTTATTGGAGTTCTATCTTAATGGAGTTTGAAAAGTAATTTGTCGACTCTGTCAATGCCAAAATACTGTACAAACGATTCATATACCGTCTTAGCTGCTGTACATTTAACCGAGAGAAAATTTTGCTCTTAAATCAATTTGTTTTTTTTTATAAATCCGTAACTGTTTTAAAAATGCTAACATAATTCTAGTGACTGTGAAAATTTTCAACAAATTTTTTCGAATATATTTCATTGCAGTTTTACTGACTGTAGAGTGAAAACAATTTTTAGGATTCATTTTAAAAAACTAAAATTCTGCCTAGCATTAAATTTACTTATCGCCTCATCATAAGGTTTAGGGACAAAGGAGGTAAATTACCAAAACCTCGAAGTAATTCACATTTGTCTAGTAGAAAATAGATTAGTTATAGCAGGACAAATTTTAACAATATTTTTTTTAGAATTAGATTACACGGTTCGAAATTTAGTGCGTATGTTTTCCCCTAAGTGAAATTAAAACTTTTGGAATAAATTGATTCAGCACTGATTCAGCTATAGAAATATAGAAAATGTTCTCGTGATCATATGATTATACTAGTAAATGCCAGCTTAGAAGCAGCATTTATCTAGTTTCTTTGATCAGTAATTGAATTATTTAATACCTATTCAAATATCGCATAAGTATCTTAATTACTTGAGAAATAGTACGATTAAAATAGATAAAATTCTAATAATTCAAAAGGATAAAGGAATTTAAATCCTTATTTTCACTATTTTTATTTACATAGACGTTTTATAATGGAATTGAAAGCTCAGTCAATATAGTATGGTTATGGTATATACATACACATAATTATGACTATAGTAACTTCAAATTAAATTAAAATTACACTCCATTACAAAAATTTGGTGAAACCATCTCGTATTGTAAGGAATAAAATAGGTTTCACGAGTTAGTCTCTCTTGATGACTTGATTTGAACTTATAATTCTTTTTAACCCCAAAAACTTGGTAAATCCTCATCCAATTTTAATCTGATCAGAATCTTAGGCTTTAGCAGACTCACTTGAAACTCATTTAATAAGCTTTTAGACGAAATCACTCTACGAGTATTACGTCACTTGATTGTAGTACTTGAAAGATATTTTATGAAAAACGAAAAAATATCAACTAATTCCTTTTGCATACTGATGGCTCCATTTCCGGTTCAAAACACTGTCCTAATGGTTTTTTAAAACGTTCTATTATTCCATAATATCAACACTAATGCATTGTTTTTATCTTAAAAACTATAATTACCATATTATAAATAAAACTGTTCATGATTAATTGGTCATATTGTAACATTGCATATACATATAACGTATCTTAAATACAGTCCCCTAAATTATTAATGACGGGCGTGTCATTAAAAAAAAACAAAAAAACAAAAAACAAAAACGCAACATTTTTCTCTTCAGATTTCTTTTGTTTGGTTTCGTAACAGTTAATGATGAGTGACGTAATAACAAAACCTTGCCGGTGGTGGGGACTTGAAGAAGAAGTTATTGAAAATTCAAATAAAACCATCTAACTCTATTTATCAACGTACCTAGATGGCTGCTGCTGTTTGTTTTTTAGAGGGGATTATTTAGGGGAAATTAAAAGGATTGTATATTTGCGTGAACGACCTTCTCCACTTCGCTTCATAACACCCCATCTCCACCTATTCGAGTCACTAAGTACCCGCCACAAACCACCTCAACAAACGTATAGAGTAGAAGAGCAAATGTACATCAGCAGGTCGAGTCGCAGTGGAGTTTTCTAATTAAGACACCCAGCCAACTTTTAACTAGTTAATATTTAATGAATGAGTGAAATAACATTATTACGATAATTCAGTGTGTTAGAGTGCAATGGCAATAGAGTGCGAGAATTGGTAATAGAGTCATTCTATTTTATTTTATAATTATTATGTAAATTGTTAATAAAAGATAGATTAATTAATTAAATTATAACATTATATAC
This sequence comes from Brachynemurus nebulosus, assembly GCA_035578155.1. NCBI lineage: Eukaryota > Metazoa > Arthropoda > Insecta > Neuroptera > Myrmeleontidae > Brachynemurus > Brachynemurus nebulosus. Next base: position 64,925,534 of record JAPWDM010000002.1, read on the forward strand.
GTCTGTCTCTCTCTCGTTTGTTCGTAATAAAGTTGAAATTTTCTGCTTGTCTGTTTTGTGTCGAGGTACCTACCAATACATATTTATTTTTAAAATTATATGTAATTATTTAAAAAAAAAAAATGTAGAAAAAAATTTTCCAGATGACGAATCAGTCGTTGAGTGACGTGGAAAATAAATTTTCATTGTTAAGTTTTCACAATGACTTTTCCATTCGTCATATACAGGTTGTTTCATGAAATTTTTTTTTAATATAAAAATAAAAAAACGTTTCTAGCTTAAGCTTTTAGTTAAGATGATCTTATTACTTTGGCGGGTATCGGACTTGGGTACTGGAAGAATCCGATTTGGAAGTTTTTTCATAATCTGAGATAGACAAACTTTTAGAAAAATTGCTGACAGATATTGGAATGTAGGCCTAAAAAATTTGATTAATGTTTTGATAGAATGAGTAATATTTAAACTTTACATTGATATATTTTGTCACTAGAGAATCCAAAATTGTTACGAAGGCTCAGTAACCTGTTGTTTTTATAAACGCTAAGCTCAATTAAATATTTCAAAAGGTTACAGTTTAACTATAGCGCATACTCAAACTTGGAGCAAGATCTATCAACAAAGTGCCAGCTCAGAATGTCTAATTCGCTCCTTTATCGTGGAGTGGTCTCGGAAGAGATGAGGCAACTAGCAAACTAGCAAACAAGCCGTCGCAGAAGTTGGCTACTGAGCCGACAATTTGAAGTACGTAAAAACTAATATTGTATAATATAAATGTATAAATGACAAGACGATTTTAATGAAATGAAGATGTTTAGTAAGTAAAGGTGATACGTCAAGTCTGATCAGGCACAAACAGATTATATAATAAACACACTATCGTACAAAAAGGAACTTACTAAGTATTAGTATCTACAAAATTTAACCCATATGATAATAATGCAAGTAATAATCCTATTAAATTATCATCCCATTACCAAAAAAAAAAAAGAACAAGAGATTCCCAACTTTACTTATAAAACTTAAAAATGAAAAAATGAAATACACTCAGTCATTTCTGTCTGATATATCAACATACATTGCAACAATCTACTACCGGAGTAGTTTTTATATCGAAATGGCCGGCGGAAGTAATTCGATACTGTAGCGCAATGTATATCCGTTTTAAAGAAAGTATTTTTACCACATTTCATCACAGAGTAGACATCAAACAAGTAAGTATGTACTTTAGATTGTATACGTTTATGTCGGAGATAAGTATATTTGGTACGTTATAAAATTACCATGAGCAGTGGCGCCCTTAATCTTCCCGTCATTTCTTACCAAAAACAAATGGTATATATCAAATAAAAATTCTGCAACACAAATTTCACGTTGTCACTGTGAATCGTTAAATTTTAAAGATATCCAATTTTTGTTACTTTTTCATTAGTAATAAAAATATGTTTTTTGTGTTTACGTATAGCAAGTAATTTAATGGGTAGGCAATATTTAGTATTCTTTTTTCTGGATACTATAGTTACCTAGGCACATAAATAATCGCTGACCATCAAATAATAAACAATGGAAATAGTTACTACGAGACGCCTATTATTCTCTTTTATTAAACAGCAATTTCAATAAACTTTATTATTTTTTGTTAATTTTTTATTTTGCTTAAAAATATAATTTATTCGTATACCCAGCCCGATGCTTAAGAATTCTCGACTTTTAACCTCCAATTCTCAAACAGCATCCGAGACCACATATCACATAAAGAAGGGGAAGTATTCAGACAAATTTTCGGTTTTCAGCAGATCTTGATGTTTTAATACCTAGATTTTCCGGACATAAATGCACGTACGTAATTATGGGAATCGCGTATCAGGAACAAATTCTACTTATCATAAAAAAAATTTTCCTTTTTTAAACTTCACATTGAAAAGGTTTTTTTATTAACCATAGAATAGTAAAGTCGTACAGTTGTACTAGAGTTTTTTTAAATATATTTTTAGCCAAATCTCACTACAAATACAAAGGTTTCATTTTGGTGATTTAGCAAGTTAAGCTCCTAAAAAATGCGCGTTGTGAAAGTTTAAATTTTGTTGAAACGTAGCATACTAAAAATGACCGAATTCTAGTAATCAGTACCACTAAACCAAAAATTTGGTCTATGTCTTATGAAAAACTGTTCTTTATCAATATCAACAAATGCTTTTTGGTTTGTCAAACGACCCCGTTTTAGTATAGGATAAAATAGGCTAAGTTCGTATGTGGAATAGCAGTAACTCGAACTAATCAACTCGAAAGCATTTCTTGTTTTAGTTACTTCTAACACTGCAAGTCTAATTTAATATTTTCTAACAGATTTAAAACTCCTTCTTTATCGAAGTCTCTTAAATGTCTATATTCATTTACAAAAGGACGTTCAATTTTTTGCCCCAACAAAAGATTTTTTTTCTAATCTTATTAAATTAACCTGTCAAATAGAGGTGGTCTGTTTTATACACGTAGTGAAATACTTTCACAAAAAAATAAAATTACTAAAAAAAAAACGAAACCACTTTTTTCGTGATCTCCGTATTGAAAGAAAGAAACACATAAAAAAAATATTCCTATTATTCAATTAAATTCATAGAAAATAATCACTTACAAAATTACTATAGATGTGGTATACGATCCATCATCGAGTAAGTAATCTGATATCATAGCCTTACACACATTTTATGAACTAAATATAATAGAAAGTGTTGAAATTGCTAGAAAAATTATATCACTCATAAATAGCATTTACTATTATTTAATAGGGATGTATGTGTATTTATGTATACCCAGTGAGGTTATATACTAAATACCAATAATGGTATTGATTTCACTTTTATAAAAGGTTTGTAATTGTAAGAAAAGAAAAAATATAGGTTTTTTTTTCTTTCTTTGTTAATAGAACGCATCATTTTTTTTACTGAGGCTTGAAATAGCTTGAGAGAAAAAAATGTTAAATAATAAAGATCTATGAGTAGCTCAAAAAAAAAAATTCTGATATGTTAATAACTAATACTTACAGATTACGAGTTTCAAAATCAAAATGCCTTTATACATGCTTGGGCCAGAAAAAATAACATCGTGGTAAGATATTTTCATTAAAGATAATCTTTTTTTCTACAATAATGTTAAAATTGTTTCCTAGATAAAGCAGACAGATGGGGCTAGCTCCATAGCATACAAGCACACTGTAATCTGTAAAAAATTCGCAATGCCCAGGTTCTATTTTCATTTCCTCGTGGAGTATGTTCTCGTATGCATACTTTTCGATAGTACCACACTGTCTGCAAGCTGGTTCGTTGTTATATTTGCAGATTCTTTACAGATTGACATAACTGCTACTGAAATGACAGAAATTATAAAGAAGTTGAATTATTGTTTCCAAAAGATTAACAGGGCCTGTTAATGCAGAAAATGTTTTGAGTTATTACAGCCATTGTCATAACGCGACTTGAGTCCGGGATTATGACAGTAATTTGTTTTGAGGTCGATCGGCTTAGAATCGAAAATGACATTGACTAAAATTTATATATACATATATAACTCAAGGACGAAACACTTTATTTTCACGAAATTTGGTAAAAACGTTGGAAGTTCGAAAATCTTGGATGAGTTCTTCAGCCAAACACGTCCGATGCCCGAAACATGATTTTTTGAGCATTTTTCGTGAAATAAGTTTATTTTTGTGCTAAAATTTTCCCAAATTCAAAGGTTTTTGGAACATTTGTTTACACCATTGGAAAAAACGGAATAAAAACATATAATAAAGGTTTTTCAACAATTATTCTATATAAACTGCTTTCCAAGTAAAACTAATTTTTGTAAACGGATATTCGCTATGTTATACAGGATGCTGCGACTGGGTTTTGCGACCTTTAACATTCCATAATGAATTATGCTTCAAAAAAGTGACAAAAATCATTTCTAGTGCCTCTTTCCAAATAATTTGGTTGATATAGCTAGCAAAGAGAGGGTCAAATGGTGTCTCCCTTTTTGTCTAGTGATGAGCAAAATTAGTTTTGGTCTTGCAGTCTTGTCTTGGTCTTGCTTTTTTTGGAAGACCAAGACTATGTATACCAAGAGCAAGACCAAGACCAACACTATAAGTATGGCTGTAAGACCAATACCAATACTCAAGTGAGCAAGACCAAGACAAAAGCAAGAAAAAAGCAAGACTCTTGCTAAACTATTTAAATAGTTTGAAAGTATAATTAATACCGTAAAGAGAGAAAATTCTGATTTTAGAAGGAAAAAATTCGGTAATAAAAAAATGCAAGAAAGTGCAAGATTTTTTAGCAATACCAAGACCAAGACCAAGACTGCATTTTGCAAGACCAAGACCAAGACCATGATTCTTAATGCAAGAACAAGACCAAGACCAAGACTGCCAAGTCTTGGTCTTGGTCTTGCATTTGCTCATCACTATTTTTTTCATATGTATATGTATATGTATTTCAGAACAGATGTACATATTTTCATCAACAAAACTGTGTAATTGGTAGCTTCTTATTAAAATATACACGCACTAACAAAATAAAAATATATTTATGTAGAATTCTATTAACTAATATATTTCAACATTAATAACCGCGTCTTGTTGTTTATCCTTTTTGTATTATTATTCTTTATAACAATATAATTATAAAATTATAACCCAATAAGTTTATATTGAGTGGAAAAGAAGACGGCGAAAAAAGCGGAAAAAAATTCTAATAGAAACTTTTAGCTATAAAGTAACAACACATTTAGCTATTATATTGTATTACATATACATATAGAATATTTTTTTTTAACGTTCTTTAACAAAATAATTATGAATATATATATTTTTTTCTTACAACAGACCATTAGCGTGGCTTAATCGAGTGAAAAAATATAATGGGCAAAACTGCATAATGTTTTTGTGATGTAATATTTTTGTGTCCTTAGCAAGGGCGCAACACATACAAGTTTACACAACGTAGCGAGCGCATTATTGAGTGAGTCAGTCAGGGCCATACGAAGGCAACGGTAGTGAATGCACAAGATATTCTTCACACCAACTAACCAATAATAAGTTCTCGTTGTGCTTATCGTCGACTTCTTCGAGGAGAACATTTCGAAGATCTGTCGGGGTACAATGCAGTTATATGTACCTATGTAAAGTACGTATAATTCAAAAGTTTTCTTATACAAGCAAAAGGAAAATGAAGTTGAGGAAATGTAGACGAGATGGGTGTCGGGTACCGGGTGTCCATTTTAATGCTAATCTTAGGTATCTAAGAAAAGCTGGCAACGCAGTTGTAGGAATTACCCGTCCCGTTTTGATATTGAAACTTGCTAAAGGAGAGAGGTTCTCGTCAGTAACTAATTAGGGAATGGTATAATGTACATGAGTCGCTGAGTTTCAAAACCATCTAACTGACGATATTTTAAAAATTGAGTTAGATACGGTTTATTATTCAGGAGGATAAACTGTACAAAAAAATAGCAACTAGACGGTGCAAAGTCAGCTTTTTCCCTTTTAATTTTAATGACAAAAATACGAAACTGTTTCAAAAGTAGCTAATTGCAATATTTTCGAATTGAAAAAACTTGAAGTTGCAGGCAACACAAACCAGTTACAAAACCATCTAATTACTTATATAAAAATGGCGTCATTAGAAAAACCTGGAACAAAAGTAGCTAGTTAGGTGGTCAACATGTGGTACTGCAGAATCTGCAGAGGATCAAATAATTGTATGTGATAATTTTATTACTCTGTCCCTGAAAGTATTTACTATTGAAATAACTAGATAAAATACAAAAATTGTCAAATATAACAGGCTGCGAATGTGTGCAGAAAAAATTGTGTGAAACATCGTGGTTCTGATTTGAGTTTTACTGAAATTACAGTAAAGAGATTTGCTTTATGGGAAAATATTCTACTAAATTATAATAAAATATCTTAGTTTTCATAAGTTATCATATAAATGACGTTGTACGATGTAAATAGATAGATTTCTACGAATGCTGTTTTATTGAAAGAATAATAAACTGTTGCAAAAGTATCTAATTGTTAGCGTTACTGCTGCAAAAGTGTCTAATTGTTAGTGTTACTGCTACAAAAGTAGCTAATTAGAAAATCAACCGTTTCAAAACCATGTAATTAAAGAAAATTGCTGCAAAAGTAGTTAGTTATAATTTTTAATCGTTATTTACTAATTACTGAAAAGTGGTATCGTTGTTATTATTTCTTTATAAGAACTGTATGATTTTTCCTAAAAATTTAATGGTAAAAACCACATCAGAATTATTATCATAAGTGAGAAAACAGTTTTTTGTGTTTCCTGAACATTTTTAGTTGTGTTAATTAGATGGTTTTGAAACTCATCGACTCACATACGTATATGAATAATGACCAAAAAACTTCCAAGAAAAAGAAAATTCCGTTCAAAGCTTATACAGAAACAAGGTATATTTTATGATTTTGGACGTTTATGGGTGCTTTTTTGAGGAAAGTTTTTGGGAACAAAGTTGTCGCTAACTGAAATTTTCAGTTAGCAGACTCTCAATCACATTTCGCTAGTAGACATTCAATACCGAAGATGAAGGGAAAAATTCGACTTCCGTGATGGGGCCCCGCTGCTCACGGCGTTTTTTAAAAATGTAGGTACATAAATAAACTGATAGATGGTATGAATAGAATGATAATAATAATTTTCACCAAGCAAACATTAGCAAACGATAAGCGTGGCAACGAAGTAAAAGAGAAACATTGACATAAAGGTCTTTTTTCGGTTCCCGGTCCCTTAGATCACCAGACAAATTATCATATAAAGTATATAAACGTATTTTTGTATGTATGTGTATATTAGGGTGGTTGGGGAAGGAGGGGGTGGTTAGACACGGCGTTATTTTGTCTCTTAAACAAGTAAATGAGCATTTTATTTTCTTATTATTTTTCCACCATCCATCGTACGTAGGCACGCTTTTCATCGGCACTTTATTGACACCCAATATTACAGACGGATTTTCGTTTAATGATTGCTTATTATGTTCTAAATATTTTTTTTTCTATATAGAAGAAAGAAAGAAAGTGATAAAATTGGTGGTGCTTTGTTGATGTAACAAAACGTGGTGTAAGAAAATATTAACCCTAGAATCATACGTTGGTCTACGAGAAACGTTAATCATACATCGGCGTCATTTTGACGAATTGACTTTTTACGGGAGAGTTTTAGAGTTTATTTGCAAAAAAAAACATTTTTTTACATAACAATACTGCAAAAGCGAACAAAATATTTACAAAAATTGGATTTGGAAAAATTTTTTAAAATTTATTAATTTTTTTAATTTTTTAAAATTTTCATTATAAAAATTAAAAAATAGATAAATACATCAATTGTATCATAAAACGTGTGTTTCAAATAACTGACTTATGAACTATTATGAATCAGTGGACATGTGTGACTTTACAGAATGTGAAATTTCTCAGTCATAAATGTTCCTATATATATGTAGTTATTTCCCCATTAGGCACATTTGTAAATTTTCTAAAATTTGTTAGTAATTTTTCGAATAAGATCTCAAAAAATAATAAAAATTAAAATATTTTCCACGAAATAAATTGTTAATCTTTTATTAAGTTACTTGAAACGTATTCTTTGGTTTTCGATTCAATATATTAAAACTTCAGTATTATGTCGTCTCTAGAAGTTAAACAGCTGTAATCACCTTTCATATTATCATTATCATTGAAAAAATTAATCATAACATCCATATCTTTAATAAATTTATTAAAATAAATACCTTAAATAAAATTCATACATTTGCTGTGTCATAATAACAAATAAATTAGATAACAGAAGTTTCAGTATTGGAGCAGATATAGAAGTTCGTTCGTCATTTTGACGAGTACGTATGATTCTAGGGTTAAAAAAAAAAATTGTAAATGAAAATTGGTAAGGAAAAAATATAATAAAGAAAGTAGCAGTACGGGTTTCAGTTATGTCAAAGTTTTTGAGTAGAAATTACAAAAACTTTTGAATGTCTATAAAATTGATGGGACGAAACAAAAATAACTCCAAAATGCGTTTCCAATTTACAAAGCTTCCAGAACGCAAGAGTAAAGTGTGAATTCTTACAAATTTTTATATTTCGGAATTTTTTTTTAATGCAGGAAAAACCGGTATTAATTTAAGATTCTGTTACTATCCCATTGTATAATAAAATAATTGAAAACACTTGGTCAAGTTTGAATTAATTGACCTAATATCAATATTCAAAGTATATTTTGATGTTCAAAGCATCTCAGTAATGGGTCATACACAATCAATGAAATAAGGAATAAGAAATAAGGAATAAGAAGTATGCCATCTAGTGACGTTGAATGGAACTTTAACGTAACTGCCCATAGGTATATGTATTTAGGTATTTTTGTACATCAAAATTCACAAGAAAATAACGTTCGTGATGACTTTTTTTGTCACTAAAGTGACAAAAATCACGAATTTTGACGTACAAAAGTACCTAAATATTTATATCCATGAGCAGTTACGTTAAAGTTCCACTCAACGTCACTAGATGGCATACTTCTTATTCCTTATTTCTTATTTCTTATTCCTTATTTCATTGATTGTGTAGACACCCTAAAAATTTTTTTTTATTTAAAATGAAACATAAATGCTTCAAGGGTGACAACACTATAATATTTTTGATAATAAACATTGCAACCTCTATAAATCATCTTTTGGATGTTCAAAATTTGGTAGAACAGTTAAATCAGATCTGAACAATTGTTCAACAATCGATTTTTGCTCCCGCTTTTAAGCCAATCAACAAGCAGAATTTACAGTGAATCACTAATCATCAAGTGAAATTTAATTTAAAAAAACGTTGCTAGGTAATTTAAAATAATAAGCAAATTCAAACTTGTATGTAAAGAAAAACAATTATTTTATATTGTACAATTTGATTGATTTATCGAAACTATTTTATACAATTTGAATGATATTATATAGGTAAAATTTTTTTTTCGTAATTTTTATAATTTTAAATTATTTGCAATTGCAAAAAATAATATGTACGCCACGGGACTAAAGTGTTACTTTTGATTCCTCGTGTGAATTGTTGCCCTCGCCTTTTGGCAACAAATTACACACTCTGGATGAAAAGTCACTTTACTCCCTTGGTATACAATCTACTATTTTTTGTCAGAAATTTTTTTTTCTTTGTGTCGAAAGAATATAATATTATTGTCACAATTTTTTTCAAAGCCAAAATTGTATTTAAAGTAGTAATTTCTTTAAATTAAAGAAAATTTTTTGATTTCATAATATTTCGTTTAGAGTTGAAAGTAATTTATAAAAACTTGCCACAAATGCTTCTTACAGTCCATCGTTAAGTAAGTCCCTGAATAGGCAAGCAAAAAAACATACTTAACAAAATGGAGATTTCTATTGCTCGGACCATCGTTCCATAACTATGTACAGCGTCAACATAAAGGAGCTTAACACCCCCTCCACTTTACCCATTACCCATGACGCGAGTCGCTCGTTCATTCATTTGTCAACAATGTAATTAAGTTTAACGAATTAATTTGCAAAGTTGGCAATTTAGTATCTCATCCAACTCACGGGTCCCGCATCCCTCGACTCGTATTCTTTCACAACACAGAAGTTGCCATTCTGTCCCTTTCTTATACTGTCAGTTTCATTTCCACCTCCCATGCCCCCCGCCTACTTCGTCATGGAGGTCCGTGTGTCTTAGAAAAACACCTTCATTATTTAATTGTATCCTACGGGCGCGAAGTAATTAGATAAAACAGTGGTAATGCGAGCGACAGGCGGTACTACTCGCTCACTGTGGCATGCTATGAAGTCTCTAATAAGCAATACGTCTTTTAACAATACATTTAACGTTTTGAAAAGTAAAGTAGTAACCTAAATACCGACTTTTATACTTTATATTGTTGAAAAATTTTCTTTTTTCTCCAAGTATACACGTACGTAGCTATATGTTTGTGTGTGTGTGTGTGTGTGTTTTGTTAAGGAGAAAATAAATTTTTAATTAATTTCTCTCTTTTCTTGTCGCGTACATTTGTTTTATTACGATGCGATGCGGCATATTTACTTAGCAAAAAAAAATTACTTTTTTTGAAAATTGTATAAGTATATAGAGGTTGTTGTTATTGCAATTTTGGAGTGTCTGCCAATTATTCTACGATCTTTTATTATAATATATAGTTTTGTACTTCTTAATATTTTATTTTTTATTTTTTATTTTTTAAAACATCTGCAATTATATTGCTGGGTACTACACGGAGAGAAAATTCCTATAAAAATTACTGTGCTCAGCACTACAATCGACGTGTAAAGGACGAACATATTAAATTCTGTAAGGTAAAAATATAAAGATTATAATTAATCATAAAAAATTTAAAGGATGGAATGTTCTTTTCGTAATATTATCTCCGTAAAATTTGTAAAACAGCACAGTAAAAAGTTCCATTACCGACAAAAAAATAATTTTTAATTGTGTTTATTAGAAAAATTTCCATGCTAACATGCTAATAATAGAAAGAAAAAAAAACAGAAAGAAGGTTGGTTGTGTTGGGATCGCTCTAATGAAATGTACCTCAATCAGCGAGTTACATGGGTTACATGCGAACCATATAGGTGTGGACTGTGGAAGAAACTTTGTCAGACAGCTCGCACCAGGCCCGTTGATGCAGCTACTTGTCAGTTGCTTTTACACTCTCTTAGGATGATGTCATCGTTTAATTCATATTTTTGTTATTTACCTATCTTTAGTATATGTATTAGAATTATATTGTTGGCCATCATTTTTGTATACATGTTTTTACAGGTTATGTGCAACCAATATAAGGTCGCGAGTCAGATGCGCAAATGAAAGAGTACGACAACAAGAATTAAACTATAATATACATGCATAAGAGTGTGATAAAAGTTGTGTTAGCACCACATTAAATTTTACCATGCTAGCACATATTTTTTATTTTGGTCGTCGATCGCGCACGGATTATAGGGAGCATAGTAATTTTTCTGAAATTTTCTATACAAAAATTATAGGATTTTTCTCTCCGTGTAGATAAGCTAGAAGAGAACGGCGTCAGAATCCCATGCTTTTGACGTGGCAGTGTGCCGCCGTTCTCTCCTAGCTTATCTACTATCGTGATTTTTTTGACGTAAAAAATTGTATAACTTCGTAAATGACAATTTTGTGACAAAAAATATAAAATACAAATACATTCCTCTCTCTCATTCGTATAAATAATTTCGGTTTAAGCAAAATATGACCTGGTTATCACAGGTGGCAATATGAACTATAATGAGTATTGTGTGTAAGACTAGGACAAGATTATCTTAAGAAATTCTGTATGAAAAATTTTGACCACTTAGGTTCGGCCTGAACCTACTTTATGCCGAACGGAACTAGAAGCTAATAAGTGTAACGAAATGAGTGTATTCTAAATAAACACCACAAATGGCAGATAGTGATGAGCAAAATTAGTCTTGGTCTTGCAGTCTTGTCTTGGTTTTGCATTTTTTGCAAGACCAAGACTATGTATACCAAGAGCAAGACCAAAACCAAGACTATAAGTATGGCTGCAAGACCAATACCAAGACTCAAGTGAGCAAGACCAAGACAATAGCAAGAAAAAAGCAAAACTCTTGCTATTTTATTTAAATAGTTTAAAAGTATAATTAATTCCGTAAAGAGAGAAAATTCTGATTTTAGAAGGAAAAAAATTCGCTAATAAAAGAATGCAAGTAAGTGCACGATTCTTTAGCAATTCCAAGACCAAGACCAATACCAAGACTGCATTTTGCAAGACCAAGACTCAAATTGCTCTAGCAAGACCAAGACCAAGATTCTTATTGCATGAACAAGACCAAGACCAAAACTGCAAAGTCTTGGTCTTGGTCTTGTATTTGCTCATCACTAATGGCAGATAAATAGCTGCGAAGATTGAATCGGGAGCATCAGTTAGAATTTACGTATTACTTCGTATTGCTAATTATCATGAAAAATTACATCGATATGTGCACCAGTTTGATTCAGACTATCGATTATGTGGCCTGATGTGGGCACATTATATTTATGTCCGTTCTGTGGTGTCTGGTCTCAGAGAGAAATGTCCTCAACGTAGAGTATATTCCAATTCACCCATTAAGCTAAACTTTTTTTAACATTAAATTATTTTAGTATTTTATTTTCAATAAAAATAATATCTTGTTAAATTTCATATACGAAAAAAAAATTAATTCTTTCACTTGCTGGGAAATGATACTTCATAATATTGAGACATTTTTTTGAGACATTTAACAATACCAGTGAGGTTGCGCACTAAACATTAACGCTCGGTTCCTCTTTACTGTGAAAAGTCAGTTTTTTTCAAATTATCTCCTGCGTTCCCACCATACTTGAAGGTTATCTGTGAAGAAATTACAATACGTGATTGATAATTTCCATATTATTTCAATATAGTGACTTTTCATGATGAGAAATTTGGGAAATTTTCCTAAATATTTGTCACACCTTTTTTTTTGTGTTCTGTATTAAAAGATATCTTGTAAGGTCTTAAATTAAGTATGGATTTAACAATATACATATATAATGCATTAATCTATACCATTTCTTGAAAAATTTTTCGGGAAAAATGCTTCAAAATTATTGCCCCTCTCCCTAATCATCAAAAAAAGTGGCTCAGAAAAATTTTTCGGTAACAAATATTTCTGACGAGAACTTTTGGTGTTGCAAAAATTATCCTACAAAAATAAAATTTTGTCTATACTCACAAATTACATCAAATTCATGTTTATAAACAACAATTTATAGTACGGAACACTATTTGCGTAAGCACGGCGTGTACTGAAAGGATTTTTAAATTTTATTTTGGGATTAATCTATAGAGATAATTACTTTTGTTAAAAGAGAAATTTTTTAAAACCGTTTATTATAGATGTTCTACACGGAGAGAAAATTCCTATAAAAATTACTGTGCTCATACTACAATCAACGTGTAACAGGCGAACATATCCAATTTTTGTACGGTAAAATTGGATATGTTCGCCTGTTACACGTCGATTGTAGTATGAGCACAGTAATTTTTATAGGAATTTTCTCTCCGTGTAGATATTAATAAGGAAAAATTGTTTTTAATTTTTAATTTATTAATATATATATTTGCTAAACGACGTAATACCATTAAATTTTTAAAAAAGAAAATGTGTTTACTGAAGACACTGAATTTTTTCATCATAAAAGTCTACCAAATTGTTTCCCTTCTTGAATGTTATTGTCTCTATTGTAATAACCTGAACTTCACCTATACATCTTCTTCTTGCAAAAAACCATCTTTCTCCTCCAGTATCATTTTTGCAAACCACATTTTAATGAACAAGAAAAAACAATATCAAATTACAGATAATTATAAATTTCCCCCACGTACTTTTACCTTCTTCTGTTACGGACAAAAGTCGTTCATTATATCCGAATAATATAGAAAAGCAAAAGGTAAAAAATTTTAATAAAACCGGAAGAAATTCTTTTTGCTATGTGGTGGTTTGTTTGTGAATCTATAAATAGATTTTTTTGCTTGGTATATCAAATTTGACGACAATAAATAATTGGTCGAATAAAATATCAAAAGAATTTTTTTTTTTTTGAAAATGTATAATATTTGTGAAATCGGATCGAATTTCGTAGATTTTGTTCCTGACTGTGTTCTTGCGTACATTTAATTGCAATTCTTTTGTTTTCATGTCGGATATCGATTGTCAATAATTTTTTTGTACATACGAAATTTTAAAAAATAGAATTTTTTTTAAATGATTGTTAAGTTTTTAACTTTCATTAAAGAAAAAATTACTTGTTAGATTATGTTTAATTGTGTTTAAGAAAATAAATTTAGTGCTAGATTCACAATTTAGATGTACAAGAAGATTATTATTTCATTTGAATTTCGTGCAATCTATAGACAGTTTTTCTACAACTACAGATTTCTATGGGAAACGTTTCTGTGTTGCAAACCAAAAAATAAATATATAAATAAGAACTATAGTAAACAAGATTTTGTAAGGCTCCACACTACATTTTCGAAATTTTTTTTATCACTTATTATTAGAGAAGATGTTTGAATAAATTTATGTTAATAGTTATATAATAAAAAAATTTTTGTGTACGAATTTAACAAAAAAAATGTCAATTAGCAAAGCATGACAAGGTAGCTGATATATATTTGGGATAATACTGTTTCGAGTTGTAGAAAATACAAATTTATTCAGAGAAAATATTAAACTGGAGTGTAATTCAGTGAGACAAATTAACGGATATATAAGTTATAATCCATGGTATTATTTAATATTACCTTACTATGGTTTTAAATTCAATTAAGCTTGCCAATAAAAGCTTTTCTTTCATTTTAGCGAATTTTCAGAATGGAATTCAGCTATTACAACCAATGTCATAACGCGACCTGAGCCCGGGACTATGGCAGAAATTTGTTTTGAGGTCCCTAGAAACCGAAAATAATATTCGCTAAAATTTATAACTCTCGAACGAAACATCCTATTTTTACAAAATTTAGTGAAAATATTGGAAATTCCAAACCGTTGGACGAGTTCATTAACCAGGCACGTCCGATACCCGAAACATGGTTTTTTGGCAATTTTCGTGAAAAAAATTAGTTTTTTGCCAAAATTTCCCTTTATTCAAAAATTTTTGGGACATTTTCTTACATCATTGAAACGGGGAGAAAAAAATCACACAAAAATGATCTTTAAACTATTATTCTATGTCAATTAATTTTCGAGAAAAACTAATTTTTTTAAACGGAAATTCGCTATGTTATGCAGAATGTTGCGACAGGGGTATTTAATATGTTTACCTCTAATGAAATAACTAACTAAAACTTTCGCTAGTATTTTTTCGCTGCAGAAATCTGTTCTTTTTTTCACAGTGAAAGTAAAAAAGTTACAGTAATATTAAAGAAATTTAGTATAAAATACCTGAGGTAAATTGTCTTCTAAAAGTATTTATTTGTGGCTTCTGAAATAAATTAATCCGCTGGGTTAGAGAACTGTTTCTGTGGGGACATATCGAAGAGTATGTATGTATTGAAAGAAATCATTCCTTTAAGTCAAGGAACTCTTTCTGAAGGGAGGTATCGTAGAGAATATTAGGAAAAACCTACTGAAATTGAGACAGCCAGAGCCGAATTTACATAAGGGTACATTCTTTAAAAATATTACCGGACGCTGGAGAAGTTTTGTGCGTAGACGCGCGGACTGTAGAGTCCAAATCACATTTAAAAAATCTCAAATTCACTTGAAAAAGATGCAAATTTATATAGTGGTGTAGAAATGAAGAATAATGTACCTACGTAGAAGAGATTAAAAATTAAATATACTGCACTAGAAAACAGTGAAATTTTTTTAGTTTAATTAAGTCATTCGTAGAGTTAAATTAACAATATTTACTGTCGAAAAATTCTAAATAAATTGTCTCTCTACCATAAAAAAAGCAACCTAATGCAATTAAATTTCTCTCAAGTTGATAATAAAGTTTTCAACGCATATAAAGACGAAAATAATCTTAATATATCTTTCGTTTTCCCCTAATACAGTTTTAAATTGTACGTAGCCGTACAAATACGAATGAGTGTGCGTATATCAAAGTTTTATGTCTTCAACTTTTAATATTCTTCGTTCTCTCTCGTCTAAACATACCCACCGTCGCCCGATTTTAAATAATTTATTAATAATATATGAGCCATAGCTGTTCATAGTTCTATAGAACCCTTGAAAAACATTTGGTACCTTAAGTTAGCAACTCGGCCACCCTACAGTTTTTGTGGTAGTGGTTTTTTTTTTTTACTTCTTTATTATTTTGTTTGGGAAGAGGGTAAGAGTGTAAAAATATTTGTTATCTCTATTTGACTCGTACGATTTCATATAACGTTTATTCGAATGATAACTGAAAAGCACTGTTGAATTGAAAGTGTTTTTTTACAAGTATGTACCGTAGCTCTGTAATGTATGTGTGTTTTTAGTTTTGTTAGGGTGGTAGCAATGTGCCTGGTAATGAGCGCCACAAGCGGACTAAATAATAACTACAGTATAGTATAGAGTTATAGTTACTTTTACTAGACTTTCCTTGGAAATGGGCTTTGAACTGTTTTGTATTTTATGGTTTTTAGAGAAAGAAAAATTAACCTGTGTGACGTTATAAAATATTTTCAACTATTTGGGGTTAGAGCAGTGTTTTTCAACCTGTGGGTCGCGAAGCCTTTTTAAGAGGGTCGTGGTTACTTTAAAAATTTTGTTTAATTCAATTTATAATCTATACATATAATAGTTAGTTCAATTTATAATCTATACATATAATAAAACTGTAAATTTGTCTCTGTCCGTCTGTCTGTCTGTTCACGCATCACGTAAAAACTATTGGACGGATTTTAATGAAATTTGGTGTGATGATAACTTATTATCTGGATCAACATCTGAGATACTTTTTATTCCGGAAAAATGTCTCATTCCCACGGGAAAATGGAAAAACTATTTTGAGCATCTACACACATTACGCCAATTTACATATTTTATAAAAAATTTCAACTACACAATTGTCAATTTCGAGACAATTTAATGCATTTTGTGTTGCAAGAAACTACAAATTGGAAAAAGAAACTACTCAACATTTCGCGTGAACAACATCACGGGTACGGCTAGTATTTAATAAAGAGAAGGTTAATTAATGGTTACATTAATGTGATAAAGTTTCAAAATTGCGGCTTGTTTTCAAAAACAGTAAATCCGAATTTAAAAATAATTATTGTCGTCATATAGACGCTTTTTCTTTGGTTTTGTTTTATTACTCTCATTGAAACTTGAAGTTGACGGTTGTGCATATGTTTCCAGAATCGTATATATTTTCAACAATTACAATGAGTACCGAATTTTCAATATTAGACAATAAAAGGCAGTGGGCAACTACTAAACAAACAACTTTATATTGCAAGTGAGCAACAAAATTTAGAGGTTAATTTTGCAAAAAGGGGGTGAAAATTAAACAATATGGAAAATTTTATTTACAGATTTGAAATCTGCGTCAAAAAATCTAATTGACCTGTTTTTGCGCAATGTCCTAATATTAAGTCTAGGGGTAGTTAACTAGGGGGTGACTGTGTCGAATAGTCGTACTACTTGGATAGTTCAAGAAGTTCTTCTTCATGGAAAATAGTTTAAGACATTTAGAATAATGTAGAAATGAAATTTTCGATTTCAAAATTCAGTTTGAGCAACATTGGAGAGGGGGTGAGTCACCCTCTTAAATTACATACTAGATGACATACACTCATTTTTACACTGACAGTGGGTAATAATCTCACAATAAGTGGTTCTGAGATTGGATTGTCGTATGTAAGGTTTTTATAAGGTTTGTTTTTTAATGAATGTTATAGTTTTCGTTATCGAAAATTATCGATACGAAAATAATGATATTTTCAAAATGAATGGAAACCTAATAAAAACCTTACATACGATAGTCCAACTTCAGAACCACTTATTGTGACATTATTACCTACTGTCAGTGTGTTAATATTAAAAATGAGTGTATGTTATCTTGTATGTAATTTAAGAGGGTGACTCACCCCCTCTCCAATGTTGCTCAAACTGAATTTTGAAATCGAAAATTTCATTTCTACATTATTCTAAATGTCTTAAACTATTTTCCATGAAGAAGAACTTCTTGAACTATCCAAGTAGTACGACTATTCGACACAGTCACCCCCTAGTTAACTACCCCTAGACTTAATATTAGGACATTGAGCAAAAACAAGTCAATTAGATTTTTTGACGCAGATTTCAAATCTGTAAACAAAATTTTCATATTGTTTAATCTTCATCCCCTTTTTGCAAAATTAACCCCTAAATTTTAACCCACAGCCACCCCTGTTGACACAATTTGAACCAATTGCATACCAGTAGATAGCTTTTTAAAAAAGAGCAATACTGCCAATTTAAACTTTTGCTCTATCTCTTACCGTTTTCGAGATATTTAAAAAATTAAATTTTTACCCCAATTTTTGGAGGGCGATTTCACCCCTTCAAACCGTTTTTCCGCCGATTAAAAAAAAATATACGTATCGCTTATTTTTTAGTGTTCTACAATATATCTAAGTTTCATCAAAATCGATAGGTCCGGCCTCGGGCCCTTTACTTGTTAGCTTTAGTTTTACATTAACTCATCATTTTTGACAAAACGAAACAATTGTACAGCGGCAGGTTTTAATTAACTACCGATTTCAAATAAACACATATAGATAAAGTTACTCTGGTAAACATGATCCGACTACAACTCTATGATAATATGATGATTGGAATAATGTCTAATAATAACAACAGACTATAATACTATACTCCACATACTATGTACAAACTGCGTCGACCATGTAACAGAGTAGTGTGACTGCACTGGTGAATTTCAACTCTATATATAAACGCATGTGAGAGAGTGAGTGATCAGCGCGATAGTAATAAAAATTTTTACGTCTCCGTTTATTCAACGCCAACGACGTCGACAGTAACAGCAGCGAGCTACACTACCAACCTATATGTACTATCATTGACTACACACACACTCACACATACATGCAGTTTTGCCAACATAACAGAGCATACATACACTATCTACGTGTAATATTAGTTGTTAAAAGTAGGTATGTTATGTGCTGGTGCTGCATGGTTGGTAATTCTTGTTTGTTTATGGATTCCACACTAAAATTTCCTGTAGGGTTTTTCTTTTGTGCTCATGTTTTTTAGTTTTTTTTCTATCTATCGTATATGTGTGCAATATTTTTTGCACTAAATGTTAATGAATACTGTATTTGTAAGTTGGAGTAAAAAAGTAGAGTTTTGTGTCTATTTTTTTTTTTTTTTTTTTTTTTTGTTTTTCGTTATTTTACTAATTTGGTGGTGGATGCAGCTAATTCGCCGGGGAATTTTCATGGAAGGTTTTTTGTGCGTTTGAGATAATTAGCTTCTTGTATTGTTAATTGAGAGTCTTATTTATAACGAATTATCTATACGGGTATAAATGAAGATGTGAGTGGATAAAGGTGTTATGTAACATTTTTTTCAAAAAGTCATTTTTTGCAAAATTTTGGAATATCCTATGCTTGGAATACATTACAATTGGGTTGCATTACGCCTAATAGTTTTGTAGAAATTCAATAATAAACACCCTTCATCCACTCATGTCTTCAAAGATAGTGGTAACAATTTGTATTGGCTTCGAAATTTTTGGAACGTCTTCCATGAAAATTTTTTTGTCTAATTACCGTGTGAGCGAAATCGTTCCTTAATATTAATATCTGGTAATTTTACTAAAAATAATTACAGTGTAACCCCTTTTTATGAGGTGAATAGGGACCGCATAAAAAATTGCACAAAACTTTTTACAGATTGCAAAATAACCTCTTTTTGTGCGATGAATCAGGACTACATAAAAAGAAAAATTTCAGAGAAAATAACATAACTCATAACCTCACGATTTTCCTACAAATTGCTTTTCTAAACAAGATAATAGAATAGTTTACACATAGGAACATTTTAGCGAATTTTCATTCTGGAAATACAGCAGCTCTAATGGTAAGACCTAAGTCCGGGACTATGGTAGAAATTTGTTTTGAAGCCTCTAGAACCCAAAAAAACACTTCACTAAAATTATATATATATATATATATATATATATATATATATATATATATATATATATATATATATATATATATATATATATATATATATATGTACAGATTACAAACAAGAGTTGTAGATATGGACGGGGGAAATATATATATATATATATATATATATATATATATATATATATATATATATATATATATATATATATATATATATATATAAATTTTAGTGAAGTAGATTTTTGGGTTCTAGCGGCTCCAAAACAAATTTCTATTATACTCTTGTGTATTTATCATGTATTTATGTGT
Organism: Brachynemurus nebulosus; assembly: GCA_035578155.1. Lineage (NCBI taxonomy): Eukaryota > Metazoa > Arthropoda > Insecta > Neuroptera > Myrmeleontidae > Brachynemurus > Brachynemurus nebulosus. Next base: position 64,945,551 of record JAPWDM010000002.1, read on the forward strand.
GTGCACGATAACTCCCGAACGAAACGTTTAATGCTTATGAAATTTGGTATGCGAGCTGAAATCCGGATTGGCTCGGCTAAGTTCGTTAGCCAGATACGTAGGATGCCCAGAAGTAGGTTTTTTGGCCATTTTTCGTCATCTTTGGCTATTTTTAATGGTTTTTTGCAAAATTTGGCCAGAATTCAAGAATTTTTTTTAATTTTTTTTACACTGTCGAAAAGGGCGTAAAAAATGGCATAAGATAAGCTTTTAAAACATTGTTCTAAGTGAACTAACTTTTGAAAAAAATTAAGAAATTTGTTGAATTTTTTTACAATAAATGCTTCATCGTTTTAGCAATTCTATTCTAGATAAAACAAGTGCCCCGCCACCCTTCATCCCCCTAGGAAATACCCCCCCTTTACATATGTTATTTATGGATCTCACCTTACGTAATCTGATGATAAAATGCATTAAAAACAGTCAGCATCTAAATTTACTGCAAGATAATGTCCAAATTTCTAATTTTCGCTTACTTTACATTCATATTATGCATTTTAATGATATTTTTTTTTAAAAACCGCATAAAGTTGTATAAAGAAAGACCACAGAAAAACAGGTTCCTGTGTACTACAATTTTTAATTTTCAAATTTATATTTCTAAAAAAGTTAAACAAGAAAAATAAAAATTGTAATACTAATCTATTACTGAATTAAATATATTAAATTTTATCTTATCATATTGCAGTATCGTATTCTTCTAGTTCTTGTTGTATATATACATAATATATTATAGCTACAACAAAACCAATAAAAATTTCCGGAATAAAATTTTTAAATTCATTTTTAAAATGTCATTTACTTATTTCATTTTTCCATTTTTGGTACAAAATATGACTTCTGTATTATGTCTTTATGCCATTTATATATCTATCTATATGTGCTGAAACGGGCAAGTATAATATATATAATAAATTTTATTTCTAAACCATTGTCTTCAATGAAAATTAAATAAAAATATTAGAACATTTATGAAATATGTTCCAGAAAAAGATTATTACTTTTGTCTATATCTATATTATACTTACTACAGAACGAAAAATAAAAGTAAATAAAATGGGAAAATGTGGAACGAAATACCGGGTGTTCATTTTTATCATGATAATAGTCTTGTTTATATCCTTTTTTTATAAACTTTTATTTAAGTTGCTATGTTCGTAAATATGTAAGTAAATATGTGTAGTTAGTAATTTATGTGAGAATTCTTTGTGAAATTGAATTTTTTTGTGTATTTACTATCGTGATTATGAAAATGTTTTAGCTGTCGCAGGGAAAATTACTGGTAAAATGAATTTTTTAAGTGAATAGAAATAACAAAACTTAGAACCTAATTATAGGAAAAATGCAGTAACAACTAAACAGATATATAAATAATACCCCAGACAGTATAAAATAAAGTAAAAAAACAATTTTTGTAAATGCAGTTTTTACTTAAAAATCGACTAATAAGTATAAAATAATTTTTGTGCGAAGTTAAAGGTAATGTGCAGTATAATTTATAAAAGCTTGTGGTACTTAACCAACTTTGGTTACAACTGAGAAGTAAAGTAGCCAGAAATTATTAATAATAACGCCTTAAGATTTTTTAAATTATATTGCACATTGACTCAAACTTGGTTGTAACAGTTTTGTTAAAACTTTGACCATTCGGGATGAAAAAAGGGCTCGACCAGTCGAATTAAAACGTATATATACTGGGTTAAAAAAATTTACAAACATTAGAACTTTTCGTAATATTTGCAAAGCAGTCGTTGATTTTCAAAAACATCAGAACAATTTTTTTTTTTTACTTTTATAAAATTAACATGACGGGTAAAAAATTGTTTTTTACCCGTACTTCAAACTTCAAAAGGTATTGACAGACTGATTCGTGTTTTCAAAACCTTCCTTCCGTTTGTCGTACAGTCATTAGTTCATGAGATATCGATGATCCAAGATATAAGGGTGACACTTTTTATTTAACAGCCTATATTTTACTTATTTCAGCCACAAATTGTCGTACAGAGTCCAACAAATTGAAATCAAATGATCAGGTTTAATGACACTAATGTTGGTTTAGTCCGAAAAAAAATTTCTAAACCAACTTTTTAAAAAAAAATAGAAAAAATTGTAAACGTGTTTGTCCCAAGATTTTTTTATTTGATTCTAAAATGAGTGTTCTCAGCAAAAATTTTCATCAAAAGATCTCGAAACCAGAGACTTTAAGCTTCGAAATGTGCGTTCCTGTTTCTCCATACTATGATTTTTCACAATGTTACAACCTTTGAGTTGTAACTTTGTAAATCATGAGTACTAAAAATTTTTTGCTGATTAATTCACAAATTGAAGGTGTACCATGAATTCCAGAAATGGAAGTCTCCAATTGACGAAGTTAATTCTTCGGTGCAACACTCTGTATACTCTCACAACAATTCGAATATTCGAGCTGATTCGAAATTCTATTATTTAATAGAATTTTGAACGTATTATACATTCTCTTTGATATATTAGAACTAAAAACCAAAAAGAATCATTCCTAGTTAAATATACCTTCATAATATGTACATGTTATCTCCTCTATATGTGATCCTATCAAAGATATAAGAGATATTCTCTATATAAGAGATATTCTCTATAACAGCAACTATAAACGTATAGAAATAGATGATTCTGATTTTTAAATCACATTATACCACCGACTAGATCGTCCATTCGAGTTACTATATCCAACCGTTAGATCATTTTACAATCGACTGAACACTGAATTTTTCTCAAGTGTGTACGTTTTCTTGCTTTAACAAGTATCGAACGCAAATAACGTTATCTCATTTCATTCAATTTTGGTATTATATCCAAAGAGTACTTAAATAACTACATTTTGTACTTAGGTATGGAAAATGTCGATAGGAAATATGTACATAATCTATGAATTGAATTTTGCTTGGAAGGAAGGACACAGTTGATTTATTAGTATGAAGGTGCAATCGGAAATGCAATAAGTATATGGAAACCGCATCGTTTGAAATCTAGTTTAGAATTTCTCTAGGAAGCTGTATTAGATGAATCAATATTGGTTTTTGTAGAATTTTGTAGAGAGCTTATAGTACAAGATTCCGCAGCTGATTTCTGCAGGTATCTGTTTTTTTAATGAAACTTAATCTAAATGAATCCTTAATGGCAATGTAATAGATTGCTCCCGGGTTGCCTATCGAAAATTAGCCGTAAGTACCTTTAATTGCCGTCAATAAGCGAATAATCGAAAAGACATTTTTTGACGTTTCAAAGTGTCAAATATTTTCAAAGATTTTTAAAATTTACAAATTTTTCCTTATAGTAACAAGAAAAGTAAATAATTTTTCCCTAGTTACAAACACAACAAAAATAAGCCAAGAGCCATTTGATTTGATTTTTTAATTTTTTTTTATTTATCTATAAGTATATCTACTAGGGTAAAAGCCCCCTCTGTGGAACGGTATCTAATACTGGAACAGTTTTGACATTTACATATTTATTTCTTTAATTAAGTAAGGAAACTTTAAATGCGAGATGAATTTAAATTGAAAAACAATCATTCTATTAATAATAATTTTTGTTATCAGACGTTTCTTTCAGAAATAACTTCATTAATATGTAAATGTTCATAATTAGATACCGTTCCACAAAGGGGGCTTTTACCCTATATGTTTTATTATTTATAAGAAGCTAAAGAGGGAAAATCACAGATTTGTTAATTTTCTCGTTAATTGTATGCTAAACCCAGCCTACAGACCAAATTTCAACTTCCTAAAACTTCGGGAAGTACTCTATAATTTTGATGACCATCAGTGAGTGAGTGACGAATTTAATAAAATTTACATATTAATAATATCGAAAGCAATAGAGCTATATAATTGAAATTTGGTACATTTCATAAGACTAGTGACTACATTCTATTCTGACAATTTGAGCTCTTAAGTATTATCCAGACCGAAGTTATCAGGGTCCAAAAATAGGCTGAATTGCTTCGAGAAAAGATACAGCAGTGCTCTGTTTGTTTTGTTTTGCCTCGTCTTGGCGCGGGCACGGGGGCATTGCCCCAGATTTTAGTAATTTTTTTTATTAAAAACTGATGTTTTGATCATTTTATTAGGCAATATACACAAAGTTCCTGATATGGACATATTTCATTGCCTTGATTGATCTATTTTGGACCCTGACAACTTCGGACTTTGCGTCCTTTTAACCCTTTTAAACAAACTTTATGGTAAAATTTTTTTGTCTCAAAATGCCGAACTTTTTACTGCCAAGTGATAAGTATAATAGATAAGGCTACAAAAAAAGAAAAAGAAAAAAATTAAAGATCCCAACATTAAAAAAGTGAACCTTAGGAATTTATAAAAAATAAATGATACTAAACTATGTATGTTGATAAAATTCAACATTATTTAGAATTATACCGGATTGTCAAAGATGGCGGCACCTGTACCAGTGTATATGTATATACATGTAACAGCATTTTGAGCCGCCATATTGCAGGACGAGTTAACTCGTCTTAATCATTTAAAGAGTTAATGGAGGTAATAATGTACTAAAATAATATGTCTTTATCAAAAAAATATTGTGTCGACGTCCGGTTAATAGAGGGTCCGCTTAAGAGAGTACTGAATGAATTGGTTTTAGTATAGCATTCCACCGTCATAAAAAATTTGTACGGGTATAGAAGCGGTTCGGGTAACAGAGGTGGCCGCATTCGGAGATTTTACTGTATAAGATTTCAAAGAAATTCGGTTAAAAAATGTTTTCGTTGTGATAATTTTTTAAGAATCACACTGTAACATATATTATTCCATATTTCTCATTCTAATTATGATAGTTATACATAAATAATTATAAAATACAAGCAAACACAAACATTATGAATGTAGGTACATATTTCAATGGCTTGAACAAAATTAATAATTTCATAATTAATTATATTTTCTTTAATTAAGCAGAAACAGAAGAATGCAAATGTATGGAAATCTTCGTCACGTTTTTGTTGGCATCTCATAAACTCACATCCACATTTTGTGCCATATTTCTAACCCAAAAAAAAGACAACAAAGAACAAAAGAAGATATATTTTTTTGTTTTTTTTGTTCAATCGACAAAAACAAAACGCGAAAAAAATAACAACGCAACAAATGCTAACGAGCTTATATGATGATTCATAAATATGTGTTATTTTTCTTTTCACTTTTTTTTGTTTGTTTCAGAGTGGTGGTGACGCAGTGACGCGCAGTATGGTGACGGCAAACTGACGACTAATAATTCATTATTGTTTGTAAACATTTTCCGAGTAACAATGCCCCAGTAAGTTGAACATAGCCGTGCCATGAATGATGATGGTGTAACCGCGAGTATCTTTTTTTGCTGCCACCTTATCTGTGTGTATATATTTTTTTTGTCTATGGTATCATTAATACATCAGTAACTGATTGTAACAGCTCATTTATTCAAACGGGAAACGTCGGAATGGAAAATGCGAAAGTAGAGTAGAAGAATGAGGGGAAGTACCAATGTGGAATGTTTGGGATATGATTTAGTGTTCTTATAGATTTTCGAACCTTCACAAAATAAGCAAAAATATTTATTAGTCACTATGTTTAAGGAATTTAAAGATTAAAAGCATTAAAAAAACCCCGTGAGCAGCGGGGCCCCATCATGGAAGTGGAATTTTTCCCTTCATCTACGGTATTGAATGTCTACAAGCGAAATGTAATTGAAAGTTTACAAGCAATTTGTCATTTTGGTGGTTTCAAAACTGATGATGAGTGTCCGACTGATCCGGGCTTTAAAAAAAGGTTTTAAGTTTTTTAAGGGCTGAATCTCAGTGAATTTCAATTTGGTGCCGATAGCAGTTAGCAGGAAAAAAGCCAACACAATTCGTACGAGGGCATTTCTACCCATGCTTATCCGCCAATTGCCAATTGTGTTTTATTTTTAAATATTAAAAAAGGACCTTAAACAGTAAACTGAAAGGCCCTTATGAAGGCCCTTTTCTTTCCAAAAAAAACCAAAATTTCTATTTCATAAATAAAAATCCAAAATTAATACTTTATAAATAAACATTAACTTTAGTAACATTTTTAAACTACTTAATATGTATGTATTGCATTTGTTATAAAAGTAAGTTCATTTTTTTAAATTTTTAAATTTACTATTCGCCTACTAGTCTTATAGTATAAATATAAAGATGTAAAAATGGGAGAATTAGCAAGTAAATTTTTTATTGTTTTATTGCTCCCCACCTCCCCACTAAAAGTTGGGTCGGAACCAAAATTTGCCCAAAATTTGACCCCACTTTGATAGTATGAGGTGCCTCGAAAATGAGCCCCACTTACCAAATTTCAGCTCTTAACTTCCATAGGGGGGTCCTACACATATTAAAAGGTAGCGGAAATATATATATATATATATATATATATATATATATATATATATATATATATATATATATATATATATATATATCAGATATTTTTTTCTACAGAATCGTGTTCTACGGGTCCGAAAGCGGATAGCGCCCCTACTCTCGCCGTTCTTATCGTTTAGGCTGTATAAGTCTAATTTTTTCAGTTGAAAAATTCAACTAAAAATAGATACCGCTGTCGTAACATCCTGCATAATATAGCGAATTTCCGTTTAGAAAAAATTAAATTTTCTCGGAAACTGTGATTTTTTTCTCGTTTTTCTAATTGTGTAAATGAATGTTGCAAAAACTTTTGAACTTGAGGAAATTTGGCAAAAAAAAACACTTTTTTGCACGAAAAATATCCAAAAAACCATGTTTTGGGCATCGGATGTGTCTAGCTGAAGAACTCATCCAATATGACTTTGAACTTCCAATGTTTTTACCAAATTTCGTAATATTTCGTTCGAGAGTTATCGTGCCGACGCATATAAAATCATAATCCCGGCCTCAAGTCGCGTCATGACGGTGGCTGTAATAGTTGAATTTTATTTTAAACAGTATTTTATTTTGACTAAAATCCATTTCGAATGCACTAACAAATTAGGAGAGACAGTGGTCAATTTTTTATGGTCATTTTAGGATCGTGGATACCTATTCGACACCAAAATGTAGTTTTGGGAAGCTCGTTCGACTGAGTCACCCTTAACGTTCAAAGCGGGTAGAAAAGAAGTCAAACATACATAAAGTAATAATTTTGGTATTTTGATATGTGAAATTTAACAATGTTTTTTAATTAATAAAAAACGTTTTGACGATATTTTCTCTTCATTAAGTTACCAAGAAAATATTCCAAAGTTGTGGTAAATTTTATAATTATTTTGGCTCTTGGTCACAAAGTTTAAAAAATTAAACAAAATTTAAGCTTGTTTACTTGTGGAATGAATATTATGATAATGATTTTTCTAGCGAAGGAAATTAATTAACCTTTAATAGAAATGATTTCGAATTATAAAATAAGTTAAGTGGAGCTTGGAGTAATTGAATATTCTAATGTATTCACTGCAGTACAAATGCACACCCAATGCACTACTTTTTTCATGTCAACATTAGGAGCTTTCGGTCCAATAGATCAAATTATCCTTTTCGGGTAAGTTAAAAATTGTTCTAAAAAAAAGTAGTTCTGGAGATTACATTAATAAGAAGATACTTAATAGTCAATATTTAGGTACCACTCGCTATGAAATAAATATCTTATTAAAACCATTTCTCAGGTGACATGTGTAAAATTTAATAATATTCTTTAATATTGTTTAACATTTACGACTAGTTTTCAAAAATTTACGAGTGTTGTATTATATGGATTTATGTGGACTAAAAATACATAAAATATTATGACTTTTCACCTTTTATTATATGTGACATTATGCTAAACTATATTATGATTATATGTAGTTTACCTGTTTTATTTTTATTTTTACCTAATATGTACTATTTCTATTTAAAATATTTTATCTACGACTACCATGAAATTGCTTATTTATTATAGAAAATGTTATCTAGGTAATCTATGTTTTAGCACTGCAAAGTTTTGTACTTTACACACGACTGTGTGTAAAAAATCACAGCGTGCTTCACTTTTACTAATTTTTGTATTGTATAAATACCTACTACTTGCCTATGAGACGACGATCTCTAATAGCAGGACGAAAGGAAGAGGAGAATTGACACGAACTGTTATGCTAAAAAGAGACAGATCACAATGAAGGCAACGACGGCGTCAGAGATCATCGTCTCATAGACAAGTTGTATTATATTAAGACCTTACATCTTACCAAACAATTGTTTTTTAATAAATTTCAGATTCTACATAATTTTAATGTATTTTATTCGTATCAAATTTATATTATTTATTGCGGATTTCATATTAGTCGTAGATAAAGTAAACGAATGTATAAATATATCCTAACTCTGGTAGTCTTATATTTTCCGTATCCTGTTGTTTCGCCTTTCTTTAACATTATATGGTGGAAACGCCGTGAAGTATTACTATTACATATTACAAATAAGACTGATTTCGCATCTCCTTTGTCTCGTTAAACTGTGTTGCGATTAATATTTTTAAAAATAATCGTCAAGTGTATGTTAAACAACCGTTACGTTAGGATTTCGTAGTCAATAGCTAGAATTTATCATAATTTTCGGGATAGAATATTTGTTAATTTGTTAATTTGTTAATAATTCAATTACTGAAGTTAAAAACATCAATAACAACTCTGAAAAAACGACACTGTCTCTTGAATTATGTGAAATCCGACTTACATAATTCCGATTAACATGACGAATTTGTAAGGATTTCGTTCTTTTACTACGAAATCCTAATTACAGTCACTTGCTAATGGACACAGAACAAAATTTAAAATATATATATATTGACTGAGAAAGAATTAGAGTATATTTATAACACTTTTTTTTCTATTCTAAGGTGTACAAAACCCAAAATCGCCAGTGAATGGTAGCTATTCCTTGTAAATATGCATTCTACTGAATAGCTATGTTATAACAATTGCCTGCAGAACAGTAGCGAATTCAGTTATGGGTCATACACAATCAATGAAATAAGGAATAAGAAATAAGAAATAAGGAATAAGAACTATGTCATCTAGTGACGTTCAATGGAACATTAACGTAACTGCCCATAGGTATAAATATTTAGGTATTTTTGTACATCAAAATTCATGAAAAAATAACGTTCGTGATGACTTTTTTGTCACTAGTGAAAAAAATCATGAATTTTGACGTACAAAAGTACGTATATATATTTATATCTATGAGCAGTTACGTTAAAGTTCCACTCAACGCCACTAGATGGCATACTTCTTATTCCTTATTTCTTATTTCTTATTCCTTATTCCATTGATTGTGTAGACACCCTAACATTTTACTTAGTCTGATACCAAATTTATTAATGTGTTGTATTACCTAACAATCTATTATGTAATATATTGTTATAAACAGACTGAATTGATTATATAATACGCTTAAACTCAATTCGTAAATAAAGCAAATTAATATAATGTTATTTAGAGTAGATTAATGTTTGTGTTTGTTATCAGAAGGTTGACAATATATGTGTTGATGTGCCTAAATTCATATTGTGCCTATGGTTAGGTTAGCTAGGAACCAATCATTGAACGAAAATGTACTATATAGTAGCCATGCATTCCCATACTATTTTACATACTAGTACTATACTAGATAATAGTATATAGTATGTTTGCATTCAGTTCATAATAGTATGCAGACATTACAAATTGTTATGCATGAGTATTAGCTGTATATAGTATACGCTACTGAAATGGATTTGTTGATGTATAAAGTTGAAGTAAGATCATATTGCAATTATTACCGGACAAATTTTGTTGAAGATAGAAATTGCTCTCTGATTCTAAGTAACAAATCCCCTGAATACTTTTGAAATAATGATGGCTAAGACTCATTTCAGACCAAACCACTCAAGTCTTCTCAAGTCCAGCCAAGTCCCGTCAAGTCCAGATGCGTCAAGCCAAGCCAGTCAGGTGCTTTCAGATAGACCAAGTCAAGTCAAATCAGTCAGTTTAAATTAGTTATTACTTGATATTTGAAAATGGATGTTGTTATTTAATGCAATAATAATAATGCGGAAGTTAACGTCATAAATTTCTGGATAATTTCTAATAAGGAATATTAATTGTTCTAAGTCCATATTTGACAATGATTTAATGATTTAACGTTTGAATAATGTATTATTTGAAAAAATAATAGACACTACATTATGCATACATAATAAATTATACCAGAAATGACATAAGAAATATGCTCTATGATTTGTTTTATACACAACACATACCACAAAACACAAATAATATGTATCTATTTCTTAATACGCATGTACAATGGACAGATGACTTACGTTAACTGATGAAAAAATTCAACTTGTTGAGTCGTTGATCGTTGACTGGACTGACGGTGACTTGACTTGACTTGACTGGACGCGACTGATTATATTTGAAAGCAATAGTACAGTTTATGTTGTAATTGAATTGAATCGGTGTATGTTGAATCAAGATGCGTCAGACTTGACGTGACTTGACTGGACGCGACTGGCTTGGTGTGAAACGGGCCTAAGAGTGGTTCTTCATTATTTTTTATGGGCAAAATACAAGAATTTGTAACATTAGTTTAAATATGTCGTGACAATTTTGCTATTTTAACAGTGTTATTTTAGGATATAAAAGAAATTTTTAAATAGGTATTCCTTCTCCTAAACAGAGGCGTATACAGCCGAGTTTCTTGGAGGGGGGCGGTCACGCGGAAAATAATATGACTAAAAAAATTTCTGGGACAAAAAAAATAAATTGAACTTCTTCGACAACGTTGACGATCAAAAAAAAAAAACATCAACTGGTAAATTTACCAATATGGTGTTTAAAATTAAATAATAAATATCTAGTGTATATTTCTAATTCTCGGGGAAGGTTATAACCCCTTGACCTCCCCCCCTTGCATACGAGTTTGCTCCTAAAAGAGACAAATAAAAATGAAAATAAATAGAGCAGCTAAATAAAATTTGTAAGGTGAAAAAGTTTCCGAAGTTGATATTCGAAAATAGAAGCCTTTTTATCCTCAACTAGAACCAGAACTAGTGCGTCCATTTAGGCAAATAGAGCACCAGAAATCAGGCAATGGGTGCTAAGATTTACCGAACTGTATAGTCAGTTCCTAAGAAATCAATACCATCTTAACTTTATTTGTAAGTTGAACTGACAAGAAACTGTACCTAATTTCTTTATTATTTGAACAGGGGAAATTTTTTGTTGTTCTCCTCTGATTTTATTTAATTTTCTCAAACGGGAAGAGAATGGACAGAGTTATGTAACGGATAAAGTAAGGGGGTGAATATTAAAATTAAATTGATGTTAGAACTTTTTTTAAAAGGACTAAAGTGTATAATTTGTTTTAATTCCACGAATGGTATACAATTTGATGGTAAAGTTACTGCAAAGATCAAAGGATTGGATTAAAAAAAATTATTTAAAATTTCGGTCCCAAAGATGGAATCCATGTAAAAAAGTCAAGTTGACCAGTTTCTGCTTGTTTTCAAAATATCAAGTTTAAGACTGTGGCCACCAGAAATAAACAAGAAGTTATCACATGTGTGATCACTGATCGCGATTGGCTTCTACGGTTGTTATAACTATGACACGAATGCTGTGTCATCGAACTGCGTTTTTACAAAAATGTAAAGGGATAAATAGCAAATTTGATAAATTCTCGAAGCTTTGGAGTAAAAATCTTTATTTATTTCTCAAGCATTCATCGTTACGGTAAGAGGGTGCTTAAAAATGGGGCCTAGGACGCCAAATAATTTCATACCAGCCCTGTCCTTAACGTGATATGTACTACTATAATCCAAAATCATGTGCATTCTTGTTAATATTGTGAAATTCAATTAAAAATAAACGAAGTAAATGAACCGGAAAATAGCATAGGTATAGTTAATTAGCTTACACCCGAACAATAATGACAACTATTTGATATTATTATAAACGAATCGCATCATTGTAGACACAAACACACATATATGTGACGGATTCGTTGTTATCTCTGCATTTACAATAAAACCGTTACACGTCGGTAGTAACCCGTTACCATGTTAATGAATACAGCGGAGAATTGATTGCATCTGCATGCAACTTCACACAGGTACATATATACGCGTACAACCAAAGTGCCTAGCGAACGAACGCGGCACCTCGAGAGTTCGGCGTGCAGATGGAAAATCGGGGAAAACTGAATATTGCAGCAGCGCTATTAACTAACTCGATGTTTGTTCTCATTTTACTTTTATAGGTACCTATACGAAACCGGGGCGAGGCGAGGTAAGGCAGAACAAATATGGATTCGCTCGCGCTGGTATAGGTAAATTATGTCGGTGTGAGCTGTTCGCGACTGGTGGCAGTGGCGGTGGTGGTGGCTATGGGGTGGAGGCGGGGGCGGGAGGGGAGGTAAGTGGCGGCGGCGGTCGGTTTTGTATAGTGCTGTCAACATTAGCCTAACTCAATTACTGATTATACAAGTCATTTAACGGTGCCGCTTATTCTCATGTGTTATATGCACCTACAGGAGTGCATTTGCAGAATACAGGTGCTAGCCAATAATATGTACATGTGTGGATTTGTGATGCAGTTGAACAGGTTGATTTTAAAATCATGTTACTTTTCCATGTACAGTAAGCTATATTGCGAAGCTACAGCTGTAAGCAGGGAAATTATGATAGTTAAGTCAATTTGAGCATGTGCGTTTTCATTGGAACTTGACATTTTTTGGACCTAAGGAATCGAAAATTCCAAAAATCTGGATAGAAATTTTCTGGACCTTAATGTACGTGTGTACTATGTAAGTTAGTATGTTGACATTTAGACTGGTCCCTTGATTAACGCTTATATGATTCCAGTTATCTGAAGGCTTTATTTGGAGATTTTGAATTTTTTTTAAAACGCTCTTTTTCGTTATCAGAAATGAAAACTTTTGTAAATTTTGCAGTAAAATGCGAATCGTAGCATACTTCTAATCGGTAATTGATTTTTCATGGGTGGAGGTGACTTGAAATATGAAGATTCTCTTCAACTCTACAAGTAACCACAAATTCTGTGCTCTAAAGCAAGTTTGTCTTTAGCGCCCCCATACGAAAAATTCTCAAAAAATCTAAGTGACAAACAAAAAAGAAAAAGCCCCTGTCGCAGCATCCTGCATAATATAGCGAATTTCCGTTTATATAAGTTAGTTTTTCTTGGAAACTAGTTGACATAGAATAATACTTTAAAAACCCTTTTATGTGATTTTTTCTCCTCTTTCCAATGGTGTAAAAAAAATTTACAAAAATTTTTGAATAAGGGGAAATTTTGGCAAAAAACTAATTTCTTTCACGAAAATTGCCAAAAAACCATGTTCCGAGCATCGGACGTGTCTGGTTAACGAACTCGTCCAAAAATTGCTTCTAAATTTTGTGAAGGCCCGTATTGTGTGGAGATTCCGGAGCATGTGCCCCAAGTTCCCTTATGTAAATCCGGCTCTAAACCTGACCACTTTTCTACAGCGTCCTAATGAGAACCTACTGAATGGACACTCAACGGTTCATTATGTAATTCTTATTTCAAATCATACGTACGTACATCAGATTTATAAATAAAAATTCAAAGTGAATTCCACAATGAAATCATCCTGTATCATCTTCACGAGTACATATAAATACATGGAAATATGAAACATTAATGTCAGGATATTCATACAGGATATATAGTGGTTGCGAGGTTGAACTGACGCGTCGTTATGGATTCTATACGACAAACGAACTAAACTAATTTGTGTTATAACCATTATTATCAAATATATAAACACAATATTAGATTTAATTTTTACAAAATGTGACCAAAAACTACCAGAACAATTTTAAAACATAGATTACCCCCAAAAAACAACAAATATTTATATGAATTTTAATCAACAGTTATTTATTTCTTCACACAAATGAAAAAACAAAACATTCCTTCAAAAAAAAAAAAAAAAATCCCTAAATAGAGGTTGTCAGATTTAACACCTTAGTGAAAAAAAAAAAGAAACTCACTGATTGTTTTTTATCATCAATCAGTAGTGAAGAATTAAACGTAGGTTCAGCAGTATTCAATTTTTTTCAAGACAACGACAAGCTAAAACAAAAACATAACGCACAATTTCATGGCCTGCGTTGAATAGAATTATGGATTTGTATTATTCGAATGTGGTTTCTCGCACTTTGAATCACAGCACGAGATTTATATGTATGTACAATTAATTCAAGAAAACACACAGAAATATAAAGACAATTTTTTGTTTTTAAATACCTATAAGTGTAAGTCCAATATGGCTGACTGCAACAAAGTATGAACTTACCAGGATATTAATTGTGGGTAAGAGAAGGAAAGGTTATATGTAGAAATAAAATATAGGTTGCGGTAATAAAATAACGTAGCTAAATATGGGGTGGTATTAAAAATGCTGTAGAATGACTTCAGAATTATCAGAAAGTAATCGAAATGACTTGACACTCTCAAAACGATTTCTTGGTTTAAAGAATTAAATTTTTTTTGAATCAAAGAAAATATTTTTTTGATTTAAAGGAAATATAACTTTAATAACTGAACAAAAAAATCAAATAATAGTATATTATTCAACAAGCTTGTAATGATAGCTATTACTTACGAAGATGAAATTGCGACACGAGCCGAGTTTACGAGGCGAGTGTCGTAATGCATCTGAGTGAGTAATAACCATTACAAGCGAGTTGAATACGATATTTTTCTACGACTTTTTTCCTTTTTGATTTAAATAAAATTGAATATAAACTTTAAATTAAAAGAATACAATTTTTAATCAATCTCTAATTTCATTAAATGTTTATATATGTACAAACGATGAAAACAAAATACAAACTACTTTGTTTACTTTGACGTTACTACGCAACATATATGAAATTAAAATTTGATACGTATATCATACATAAAACAAATGCCGGCCCATTGAATTATGGTTAATAAGGTGATTTCATTGGTCGATAGCTATTGAGTAATGGTCATTCTTCCACACATTTGAATAATGCCTAACTTTCTCAAGAATTTACGGATATGTAATGAGTGTGTTCTTCAACAGGAGTAGAAAAAGTATTTTTTTTTATTTTAACAAAATTTTTTGATTCAAAGGAAACAAAATTAGACATTTTTAATCTTTGAACAAAGAAATCGTTTTGAGAGTGTATTATTGGTAAGAGAGTTTGTTAGGAACTGTTTTCAAATGTCTAAGTTCCCAGTTATCTTTCCCTTAATTTTTTTTTAACAATCCAAAAAAGTTCCATTTACAGAAAACTAAAAAGAAATGGTTTTCCTTTAACATAAGAACCTTAACCGTAGTAGCAAATTAATCTTGCTATCCGGTCTTATGTTTAGTCGTGCTAAAAGTTCATAGATGTGCACTTAAATAGAATTATTACAAATTTTCGTAAATACACAGCAACAAGAAATCAAAGTTATAATGTTTCCTGAAGCAAGAGCTTGTGTGCATCTCTGCTAAGGGACATTCAACTTCTCAACTTTCCCCTCTGTTAGACATGAATAGATTATATTAGCAAACTGTAGAAGTCAAAGAGACAGATCGCAGATATTTGTTGATGTAAATGAAGTTAGAAATAAAGAAAGCCATAAATCAATTATTTCGTAATCTAATTATATTCTACCCGTCAACATAAAGGATTTTTTATATTGTAAATTTTAACCTTAGAATCAAGACAATAATTTAATTTTTCTTAACTTTTAAAACTAAAAATAACAAAAATTATACTTCAGTACTTATATCATTGCTGGACAAGGTTTATATACACATATATGTTTATGAGGTACACTAAATCCGTATACTACAATTTATTTCTTTCGGACTGCAATCAGCTCTTTTATAGCGTCAACTGATCATCACTTGGTCATCAATAATATTTGTATATGAACTGTCATTTTTAAATTTTAAAGTATTATTTCTAAATAATTATTAGTTATTATAATATAATATTCAGTTTAGTATAATTATTTTTATCAATATTTCACATTTTGTTTGTTATTTTGTGCCAAATGTAAGTTATTTAGTTATTTTATCTAATTTCATTAATTGCTGCTTTGAAAATCGTCATTTCAGGGCCGGCATCTAAAATCATTCTTACCTATTTTTATAGTCATGCCTAGTATATGGTGTTCTGTGCCAAATTGTTGAAATTCACAGTATAAGACATTAAATAAAGACCTTAGCTATTTTCAATATCCAAAAAAGGGTGTAGAATAATGTTGAATTAAAAACATTGAAAACACCTAAATTAATCCGTAATTAACAAAGTAAGACAGAGTTTTTCATTAATGTTTCATAATTTCCGAATTCTATAACATACAGAGAATGAACACATGTGTAACATTATCGAATATATTTGTATCTATTTTTCTGACAAACCGTAATAAATATATTTCAAATATATATTTTATCTATATTTAATTGAAAAAATTATATTAATTATTTTTTATTCTTTTTTCTGAAAACGACTCGGGTATTTTATATTTTCATTAATTTAAATGTTTTTGTTCACTTTCAACATTACTAAGACATAATAAAAAGAAAAATATTCCGGACCTGGCTATACTGCAGTCTACAGTGAAGCATCGTTTTCATTTGATTGGTGAACCTCATAAACATAAATAAATCTTGATTGCTGGATGTAAAATTTTAACCTCAAAATCAAGACAGAATTTCAATACATTAGTTTAATTTTGTTTTAACTTGTAATACCTATAATTATAAAATTAAAAATAACAAAAGTTATTTAAGTATATCATTGCTGGATTAAGACATTTTTTCGTTGCAATTACAATACTGATATTTAAATCTTACACATACTATAGGTCTATTTAACTTGTTTCTTAATCTAGCATTAATTTTAAGAATAATAATTACTAAGAAAAAATGTATAAAAATTAAACTCACCGGATAAATACGCACCTGCTCCTGTTGCTGAACTGAATGCGTTTTTCAATTGTGAAAAACCTGCAAAAGGAAGGTACAATTTTATTTCTGATAACACCGAAAAGAATATACATTAAAAAATTATTTTGATACTGAGTAATTCTAATTAACTGATTCGATTTTTACGTAGTAATACCAAAAGGAAGTTAATTTACTATGCAATAAAAAATCGAAGAACCCTGACATTATGATAGTCCAAATCACAATTTATCTCTTTCCAATATATCATCTTATTCTACGACTACTAATAATGATAATTTGACAAATAACTATAGTAACCATCAGAATTTCAAAATAATTTTTTTTTTTTTTTGCTGTGGGATAATAAATTTTGAGAATATGATGTGATAGACAACGAACTTGTCACAAAAAGGTATAGGCTAGACTTGCTGCGGTAAATTATTTCTGCCCCTTGGCACGGTCATGTCCTTTTTCCACGCCCTACATCTCAGCTTTTAGATTTTTCCCAAACATACGGATTGTTTTATTAGGTTCATTCTATTTTACGTGGTTAAAATTTAATCAAAACCGTCAAAGCCGTTTTTCTGTAAATGGCCGATCTGTCCATTTTTGGAACATTTTCAAAATTCAAGGGCGGCTAGACCCCATCCACAACATCTTTTGGGTGTATTGACCTCACCGGGTTGTGTATCTTGATGAACTTCATCCCCAAACCAAATTACATCAAAATCCTTTAAGTGATTTCATAGTTAGAGATAAAATAAGTCCCCTAACAGACAGACATTTTTTGTAAATGTCTAATTTGGACTCAAGGGATCTCAAAATGTATATTTCCGGTAAAAACTCGATATCGAATTTTTCCACTATTACATAACTTGGCCTATGGGCATGTAAAAGTTTTTCCATCTTGTCATTTTCATTTTGACCGAAACATAAGAGTTTTTATATACAATAAAAGTGGTATTTTGCAAAGTAAAGTGTTTTTATTTACTAATATCAAATATGGAATACCATAAAGTAACGCTCAAATCTATTAAATCTTCATTTTTGTTAAAAACTATAATTTTTTTTTTATTACGTATGCCTGATGATGAAACTTTATAGGTTTCGAAACGTCGCAAAATAAAGAATCAATGTTTATCAGTAACTATGGTCAATTTCTCTCCAAACCCTATCTTTAGAATATTAAAAAGGGAAGAACTCTACCTTTAAAATTTTATTTATCCTGAAGTTAATCATACAACAAAAAGGAATTGAATTATCCTTAAACCAGCACGTGAGTACAATCAAAACGACAATCCTATTAACTCTTTCATCTGACAAAAAACGAAATTTACGTTAACAAAAGGACGAAAAAAATTTTTTCCGATACAAAAAAAATCCTACAAGAAAAAAATCAAGAAATATTTTACATCAAATTCGTTTTCTACAATGAAACGATTTGTCCTTATTGAATGGAATAGTTATCCTTATTATATCCAATTTCTTGCCAATTGACAGTATAACAATACAAGAAATAATCCACAAAAAGGGCATTACATTATTCACAAGTACTTAAATAATTCTTTTCTTCACAAAAAATAAAATAGGTATATAATAATTCTAATATTGGTCAAAACATTCCTTTATTCTCCACCAATTTCACTTACTGATCCTATTATGTCAGCCTTTGTGGTGTATCTGATTACTTGGGCCCGTTACCACTAATAATATTGTGTTCTTTATATTCATCGAAATTCATTCAGATTTAAGTATTTTGTGTATAATTTTCGTCCGGAAAAAGAAACCATTAGCTTTTAGTTGGAGGATTACGGGAAGTACTTACTAATGGACACACGGGATACTATAGAGGAAAATTGGTTGAGCAATTTTCTTAAACCATTTATCACATTTTGGTGGAAGATTATGGGTATATGAATGGTCTTTAGATCAATTCTTTTATCATGAGAAAAAAGGTTGTGTGTAAAATTTTGTATTTGTTGAAGTTTTTCAAGAAACAGTTGCAACTATTCAAGTGATGTCAGATGTGGAATCATAAGTCATTACAAACTAATTAAAATAATCAATAACATATGAAGGGTACAGGGAAAAAACCATCAGAGTCACAAAAAGTAAGAAATGCCAAAATTCATGCAGTTATGTTGGCAGTATGCAGAATATTGACCCCGTGCTAACATTACACGCGAAAATCGAACATAGTCCGTGATATGCAGGGAAAGAACCAAATTTTTTTACTGAAAAATGCGCATATAATACATAATTCGATGCCAAATTTTGCGAAAACGGCTAGCCGTCTATTTTTTGCTGGCATGGCGTTTTCTAGCTTACTATATTAGCAGTAACCACCGAAAGTTTGAACCAGATCCTATGCGTGGTTTTCAGGCAAAAAATTTTTATGTTGAAAAATGCGCCTATAATACATGATTCACACTTTAAAGTTTAGAAGCACTCCCCTGAAAAATTTACTTTTTGTGACTCTGATCGTTTTTCCCAGTACCCTTCAAATACCATGTGAGTTTTTTGAGAGTTGCCATTTCTATTACAAGCAAATTTTTATGATAGAAATGGTACTAGAAAAGGTTCTTTTCTTGGATGTAATGGAAATATAACCAAGAAAAACACTATCGGTTGAAGTAGCCTCAAGTACATATGCATATTTTTACCGCCTAACTGATAAAGAAAACTTAAAAAATTAAACTTGGATAAAAAAAATTTTTTTGCTCATTTATGTTGTTATTTAATGCATTAGATCAGTTTTATCGAAAAATTAATATATACTCCCATTTAAAAATCTATAACTTTGTATCATAGCTTGAAAACCATAAGAGCTATAAAGCTCCTGACTATAGCAATCGGTTGCCCTCGTTGATATCTACAACTCTTTTTTGAACAATTTTTCGATTAAATCAACGGTTTGGCTGTAATAAAAATGGCAACTCTCAAAAAACTCACACGGTATTACAAGCTTTGGTTTTTCCGTTTGAATAGTCGGTTTATTTATTTCTATAAGAAAACACCCGGCTAAGAGGGTTCCTTTTATACAAAGCAACACCGATTTGAGCTTTCATAAATTACTTTATGTACAAATTAGTTCCAGCTTATACTATAATACTTGTTGCTCAAAATAAAAATTTTAATTGTATTTTTTCGACAGTGGAATAAAAAATATAAGCCGAAAATTTACTCGTGAAATTATAATTTGCTTATTGGTGAAAAGTAACAAAATAAATTTTTTAAAAGTTAATTACTGATGAAAAATTAATTCAATTGATGGTTAATTGGAAAAGCGGAAAACTGTCTTTAAAAATTATTTCTAAGCTAGTTTAAATATCAATAACTATTGATGTTGCACCTATTTTTGGCTATAAAACCAAAGCTAATTTAATGATGATAGCTTTTTTTAAATGATCGGCATTTGGGTGCCGATTAATTAACAAAAATATTAGAACTTCATACCAACACTGCAAAGGCACTGAAAAATATTAGTCAATTTGGTGACGTCACTAAATTAAAAAAATTTCCTTTTCCTCAAAGCAAGTTCTATTGAAGTAATTTGAATTAGGATGATTGGTTGAATTAACTTAATTTGCATATGAACCTGTCATTTTTTCTATTAAAATGACTCAATTCTTTTTATAAATGTGACTCCACCGGCAGAAATATTGAGTAATAATGTTATCTGATAAACCACAATAAAATTTGAATTTATCTCTATTTAGCGGTTCAGGGTTGGTCATGACCCCCCCCCCCGCGCCTCCTGGATTCGCTTTTGTTGTCAGGAGGCATTTGTTCTTTTAACGTAGTCACTCGAGACAATCAGGTATAAAAGTATACATTAAAAAAAATTTTCTTTTATCCAAAATTAAATAATATATTAACATTGTTCAGTTATTATATTTGTACATTATACCACTTGTTTTTTGAATTTCCGCGCACTTATATTGTAATAATATAAAAGCATTGTTGAAAAAGCGTTGTGAAATGATGTTTATAAATTATATTTCAAAAACGGCGTAGTGAAAAATTTTTATTTCTCATTAAATATGGTTTGCAACTTTGTATTTTATAACATATTAAATTTTTATCAAATTCCTTTGACACGTTTTCAGTTTATTCAAAAAAATCGTGTGAATTTGAAATCTTCCCATAAGAGCTCGAAAACTTTGAAATTGTTTTTCTCAAAATTGTGGTGGCCAATTTTCTTTCGGTAAGGGCTCATACTATTGGTATTGAATTAAATAAATTTCTAGAGAAGTTTCGTTAAAATCCTTTGAAAAATCGTTTTTCGAAGAAACTACATACCTTAAACTATACTTAGTTGAAAAACGATTACTTGTTTTACAAAAATTAAATTAAATTAACTGAAAATGTAGTGAACGTTTTATACACAGCCTTTCAATTATAAAAGTATCTCCCTATTTCCAAAATGGAATTTTTCAAAATATTAACAACATCTGACAAGATGAGATTGTCAATTTAGGTATTTATTGTCAACCACTTAATTTTTGATGTCAATAGCAATGTATTTATTGAAAATGAAAATTGTCAAAATTGTTCCAAAAATTTCTACTTTTAACACAATATACCTACGTAGGTTTTGTTATTTAAAAGAAGTAGAATAAAGTGTTGGACAAAATAAAAAATAAATGTTTATACATTGAAGATAATTTCAGAAATATTATATATAGGCCAAATAGGAGGCGAAACAAAAGTTTTTAGAATTTTGGTCTGCCTATTTGTTTGTTATTTCATCAGTTGAAAACCACTAGATGGACCTCGATGAGATTTCCACGGATATAATAGCACATATCTAGAACAATAAAGTTTTTCGTTTGAAAAAAAAAAATGGCGGAACCGTTAAAACGACATTTCATATTACACGGCCAAATGTTATTTCAGCTAATGGTGGAAATGATTCCAGACTATGAGAATTCTACTTAAATTTAAAGAACTTCTTTTAATCAATTCTCTAATGCTTAAAAATTGTCGATATTTATCTGGATTACATGGGAGACCAAATGGTCGGAAAACGGCATTTCATATTACACAACCAATATTATTCCAGATAATGGTGGAAATGACTGTAGGCCACAAGAAATCTATTCAAAATTAAAGAATTGTTTTTAAACAATCCTCTAATGCTTAAAAGAGTGTCAGTATTTATCTGAATTACGTGGTAGTCCAAGTGGTCGGGAAACGACATTTCATATTACACGCCATTTCTTGTAACACGAGTTACAAGAAACTTATTTAAACTTAAAGAGTTCCTCCAAACAAAATCAAATAATGTGGAAATCTAATACAAATTTCAAATATTGAGTCAAATTATATTCAAAATAGAGAGTTTAACTGGAATTTCAAAAAACCAGGCCCTAGTTATATTTGTTTCATTTGTTTATGTGATGAACCGTCTCTGTCTATTTAAAAGATATAACAAAATAAATTAATAATTTTTCTAAAATATTAATTATGATTGCAAAAATTATTTTAACAATTATTTTAACAATTCCAATGTGGAACAACTTTTAATTTTGTTATTTACTGTAATAAATTATACACCGTACATAATATAATACCTATCGAATTTCTATATGATAAATTGGGGCAGGACCACTTTTTGAAATGTCATAGATATTTTAATATAAATAGTAAGTAGTGTCACGTTGAATTTAATAGATTCAATAGACAATAATATTATTGAATAGATTTTTGTTATCTGAATCAAAACCGGATATGACAATTTTAAAATGTTTTATTATTCATCCTGATTATATAATATGATTCGAAAATTAGCTAACGATCCAGCTAATTATACGCGAAATTTACATTAAATTAGTTGTAAAATATTTTTAACTTAAACTAAATTTAGCTGACAGACTATTTCAATTAAGGTAAAAGCTATTACTTCTACATTTCTCTAATTAGTAGTTAGGTAATCAGTGAATTTTTTCAAATTTAAGTAAAATACCTACTTTGCACGTGTTGCGTACAATATTTTTTGCATGTCTGAATTTAAATGAAAAAAGTTAACGAAAAACAGAAAAATTATCGCAAAATTACTAAGTAAGTTACTTTTCCTACCGTGCCAGTTATATTTCCTAAATTCTTTCGGGAAATATAATCTAATTTCCGTATGTATTTTTTTTTTTTTTTGTTTTTAAAATTCCGATTTTGTCAAAAATGGAAAAAGCAGTATCAAAAATCTATTAGCAGATTCAAATTTCAGATTTATAACACCAAAATTATCGTGTTTGAAACTTTTAAAATTTATTAGGTGTAAGTAATGACGCCATTGTCCAATATTTTTTGGTGAAATTGATCTGTTGGTGAAATTTAATGTAATTTGAGTGCAAAATTTCCATTTTTTCAGTAGAAAAAGCCAAATTTGTTTAAAAAATTTAACTTTATTTTTTGGATGTGATTTTTAGGTATTCTAGTACTCCCATTTAACCCTTAACCGGTAAGGTGAATTTTTATAATACTCACGGTAAAGTGATGTCTGAGAGACATCAACAAATTAACATACCGCGGGCTGGTAACATAGATAGCCAAAAATGGAGATCACACGTACATGCATGTATAACCTCCCCTTACGCCAGCAGGGTAAAATTTACCCTAAACCATAAAAGAATGCACAAACGTTCAGTTAACAAAAACAAGCAGGGAAGAAGAAAACTGAAAGAATATATTTGTATACGACTCACAGACATCATCTTACCGGTTAAAGGTTAAAATTAAAGTTTGTCTTTGTGCCTACAGAAAGATTGTCAGCATAGAAGAGCAGCTACTCTGAAAGTCATATTCGAAGTGTGTATGCTACTATATTTAAAAGATGCTCCTGATCCTATTCAAGGCCGGATTTACCTCTGTAGAGGCCTCGGCGCACTTCTAATGTGGTGGACCATGAACACTTCTCAAGTGGAGGCCTCTGAGCTTCCTTTGTGGAAGCACCCTTGAAAAATTTCCGAAATTTGTCTAATTTTCCCGGGTTGGTGTGCGAAAAATTCCTTTTTGACATTTCATTCGATTGTGTGGAGATCTCGGGCTCGGGCCCCAAGTGCCTTTATGTAAATCCAATTCTGGTCCTATTACAAAAAAAACCTCAAATACAATTTAAAGCAATTTTGTAATCATACTGTATCAAACCATAACCATAATACAAGTTAAATATGTGTGTTAAATGTTATATATCCCCGAAAATAAATCATTCTTTACACGTACCTACAATCTTTAAATAATAATAATATAAAATAATAAAGAAATATAAATGAAACGAAGGTGCTGCTCCTAGTGTCAATGTGTCACACCTTATCATAAATGTGCTGTAGAAAAATTGTAAAACACGACTGCAGTGCTGCCACCAACCAACTTGACGATGACGATGACAACAACCAACAATGAATGTGATGCCTGCTACATGTGATGTTGGGCTGTTGTTGCCGTTGTTTACGGGGGAGGTGAGCGGGGGCGGCGGGGGGATTGCGCGCGCGCGGGGGAAGGGGAGGATAACACCTCTACTGTATTATTTATAATCATCCGGTTTATTTTATTCAATAGAGAGTAGCACTGCGGCCGGTACTTACGCGGGAATCTTTCTTTATTGCCTGCTTATGCTTTATTTTTTTTCCTCGACAATGTTCTTATTTCTTGTATGTGTGTGTTGTAAGTACCCAATGTGTGAAAATGTTCCACATATATGTATGTATGAGAGAATATTAGCATTACATCATAAGTGTAAAGGTATCAAGGTCAAGATTTATAATCACGCTATGAGTAGAAGAATACAGGTGTCCATAAAAGAATGTTAATTTTTTATTTCGTCTTTTTCACGGATATTGGATCGATAAATTCCGGTTGGATTCCTTATTAATCTCTTAAGTTTCAGATTCCTACTAAAGGCGATAATGCATCAGAGGAGTCATTTCTCACTAGAACTTAAAGAGTCAGGGCCGACGAGAGGGCGGGGAAGTCGGGGTTACAGCCCCGAGGTCCGGGCTTGAAGAGAGGACCCGTAACTATTGGTCGGGGGCCCGGAAAAAAGTAAAAGGAGCTTTTTTGCTCTGCACTTTTTTGTGGAGGAAAAATTTAAAAAAATGGATTTTTTTCCCTTGGGCCCGCCAGTTCTCTCCACGGCCCTGCAAAGAGTATCATTATTAATGTAAATCACGGATTAAATAAGTTTTTCCAGAATGAAATTTTCCGAACCATCCCTCTTTTGTTTTTTTATTGACGGCATCATTAACTGACAAGGAGAGATTCAGGTATGGACGTATGGTCGACACCGAAATCAATTCAAATTTCGTCAAATAATACCAGTAATAAAAATTTACAATATCCGATCCACCTCTCAAAATTAATTAATTTTTCGACAAGTAATATTTCGTAGCTTAATTTTGTTAACATAATTAATAAAGTAATTGTTAAATAAAGTAAAAAAAAAAATGAATAATCCCTTGTACCGGGAATCGATCCCGGTACCCCACTATCCGGACTCCGTCGCTCTACCGCTGAACTGTGGCCATTTTGATGAAACGTTCTAAATAACATCATTATATCTCACTTATATTTTTGTCCAAATTTTAAATAAAAATATCTCCTGTGTTTTTGAGAAGTGGACCTTAGTATTGTAACTTTTTAATATTGATATTGAAATCGGTGACGACCATACCTGAACCAATCGGTGAGAGCAATGCCATTACTTATTGTCAGTTTTAACTTAATCAAAAAATTGTGTAGATATGATTTGTAGTTACCGCTCGGAGTAAGCGATTGGTATAGCTAGGGACTTTATAACTCCTTTAATTTCTACATTACGATACAAACTTCTTTTTTTTAAAATAGGAATCTTTACTTAAAAATTGCCTACAAATTAGTTTATGATTCACAACAATTTTATCTCATGTTTTTGAGTAATTGCCTTTTAAAAATCAATTGTTCAAAGTACACACTGCAACTGAGCTTAGCTGACGTAAAAATATACGGTTTTTTGTTAATTAAAGGTAAGTAAGGGAGATCCTTGTAGCTCAGGACACCTTGTACCTCGGGACAAGCTCATAATTTGAGAACCAATGTATTGTAAAATTATTAGTAGTGACATTTAATGAGTATTTGACACAAATGCTCAAAACACACGTAGTGAAGTCGGCCATTTTGACTCGTTTCTTCTATGTGCAAGCTTTTGAGATTTTTGCCGTTTTTTTTTTTTTTTTTTTTTTTTTTTTTTTTTTTTTTTTTTTGTTATAATCCATTTAAATCATTATTTTAGTAGAAGTATTTTGAGGTGAGTAGGTAAATGATTAAAGATACAAATAGTTGTTATACACATTCGTAACTATTTATTTTGACGTATATCACTGGATTTCCCTAATTAAAAAATATAACCGCACTTTATTTTATGCAATTGAACTTTCTACCTTGGGACAGCAAAGTACCTGGGGACGGTCCCAAGGTACAAGGCATTGCTATTTTTACAAGGGTTTATAGATAAGTTTGTTTTCAATATTTGTCTTTATCTATCCAGATGCCGCGAAGTAAGAACAAAGTCACTCGGCCAAAGCCCAATGAAGAAAACGTCAAAAATTAAAACAGTCATTTTTTTCTGTAATGAAAATGATTGCAAGTAAAACCAAACAATTTTTATTGCTCTTAAAAAAAATAGTATATATATATTTTGCTTTCAGGGCTTAAAATGGCTTGCATAGTTTGTTCCAAGGTACAACCATTGGTGTCCTAAGGTACAAGCTGAGATTGTACCTTGGGACAAATATCCTCGATTTTTCAATGCAAGTTTTCGCAAAAATGAAACACAATAT
Organism: Brachynemurus nebulosus; assembly: GCA_035578155.1. NCBI lineage: Eukaryota > Metazoa > Arthropoda > Insecta > Neuroptera > Myrmeleontidae > Brachynemurus > Brachynemurus nebulosus. The sequence goes on from JAPWDM010000002.1 coordinate 64,972,401, forward strand.
CATGATATATTGTATCATAATATTAAGATGTTATTGTGTGCTTAGAGAATTTTCAACATTCGAAGTCATACATTAATTTTTACCCAAGTTATGAAGTTTTAAACGAAAGTGTCCCCAGGTACAAGGATCTCCCCTACAGTGTACACAATAAACTGCTATTTAACAATTTAACTATAGTAAGATTAATTTTTAACATTTGCAAAAAAAAATTAAAACCATTAAGAGTTGAGGCATAACATCTACCTATATCTAAAAAGATAAACTACTTGTTGGGCTATCTATTCATTTCTGGTTCATTTCTTGTATGAAAATAAATAAAACTATCCGATTGAGTCTAACCTATGTAGACATGTGTCTGTTTACTGCAAAATTAGTAAAAATTTAAAAAAAATTAAAAAACTTTTCTTTTCCATTTATGCTTTTTATTGATGCATTGGATTCAGGATGTAGGATTTAGCAAACGATCATTGCGTATTTTATTTTAGGAGGTATGGTTACCCTTAAGGTAAATATATATATATAAGTATAATTAAAATGTTTCAGAAATAATTAAATTAGTGAAAAAATGTCAAATATTTGAATATCTTAATTAAAAGTTTACCAACCCTAGTTATTTTCACTTTAAAAGTTGAAAAGTTAATTTTTAGTTTAATTGTATTATAAAATTGTGGTTGATATCAATTAAAAATACAGTTGCGCAATAAAGTACAACACAATCATCTGAATGTAACAGTAACTTATAGTTCGATAACACCAATGTGGTAAGTATTATGTAATAAGTATTTTATACATTCTATTTACTACTTACGGCACGATTAGGTGTCAAGCAACTACTAGAGAATTTGGGCTAGTGATTCACAAAATTTTTAGATTTTTCACACATCAACTTATGATGCATTATTGATGGTGCTAATTAATCCATGTGATTTTCCAAAGCAATTATCAACTAATCTTTACATTCAATACTAATATTAACATAATTTTATTATTGATTAACAGCATTCTGATCAAAGCAAAATCTATCATCAAGCTTTCTGTAAATTAAAAATCACAAAGTGATTGAAAAAATTATCCGGATCGGGCGACAATCGAACCCAGGATCTCCTGGTAACTAGCCAGGCGTGCTAACCACTACAACAACGATCCTAGATGCTCGACAGCAAAGCAAAATCTATCATCAAGCTTTCTGTTTATGTACCAATAAGGAAATTGCGTAAAAATTCAGTCCTGATAATTTTCATTCTATTTGCACCTCATTCTTGATGTCCGTGAATTTTTGAAGTATTTCAAATTTTTTATAAGTGATCTTTCTGGTAATAATGGTCGGGAACAGCAACTAAAGGTACCACCACAGTGTGATCGGCCGAAAAATAGTCAAGTTTCGCTATTTTCGGATGGATAAGATGGGGGAATGGAGATGAATTTTCTTTATGATTAATACCACTCTTTAACAATACAAAAATATTTCTTTTATTCATTTTTATTTATTTTTTATAATTATTATGTATAATTTTTTGAAGAAAGTGTTTTTAAAAAAGGGCGGAAATTGGTGCCCACGATTGTGGCGGCAGTTTTCATCCGAAAGAAAAAATCAAATAGATTATCAATTTGCAGGTAAGTCGCTATGTACCTATGGAAGCTTTTTTTTAAAAAAATCTTCCAATTTTTCCACACGGAAAGCAATAAAAACTTTTGTACATTTTATTCAAACCGCCGCCATTTTTTCAAATTTCAAGAAAAAGCTCCCATAGGAACATAGCGGCTTACTTACAGATTAACAACCTATTTGATTTTTTTCGAAATGAAAACTGTGGCCGCAGTCGGGGGCACCAATATCGGCGCTTTTTTTAGACACTTTTTTCAAAAAATTATAATAATTATAAAAAATAAATAGAAATGAATAAAAAAAATATTTTTACATTTGCCCATCTTATCCATCCGAAAAAAAATTGTGAAAATTGATTATTTTTCGGCCGATCACACTGTGATGGTACCTTAATAATTATTAAGGGGAGGTTCACTTGAGCGTCGTTAAAAAAAATCGATTTTTTTTGCAGAAACTGGTAGCTAATTATGTGTATAATATGTTCCCAAAGTGATTTTGCTGAAAGTAATTTAAGGGAAGGTTTAGTTGAGATTTGATCAAAAAATCGATTTTTTTTGCAGAAATTGATAGCAGAATATGTTCCCAAAATAATTTTGCTGAAAATAATTTAAAAGATTTTTGCACATTAACCGAATCCAGCTTTCTATAAAAAAAAAAAAAAAAAAAAAAAAAACGTAGTTCACGCAATAATGAGTATTAAATATTTATAAAATTTTGAAAATACATTTCTATATATATATATATATATATATATATATATATATATATATATATATATATATATATATATATATATATATATTTTATAATATCTCGGAACCACATTTTTGGAACTGGTTGACACGATAACTCAAAAACCATTCGATGGATTTTTTCTTTATTTTTTATTTTAAAGACAATTAAATTCTCCGGCACCTATATCTAACTCCGATACATTTTCAATATTTTTTAATTCTTTTATTTTACTTTAAAGAGCGAAAAATAAGACAAAAATCGTAATCAAAAGTTCACACATCCGCCATTTTTTTTTCTTTCAGCAATTTATTGATATTATAGGTACAGGTGCCGGTACTGTTCATATATTTTATAAATCTTTTTTGTTTTTGGCTTTCAGTGGTTTATTACCGGCGCCATGATGTCAACCAACAAAGCATCGGATTTTCGGATCGTCACACTGCACTATCTATAAAATGGACAATTTTTTATATCTTTTCTTGGAAATTTTTTTTTTTTGTATAGTTTAATACTTAATAAATATGTGTATATAATTTGAAATTGATATTTACTTCCGTTCTTGAGGACTCTCAAGTAAACCTCCCCATAAGTACATTTAATAATTTTTGTTTAAATCGACTGGCCACATAATTTCATACACTACTGTACAATAAAATATAACCGTCTACAATAAGAGAGATGTCATCGTGACGAAAGTACTAAAAACAACTTTGTGTGCATTCCTTCGCACTTCGTACCCGACGACAAATAATATCGTCGTCGGCATTGCCAACTCGCTTTACCGCACCACACCGCGCCGCACAGCACCGTCAGAGAGAAGAAATGTCAGCGCCAAACATACGTATACACGTACACAATATACATCTTTAAGAATAAAGCTCACATTTACGGGCCCAACCGTACTCTCAGGGCGCTGATGAGCGTGCGGGTGTTACAGGGGAAATGAGTTTAATTAAAATTATATAACAATAACTATATAGAATTATATATTATCTTTGTCTAGCGTTATAATTAATTTATCACTAAATATGTTACTCTCTACGATTTCATGTTGTACTTATAGGTGGAAATTTTGACACACGTAACTGTGCGAATTGCAGAAATGCGCAATGACCATCTACTAATGTCCCTCTAGATAATTATTATTAGATAATTGGATTAACATAAAAAGTAAATAATTTTATCTACGACTGCCATAAAATTGCTAGTTTATTGTACAAAATACTATGTAGGTAAGCTATTTTTTTACATACAGCTGTACAAAAAATGGCTCTTTATACGCATGTATACGTAAAATACCACAGGTTACTACACTTTTACTAATACTTATATTGTATATTATACTAGCCGTACCCGTGACATTGTTCACGCGAAACGTTGAGTAGTTTCTTTTTCCAATTTGTAGTTTCTTGCAACACAAAATGCATTAAATTGTCTCCAAATTGACAATTGTGTATTTATTGTATTTTTCGGTACACAAGGAGCAACATTTTTTTTGATTTAAAATTCAAAAAAAATTTCCAAACTACAAAATTTATTTACAATTTTGGTTACTATAGTTATGAAATTTTTTATGAAATATGTAAATTGGCGTAATGTGTGTAGATGCTCAAAATAGTTTTTCCATTTTCCCGTGGGAATGAGACATTTTCCCGGAATAAAAAGTATCTTAGTTGTTGACTCAGGTAATAAGTTATCATCACACCAAATTTCATTAAAATCCGTCCAGTAGTTTTTACGTGATGCGTGAACAGACAGACAGACAGACAGAGACAGATTTACAGTTTTATATGTATAAATTAGAATCCGTACAAAAATTTTACTTAGCAACTGAATGTTTAAGTTTTAAAGTTATTACTGCTTCCCTTTGTTTTTATCTAATAAAAAATATTATTCCTGTAATCTGTGACTTAATATGTACTAACACAATAGAAATCAAAATTTCAAAATTAGAGACGTTCGAAATCAAGGAGGAGCGGCCATTCTTTGTGAATTTTGAGCTACAGCATTAAAATGACTGAACCAAAAATTATAAAAATACCTAATATTTTTGGAATCCTTGGAGATAGCTCGTTTAAATGATACCTCACACGATATATTAATTAAAACTTTTTTTGGACGAAAACTGCCCCCATTCCATTTTAATCCCCAAAAAATTTTTTCTAATTGTTAATTGGCGACACCTATATATGCGCGTGATCACGACTTAGCATATCAAATTTCAAATTTCTACGTTACATAGTTTTCGAAAAAAGCTTCTGTCACAGACAGACATACACGAGAATGATCTTATAAGGATTCTGTTTTGATTCCTTTTCTTGTAATTCTCTGGGTCAGTTTCCGTTAAAACAGACTAACAGTAAACTCCTAACATACAGCTAAACCTCTTTTTATGCGGTCCTTTTTTGTGCGGTTTTTTTATGCCATTTTTAAAAAAATGGCCATTAAAATGTATAATGTTAACCAGAATCACGAGACAGTAAGAAACTTAAACATTTACTATAAAAACTTGCTTTGATAAAAATACTTTTTAATGATATTAAAGCATTCAATCAGTGCATTACATAAGAACATAAGTTATTGCATCATTTAATTTTTTTTATACAAATGTATTTTTCACAATTTTTATAATATTATAAAAGTAAATTAATATGTCCCCACGTGTTAATTAATGCTTTATCTTGTTTAGAAAAGGAACTTCTAAAGAAATCTAGAGGTTTTATGCATTTTGAGTATCTCGATGAAATTTTTTTTATGCGGTCCCAATCCATCGCATAAAAAAGGTTCAGCTGTATTTTCATCTTAAAACGCTTGTGTCGCAAATTTCATTGATTTCTATGATTTCCAAATACATTAACCCACTGGTTCTTACCATTTTCTTCAGTCTCAGTTAAGTTTTGACACGATTCTAGGAACCTACTATATGCGCAACATCAAGGTAAAGTTATTCATGTCAGAACAAGCATACAAATACACGTATACGATAGCACTGTGCCCGTAGTTCAAACATTTTCTTCGTAACAAATTAAATTAGATAATGAAATTTTTAATTGGTTTTCAAATTGACAAAAGAATGTTGAAAACAACGGACGAAGAAAATAAAAAATGAAAACGAAGATATTTCAAAAGTTGGTGACAAGTGTTTTTCAAGTTTCATTTGTTTTTTTCTACTTGAAATTTTTGTAATTAAATTGTTAATTAAAGTGTTCTTAATGAGTTGATTATTAAGAAACTGTTATTCTTAATTGATACACATTTCTGAAATGTCGAGACAAAGATGGAGATAATATGATCAGTTTGTCTTTTGTTTTGATCATGTAAATAAAATTTTTACGTTTTATGATTTTTCGTCTTTTATTTTATAAAAAGTAAAGGATTTTTTGCATCTACGTAATACAGATAAAATTCAAAGGGAGTTATGAGAATGATAATTCATAATAAGTATTCTTTTTATATTTTTCCCGACTACGAAACTCTAATCTAATGCGTGTTCAGCATGCAAATGACAGTTTTTTTGCATTACTCTTTTTGTTTTTATCAAGGATTTTTTGTGATGTATTATTAGGTACGTAATTTTTTGGAAAAAAATCACCAGTTTACTAAGGATTCTTCATTTTTTAGCAACGTTTCGAGACGCAGTGCTGTCTCCTCATCAGGTCCTGAATAACATATTAATTAGTATTACAACAAAAACAATTTTTTGGATTACTTACAGTTTTTTTTTATAAAAGAACAAAAACAAAAACAAAAAACTTTTTCTTTAGTAAAATGTCAAATAAATAAAATTAATTAATAATATAATGTATTGAAACATTTTTATTAACTAGTTGAGATATATTAAGATATTTTTGCTGACTAGTGTATTTATCGATAAACCAGTTTATGTGTTACCGACTACTATGATCACTTAGGATCTTCTGCGCAGTTACACACAGCTGATGATAAACTGTCAAATTCGAGTTGTCAATTTGATTATCACAGTTCTCGTGTGTATTTATCCACATGAGAACTGTTTAGGCTTTCTAGATTCAGTCTTTTTTTGGGATTTCTCTCATATTGCAGCACTCTCGTGTTCTGAAAATTAAAACGGTGCTCTTTTTCATTGGAGTGTTGCGTTAGTCCGGTACGAAAGTCACCTCTAGCCAAATGCCACTGATATTGTTTCAGACGTTGCTCTAACGATTTTGACGTCTGACCAATATAAAGAAGTTGACAACCAGCACACGGAATGGAGTAAATGAGATTATCTTTCTTTCCAGGTGGTATAGTTGGTTTTTGACTGGTGTAAAGGGAAATTTTTGATCGTGAAATGATAACTAAATACCGGTCGTAAACCATCTGACCGAAGAAGAGAGGATACGGGGCCAGTATGTTGTCCTAAGTGTGGTATTTTCAAAAAATTATATTTTGTCGTATTGTCGGTATTATTAGATGGTGTAAAATAATTATAGTGAAATTATTATCTATTTGTATTTCAATTCTGAAAATTTTAAACTGTTTTAATAAGATTTGAGGGTGTCTATTAAATTGAAAGTCTCTTAAAAACTAATCAAGTGCGGGTTCAAACCACGCAAAGTAATGACTGACTTGATGAAAGCATAAGTGTTTCGTGGTTATGACTATGGAATACTAACAATGCTAAAATTATCGTGGAAATACTATCAGGGTTATTTTGGTTTAACTAAAGAAAGTTTATAAATAATAGCTGGAAAAAATCTTTCAACAAAGTTATTAACAATAAGAAAAACTATTTTCCGAAATTGAACAAAAGAATAAAACAAATGACAAAAATATCGCATGTCTCGTATTGTATTTTATCTCTCTCTTATTTTCTTTGTTGTCACTACGAATTTCCTTATATTGAATTATACAATAACAAATAATAATCCTTATGTAATAGCTATTCTTGTTATTATATAAAGAAAAATTTCCTTTTGTTGGTTTTGTTGAATGTTTGGAAAATTTTCTTCAGATGCAAGCAGTGAACGGAAATTGAATTAAAAGTTTTTTAAATTGTTTGTATCTTTATCATATTTATATTGACTGGAATATGTTTATCTTCTTTTTATTTTAAATAATTCAAAGAAAAACTTTATTATTGTTAGTAGTTTTTTAGCAATTATTGTTAGCAGTTGTCTCCTTACCCAGACGTTGGAATTTATATAAGTTCAAGATTTAAAATTATAATTTATTCAACGATTTAGATAATTATAATTAGTTTTTAGGATACAATTTTACTAATTTTAAAATGGAAAAGAAATTATCCAAATCTATACATATAATAAAACTGTAATGAGACCGTTTCTGTACATGGAATATTTTTTGAAAATTGTACTGGTAATGTAAATAGTTATCGATATAGATATCAAAACAGCGATTTTTTAAATTTTTGTCTTCTGTCTTTGTGTCTGGACGGATTTTAATGAAATTTGGTTTGATGATAACTTATTGCCTGGGTCAACATCTAAGATACTTTTTATTCCGGGAAAATGTCGCATTCCCACGGGAAAATGCAAAAACTATTTTGAGCATATACACATTACGTAAATTTACATATTTGAAATCAAAAAATTTACATATTTGAAATCATTACTGAATTTGAAATTAAAAAAACATGTTACTAATTGTGTACCGAAAAATACAATAAATACACAATTGTTAATTTGGAGACAATTTAATGCATTTTGTGTTGCAAGAAACTACAAATTGGAAAAAGAAACTGCTCAACGTTTCCCGTGAGCAACGTCACGAGTACGGCTAGTTAGCAATATTTCTGAAGAAAAAATCTCTGAACTGTTGAAATTTCGGTATGCTAGTCTGTTCATTTGTCTGTCCGTCAAATTTATATTAAAATTTCTTGAGGTACTTTCATTGTACTTGTACTTGTACTAAAATTTTTTTTTAGATATCGTTAGAAAGGGTTTGTAAAAAGAAGTTGAGGTTCTTTTTACTATTTTCAAGCTCCATTTGCAAAATATTGGCCTTCAAAGTGGAAAATATCTTTTCCCCCTCTGTAATTCTTATACTGTTGGTCTAAAAACTGAAAAAATTACAGATACACTTACTAGAAGCAATCAATTAAAATCAATTCGGCTAGGTTGTGTCAATAACTTTTGAAGATGTAGGCAAACAAATTTTTGAAAATTCAAATACCCCTATAAAAATAGTTTTTCTCGGAAACTAGTTGACATAGAAAAAAGTTTAAAGACCTTTCTTATGTAATTTTTTATTCTCTTTTAAATGGTGTAAAAAAATTTCGCAAAAATTTTTGAATAAGTGGAAATTTTGGCAAAAACTAATTTTTTGCAAGAACAAAAACCATGTTCTTGGCATCTGACGTGTCTGGCTGACGAACTCATCAACTCATCAACTCATCAACAAGGGTTTGGGACTCCCAATGTTCTCACCAAGTTTCGTAAAATTTGGATATTTCGTTCGAGAGTTATCGCGCGGACACACACACACACACACACCAATTCCATTTTGGAAATTCGCTAAAAGTAATCTATAGTGGAGAATTGTTAATCTATTGTGTCTTTACAAAAATGGAACACTTGAATCGCACTGAATCTTTTCTTATATTATTAAGAAATTCTTTATAAATAATTGTAGGTACTTTTCAAGTGTTTTGAAGTAATTAAGCTTCTGGTATGTTACAAGATAGCTTATTGTAATACTTGTAAAATATGTGTAACAACTACAAACGGTTGTTACATATACCCCCACTACAACATAGCGAGTATATGTTCACTGTACCATTACACTCGTCTCTGTACCTCTCATCACAAATCCCTACCCATTACCCCGTCAACTGGCACATCGCCCAGCAGTCACTTCACCCCTTTCGGCGCTCCGTTCAAAATAAGCTCTCTAATAATGTAACTTTTAAGCTTGAGAAATGCAAAGCTTGTACAAATATGCACATATGTATGTAGTTTGCTCGTCGAGCATAAAAATGAAAATCCTTAGTTTTCTTCCACAAATTAAGCGCGAGGTGCATTAAAGATAGACAGAGATCGAGTTATTTGGTAGTTGTGAGATGATTATATTGCGTGCCTTTTTTAATAGAACAATATGATAATTTTTTTTTTTTTAGAATAGAGCGCATACTCTTTACTTGGAGCAGTTTATACAATACATAGATAGACATTATGTTTATGGGTATAACTAGTTACATATTGTATGACATATTTATGCCGGGGGTATAGGTCGTATTAATTAAACGGGATTACAATGTGGCTCGTATGTAAATTTTTAATAGATTTATTCAAAAATATAATATTCTAGTAAGAGATAATTTTTGTAAAGATTGCGTCATTGAGGATTTGGTTGGTTTTAGTAGACTGAAAATTACTATGCTTAAAAAAACGAATCGTCAGATACAAGTTGTACTTGTGCAAATAGTGTTCCGTACTATCAGTTGTTATTTATGGATCTCAGTAATAATTATTGCGCGATAATATTATTATTATGTAACATGTATAATAGATAATAGTATGTTAAGGGAGAAAATTACTTAAAAATTTTTGTCAATTTCTGTGGATATTTTGAATCCATTATTTTCTAAGAAATATGTGAAATACATAAAAGTACCTAAGCTATGTTCATTTATTAATCCTTTTGTATCGTTTTGTATTAATGCTACTGCCCTTGGGTACTCACAGAGACATTGAAAACAAGTGATTTTTCTGTTTTTGTAAGTTGTTATTCGATAAGGGAGCACAGCAATGATTTCTTAGATTGATACACAAAACATCGCTCTTTACACATTTTTTTTTTTTGTATTGTTTGTACAACGGAAACTTGTACAACAATGTCACCACCATCTTCATCAACATTTTCAACTCTGAAAAGAACACTACTGAAATTTTTGATCGAATGGGGGCATTTGTGAACGACGTTCAAAGTTACCCCACAATTTTAAAATCATGGGATAATTGTGAATTGGTAATAAATTGTCCAGTTTCTTTAGCAGTTAATAAGGAACCCTCTCAGGGTTTAGACCACTTCTTTAGAAGTACTTTTAACCATTTCTTACCTTTTAAAAAAAGAAAATGTATTTAAAAAAAAATTGTTTTTGACGACTGGTCGAAGTAAGATACATAAAATTGTGCAAGGGTTTTTTCAAATTAAAAAAAAAAAGATACTTATACTTGGAGAATTGTTAGCAAATTTTAATATCATATTAAGAAAGGACAGAAAAACATACTAAGATTTGATTTTTAACAATATTAATGTTAGTTTAGAAATTATAGGCGCCGTTCACAATTGCCCCAATTCACAATTACCCCGATCAACCCTACATTTATACATAGAGTAGCTACGAAAATTGTTTTATTTAGCATCATTTTGTAAAGCTGTTTATTATTTTGATGAGCTCAATAAGCCAAAATAAATAAACGTTTATTGACAAATGTGTTTATTACTCGAGAAAAAATGGAATATCGTGGTTCACGCGGCACCTCATTGGAACATAATTACCGAAAGTTTAATAATATGTTGAAAATAGCTAAAAGACTACAATTAATTCTCTGTTTGACGGGTCGCTTATATAATTTCCTTTAATAATTTTAAAATAGGTTAATACATTTTTAAGTCGTCTATGTCATTGCTAAACTATAGATATAATAGAGAAGTAGCTTTCTAAATGCATTTAATAAACATTAATGTTAAGAAAGTTTTACAGAAAGGAAATAAACAAATGGAACAGTCGACTGATTAAATCTAAATTCCCTTTTAGCGAATTTCCAGAAAAAATTCTGGAAATTCAGCTATTACAGTAGGTGTCATGACGCGACTTGAGCCCGGGACTATGGCAGAAATTTGTTTTGAGGTCCCTAGAAACCGAAAATAATATTCACTAAGATTTATATATATATATATATATATATATATATATATATATATATATATATATATATATGTATGTATGTATGTATGTATATATGTATTAGCACGATAACTCTCGAACGAAATGTCCTAGGTTTACGAAATTTGGTGACAACGTTGGAAGTCCAAAAATCTTGGATGAGTTCTTCAGCCAGACACGTCGGATGCCAGGAACATGGTTTTTGTTCTTGCAAAAAATTAGTTTTTTGCCAAAATTTCCACTTATTCAAAAATTTTTGCCAATTTTTTTTTCATCATTTAAAAGAGGAGAAAAAATTACATAAAAAAGGTCTTTAAACTATTATTCTATGTCAACTAGTTTCCGAGAAAAACTAATTTTTATAAACGGAAATTCGCTATGTTATGCAGGATGCTGCGACAGGGGTATTTTCAGTCTCGAATCGAAAAATAATTGATTATTATCGAAAACACTTACACTAAATTATACATTAGAATCATGTCTATTTGTTTTCAAAGAAACGGTGTCATTTTCCCACCCGAAAAAATGTGCTAAATTACTAAAATTACAAAAATATAATTAAAATATCATATTACACGTTTGAGTAAGTAAACAACACGGAAATAACACAAAGTACAGTGACGGTAAAAATAATTACAACATTCACTATCGATTGACTCACCCGGTATTCATATTATGTTTAGAGAGTTATATGATACATATTATATAGACTGTTTTGTGTATATTTACGTATTGTACTAACATACCCGTGTATTGTAACCGCAAAAATTTTAGTTAAACAATATTATTACGGCGAGCCAGAAGCAAGTGAATAAATGCATTTTACTCTAGTACACTTATCTGTATATATATATATATATATATATATATATATATATATATATATATATATATATATATATATATATATATATATATATATATAAATATTATGCACTATGTAATATAACAAACAATATATGTACATTTACATAATAATATGTGTAGTAAGACAAAAAAAATTATGCATACTCAAAATAGTGCATATAGTGCATAATATAAAATATTAATGATGTTATTATTGCAGTTATTTCAGTCCATAATGTTATTTTGTACATTGTAGTATGTGCTGCACAACATATACATATGTAATAATATGCACGTTACTTGACGTTACATATTGTATGTGTATGGCGAATATATTATGGCTAGAAGATAGAAGTAGCTTAGTGTATATATTATGTACATATTGTAAATATTTTATAGTGTGTTTAAGTTAAAAAGGCAATTACGTATGAATGTGATGGTGTTATGGTTAATGGATGAAAAATATATAATTCGATTCCATAGTATATTTTGCTTCCGAGACTACTAAACGAGCGGAAACATTGTGATCACTTTTAAAAAATAAAAAAATTTTTACGCACATTTTACGTTTTAAAGCTTCCTGAACAATTTTGGTTTGGTGTCTGTCTGTTCGTCCGTTTGTGTGTCGCCAGTTTGCACCAAGTGGCATAACTTCTGAACTGTTCGATTGTTTTTAATGCAATTTTTAGAAATTATGCAGTCTGGTTCCTAGATGGTCGCCTATGAATTTAATCAAAATCGGAGTAACGGTAGCAACGCCGCTACCATGTCATTCTAAAATTGCACCAAATGGCATAACTTCTGAGCTAGTCAATTATTTTTTATGAAATTTTCAGAAATTATGTAGTTTGGTTCCTAGATAGTCCCCTATGAATTTAATGGAAATCGGAGTAACGGTAGCTACGCCGCTACCATGAAATCCCATTAACCCTTTTAAACAAACCATATGGTAAAATTTTTTTGTCTCTGGAGGAGATATAAAATATTGAAGGACGAGTTAACTCGTCTTAATCATTTAAAGAATTAAATGTCAATATCTTATTTACTGCTAGTCCCATTTCGCTTAAATTTTTATGGTAGTTTGGGGGTTGGTTTCTAAAATATTTTAGCTATTATTTTATAGTTTAGCGTTTAATTATTTTGACTTACAACAATTTTTTATGAACATTAAGGCGATAATATAATTTCACGATATATATATATATATATATATATATATATATATATATATATATATATATATATATGTATATTTGGTAGAATACTGTTTTAAAGTATTTTACGAGTACGAGGAAGCTGTGTGCCACACCCGACTGGCAGTGAATCTTGGCTTGTGTTCTACTCAACGCTTCGAGATCCGTGGCACTTTTAGAAATCTCATATCTTGTATTAATTGCTTCCGAGTAGAGATGTTGCCGGGACTAATTTTTTTGTCTGGTTTCCGCCCAATCCCAAAATTGATTTGCCATTCCCATCCGCTCCCAATGCTGAGAGAAATTGCAAAATTCCGCCCAGTCCTATTTCCGCCCGATTTATCAGCTTAATCCCGTTCCTAACGGGACTCAGTTTTTGCTCCGAGTTCTGAAACGAGTTATGGCTTGTACTTAAATGAAGGGTTTAAACAAAATGAAATTTCAATTTTTGACGGCGTTTTAAACAAAAAATTTTGATTTTCGGTAAAACTTTTTGTGTTTTTCGTTGATTTTCTGCTTGTCATATGAGATATAATGACCGGAAACAGTAATCCATCGTTCAAGTCATAAGAATCTATTAATAGAAAAAATTTTGTTTTTTGATTTTCGATAAGGATTTCATGAGTTACTCTGCTTACGGCGGAAAATCAGCGATTTTCAACAACTAGCTGCCAATGGCCTAATTTTCATTTTTTTCTATGAAAATTTTTTTGCAGTTTCTATAAATAATATATAATTTATCAAAAGTTAGAATAAATTATATTTTCTTATATTGTAAAAAAAAAAATCGAAACTATAGAGTTTCTTTTTTTGCTAAAAAAACCTATGTAATCCCTTAATGATTTTAAAATAAATGATAAAGGGAATTTTGGAATAAATGATCACCGTATTCTATTGAAAAAATTTTTTATTTGGCTACGTAGGTTTCGAGTGAAAAACTCTTCTTCAGGCCATATTCTTAAAAATGTTTATAAATGTTTAATTTAATTTTATATTTTAATAACTTATTGTGATTCGATTCATTTTACTACTTTATTAAAAAAAATTTAAAAAAAATTGTGAGTAATTTATTGTTATTCGAAAAATGTATATTTTAATATTTTTAATATTTTTAAGAATATGGCCTGAAGAACAGTTTTTCACTCGAAACGTACGTAGCCAAATAAAAAATTCTTTCAATAGAATACAGTGATCATTTATTCCAAAATTCCCTATTTTAATAATCCAAAATCACCAAAACTCTCTTAATGATTTTATTAAAGCGATTCTATATTTTATTTATTTGTTTCTTAAACTTACTTTCCTACTTAAATTTTACTAGTCTGAGAAAATTTTGGTAATATATGACTCTTACGTAAAACTAATTTTTTTAATTTGCACAAAGTAAATTTTAAGCGCCTTTCATGTTTTTCTCCTTACTGCCTACTATGAAATAAAATTCTGAGTTTCAAAATCACCTGAGTAAGATATTAAGTTGATAATTTCAATTTATTTTGTCTAAAAATAAATTTAAACCTACAAACACTTAAATACCTTTTACATATTATAATATTTAGGTAAAGATATACGGGGGTTTTATTATAATTAATATTAACTGCGTTTATATCCGAAATGTTTTAAGCATTCTATATTATTTTATATCTTTAATACTACTATAGTCCCCACACATCTATACGAGGGAGTAATGAGTATGACAAGGACAACATGTCCGGTGGAAGTGAGATGGTGCGATGTACGTAATGTTACAGTTAAAACATTTATTAAACATTTAAAACAAAATAGTAACATAAATGTTAAGGAATTCTCATTAAAGTTTACTAAAGAACTATTACTGTAAAACGGGGAACCGTTATGTACACATTAATACTATCTACTAAACGTGTATATGTATGTAAACATTAAACAGTACGGGGTGACTCAGAACAAACCAGATGGTAAAGTTTAACATGTTTTAGTATCTTTGTTCGGAACTGAATATAGAATTTGAATGAATTAATCACTAACGCTAGGATACGTAAATTTTTTATTGATTTTCGAGTTTCAGGGAAAAAGAATAATATTAACTTCAAAATGTTCTTTCTATTTACGGGATTTAAATTGCATTTTAATGACTTCAAAAACCAATATGGCGAAATTGTAATAAATACCAAAATACTCGGCTGGCCAAAACACCAAAATTTTAAAATAACAAAAAATATAAAGGAAAAATGTGTTTGTTGACCTAAGCTTCGTGGTTTGGGTGAACAAACTAGATCACAGAGCGAATTTTCGTCAATCACCTAATCAGATCTACAAATTAATACCAATAACTTAACAGAGAAAGAATATCCGCGGAAAATAAGACACAGTTTTGGAATCAACGTAGTTACTTGTATAAATTACCCAAAATTTACTAACGGATTTAATTTATTTCATTTTTATGAATTAACTGAACTTGAAAAATTTGAACTTGATACGTCATTATGTATACCTACTAATTTTTTTAAAAATTCTAACAACCACAATTTTGACGTTAGAAATGTGAAATTGGAAATTGCTCATAGATTTTCGATTCTGTTTTCTTTATTTTTCACAAAATCGAAATTGTATTAACACATTTCCTGAGGTAATATAGGAAAAGTAGCTTACATATTGAAAAAGTTGAACACCACTGATATATGTAAATTAAAAATCAGAAAGTGATTGAAAAAATTATCCGAATCGGCCGGAAATCAAACCCAGGATCTCCTGGTAACTAGCCAGGTGTGCTATCCATTACACCATCGATCCTTTGCTCGACAGGCGCCCGATACAAACAACATTCAATCACTCATGTGTATGTGCTGCTTCTCGCATTATAGAGAAGGGCATTATTATTGGTTTTAGTGGTTTGAATTTTAACTAACCATTACAGTCTTGTTGAAATACCGAGTTGCGAAGGAAACAAAACAGTAAATACAGGCTTCTCTAGTGTCCATATACATGACTGACCATTACGACTTTGGACAGTTTTGTTAAAAGACATATCAAGTTACGAGAAAAAACAAAACAGTAAATATGGAAATTAAAAATCACAAAGTGATTGAAAAAATTATCCGGATCGGCCGGGAACCGAACCCAGGATCTCCTGGTAACTAGCCAGGTGTGCCAGGGTTCCATTCCCGGCCAAATCGAATAATTCTTTCAATCACTTTGTGATTTTTAATTTACATATGTGGATTTTGATCATGTTAACCAAGGAAGTCGACTGTTTAAAGTTTCAGTTTAGCTGAACGATAAGTGAACATATGAATACTACGTGTGTTTAAATGCAGACAAAAGTCTTTCATACGTAGTAGTGTTCCACAAGCACTCGATAATATCTGAAATTGAAAAATTACCACTGATATAGAAAATTTATGTGATAACAAAATGTATTGATAAACAGAAAAATGTTTAATTTATGAACTCGAGGTTGTAGACTAGACCCGATTTGAAGGAATTATTCTTGTATTTTCTAGTTTAATTCGCGTCCATATTATTTTGAAATTTAAAAAAAAGAAACTTACTGAATACACTTAGATCACCCGGTAAATGATCCCAATAGCCTCATATACCCATACATGATTATATTCGCATATATACGTACATATACAAATATGCATATGTATAACACACAGCAATATTTACACATACAGTTATAAAGTGACTGTATTATGTTCGTTTTTGTTAGGTTAGTAACCATCTTTCAACGAGGCAAATATCCCTGCCAACATCCCTTCTGGAAAACATTCGAGGTTCATTTCTTAAATGTTGTCAAGTATTAAATGCAGATACCTAGCATATGAACATACATTACATACATATGTACATACACATAGAGATAGTGCATTTATACAGTGGTAGATAGAATTATGTCGCCAAACATGATTTTTATAAAATTTGAGATCTATATTTATGACACTTATCACTTTGTCATTTACAGTTTTATATAGATGTTGCCTGGCTTCGGCGCGCAGTTTCACTCACGTAAAATTATCTGAATAATGGGTCAAATTACTTTAACACAGATATTTCGAAATTCTATGCAAAGTCAATTGTTTATGGTGCTTGACTCCGCTCGTCAGACAATTTTCAAGTAACCATCTTCGCACCGTAAGATCTTTATATAAGTGTCAGCAGATACCAAGAGTTTTAGAAGTGTTACTATTTTAGATCCTTCTTAGGACACCAAGACCCTATACGGGACGATTTTAAACAATCTTTTGTCAATAGTTTCTTCTTCAATTTAGACTTACTTTAATAGCACTGACGATTAAGCCCATTTTTTCTCACCTAACGACTCTACACGGAGAGAAAATTCATATAAAAATTACTGTGCTCATCACTACAATCGACGTGTAAAAGGCGAACATATTCAATTTTGTACGGTAAAAATATAAAAATTATAATTAATCATAGAAAATTTAAAGGATAGAATATTGTTTCCGTAATATTAGCTCCGTAAAATTTGTAAAACAGCACAGTAAAAAGTTCTATTGCCGACAAAAAAATATTTTTTAATTCTTTTTCTTACAAGAATTACCATGCTGTATTATAATATTTGAAATGCTATCTGCTAATAGTAGAAAGAAAAAAAATAGAAAGAAGGTTGTGTTTGTTGTGAACGCTGTTGAAATGTACCTCACTCATAGCAAGTCACATAGCCAACCATAGGTTTGGACGACCAACTTGGTCGGACGGGTCGGACCAAGCACCTTGATCCATTAGACTGTGTTACAAGCAGCAAGCAGTATTCATTACACTGTGTTAGAGGACGGGGATGTCATCGTTTAATTCATCATTTTGTTACTTCATTATCTTTAGTATTAGAATATATTGTTGGCAATCATTTTTGTATGCATCATAAAGTTCTTACAGGTTCGAAGTTTTTACAGGTACCGCCCAAGCAACATAAGGTTGCGGGTCAGATGCGCAAATGAAAGAGTACGACAACAAGAATTAAACTATAACACATATGCATAAGTGTGTGATAAAAGTTGTGTTAGCACATTAAATTTTACCATGCTAGCACATATTTTTTATTTTGGTCGTCGATCGCGCACGCATTATAAGAGAGCATGGTAATTTTTCTGAAATTTTATCTACAAAAATTATATGATTTTTCTCTCCGTGTAATGTAGGCAAATTTATATTTCTACCCTTGTAAGCAACATTTTTTCTTCCATTACTGTACTAACTAAATAATTTTTGCAATGTACACTACATATTCACATTTTCTGCATATTGTGTCCCATTTATTTATAACTTGTGCACCAAAGACGGGGAAAAAGCAACTGAAATAATAAAAGTTTTTGACTGTCAAGTTGACGATCAATAGTTTGAACCTGATAAAAAGCTAAACATTTGGTTAAAATCTTTAAGCTTAGAGTAAAAGGAAAAAAAATTTAAAAAAACAGTAGTTGTAATGTTAAATTTTGTCTGGTTAATTACGAATATTAAAAACAAAAGTTTTTAAGAAACGAATTTGGATTTTGAAAAAAGTATTTATTCATTAAATTTTTACCTGGATGTTATTCTGTCTTCACGCACTACTATTCAGAATTTTGAATGGAATTAAATACAAAAAAAAAGTGATGACATGCTTATAATCCACGCGTTTCATTTCAAGGACCAAAAAGGTCCACACACATTCGTACAAAGTGTAAGATTTTTTTGTTCAAGTAGGTAGTATATGGAATTTTGATTAGATATTAATTTTAAGGTGAAATATCAACAAAATATGATTTTAATAGTTTTTTTTTTTTTTTTTTTTGTGTGTGAACTTGTTGAAATTTGTGTTTAACAATATAATCCGAACGAAATATAAAGGTGGCAAAGTTGCGTTGGCAGGTATCAATTTTCTGAATTGGATTTTTTGTTGTTGTCTCAAGTGGATTTAAGGTGGATTTTCAAGTGGATAAATCCATGTCTTCCTAAAAAGTAATATATTTTTTTTCTCACTAGTTAAGTAGCTAGCTTTGTGGTAAAAAATCTTAACCGAATCAGCATCTTTCCGTGAAAAGAGTTAAATATTTTGGTTAATATTATAAGAAAAAAAAGTATTGACCAAAACGAGAATATGCTTAAAAACTAGTTGATTCTTGATTCTAATAGTGAAAGACTAATTTGTTGGATTAGTTTGTTTGTTTGTTATCAAAATTTGTTTGCCAATAAAAATTTAAATGAAAACTGCTAAAGTTTTTCTTATTTCCTTAAAAGTAGGCCATAGTACAAAGTTTTATCATAAAATAACTGTCAAAAAATCACTCATTTTCAGGATTAATTTTACCGCTTCTTGCTATATTTAAACTGACAATTAATCCGGTTTTAATTCAAACCGTTCAAACGAATTTCTGCCCGAAAGATAAAAATAGTTTTTCTTTAGTTTCTTAATGATCTTTAGCAATATTTCACATTTAAATAATTGTATAACCCCAAAAGAGGTAAAAAAAGGAAGACCAACCCGAGTCCAAACTTTAAGCATCTCAACTGGATTAAGTAGGCTTGAAGTAGTTTCAAAACTACATATAAAAAAAACCTGGATTAAGTCAACATGTTGTCGCAAAAATGACCAATTCCCCACTGATAAGGTCAAAGTAGGATCTTTATTAAACCTCCAACAATGTTTCTTGATATTCAAAATCAGCATGTTGGGAGATTAACTACCCCCATTGCAGCATCCTGCTTAACATAGCAAATTTCCAGTTACAAAAGTTACTTTTTCTCGAAAATCCGCTTACGTACAATAATGACTATCATCTATTTTTTTTGATGTTCGGGGTATCGGATGTGTTGTGCTGAAAAACTCATCCAGCGATTTGGGATTTCCACCCTTTCCACCAAATTTCGTAAAAAATTTGGTGCATAAAAAATTTTAGCGAATATTATTTTCGGGTTCTAGCGATCTCAAAACAAATTTCTGTCGCCGGGTTGTCATTGAAAGTCATTGAAACATTGAAGACAAATAATATTTATCATAACTTGATGATTTTCTAAAATAAATTTACGAAAATGTTCGTGGTGGAGAACTATCGATAGCACTATCGATAACTATATTTTTTTATTACCATCGATAGTTTTCGATAGTTTTTTCAATCATTTCGTTTACTTATAAATACTATAGAGATAATAAAAATTATAGCTAGAGATATAAAAACAACCATTTTAAGGGAATTTCCGGCGACCTTTTTTTTTTGCTCGCCGGCTATCAAAATTGCCGCCCCAGTTAAAATACTTGACCATCAAAAACTATCGGTAACTATCGATGGTCGGGACTATCGATAGTCGGACTATGGATAGTCAGAACTATCGATAGTCGGAAATGATAGTAGAAAATGCTGTCCAAAACCGGTAGCAAAAAGTGAAGTAGACTACGAAGTGAAGAATAAAAACTATTCCTCTCAGCTACCCAGTCTCAAATGGACCCACCTGAAACAATATTTTCCTAGGACAGACAATTCATTTACATTTCGTCTAATACA
The DNA here is from genome assembly GCA_035578155.1 of Brachynemurus nebulosus. Taxonomy (NCBI): domain Eukaryota; kingdom Metazoa; phylum Arthropoda; class Insecta; order Neuroptera; family Myrmeleontidae; genus Brachynemurus; species Brachynemurus nebulosus. The sequence goes on from JAPWDM010000002.1 coordinate 64,993,131, forward strand.
TTTTTATAAAAATTTTCCCCAAAATATGTAAATTTCCAACTCACATTTCCCTTTCAAAGAAAATATTTCAAGTTTTTTCCTCTATATTGCTTGCATAGTTATGTAATAAATGCAAATTTTTTTTTTTCAAATAAAATGAAAATTAAATGAAGCTTGAAATCAAAGAGTTCTTCTACGAGCCACTCTCGCACTCACTCACTCAAACTGTACGCGAAAAAATATTACCAATACTAACTTCCACCCATACATTCACAAAGTAAAAACAAAATATATGTGTGTGAATGTATTAGTTAGTGGTAAGTAAAATTATAAAAATAATTGCAAAAAAAAGTTGTTGATTGAGTTTGTATGTGTAACACACATACATACAACTCGGGAAGTGGATGGATTTAAAGAATCAAGCTAATTTGCAATGTACAAGGTTCAACACCTCCAGACTCGTCAACAAAGTCCAGGTGCCAACAACAATGCGCCCATCCGATTTTTTCAAGTTGTTTTTTTTTTCGTTAGTGTTTTATTGTTATAGGGAACTGTGAATTGTTTTTTAAAGTGTACCAACTGATGAGTACGTAAGTATACATTTGTAAAAATGGTTGGTAATCAAAATATATAGGAGGGCATTATTATTGGTTTTTGTGGTTTGGATTTTAACTGACCATTACAGTCGTGTTGAAATACCGAGTTACGAAGGAAACAAAACAGTTAATACAGGCTTCTCTAGTGTCCATATATATGACTGACCATTACGACTTTGGACAGTTTTGTTAAAAGACGTGTCAAGTTACGAGAAAAAACAAAACAGTAAATATCAAAATTAAAAATCATAAAGTGATTGAAAAAATTATTCGGATCGGCCGGGAATCGAACCCAAGATCTTCTGGTAACTAGGCAGGTGTGCCAGGGTTCGATTCTCGGCCGATCCAGATAAGTTTTTCAATCAGTATGTGATTTTTAATTTACATATGTGATTTTTGGTCTTGTTAACCAAGGAAGTCGAGTGCTTAAAGTTTCAGTTTAGCTGAACGATAAGTGAACATATGAATAGTACGTGTGTTTAAATGCAGACAAAAGTCTGTCATACGTAGTAGTGTTTCACAAGCACTCGATAATATTTGGAATTGAAAAATAGTAAATATGGACTTGTTTATTGCCCATATATATTAATGCAGTGCTACTTAATCGCTGGTCCCCGAATCCTAGTCGTGAAAGTATCTCATCGGTCAGTAGAACGATATCTGAATTACAAAAAATGAAATGAATTACAAAAAAGAAAATGCGGATAGTTTCATGCAACCAAAGGTTTTTGGCAATAATAATCTTGAAATTTAGTTTTTTTTTTTATTTATTGCACATGATAACACATGTCTAGTACAAAAGAGCTCAAGTTTCTTGTTTAAAATAATTCGGCGAAACTAACTTTATAGACAGATAGTCGATCAAATGGTCGGAAAACGACATTTCATATTACACGACCTAATGTTATTCCAAGTAATCCGTGGAAATGATTCCAGGCTACAAGAGTTCTACTTAAATTTAAAGAACTACTTTTAAATAGTACTCTAATATTTAAGAAAGTGTCGATATTTATCTGAATTACATGGTAAACCAAATGGTCGGAATACGACATTTCATATTAGACGACCTAAAGTTGTTTCAACTACTGCTGGAAATGATTCCAAGCTGCAAGAATTCTACTTAAATTTAATGAACTGTTTTTAAACATTTCTCTAATGTTTAAGAAAGTTTAATATTTATCTGAATTATAGGTACAATACTTAGTCCATTGGTCCGAAAATGACATTTCATATTACACGACTAAATGTTGTTCCAACTAACGCAACGGTGAAAATAATTCAAGGCTAGAACAATTCGATACAGATTCAAAGAACTGTTTTTAAACATTTCTCCAGTGTTTAAGAAAGTGTCGATGTTTATTTGAATTATACAGTAAATCAAGTGGTCGGAAAACGACATTTCTTATTACACAACCAAATGTTATTCCAACTAACAGTGGAAATGATTCCAACCAGCAAGAATTCTATTTAAATTTAGAAAATTGTTTTTAAACATTTCTCTAATGCTTAAGAAAGTGTCGATATTTATCTGAATTTAATTTTAGATCAAGTGGTCGGAAAGCGACATTTCATATTACACGACCAAATGTTATTCCAACTAAGGGTGGACATGATTCCAAACTACATGAATTCTATTTAAAATCAAAGAACTGCTTTTAAACATTTCTCTAATGCTTAAGAAAGTTTCGAATTAATTATTCCAATTACATACATAGATGACCAGTTGATCGAGAAAAGACATTTCTTACTGAAGGTCCCAGTGCTAGAGTCTAAAAAATATCTTTCGAAAAACCTTTTCCATCAACTAATGATGCTAATTAATTGAAATTCAATTATAATTTGATTAAGGAGCTCATAACATTTGGTCCTGACTATAATATTTTTTTAAAAGTTGCATTGTCAACTCTTAATTACATATGATATAGAGTTGAAATTCATATAAAATCAGGGTAGATATATTTTCTGTATAATATTTTTTATACTGTACTATAAGCTCGCTTATAAGGTGATGTATTTAGCTGATAGCTATATACCACACTCGTGGTTTTTTTCATCCTTTCTTTTCCTAACTCCTGCAAACTTGTGACATAGTCTAGCAATTTATAAGGTAGATTTAGTTCTGTGATTAAATACATATTTGTAAGTAATCGAATATTAAAAATAGGTAAGATAGATTTACCGAAATTAATTCAATAATTATATTTGCTTGGACTAAATACATGTTGCTTATCAAACGATTGTTTATACTGACACTTTTGATTCTGACTATTCCAAAGAAACTCCAAAATATATTGTAAACACCGACAGTCTAGAAAAGATCGATACTAAATCTGCACTTGTACAAACTATGGTGGAAGCACTGGAAAAAAGTTTATACATTCAACTACAGTCGAACTCATGTATTTTCAACCTGTCGGGACTAATCCGCTCATGTATTTTCAACTTCTCCTTTATCCTCACTCCATGGCAATCATAGAGCCACGTGACAGACATAGAACCAATCACAAAAAGCCCGCGCAAATCTTTACACAGTAGCCACGTGTACTTCCCCAGTGAATAACCTTAAAATGACAAATTGTCAAGTAACATATGATAAACAAAAAAGTGAAACATGAAAAAAGTGTAATAAACTTGTAATAAAATTATTTTTTAAACAATTGCAAATGAAATAAAACCATATATTGTAGGATAAAGCCACCAGTGGTCAATCGATTAATCTGACAGTTATTTTTCTGTATTAAAGTATTGCGTGAGAAGTGGGGACCAAAAACTTGAAAATACGTGAGTAAAATCAGTTGAAAATAGATGGTGTTGAAAATACATGAGTTGAAAATACATGAGTCCGACTGTATATACCATATTATTAACTTCCCATAGGAAGTTATTGTAATGGGTCCGATTTTACAAATCGCTAATTTTGACATATCTCCACGTTTCAAGGTCACTAGAATCCGAATCCATCGTTTTTAGCGTGATGTCTGTGCGTGCGTTTGTTAGTTCGTTCGTTCTTTCGTGAATTTTTTTTCGTCTCACATATCTCAAGAACAAATGATGATATCAACTCCGGACTAATTTCATTAGATGCGTAATCAAAAAATGAAGACCGGATAAAGTTTTCAGCAAATTCGCATTAGCGGTTTGTTTTTTTGTGGTAAAAAAGCTGAATTAACTTTATTAAGATAACATAGATTATATGGATGGCCTAAGAACCTTCCTTGATGTTAAAAACGCCAGTATATTATTATAAAATTTAAGAAAAAAAAAACCAAATAAGAAACTGTTTTTGAAATATATTTTGTCTCGCATATCTCGAGAACAAATGATGTTATCATTTGTTTGATAAGGGTGGAGCCTCCACCCTTAGGTACAGAAGGCGAAGCCCCCGGTATGATGCAAGGGGCAAAGCCTCTATCGGGGGCCCAGGGGAGAAGTTGCCCGAAATGGAAAAAGAACTATTTATGTACAGTAGTCTCTAGTCTTTAAGGACATCCAATGGGAAGTTGACAGTGTGGGTAGACCTGTCCCCCAAATTTTTTCATATAGGAAATGAATAACTTCAGAAATTTTGTTAAGTAGGTTTTCTTTTACTGTTTATCAAATAAAAATTAACTTAACTAATGTTATTCCCATAAGAAATCAATTTGTAAGAAGTTGATGAACTTGAAAAATTAATTACGAACTAAGAGGTAAGGTAGCCCTTACTGAAATTTATAAATAAAGTAATACAGACAGTGTTAGATTAGCCTAGGGGCACGTGGGGCTAATTTGAAGGGAATTTCTCTTTTTAAATTTTTAGGAGGGCAACAAAATTTGGAACATAATGTGACAAGTTGGCATTTTTTTTTGCTCCTCGCTTTTTCTTTAGAGAAAAGTTGGTGTGATTTTTTTCAAGGGTGCCATTTTTCACGGTGCCCAGGGCAGCACTTAGGATAAATCCAGCCCTGATTACAGAGTAGTTTTAAAATGAATTGGTTTGGAATGAATTTTAGTTTTGAAAAAAAATATATGTAGGAAGGGATCCTTTAAAACTTCACATACTTAATTGTAGATAATTTTACTTTGTGGAAATCTTTAATAAATATGGTAAAGAATTTTTAATTTTGTCAAATTTTCACTTAAGTATGGAAATATATTATTTTCCACCAACTAGTTTTAGATTCGAAACTAGTTTTCCCCGCCCACTATTTGCTATCTACCTAAAACTCGTTCAACATCAAATTCGTAATTTGCCACTCGTTTCCGGTACACGTGTATTTGTATATCTTTCTTCTTCTGGGTTTTTCCCCATTTCTTAACCAGTTCATTTAGTGTCTTTATAATCTATATATATATATATATATATATATATATATATATATATATATATATATATATATATAATATATATATATATATATTTTTTTTTTTTATTCAAACTGAATTCAGTTCAGTTCAGTTTTCACCTGCAAAGATGATTTAATCAATCAAAAACTATAGTTTGTGGAAAATAATATATTTCAAAATTTAAGTGAAAATTTGACAAAATTAAAAATCTTTTCACCATATACATTTAAAACTTCAATTAAACAAAATCTAAAAATTATTAATACTGTTTTTGGCTATGGTTATAAGGGATCCCATAAGGGATAAAGATCACAAGCCAAAAGGTACCTCGTTCTAGTGATGAGCAAATGCAAGACCAAAACCAAGACTTGGCAGTCTTGGTCTTGTTATTGTATTAAGAATCTTAGTCTTGGTCTTGCTAGAGCAGTTTAATTCTTGGTCTTGGTCTTGGTCTTGCAAAATGCAGTCTTGGTCTTAGTCTTGGTCTTGGTCTTGATGTTGCTAAAAAATTTTGCACTTTCTTGCATTTTTTTATTACCGTTTTTTTTTCCTTCTAAAATCAGAATTTTCTCCCTTTACGGTATTAATTATACTTTCAAACTATTTAAATAGTTTAGCAAGAGTGTTGCTTTTTTCTTGCTTTTGTCTTGGTCTTGCTCACTTGAGTCTTGGTATTGGTCTTGCAGCAATATTTAAAGTCTTGGTCTTGGTCTTGCTCTTTGTATAAATAGTCTTGGTCTTGGTCTTGGTCTTGCATTTTTTGCAAGACCAAGACAAGACTGCAAGACCAAGACTAATTTTGCTCATCACTACCTTGTTCCAAAATGATTGTTTCTCAAATATAAAGATTGCTGATGAATGCGTCTAAAATTTTAGTGTTAAAGGGCATTGATTTTGAATCCAGAAGTATTTCTCACAATAAATCTTGTCTGACCAAAACCTAAAACACCCCCAAAATGTTATAATTGAACCACTCCAATAAATATTACATCAAAATTTAATTATTAAAACACAAATATCCGATAATTTCATATAATTGATAATATATACATAATTCATCAATAATAAATCGTCCAAAAATTTAATTAAATCAAATCCAAAACTATATTTCCACAAAAATATTTCGCATTTAATTTAATAATAAGTATTTATGTGAATGATAAAACACGTTTCAGTTTACCGGTTAGGTTTTAGCTGGTGTTAGCTCCACAATCCATACACATGTATATATGCATATTTCCACTATTGTGTCAGGGTGTTTGGTGTTGTACTGTGCGTTCGTTGTATGTATTATTGAATATTGAATGCCCCAGCCACTGTAGTACTGTGGGTACTATTGCTTTGTATTTAATTTCTCCCCCAATCTTATCCTTGTTATTATACATATATCTATTATTTATACATGTATGCGGTGTGTGGTGTGTACTTGCTCCAAATACCCCAAAGATCTCCAACTCTCCAACGCACAAATACATACACAGAGAGACACACACCCAAGTATAGTACACCACACATAGAACTGTTAGCGAATTTTCCGAATGAAAATTCAAGTATTACGGTCGCTGTCATGGTGAGATTTGAGCTTGGAGAGATACTGTTTCCATTAAATTAGATGAATTATACACGGAGAGAAAATTCCTATAAAAATTACTGTGCTCATACTACAATCGTATAACAGGCGAACATATTTAATTTTACCGTACAAAAATTAGATATGTTCGCCTGTTTCACATCGATTGTAGTATGAGCACAGTAATTTTTATAGGAATTTTCTCTCCGTTTATAGAAGTACTAGACACGTAGAGTACTGTTTTCAAACTTTCCAAATTCCATGCAGTTTAGTAGCTATAGTCAAATATTACAGTAATTTCCAATTACAATGTCTTTATCGAAAAATAACTCGGACAAAAGTTTCATGGGAAGAAATGAGGAACTAGAAAATGACCTCGAATTTGACCTTGAATCATATTTATTTCGTTCTTATGACCTTCACACAACATTGGGATATAAAGTATGAATACGGTTTTTAACGTAAAATTTCCCGCTCTTTCAGAATCCGAGGTCAAAAATAGGGATTTCCATTTAAAAAAGAAACAAAGTTGACCTCCAAATTCTGGTCAAGGTCATATTCAAGGTCAAATTCGAGGTTATTTTATAGTTCCTCATTTCTTCCCATGAAACTTTTGTCCGGATCATTTTTCGATAAAGTCAATATTAACTAAGATTTTCAGCTGTTCCGCAACTTTATGAACATCCGTTATATCAGACATTTCTTTTTCTACAGAATCGTGTTCTACGGGTCCGAAAACAGATAGCGCCCCTACTCTCGCCTCTCGCCGTTCTTATCGTACATGCTGTATAAGTCTAATTTTTTCAAGGAAAAATGCGGCTAAGAAGTTTAATTTAAAAAAAAAATTATTCCCGGTAAAGTATTCAGAAAACCTATTCTGTGTAATAAGAAGTTATTCCATTAAAAGTAAATCCTTGGAAATTCGCTTTGTTATGCAGGATGCTGTGACAGTGGTTTTTAATTCTACGCGTCCACGCTGAATTTATTATAATAAATTGTATGAGTGATATGTACCTACCAACTTGATGGGTACTACTGGTTTTATATGGTATGATCCAAAACTTTTGAACAGAAAAATAATTAACAGCATCAATATCATAATTATTTGAGATAATTTTCGTTGAAATTTTATTATTCGAGCGACAAAATGTCATCTTATGATTTATGGCTCGTTATTGGAGACAAAGCGCGGGATGGCGACAAATGGTGCATGCGTTGCAACTTGTTGGTGTCTAAGGCTTGCCATGCGTCAGACTATACGAGTATTTGAACGATTTGTGAATTTTAAGCCTTATTACCCGCAGTTACCTTATATATATTTTGTTTTCAGGGCTTCAAAAGACTTGCACAGTTTGTTCCAAGGTACAACCATTGATGTCCCAAGGTACAATCGCAGCGTGTACGATCCACGATTTTTCAATTCAAGTTTTCGCAAAAATGAAACACAATATCGTGACATGTTGTATCATTATTAAGATGTTATTGTGTGCTTAGAGAATTTTCAATATTCGAAGACATACATTAATTTTTACTCAAATTATGAAGTTTTAAACGAAAGTGTCGCCAGGTACAAGGATCTCCCCTACACTAATATTTTCTCAGTTGGTAATTAACTTATGAATCACATTATAAATAACGATTTTCAATTTGTGTAAAGTTTCGATATGTTTAAACTATACGAAGTAATAAAAAAAAATACTTATTATCTAACTCACCTACGCTAATTAGGATATACCGATACTGAATAAAGAGAGAAATATAAATGTTAGACTTCATATACACGTATGGAAAAGGTACATACCATGAAGAAAGAACTTTGTGGTGCTATAGAAGAGATCAGGTTACTAGTTTTACTTACGCCTTACGCTTGTAGAGAGTGTTAGTATGATGCTAACTGATACATACCTATACGTATGTGTAACGAACAGACAGACAGACAGACAGGGAATGAAACAGGATTGATGATGGATGAAATGGACGGACTAGTTAGACGGACGGGCATGCAAACAGACAGCTATACAGTATTACTATCCATAGTAGGTAGCAGTGTGCTCCTTAGGTGCAAGCACAGTACAAGTAGTAAAAGTAAGTGAACGCGATTCTCTTTGATACTATGTACAGTGTATTCAAAAAATGTAATACCATCAAATCGGACAATTATGTCTGTTAAAGGTAACTTGACCGGACCATATTTGATGTCGAACATGATGTTACAGTGTACATTCTGAATATTTCCGCTCTCAATAGTTTCGCTTCCCCAGTTTGAGACTCGAGTGTTACCACCACTCTACCACGTGTTATTTATTTATTTCATCAAAGCTACGAATCAAAAAGTTTGTTTTGTTTATATTAAGTGGAAGAAAAATTATCTAAATTAAATAAATATAGTAAGACAACTTAAATTTGTAGAATCATTATTCGACTAACTAGTCAGCATTGCTTATATTGATCCACTGCATACGCTGATAGTATATTCACTGGTACCCTCATTATGTCAACAATTAAACATAAATCTTAAGCAGGTATAAAAAATTGGTTTGTTTATACAAAATAAAAATTATGAAAAAACATTTAGAGAAGCGAGCGTAGTTTTACAAAATTTTATGAGGAGATACATATTTTATTTTATCAGTAAACGAAAAATGTTACACAGTAGTCAATACTTTTTAATTCGATTTTGAATAATAAAGAAATAGAATTTTGTTAACCACATTATTTAGACCCACCTACTTGTTTTGACGCTCCTGAAAAGTTTCTAATTTTGACAGGGTCTTAAATTATTGAAATATAAATTTTAAATCTAGACATAAAAAAATTCTTGTACCTTGCCAGCGAGCGATTGGCCTTTGGTGGGAGAACAACATTTCCTGGAAAAGCTATTCCCCTCATTTCATTCTGCGGAACTATTGAGAAGGAACACTGTAGTATCATGAGTTTTATTTATTGTTTAGCACGAGCTACTGATATTATACTTCACAATAAAAGTGGTATTTTTCAAAGTAAAATGTTGTTATTTACTAATATCAAATATGGAATACCATAAAGTAACGCTCAAATCTATTAAATTTAAAATTTCATGGTTCATGTTAAACTGTAGTTATCTTTCCTCAAATTATTAATATTTTTTTTAATTCGTATGATACAAAAAAGTTCTTGTAGGAGGTAATAATTACTGATTTGTTAAAAATACTCTTATTACTAAAGAAAAGCGCTACAGTTATCATGAGCCATGAAATTTTAATTTGTTTGACGTAAAATGTGGCTTGGTAAAGTCTGATTTGACCGGATTAAGGAGAAATACAAAAAGTAAAATATTGAGACGTAAGTAATGTAGAATACTTATTTTTGGATTTTACTATCCAAAATTTTTAGATTCAATTCAGGCTGCATTGTCAAATATATGCCACAAAAATTCATTATTATCGAAATACCCAAAAATCGTAAAAAAATTCTAAAAATTTAACGTAATATTACTCCTGGTTTTCAAAATTATCTTTAGGCCCAATCGACACAACAGTGCCACTATTGGTACGCTCCCGCTCCAGTCTCGCTCCAATATAATCTTGTTGTGTTCATATTACAGTGCTAATACCATGCTGGTACCTATGCGTTTTTCCTTCACATTATAATGTACAAACTCTCGGTACGCTCCCAGTTCGGTCTCAATTCGATATAAACATGTCTTCTTAACAACTGCATGCAAGCGGAGCGGAGTTGAATCATAAAAGTGTTTACACTACAAGTACTTACATAAGAAGTCATAACAAGTCTGATATCGGTCCGATAAAATATTAACTGAGATTGGTATTGGGGCGATACTGGAGCGGGAGCGCACCGCGACTAATATCGGAGCGGTGTCGGAGCGATGATGTGAATACACAGAGTGAAAAAATTTGTGTTAAAATTAACACAAATCACATGTCCAGAACGGTTCACTCAATTTTTTGTGTTATTTTAACACAAAGCATATGTGTCAAATCTATACACAAGATTTGTGTCAATGATTTAACACACAAGAGGACATACATTTTGTGCTATTTTTTCAGATTTATCAGAGTTAGTTTTTAAACTTTTTTATTCAATATTTTAATTCCCCTTAAGATATTTGAAAATCGTCAAAAATTACAGCGATTTTGTTCATGTATTATTATAAATGAGACTCAAAGAACGCAAAGTAAGTCAGTTCTTTGTAAGAGTTCTTACTTGGGTCCATATATATCTACGAAAATACATATAATAAAAAAGACGAGAGTAGTTCTTATTATTAAACAAAACCGAAAGATTGTAACTTTTTTCAGTTATTGACGAATATAGTTTTAATAAACGTTTAAAAATTAAATAATTTTCTTACATTTTAAGGTTATTTTGTTACAGATTCAGTTACAAAAAAATTCATGTAACACGAAATGTTACATTAACGCAAGGTTGTGTTACTTATTTAACATAAAAATTTTAACCACTATAATTTTTTTTACGCAGAACACAAATTTTTTTACTGTGCACTCATTGTTTTTTGTGTAAGAATATTTTATCGAATCGGCAGCGTAGCGATATCGTACCGAGAGCGGAGCGATAGTGCGGATCGGGCCTTCCTTATTTATATCGCAGGATCGAATACTAGTCCAAGTATGACTTCGCGGATTGGTTCATATATAACTCGTTTCATTATGTAAGTATCAATGCGTGTTTAAGTTAGTGATGAGCAAATGCAAGACCAAGACCAAGACTTGGCAGTCTTGTTCTTGCATTAGGAATCTTGGTCTTGGTCTTGCTAGAGCTGTTTGAGTCTTGGTCTTGGTCTTGCAAAATGTAGTCTTGGTGTTGGTCTTGGTCTTGGTATTGCTAAAAAATCTTCCACTTTCTTGCATTTTTTTATTACCGAATTTTTTTCTTCTAAAATCAGAATTTATCTCTCTTTACGGTATTAATTATACTTTCAAACTATTTAAATAGTTTAACAAGAGTCTTGCTTTTGTTTTGGTCTTGCTCACTTGAGTCTTGGTATTGGTCTTGCAGGCATATTTATAGTTTTGGTCTTGGTCCTGCTCTTGGTATACATAGTCTTGTCTTGGTCTTAGTCTTGCAAAAAATGCAAGACCAAGACAAGACTGCAAGACCAAGACTAATTTTGCTAATCATTAGTTTAAGTGATGATTAATATTTTCCAAAATTTCAGACAAATTTGCAAATGTAGCACCTGCACTGTCTCAAATATCTTACACTCTTGCAAAGATGGCGGCCTCCTTTGACGTTTAAATTTTGCAACACACTGTAATCTAATAATATAAATTTGCGGTTATAACAGTAATGTGTATGTTTTTCATAGTAATAATAATAATAGTAAGTAATTCTATTTCTGACACTCTTACTTACTGCTAAATTACCCACATTTAATGGGTCTCCTGTTCTCACTTCCATGTTAACAGCACACGTATTAAATTTGTAGTACATATTCGTACATATTAAATTCGAAGTACACATGTATAATATACATATCGAAATATATATGTATATTATGTTACGTATACCCGGCGGCTAAGTAAAGCAGCCGGGTCGAGTTTAAGAGCACATCTTAAAGTTAAATAGTAAAAAACAATTACATTGTGGCAAAAAAATATACATCTAACATTCTACTATTTTCTCAAAAGTTCTCTGTTCGTGGCATAGAAGCTAGAATCGAAATGTTTTGATGAGCCACAGTGTATATGAGTTTACTACAGTGGCTATCAAACTTTTTTAAGCGGTAATGGTATATGATTAATCATTACATAAAATAAAGATTAGAATAAAAAATTGCCTGAATTTTTGTTGGACTATTTCTTTTTAACCCTTAACCGGTAAGGTGAATTTTTATAATACTCACGGTAAAGTGATGTCTGAGAGACATCAACAAATTAACATACCGCGGGCTGGTAACATAGATAGCCAAAACTTGAGACCACACGTATATGCATGTATCAAACACTCCCCTTACGCCAGCAGGGTAAAATTTGCCCTAAACCATAAAAGAATACACAAACGTTCAGTTAACAAAAACAAGCAGGGAGGAAGAAAACTGAAAGAATATATTTGTATACGACTCACAGACATCACCTTACCGGTTAAAGGTTAAATTTTATATTTTTTAGGCATTTCGAAAATTATGCATTTTTTACAGTGTACTTTAGACGTATATTCGAATACCTAAAAGAAAACTAATTGTAGGTATAATATAAGATTTTATATTTAATGATTAAGTTCCTGTTGTGTAATTTCCTATTTTTACGACATTCAGTAAAAACGTTAGATGTCCAAAAATCTTGCATGAGTTCTTCGGCCAGACACATCTGATGCCCTAAACATGGTTTCTTAGACATTTTTCAGAAAAAAATACGTTTTTTTTGCCAAATTTTCCCCAAGTTTAAAAGTTTTGCAGTTTCTGTTATGCAGGATGCTGTGATAGGGGTATTTTAAGGTTATTCGATGTATCTTTTTTTCAGAAGTATTTTTTAAATTTATTATTGAGTAGGAACAATTCAAAGCATGCTTTTTACAAGTATGCTTGTAGCTAGTAAAAAACTATCGTGTAAATCCCGCTTTAAATACATTAAAACTTCGATTAACCGTAGACTAGCCGAAGTTTTATTGTAAGTACCTATAAAAAATTCCCATGTTACTGACTTCTTTCATTTAATAACCATACATACAACCAGGCCCGGGTCTAAGGAGGGGGGCACACCGGGGCCCCTGCCCCGGGCGGCAGTTTTAGGGGGCGCCAAAATAATAACGAGTCGGTCTATATCAAATGGTCCAAAAAAAAGTTGATTGCTCGACCATTTTAGAAAAAATTAATATTCTCCCAGTTGTTTCTATTGTATTTGAGGTATTAAGGACAATTAGGTATATAAAAAAAAATTATCTTAAATCGTTTAAGTGTAGTGGCTAGTCTTGTATTCCAATTTGTGCTGATTTTTTTGTTAGCAGCCTTTTATGCCAGTACACATATTTCATAAATCGTTCATTCTAAAAGGTTGAAATAAAAAGAATTTTAATGGTACTAAATTTATCTTTATTTTAAGTTATGTCCATATTTAACTTCTTTTCGTCGATTCCACAAGAAAACCTTATCTAAAGTTGAATATCAAAATTTAGCAAAATTTTTGAATTTTTTTTTTTTATATACAAGGAGTGTTTTAAACAGCTTAGTATTTTTTATGGAATTTATTGTATATGGTTGTATATGCAATTACCCAAAAAAATTTCAATTGACTTTTTATCAAATTTTGAAACTTTTTTAGCGTCTATATCTCTGATGGGGCTGATGATAAAAATCGGAAATTTGTACAACGTGTTTTCGGAGTAGGTTTATTAAAATAAAAAATCAACTTGTATATTGATCCTTTACAAAATCCTCAATTTTTACCATTACCGCAATGGAAAAAATTGGAATTTTGCAAAGGATTTGAGATTTTTTTGAAAATTTATCTCAAACACTGATGAGAGGGGGCGCCACTATCAAGTTTCTGCCCCGGCTCTAAAAAATCGTAGATGCGGGGCTACGATACAACTTCCATAACGACTATTCGTAAAAGAATTGTTATTCGATTTTTCTTTACAACAACCTTCACAATAATATTTTTTTACCTTTTTCTCAGAATAAATTAAATATTAAAATTAATTCAATATCATGAAATCAAATTACCAATTATTAACCACAAGATAAATTTTGTGATAATTTGTAATAATAGCTATGCACAAGATACGTAGGTAGCCGTAATTATATTTTAAATTAACTCTATTAAATATAAATATTAAAATAAAAAGATGCATATTAATATATACAAATAGATCACAATATTCAATTTATATGTATAACATATTATACGAGGAACTATGTATTAGAATACAAGACAAATTTCCACCATCAAAACTAACTGCAGCAGGAGTAATTTAATACTATATATGTGCATAGTTAGAAAATATTGATTATTTAAGTAGCTTGATTATTATTTTATATAAAATATATTATACAATGTATTTCTAATCAATTGTTTCAATTATACTCTTTACCATCATTTTTGGGGGCGTAATTAGTATATACTCTATACCATCAAATTTGTGTTTTCACACCGAAGGAAGAAATTTAGATGTCACTGTAGTAGAATTTGCTTTACGATTATTATCGCAGGTTATGAAATTGATAAAAAGTTTAAAACGCCGTGAGCAGCGGGGCCCCATCACGGTAGTCGAATTTTCCCCTTCATCTTCGGTATTGAATGTCTACAAGCGAAATGTGATTGAAAGTCTACAACCGAATTGTCATTTTGTCGGTTTCAAAACTGGTGATGAGTGTTCGGCTGATCGAGGCTTTAAAAAAAGGTTTTAAGTATTTAAGGGCTGTATCTCAGTAAATTTCAATTTTGTGCCGAAAAAAGGTAGCAGAAAAAAAGCCAACACAATTCGTACGAGGACATTCCTGCCCATGTTTATCCGCTAATTGCCTTTATGTTTTAGTTTTAAAAATTAAAAAAGGACCTTAAATAGTAAACTGGAAGGCCTTTATAAAGATATTTTTTCTTTCCAAAAAAATCCAAAATTTCTATTTTATAAATACTAAAAATCCAAAATTCCTAATTTATAAATAAACAGTGACTTTAATAACATTTTTAAATTACTTAAATATGTATGTATTTCATTTGTCATAAAAGTAAGTTCACTTTTTTTTAAATTTTTTAAAATTACTATTCGCCTACTTGTATTTAGAATAAACATAATGCTTTTAAAACACATTTAACAATAGTATTCAATTCCGATGTAAAAATGGGAGAAGTGGGGGGAAAAGTGATGCGGACTCCCTACAAGGTACTAGCTGGATACTAACTGAATACACGTACAAATTTCAGCCCTCTAGGTTTCCTTATGGAGTCTCTAGACATGTTAGAAAACAAGCAAAAAAATTAAGGAAATATTGGCGTAAAAATCGTGGGGGTAAGGGTTAAAAGTTGAAACCTTATATATATATATATATATATATATATATATATATATATATATATATATTATATATATATATATATATATATCAGACATCTTTTTTTTTACATTATCGTGTTCTACGGGTCCGAAAACGGATAGCGCCCCTGGTCTCGCCTCTCGCAGCTCTTATCGTATAGACTGTATAAGTCTAATTTTTCGGAGAAAATTCGACTAAAAATTAGATTAACACAGTATCTGTATCGCAGCCAGAACAACCGTAAAGGCCAGTCACAAACTCTCTCGTAATTTCCCAAAAATAACTGAGAAATATTCAAGAATGTATCAAGAAAGCTTACAAAAAGGGACTGAAAATTTGAAAATATGCATTTACGTAACAAATCCAAGTTTATAGCATACTGGTGCTTGACTACTGACAAAAAAGATATTTACAAAGTTTTTTTATTTCAAATTTTGACTTCTCAAATTTTTGATTGATGGACTTTTTCAAGGGCTTAACACTTTCAACCTGTTCACTAAATTTCCTAGTCAAGGATAATATTTTTTAATATTAATAAAATTTTTCATTTATAACGTTTGTAAAAAATGGACTGATTGCTTAACCCCTTTTCTACAATCAAATTTGTATAAAAAAATAGTATTTATTACAGATTTATTTTAAGTTTTTCTTGTACTAAATTACTCTATTGAAATTATATTGTTCATACCAAAAATATAAGAAGCGTTCCACAAATATAAAGTAACTTTCTGAAATTTTTCAAAGTTATGAAATATTATATTAGGTATTTTTACCCAATTTTGATTCAGCTAATTTCATACATATCCGACGGCAAGTGTAATCTCTTACATTTTTTTGCTATACTTTATAATTATAGTCTGTTTAACTTGATAAAGAAACGTTCCAGCTTTTCTGTAAAAACCACTAAAATATTATTAATCAAAAGGTACCTACAAATATTTGGTTATTTAAAATAAAATATTTTAACCAGAATTTAATTACAAAAATAAAATTTTTAATATATAAACATAATTTTTACTGAAAGATAAGAAGAAATTTATCATATTATATACAGAGCCGGATCTACATAAGGACACTCGGAGCCTGGGTCGCAGAACCCCCACGTAATAGAGGCTTCCACAGAATTAATAATGAATGCCCCAAAATAGGAGTAAATTTCTTTTTGCAGATCAACTTCATTTTGGAAAAAATAGAAAAATTTTCGAAAAGCTCCTTAACAAAAGGCCTACACATATGAGTTACTCAGGGGCCTCTCATATATTAATCAGGCCCTGATTATATGTTACAAGTCCAATTTGTATACACAAAATTCCTCAATTTATCCTACTTGTTATAGTGGAAAAATAAAACTTGTGTATATATATATATATATATATATATATATATTTTTTTTTTTTTTGAAAATTAATAAAATTAAAAATGTCGTTTAAAAGACGCATGGTACAAAGCGACGGTAGACATGTAAATTTGTAATAAAATAGCTAAATAAGCTAAACAAGCATTTAAATAGAATAAATAACAGATATACAAAATTTTCCAAAAACCATTTGCTATAATTTTGTACAAAAAAAATTAAATCGTTAAAGTAAAAGCACAAATATTCGTAGATTTACGTATCAAAGTCCGACGGAACACTACAAGCGTATTATATATAAAAGCTTTGGCACCGATTGTTTTATAAATATTAACCTACATGCTTCTGTTCCAAAAATAATCAACATCAAAATTTTAATTCCTGACCATATTTGGTATGTTTAGTTTTTGTTTTATTTTTTAATTTATAGTTTATTATTTCATTTTACCTAAATAAATATCTGTTATGGTTCGTTCACACTAATACGATAATTAGTTAATAGAATGTATAAGTAGGGCGGGAAAGTATAATAATAAGCTGGGTACTAGTGATGTCGGACAAAATTAATCGATTAGTCGGTTTAGTCGACTAATTTTGTTTACATTTAGTCATATTTTAGTTGACTATTTTACCTTCGATTAATTGATTTATTTTTGTGAATGAGAAAATTTCTGTATTATTTATTGGGCTTCAAAAAATGAAAACTAAAAGATTATCTATCTGTATGATTTCTCACTTTTATGTGATTAATATATTGTGATATTTCATATTTTTCTTTTTTCTTAAAAGAAAAATATTAAAAGTCCATAATTAAATTCAAAAGAAAACCTAGTTTTTGAAAGAGTTACATAGGTTACGTTACCTTGGAATTCAACTAAGAATTTAGTCGATTAGTCGACTACTCTGTGCTCGATATTTTCGACTAATGACTAATTTTATCTGAAAAAACAATTTTAGTCGATTAATCGATTAAGTGCTTCTGGGCCCGACTTTAAGTACTGGGTACCTACTTAAAGTAACTTACTCAAGTTTTCTATTACTATTAACTATATACCGTTCCGATGTGAATTTGTTATTAAATATTAGAAACAAGGCATAATTTCACTCCTAACTTCGAAACGGAAATTTTGCTAATTTTATACTACATACTAAGAACAAAAAAATTTCAAGAATACCTACACTGTAAAAAAAAAAGCTTATAAAACAGTGTAACCTATTTTTTACTGTGTATCCGCAATAAAAAAATTTAAGAAAAACTAGATTAATTTTTTTCAATTAAATATATGGTGACGGTGCTGTTAAATAAACATGGGTATTTTAAGAAAACCTTTTTGTTTTTTGTTTTTTTTTTTCGATTTTACTAAAATTTTTCAGTTTTATGAAAGGTTCCGAGTATTTAGTCTAGTGTTTATCCAAAAATCAAAAGATTCATAATACTTAATTGAATTATAAACTCTAATGAAGCTAATAAAAAACATTATTTTCCAGATTTGGGAGGAGATATTTTTAATGCTTGTTTGTAACTAAAGCCCTAGTCAAATGGGTCGTTAGAATTTGATTCCCTTCAAAAATTTTTATTAAGATTGGAGTGAATAAATTATTTTTGCTAGCCAGTCAAATAAATGAGCTTGCTTAGACACTAGCAAGCTTCCATGGGTAAAATTCTCGTGGTCAATTTTGCTTGTGGAGAATTTATACAGCCCCTACACCACTTTCCTAGTCCTTCACGCACGTAATAATTTAATAACAATTTTTGTAATATGTACTTGTGTAAAATAAAAGTTAAAAAAAAAATGATGTAGGTAGCACTATTATGGTAGCAAGCAAAAAAGACGAAAATTAAGTCGAATCGAAAAATAAAATTCAAAAACTAAACTATAAGTTTGGAAAAAAGCACAGAAAAAAAAGCTCTTAATTCATATTCTCCCTCAAGTATATGCCCCCACTGAAAAATTTCTCTAACTACGACCTTGCAATTATATCATTGTCCCATATACGTTCCTATACCACTTCATCCGATTGCGATGAAACTTTGGTGAGTTGTTGTGCGCACGCCACAAAGGTTTCTGAATTAGTACAACTATTTTACAACAGGTAGCGCGTGAATCGTTTCAATAAATGTGTATATTTCATATATTGCGATGAGTTACTGTTAAATGTCAAAAACTTTCTCATTTATTCGTGTACGCACCAGACGGAAAAAGGAAAATATATTTTGTATTAAAACCCAAATATTTTCTTTCTTTATATGTTCTGGCAGCGCATGCTCAAGTACTCGCTAGTACTAATTAACTAGTAGTAGGCAATAGTGATGTCAAGCCATGGAGCAGTTAGTTGACTAATCGACTAAAGTTGTTTTTCAGACAAAATTAGTCGACTAATCAACTAAATTTTTAATCGAATTTATAAATAGGAATTTATAATTGGAATCTATGTAACTATTTCAAAAACAATGTTTTCTTTTAAATTTAATTATTGACTTTTAATATAGTCTTTAAGAAACAGAAATATACCTATAGCATATTACAATCTGTTAATCACATAATACTCCTGTCGCAGCATCCTGCATAACATAGCGAATTTCCGTTTATAAAAATTAGTTTTTCCCGGAAATTAGTTGACATAGAATAATAGTTTAAAGACCTTTCTTATGTAATTTTTTCTCCTCTTTAAAAAAAATGGTGTAAACAAATTTCGCAAAAATTTTTGAAAAAGTGGAAATTTTTGGCAAAAAACTCTTTTTTTTCAAGAACAAAAACAATGTTGCTGGCATCCGACGTGTCTGGCTGACGAACTCATCCAAGGGTTTGGGGCTTCCAATGTTTTCACCAAAATTTCGTAAAAATTGGATATATATATATATATATATATATATATATATATATATATATATATTAGTGAATATTATTTTCGGTTTCTAGGAACCTCACACACCACCACAAATTTCTGCCATAATCCCGGACTCAAGTCGCGTCATGACAGTGGCTGTAGTAGCTGAATTCCATTCTGGAAATTCGCTAAAACTTAAAAGTGAAAATCACACAAGTAGGTAATCTTTTTAGTTTTCATTTTTTTGAAGTCCAATAAATGATACCTACAGAAAAATGAATAGTCATTAGGAGTCATTTAAAAAAAAATTTATCATTTTAAGCCATTTGGTCGAAGGTAAAATAGTTCACTAAAAAATGACTTAATCTAAAGAAAATTAGTCGACTAAACCGACTAATCGATTAACCATCCGACATCACTAGTAGGCAGTAGTGATGTCCGATAATTAATCGATTAGTCGGTTTAGTCGACTAATTTTGTTTACATTTAGTCATATTTTAATCGACTATTTTACCCTCGACTAAATGACTAAAATGATTAATTTTTTTTTTAAAATGACTAATAACGATTAATTTAATTTTTTTCCTCTATTGTTTATATAAAATTCGAAAACTCAAAAACTAAAAAATAACTATTGGTACGATTTTTCATTTTTCATCTTGCTTTTTCTTTAAAAAAGAAAAATACTAATAAAATATTAATAATTAATAATCAAATTCAAAAGAGAACATTTTTTTTTTTTTTTTGAAAGAATTGCATAGGCTACCCCATTCATCAATTCGACTAAAAATTTAGTCGATTAGTCGACTATTACGTGCTCGATATTTTCGACTAAAGACTAATTTTGTTTAAAAAGCGACTTTAGTCGATTAATTGACCAATTTCTCTTCAGCTCGACATCACTAGTAACAAGTAGGAAAATAGTTTGCATACATAATCATGCCAGTGGATAAATAATCGATAACCAGGAAATTACTTCATTTACCACTTTAATCAGTTTGCCTGTTCGTATGGTATATCTCCAATTACATTAACCCAATTACAATCAATACACATTCATGACTATTACACCCAGAAATTAAACGATATTACTTAAATAACACAATATAGGTACTGAAACATCGATACTGACCAGTAGCACCAGGAGGTGGTTGCGCTGCAGCGGCAGCCACGGCTGCCGCAGCCTGATGATGATGTAAACCCGCGGCCTGATGCATGTGCGGCAAGAATGCCGCCGCAACGGCCGCTTGCGCATTAAAGTACGCCATACGTGATGCGGCCATACTGGCCATATGGTGGTGGCTGAATGCGGCCACTGTGTCGGACGATGGTGGTCCAAATGTTGAAGCGGCCGAAACACTTCCACCGTTCGATGTGGGACTATCGGTATTGGCGGAATTGGCGTTGCCACCACTGGCATTGCCACCGGTTGTTGAATTTGAATTGGGGTTTGTCGTGCCTGAAACAAAAGAGAAGATAAAATTAATTTTGGTTCATCAGGACATATAGGAATCTGGAATTAACTTTACATAATATTAAAATTTCATTTTTACGAAAAACTAACTTTGAAAAAGAATTTACTTTTGCCAATGTGTTTTGGTTGGGATCCCTAAACTAGACATTTCATATCAAATATTAAATATAGAGGGCCATACACGGAGAAAAAAATCATGTAATTTTTGTAGATAAAATTTCAGAAAAATTACCATGCTCTCTTATAATGCGTGCGCGATCGACGACCAAAAGAAAAAATATGTGCTAACACAACTTTTATCACACTCTTATGCATATATGTTATAGTTTAATTCTTGTTGTCGTACTCTTTCATTTGCGCATCTGACCCGCAACCTTATGTTGCTTGGGCTGTACCTGTAAAAACTTCGAAGATGCCCGATCTTTTCCGACTTTCGATTCTTTATGATGCATACAAAAATGATTGCCAACAATATATTCTAATACTAAAGATAGTGAAGTAACAAAATGATGAATTAAACGGTGACATCCCCGTCCTCTAAGACAGTGTAATGAATACTGCTTGCTGCTTGTAAGACAGTCTAATGAATCAAAGTGCTTGGTCCGACCCGTCCGACCAAGTTGGTCGTCCACACCTATGGTTGGCTATGTGACTTGCTATGAGTCAGGTACATTTCAACAGCATTCACAACACACACAACCTTCTTTCTCTTTTTTTCTTTCTACTATTAGCAGATAGCATTTCAAATATTATAATACAGCATGGTAACTTTTGTAAGAAAAACCATTAAAAAAATTTTTTTGCCGGTAATGGAACTTTTTACTGTGCTGTTTTACAAATTTTACGGAGCTAATATTACGGAAACAATATTCTATTCTTTAAATTTTCTATGATTAATTATAATTTTTATATTTTTACCGTACAGAATTTAATATGTTCGCCTTTTACACATCGATTGTAGTGCTGAGCACAGTAATTTTTATATGAACTTTCTCTCCGTGTAAGTATCATTTTTGTTGCTTTGGATGCAGTTTGAGGATTCAAGGCTGAAAGCTGAGTATTCTTAAGCAATCAAGTCTGTAAAAATAAACTTGTAGACTGAATATCGGTTAGTTATTTTTTTTAACAAAAAAGAAACGTAAGTTTTGGCCTAATCTTGCAAAAACGGTATTAAAATTGCATTTTTACGAAAAACTAATTTTGAAAAAGAATTTACATTTCCCGATATGTTTTTGTTGAGATCCCTAAACTAGCATTTTCGTATCAAATATCAAATATCTAGCCTTAAGTATATTTTTGTTGCGTTTGATGCAGGATTCAAGGCTCAAAGCTGAGTATTCTTAAGTAATCAAGGCCACAAAAATAAACTTATGGACCGAATATGACTAAGATATTTTTTCAACAAAGAAGAAGCATAACTAATCTTTTTTGGTTTGTTACTTTTTGTAACTATAGTAATCAAAAAACAAATTGAAGTGAAGTGGTGCTACGATTCGGCAGGTATGCGTCTGAAACCGTCTTGTAAAGGAACCATACCAATATTCATCTGGAAATTCAAAGGTAAACTGCAGGAAGAACTTCACATGTATGGTCCACCACAGGGTTAATATCTGTTTTTAAAATTATTTATTTATTTTGAATCTAATCGAAATCATGTTTACTAATTTGCAATATATTTTTCAAATCTCGTACAATTGGATAATTAAAGAAGCTCTGGATTTGTACACTCTAAAAATATTTTCGAGATCATTAATATTTTTTTTTGTTTTAAACACTTTATTTTATGTGACATACTAAATGTCGATAGATTTTAGGTTAATAATTAACCTTTTTCCATCCATACACCTAATCATGCTAAAACTTCAAATAACTACTTATTTTAACATATTTTCTATTTACTATGCAAAATTTTAGATTTCTAACATCAGTTTTCATTGGACTAAAATAAAATAGGTTCAACAATAGGCTTTATAATCAACATAAAACATTAATGAAATTTTTTATTCTAAAATCTGTGCAGTTTTATTGGCCATGAAGTAATTTTCCTAATTTTTTTTCGTATAAACACAGATTCCATAACTGAGTATGATGTATTAATGAGACTCTTATCTCCTATCTCCTAATGAGACCCTACTCCTTCTTGATCGTTTAACTGGTCTTTAGTCAAACCCTAAAGATCCTACTGTGTCACCAGTAGGTATTAGAAATAAAATAAATAAAGAAGTAAATAGAAAACACGTGATTTTCCCTAATAATCCCTAATAATTAGGTTTACAACGGATTCTCTTCACTCATTTTGCCATAAATTACATTAAAATATGTTTCTAATTAAAGTACTATTGCCATATAATAAATAAGACAAAATTTGAACAATGAAGAGCTGAACTTTATGTTTTATTAGTTCTTCATTGTTGTCTAGCGTCGCTAGTTGTACTCTTATACCCATAAAAAGCTAAGAAAAATTCAACAATTTCAGTTTTCTTTAATTTTTTTTTGTAATTTTTTCTTTTGTTATCTATTTAACACAAGATTGAGTTTAAACAGAAATTAGTTTTATCAGAAAAATGTGGTTATATTCACAGTTATTTTATATTAAGACTATAGTTACAGAATATAATCAGATAATATAAAATTATTTAACAGTATTTGAGTTGATTGGAAATTTTAATTCCAAATGTCTTAAAGACTGTTTTGGACGCGACGAAACATGTTATACCTATGTATTATTTACAGGAGATAAAAAATTTACAGGTTGGAAGAAATAAACACAATATTATTACACAAATATATTCCTGGTTAAATTTTAACAAAAATAAATGAGTAATTCGGGTCGAATCCATTCCTTCATATTATTTTCTTACCTAAATCGATTTCTGCATATTTACTTTTAGATAAACAATTGTAATTTCATATATTCCAAAAACTTACAGTGCCAAATAAGAATTTGTTAGGGCTTAGGGGTTGACAAGAATAGAAATTTTTATAGAAAATACGTGTCTTTTACAAGTGCTAAAAAGAAATTAACTGTTCGAATGATTTTATTAACAATATGAGACAAAAAATGACAGCTAGTCCAAACATCGGTGTTTTTAGTTTTAATTAATTCGGTTTAAATTAAACAAAGTAGTGTAAATCCCGTGATAATACAATATTTTGAAATTTTTTGGAGACCAGGAGGAAGCATTTAATGTTTGAATCAAATTTTGATAGTTAATGAATCTGAGTTTCCAGCCCAGCGTTTTAAATTTTTGTTTTTTTGTTTTTAAATAAAATATCCGAATTGTGTGCAACATTTTCGTAAAATAATTTTTATTAGAAATTATATAATTTGTTCCAAACAAATATTTTAAAAGTTACACTACTAGAAGCATTGAGATGATTTACTAAGATTTACAAAAATTTTAAAGTGTGTTAATTAATTGGTTCTTTAATTTAGAAAATCGCCTAAGGCAGAATTGGAAGAAGTCAGAAAATAATATTTACAATATTGCAATATAAGTAATTATGGATTGCCGACGCAAACTCATATACCTATAAGCTTTCCTCAAAAAAATTATAATTTTAAAAAATTCCGCAAACTTACCGCAATTGCCAAGACCACCAGGACCACCCGGTGTCACCGCTGACACCCCCGCCGTGGGACTACGATGCTGAGGTGGCGTTGCGGCGGCGGAACTGTCACCACCCGGTCCAAGTCCCAACAGTTCTTGGATGGCAAACGGTGACCGTTGATGGGTCATATTCGTTGCGGCACGATTATTTAAAAAGTTGTCAATATTATAACTATTTTTCTTCAGACTTGGCGGCGTGAAAATATTCTTATGAAAACTGTTTATATTTTCCGAAATTACACTTTCAATGTTCATTTTGATTGGATTTTCTTTTTGCCTCGGCGTAGATACACAAGAAAAACAATTTGTTAAGGTTTATTCAAGAAGCCATTGTATGGTAAATTGAGGCCACACATTCGGACATGTTTCGATGTTGTCGAGTTTGAGTAGGTATAGACCGTGTTGGAAAATCGTTGTATATTCACTCGGGGGCGAGTCCAGAGTTCACAATTTTTCCCGGCACTAACACAAAAACAAATCAAAAACAAAAACTAAATCACTTGGTGGTGGTTGTTCATTCAAGGAATTGCACACATATTTTCAAAAATGAGGAACTTTTATGTTTCGAGGGTAATCCGATCGTACTCGAAATTTCGAAATGTCAACAAAAACAAATGTTTTTTTTTTTTTGTTTATTTGCCTTTTCGTGTCAGACGAAGCAAATACTTCCATCCGTATTTATGAATTCATATGAAACGACTGAACAAACCCGTCTATCTGAACGTCGTGTTCGGGGGAAACATGTTTCCCGGTCGTGGTTGAACGTGAAACAGACGACGGCATCTCCAGCGTACGTGGTGCATAACCGATGATCCGACTAAAACACCACCAAACAGTTAGACGACATCCAAGCACCAACCCTCCAAGAATATTGGCCATCCCATTCGCAATATGAACATTGGCCGATTGTGATTTTTTCACACCCCATACACGGTACCCCTACTAATAAATTTCGGTGTCCCCACCATCGTGGGGGCGTGGTGTCCGTGGAAATCACGTGTTGGCACGGCGTGTACGGATTGGTTTGTGCCGGTGATGGTTTCTATGACAATTATTGTTTAGGGGTATTTTTGTTTAGTGTTTTGGGGTGGAGTTTTCCGTTGAGTGTATGCATGTTTATACAACAGCCACGCAGATTAACAATATGGGTGCCTTTTTATTATGTAGTTGAAGTACTTGTAAGTACTGTATGTACCAGAGTTGCTGGTTGTGGAACAAAGATGCAGATAGTGTGTGATGTCGTCTATAAGTCTATTAAATAGATATGTATGTATTCCGTATTAATGCTGTTTGTTATCTATCTATCTATTTGACGCCGTTATATAGGTATCGCTGAATTCGATCATTGATACGGAGGTATTCATAATATTACTGTTTAGTTTTAGTTACATTGTCATCCGTTGCTGATTCGTTTAATTGATTGATCTATGTGGACGCTATTAGCTTTTTATAATCCTTATTAACATGTTAATGTTTATCTTAGAATTTGGTTTCAACATTTTTTTCTTCTTGCAGTTATGTCAGGCTTGTTTCTCACTCGTTATCTTTGTCAGTTATTCCGAAATAGTTAGTCTAGACTACGGAAACCGGTGATCCTAGTAGCCCATTTGTAGGGTCTGATGAGAGGATGGGGTAGCCGGGATTGCAGCCCCGGGGCACGTAGTTATCGGTAGAGGACCCGGGAAACTCACCACTTATTTCTTGGGGAGTAAATTTTTAAAAAAATGTGGCTTATTCCCAGGGCCCGCCATTTCTTTTCACGGCCCTGCCTATTTGATAATTTTATATAACCCATTTAAGTTTTCTACATAATATAATCATTTTTTCTTTGAATTTATTTAATCTTTTAATTTTTGTTACCTCCAAGACTTTCGAAAGTAGCGGAAGCAGAGTTATTGTGTAACTGACTCCAAATATCTTCTCGAAATAAAAAACGAAATATCTACTTCGAATGTCAGCATCAAACTGACTTTTATTTTATTATTTTAGTTGCTAGAGAAACCCAAATCAATAAAAATCATTTTTAACTTTTATATTTTACAAGGCAAACTATTTGCCAATTAATTAAAATTTTTACAATTAGAAAATTTACATTTTCACGGCAATCTTGTGCCGGTACAGAGTCATCACTTTTGTTGAAACATGAAAATATAGCTTTCTGTACATAATTTTAGTATTTTTTTTTGTCTGTGTCCCAATGTTCCACCAAGTGGCATAAATTCGAAACTATCCAATTATTTTTGATGAATTTTTTTAGAAATTGTACGACTTGGTACCTAAATGGTTTTCTACGAATTTCATCGCAATCATAAAGTAATAATAGCCATACAATGCTACCATAAAATACTACTTCCTATATTCTTATTTCCTACTAGTATCATTTTGATTAAAATTTTGAGAGTAGGTACCAATTCAGGAGCTATAGGTCATATAGGTATAATTCCCTACGCGGAGAGAAAATTCCTATAAAAATTACTGTGCGCAACACTACAATCGACGTGTAACAGGCGAGCATATTCAATTTTGTACGGAAAAAAATAATTTTTATAATTTTTTCCGTACAAAATTGAATATGTTCGCCTGTTATACGTCGATTGTAGTGTTGAGCACAGTAATTTTTATAGGAATTTTCTCTCCTTGTATAAATTTCAATTCAATCAGAGTGCACAAACGTTAATAACAAGCCACCAAATTTAAGATAATACCTATACAGTTTAAGCACCAAACTATTTTAAAGATTGGACAAAAAATCTGTCAGGAGGACGAGGAAGCCATGTGCCATCCCCCATTGACAGCGTATTTTTTTCCTGTATAAATTTTGTCTATTTATTAACAAATTAAATATATTAATGAATATTTGAAACAATCTGATTTACTTTTGACTTTTTGAAAATTCGGATAAAAAAATAAACTGATCTAAAACGTTTTTGCAATAAACTTAGGTTGATTTCTACTCGCAGCCAAAAAAGTTTGACGAAGCTTGAACTAGTCGCAATTTCGTGTCTCGTTAGACACTGAAACACAAATTATTAAGACTACCTACTTAAGGATAAATACTTAGTAATAACTAGTATTTTTGCTAGTTTGAAATATTTTACCGGAGAAAGTTTTCGAAAAGGTTTATTCAAGTTTTGCCAAAGGTAAAAATTCGTAAATATTGAAATAGAATGTTACTATTGAAATAAAATTTTAAATAGTTTTTATTCAATAGTTACAATCAAAGAAAGAAAATGCAGTAACTTTCTTGATACGTTGAGTTTATTTTATTAAGCACTTTTTATACAGAATTTACGTAGGTACTTATATGAACAAATCTTATATATTACACTGCTTTTATTGATGCTGCGATTTCAATTTCTTTTTCCCTTAAAAAACCTCAAATAAATTTGAGGTAATTTGAGCTATGGTATCTCTCCCGATGCAGTTAATACTTTATACTGTCTATTATAATATTACTCCCATTTTGCAATATATTTTACGAAAAAAAAATGTAAGAAATGTGTTACTTGTGGAATTTCTTTTTTTCTAATTTTTCTCTAAACACACTGTATAATTAATAAAAGTTCTAAAAAATTGTGAACTAATAGGTATTATATATAAATATAGAAAAAAAATTAAAACAATTAGCGTTTGTTAATTAATTCTCTGCGTTTTTTTTTATTTTCTTTGGTACCGTCGCGACATTTTCCTAATTGCAACTACGTCTAATATATATGTGCGATTGCAGAATATGTACTCACTAAACAATAATTAAGAGCTAAAATAAAATATGGTCATTCAAAATTTAATCCGAGGTTAAATAATTTTTTCTTTTGTATTTGCTTATCCACGATAAAAAAGAAATATCCGAAAAAGACACTCTTTAGTAACTGCATTGCTAAAAAAAAATTTTATTTTGCATTTCCCAAAAATTTTTTCACTCAAGGAGAAAATATGAATTTTATTATAATTTTAATTACCAGACATGTAAAACGTAATGAAGATTCGACTAAAAATTAAGAAATTTTTAGTTAAATATTCTTTAAAAAATTTCATCACTCGATATATTACAATGTTCATCTTCATTAAGAACATATTTTTAATTAATAAATTTTTATATTGAAACAATCCAATGGTGAGTCTCAATTACCATAGCATTCTATGCGCCAATTCAAAGGAAAAATGTAAAAAATACAATGATAATGGGGCGTGGCACACAGCTTCCTCGTACTCGTAAAAGACTTTAAAACAGTATTCTACCAAATATATATACCGTGAAATTATATTTTCGCCTTAAAGTTCATCAAAAATTGTTATAACTCAAAATACTTAAAGACTAAATTATAATATAATAGTAAAAATATTTTAAAAACTAATCCCCAAAATACCCAAAAAATTTCAGAAAAATGGGACTAGCAGTAAATAAGATATTGACATTTAATGGAATTTCATGGTAGCGGCGTAGGTACCGTTACTCTGATTTCGATTAAATTCATAGGGGACCATCTAGGAACCAAACTGCATAATTTCTGAAGATTTCATTAATAACAATCGAATAGTTCTGAAGTTATGTCACTTGGTGCAAACTGGCGACACACAGACGGACAGACAGACACCAGACCAAAATTGTTCAGGAAGCTCTAAAATGCAAAATGTGCGTAAATATTTTATTTTGGAGGAAAAAAATTTTTTATTTTTCAAAAGTGATTGCAATGCTTCCGCTACTTTAGTAGTCTTGGAAGCAATAATTATAAACTGTTGTGTTGCATTAAAATAGAATCAAGTATAAAATTCTTCCCAGCATTCCCACCATAGTGTATTGTAGATGACACTTTGTTCTATATTTCATCATTTGAAACCTCGTACATACGTAACAAAGGGAGAGTCTTTCTTACTAGCACTAGCTATCATTTTGCTATATTGAGAAGGCAAGTAAACTCGGTCATATTTCCTGATGGCACATTTTACACCTGCAAAGTTCCGATCACATGCTAAAAAGCTATGACCCCGTACCGGAAAGTACTGATAGATATTGTTAAATTTTTCTGTCACTGCAAATCCCGAAAATAGTCTTGTTAGAGTATGGTTTCGATTTTGTCGCAAAATAATCAAAGTTCGTAATGGCTAAATTCCCATGAAGAAAATTCTCTAAAAAAGGAAAAAAATAGGAAAATTGACTTCATTTTTTACACGGCTAACTCTATTAATCTTTAATGCATGGATTCCTAGAAATAATAACAACGTACTAATTAGATCTGATCGTCCCTAGTTTTATCGTAGCCATAAGAGGCAGAAAATTTATTGTTTTCTAATTATTTTATTTTAGAATTAAGGAGGGAGTTCACACCAGAAACGGCTAATAAACTAATTTTTTTCGAATCTGGTTTTTTGTTTTTATTTTGTTCTATGGTTCCTTACAAACACGGTAATATATAAAATATGGTCAAAAAAATGTTTTTCACGTAGAAAAATATTTATTTGTGAGTTGCTACATAGCCAAGTTGCTGCTCCTTTGCAGACAACGCCCCCCCCCCCTGCCGCGATTTGATCAGTAATATAACTACTTGAAGATGAAGAATCTTCAGGATGAAGAAAAGAACAGGGAACAAGAGGGGACAATGTATGGGGCTGTAGAGTTTTAATAGACAGTAAGTAAACCGCTTCTTTTGCTATTATTTTTGTTTTTTTCCGTTTCTCGAAAGTTGTGTTTTTTCCGACAAGGAAATTCATATCTCAAGTTCTAGAAAAGATAGAGACTTAATTTTTTTATTTTGTTCATAAACATACTGCGCATAAAGTGGAGTATGCTTTTTCCATTTGAAAAAATTGTAACTATTTTTAAAATTGGGTTTTATAATTTTTAGAAATCATTACAATCTTATAGTTAACTTTTAAAATTACCAGAAACCCATACTCGAGCTTTATGGACAGGTCCTTTAGGAATAAAATAATGAAAAAAATATTTAAAAAATATTCATTACTTTTTGAGATATGGCGTTCCTTGTAAACGCTTAAAAACTTGTGAAAAAAGGTCCCCTCCCCCACAGGGAAGAGTAATGAATGTTTCAAAAACAAAACTTTCTATTTGAAACTCTCCCTAATTTGAAAAAATTTCAACAAGTAAAATAATCATAAATAAAAAAGTTGCTTTCTTATTTGAACTCCGTCCTTAAGGTAGTTAAGTTTTCACGAAAAAAGTGATGAAAACCAGTTGAAGCTAACAAAATTAGACAGATTTAAAAAAAAAGTTTCGTTGAAATGTCATCTTAATTACACTTACTTACTTTTATGGAAAAATTTTTGTTATTTTCCAAAAAAAAAAAAAAAAAAAAATGATGCTAAAAACCTAAAATTTTGCACAGTAATCAGATAAATCTATTTAAACCTGTATACCTATAGACCTAAGTTATATCTTGGAGTAAATGAATAACAAAGAACAATACTTTCAAAAAAGTTTTTATACTTTATACTTTGTTTGCAGACTTTAAATAAGTCAAATTATTAAGTGGATTACTGGCTGGGTTAGAAGTCTTTCGTGACCTGATGACTAGTGGGTTTAAACATAATTAATTTTCCTAATTTTTTTCTTCTTCTTGTAATAGAAACATTAAGGAACTGAACCGGGAGTTTTGGAGGATTAATATAGCCATAATTTTATGTTAAAATCTAACTGATTATGTTTATACAATTCATATAAAACAACCGGTATATTTTTATTATTCTTATATACATCAGATCACTGTATATCTATATATAACAACAATAGACAATGAATAAACTTATATATTATTAATATTAAAGGATTTTCATTCTTTATTTTTTAATATCAAAACATTGCACACACATACACAAACTGAATGCTAGAAAAAAAAATGAATAACAACAGAAAACAAAAACCGTACGAAAAAAGGAAACTGGCGGAGGTGAAACGGCGCCGGTTTTGCAAAGAGAAATATTATTATCATTGTTTTATGAGATACATAAGTACATTATATTATTTTATATACATAGCATATATTTATTGCATAGATGCCGCTTGCATATATGCGTTTGTTTGTAAAAAAAAGATCGACTATGAGAAAAGAAAATCGCGCCGGAATTTGAAAAGAATTGTTAGCGTATTACAGGAAAAAATTCACGGGATTCTCTTTAAATAGAATAAAAAAAAATGGCAGTAAATAGATTTTATTTCAGTTATTTAATTTTCGGATCCAGTTGTTTGAAATAAGAAATGTGTTTTTTTTTATTTTGAACTTTTTTTACTATGTTATCACATAGAGCTTGGATACCGGTATTCCGGTACTACCGAAAAACCGGAATACCGGAAATTTTTAAACGTTTTGTAAAACCGGTATTAAAATTTCAAATACCGGTATTTCGGTTTCGGTATTAACAAAATAAATACTTTATATATTACATATTCTGAATATTTTTTACGTTAGATTTACAACATAATAAATTTTATTACAATGTCTTTAGTTTTGCTTAATGTTTTCCATATGTGCAGATGACCAGATATCTTATACTTATTCATATTGTTTCATAATTCTAGAAGATTTAAGTATTTTACAAAATTATGTATTTATATTTTTAAAATCCAAAGATGATGAAGTTTGCTATTATTATTACCGTTAATAATTAATTTTATTAAATGATTTTTAATGTTTTTTTTTCTTTTTTCTATACTATCTTCATTCAATACCGAAAAAACACCGAAATACCGGAATTCCGGTATCTTAAATGCTAATACCGAATAAATACCTGTATTATAAAAAGACACCGGTATTCCAAGCCCTATACTATCACAATATTTGTTTTGCTTTCACATACCTACCTAATAGCTTGGTTAGGTCTTCCACAAACATGTGCACCATTTCATTGCGACTTTAAAAGTAAGCAGCTCTTTAATACAGCTCTTCCGCAAGGTTAAATTTTTGTTTTACTGCTGTTTATAGAATAACTTTATTATTTTAAAAAAAGGTTAAAAGTGATAAAAAATTAGAATATTTAATTTTTTCGGATTTCTTGTAAAATGACTAAAAATTTAGCTAATTTGAATACAGTCGACTCCCGAATATTCGCGGTGGTGGATGGTATGGCCGCCTTCAATAGCTGAAATTCCATGAACGAATAACAATTATTTTTATCATGTCCTCTTGTTACAGGAAAATGAGACAGATATATTATGTCCATGCTTAGAAGGTATTTTGTTCTACACGGAGAGAAAATTCCTATACAAATTACTGTGCTCATACTACAATCGACGTGTAACAGGCGAACATATCCAATTTTTGTACGGTAAAATTGTAAAAATTATAGTTAGGTATATTATTTTAATTTTTATAATTTTACCATACAAAAATTGGATATGTTCGCCTGTTACACGTCGATTGTAGTATGAGCACAGTAATTTTTATAGGAATTTTCTCTCCGTGTAGGCTTCCTAAATTTAAATTTTGAATCAGGGACACTTTGGCAGTCGGATGTGGTATCTATAGATGTTTTATACGTCGAATTTTTTGTCCGAAATTTTGTATGTCACAGATACGGTCCCAGGCTCAGCACACCAGAAAATTATGGTTCCAAAGCATTCGAACATCTTATAATGCCTTAAAAATTTCATATCTCATTTTAAATCCAAAATTCTTCCATTTTATAATATTGAAAAAATAACATATAATCTTATTTTTAAAAACTGAAAATGACTCATTTCAAAAATAAAATTTGGTTACAAGTTATTATAATTTCTACTATCCTGCTTCAATATATTAAAATAGCAGATCTTGTGAGAGGTAGCTATATTATGAGTTTGTCCAAAACATAAATTTATGTGAATGAATCATTTCCAGTTGTCGTTCTTTTCACTATATAACAACGATTTAAAACAAAATTAACAAAAAGCTGATGGTGTGAGCGCAATTCGGGAGGTCCATACTACCAACTTCCCGTTAGATATTTAGTGAATTAGGAATATAGTTATAGAATACGCAGTTAAAATAATGTCAATAAAGCCTACCCGTCAATTTCAAAATTTGGCCAATTAGCATTTCTTTATTTATTTTGTTACAAATAAAAAACTAATCTAATCAGCTACCCATATTCGAATCCCAGCCCATAACTTCAAGTACCAAATCTTAGCACGGCTGAGTCACTTGACTATCTAATTATGGTCAAATACTGTCTATATTTTTATTTTATAAATATATTTCATCAGCACGTGGCGAATTTACCGTAAGTGCCGCTCTAGGCTCAATAAAAAATGCCGCCCCTAAAAAGGTAAAAAAATTTTCCGCCCTTTTTGCGCAAATTTGCCGCCTTTCTCAAAAAACGTAAGTGAGGAGCAAAAAAAAAAAAACTTTAAATTCTACATTTTGCCGCCCCAAAAATCTGCCGTCTTAGGCTCCAGCCTACTCAACCTGCTAGTAAATCCGCCAGTGTATTTCATTTACTTGATTTTTTTCAAAACGTCTTCACAAAATTTTAGATGCTATTGAATCGAACGATCTAAACCTATTAGTTGCTAACTTTTGATTACCTCAACATTATAATTTCGATATCATTTACTCGCCACGATAGTCTATAACTTAGGTACCTACTATTTCATACTAAGCGATAGCAAGCGCTATATTTACTAAACTAATATACCCATTCAAAAATACTGTTTCATGTTTCATATATTTTAATTGCAAACCCACACACAAAATCCAACAACAATTATTTCCATAATTGCTCCCGTAATAATGAATTTCCTTTTTGAAACACATACGTACATATATACATATGCGTCTCCACAGCTATAACACTCTAATTGTTCAAAGCCACTTACTAACACTTTTTGAAATATTTAACAAAGCTACATTTTAATAGACATTACATCTTCTTAACAAAAAAACAATTTTATCGGCCGTAATAAAAATGCCCATGACAGCCTTAGAGGCTTAGACTGTGCTCTTTTTACCGCCGTCATAATTAAAATTAGTTTAATAATTAAATTTTCAGCCGAAAAATAAATAAAAAAAGCATGAAAGTTTTTTTTTTTTCTTTTAAAAAAAAGTGTGTTTAGTATTTTCATCATTTTTTTTCATCTGTAAACTCCATTCGGTTGTCCTTTTTTTCATTTTAATAAAAATATCTTTTTTGTACCTATGTATGGACTCAGCGCCTAATTGTTTTCCTACAATCTTTTCAGTGAAGGTGCGCAAAAAGGTGATTTATAATAGAGTGGTCTCCGAAATACTGTCGGACGCAAGTGAATTCGGACAGCTAGAGGGCCGTCTTACATCATATAAGCTGTCTTATCTAGTATAGGCACTGTGCTTAGCAGTGGCGGAGCGAGGGTGGTGCAAGGGGTACTATCATGACCCGGGCGCCCCTTTGAGAGGGGCGCCAAAAGCTAATAGGAGGAACGTCAAAAGCTAATAGGAAGGACGCTGTTACTTAAAAAAATTTTGTTATGTTGTCATTAGAATTTTACTACGTGAAAGTGTATAGGAAAATTACGAAATTACTTCCAGGTTATGACTTCAAATATATACACAGAGAAAAAATTCCAGTAAAAATTACTGAGCTGCCTCCGGTAAACGAGTCTTAAGTGACCAGTCCGTAGGAAATTATTAAGCAAAAATATAAAAAATGCGTTTCAAACATTATTTTTTAAGATTCATTTGAAAATTTTTCCTGTACACCTTAAGAATTTTTCCTATACAGCTGCGTAAAATTCGATGGGCTAGTAAAATTTCATGTGGAAACCGGGAAAATTTACTTAATTTTTTGTAAAATTATACTAGACATTGAATAATTTTTACTGAGTCGCTGTGAATTTCATCCTTCTCACATATCATTGCAACTAAGCATCACACAGACATGAGAATAAATAAAACAAGCACGCAAGCGCACCGAGCATTGTCTAACACGACCAATACGAGTTACAGGCCTAGCAACTAAGCAGGTTTCGTTCAGTTGTGCAATAACAACCATCATGACTGGATGTTTATGAAGTGTTTGTTTGTTGTGTTTCATGAATTTTTGTTTAGTTTTTATTTTAATTCTTGTATGTTTTTTTATATGTATTGATATGTTAATTGAAATATGTTTTTATACAAATTATTGTAATGTGCCTATTGTTTTATCATGTAATATGTCAAATAAAGAATTTATATATTTTTTTCCACAAATAATAAAAAACCACAAAAAATTTTTTCTATATTAATAATTTGATTTTAATGCTTACCCTTCTATCAATATCCTATTAAACTATTTTAATTCAATTATTTATTAATAAATAAAAAAAAAACCTTATTTATAAATAATACGGTAATTTTTACTGAGCTATAGGGTAATTTACAATTTTTACTATAAATTATCGCACTTTTTGCTTAGCTTGTCACTTATGTCCGCATTACCAGAGAGCTCAGTAATTTTTTACCAGAAATTTCAGTAAAAATTACTGTATTTTTTTCTCAGTGTAGACACACAAACAGATCACTGACAAAATAGGTCGTTAAGGCAACTTTTAAGGAAATATTTAAAATACTTCAAGAAAGGACGATTTCCGAAATTTTAAATACACCGTTTCTCTACCTAAAATTCTTAAAATTTTAGAAGTTAAGTGGGGCGCAAATAAAGTTTCATGCACCGGGCGCCAGTTATGTTCGCTACGCCTCTGGTGCTTAGAGCCTACAAAAACTTCGAACTGAAAATTTAAACAGGAATACATTCGAATACTCGTATAACAAATATAAAATCGAAAATTTAATATTTTTCTCAATTCGTTTATTTTTATTTTAATCATGTTCTTCAATAATGCCTAGGACTTACGACGATCTTATAAGACGACTCTGACCACCAATGTGATATAAGTTTGATAAAATCCAATCGTAAATAATAAGCAGTACTTATCTGGCAGTACTTTTAAAGTTGCCTTTTGGATCCTTGTTGTTACAATATTGGTTTCCAAAAACTTTGATTCCAGCATAATTTTTAAAATCGTTTTCATATTCTAGCGGACATTTTCAAGTCGGTGCTTACTTTACAAGATGGTTTGTAGGTGGCACTACTGGTGTTTCTAGCTGACATTTTCAAGTCGGTATTTTTTAAGAATTTTGTTATGTCTTCAATAAAAACGAAAGGGTTTTTAGTTGATATTTTCCCATCAGAAGCTTGGATCATGGTATGCGTAGCAAGGAAACTGTAAAATTTATTTATATTTTCCGATTTCTTAGCCAGATATACACAAACGGTTTACGTACAGTTGGAACTGAATTTCCAAACCACTCAGTTCGTTTCCCTTTGTACTTCTGATCTGAGATTGTTGATACTGATGGTTTTTATCATCCAAATTAATCACTTCTTTCTTGTTCAGAATCTCTTGTCTACTTCGAAATTTCTTATTCAAATAATTTTTATTACATATTTATCTTGAAATTTTATTTATAAAAATTGCAAAATTCAGAGGCTCTTCAACGATTCAATTAAAATCAATAGGAACCAAAAAAAAGTATTTCGTAACCTGATAATTTAGGTACATTTAAAAAGTTTACCAACTTTCCCAGGGGTTTTACTGTACTTAATTATACTACACGTACAAATTATAACATGGTGGATTTAATCCCCGGCGCTTCCACTAATTATTTACATTATTATAAAATAACAAAAACATCAAATTACTTGCAATTTAAAATTTACAAACAGGTCAATTTCAAACTCCTAGCTCCTTTAGAGTAGCTAAATTCCCGACCATGCTAATAGCACATTAACACTGAAGTGATAAGAAGGTAATATAAAGCTTTGATTTTTTTTTTTTTTTTTGAATCAAAAAAAAAAAATAAAAATATTTTTTATTACTCATGCGGGAGAAGTACTAACTTGGCGCGCACATTTATGTACGCAAAATAGCTGTTTGCCCACTGTACTCTTCCCGCATACTCTTTTGCGTGTGGAAAGTAACTTTCCACACGCATATTGACAATAAAACATGCAAAATTTAATCAAAACACGCAAAGCCGCCTCTTAATTTTTCATTTAATAAATATTTCATAATTATTTCTATAGAAGCCACCAACAAAGTAAATTAAACGATAATTAATTCAGAAAAAAAAGACGAACACTTAAAAATATTATTTTAAAAAGTAATAAAAATGTCAAAAATAGTGATAATTATAGAAAAAAGTATGTGAAATTCGTAATAAAAAATAGTATGTACAACTCGTGCGGGATTGTCGATTGCCCCACTCAAGCGAATGAGGGCACGAACGTAGTGAGTGCGCTCAACTTCACTTCGTGGGCAATCGACAATTTTCCGCAATTATTGCACAATATACTATTATTATTTTAGAAAGAAAATTTTTTTGGTTTAAAGAAATATTCCTTTATTTCAAATAAAATTTCGACGTGGACATGGTACAAGGATTGGCTGGTGGAAGCGCAACTTATGCTCGTAAAGGTTTTCTGTACTTTTCTTTCAAAATTCGAATAAATATTGGCATAATTTCTCCTAAAATAATGTTTTAGAAAGAAAGAAAGTAAGAAAACCACACTAATTAATCATTCTAAAAAATCAGCGTATCAGGATCACTTTTTAAGTTCCTGTGTGTACTTATACACCATGTACACAAACTAAAAATAACCGGGAAAGGTCGAGTAAAATTCCACCTCAACCTGCCCTAGTCTACGCACTCATATAGTCCAGAAACAAAAAAAAAATGAAGGTAGGCACATAGACCTACACCAAACACCTATACCTACAAGGTATGTACAATATATCCGGAACGATAATTGCATATTGTACATAGCCAGAACCCATAGTGCCACCTACAAACCATCTTGTAAACTAAGCATCCCAAGCATCTACCTGTACTATGTGTTAACTATGTATACATTAAAAAAAAAACCAACATATAATTTGCATAAAATGCGCTGATGCAGAATTGTATTATACAACTACTTATAATTTTGAAATAATATGTTTTTTATATTTACACCAAAACGTATACACTGATATATAACACCTAAAGAGATATACATTGGCATGAATATCATTATCTATGAAAGGAACATGCGCAGTGACCATCCACCGAAACATTCGGGGGTTTAACTTATCATCACTTTCAAGATTTTACAATTAAAAACGTTTTTGGTAAAACTTCTTTCCGTCATACTGAATTTTTTCTGTATAAACTATCATTCTTTCTCTTTCATCTGCACCAGTCTAGAGGCAACATTATTTCTGTCATCTTTACTTTCTCATTTACCTTCTGTATAACTACATTATGTATAATATACTATATCAATATAAAAAAAAATCAGTTGTTTGCGCTGGCATTTGCACTTTCACCTCTTTTTCTTCTCTACTCTATGTTTGCTTGCTATTCAACATTTCATAATAATATAATTATGAATTTTGTAATGGGAGATGAAAGATGAATATATAATTTTTTTTTCAACAAACAAACAAAAAATCAATATTTAAATATTATGTGTTGAAATTGAGATTTGAGAATAAACTGATTTTGACATTCAGTGTTATTAAATCAATATGGAATTACCGAAATTTTTGGGTATGTTTTTAAAAGAAAAATTGATAATTGATCGACAAAAAGCACATAGTGATTTGTTTTTTACGGAATTTATCTCTTGAAGTTCTATGTTTATTTAGTACGAAACTTCTGAGTTCTGAATATCTGATCTTAATTAAAAGTATAAGTTTTATAGGACTTCTACCTTTTTGTGATACAACCTCTGCTTCTACTCAGTGCTCAGTATTCTAATGGAGGTAAAAACGTTAATAAATTGTTCAAGAACAAATTTTATTTCAAGTCTGAATCTGTTACAAAACAAATTAACTGAAACACATTCGGATTTCGGGTAGCAAATTACTTGTTTTGAAATAAATTATAATGAGTATTTACTCATAATAAATTTACTTGAATCAAGGCATATTTTAATTTAGGAGCCTTTTAATTTTGCTAAAATTAGTTTAGACTTTCTGTTACTAAAAAAGAACTAGGTACCTACAGCTTCTTAAATTACAAATATAAACGTAATGTTTTTGGAAACAAGCTATAATAGCAAGAGTATTGGAATTAAGTGTTCTTAAGACTCCACCCACATCATTATTTCTCATACTATGTTGTTATAATTTTCGGTAATTTATACATACTTATGATGTGAGTGGAGGAGACGAAAAGTTGCACGAGACTCAGAGTTGGAAGATTGTTTTAACAGAACTGTGCTGATATTCATCTAAAATTGAGAAGGTAAACTACAGAACATCTGCAAAAATTCGTCGACAAGATCCGGTGACCTACCAGTTCTCAAATATTTACTGGTCCTTTGATCGATAGGTAATCCTTCGTCATTATTTTGAAAAAATTCAAACTCTGCATTAATTGAAAGCGATCGATGATATTTTTTTTTTTTTAATTATAATTTTATTCAAATTAGGGTGAATGCGGGAGAGATGCCGCTCATTTTGACAACACTTGATTATTCTTAAAGTATGCATTTAATTGATTTGGTCATAAAGGATTCATAATTAACATTTTTGTAGAGCCTGCAAAGCGGCGTCTCTCCCACAGCTATGGGAGAGATGCCGCATCAAAGAAAGTGAGACGCCGCATGGCCTATATTAAAAATTTTGCATTTTACACACATCTCCATATATGATGCATGCCATATGTAACCATTTTTGACACTTTATACATCTTAACCAGTCAATTTTTTTTTTTTTTTTTTGTTTCTGAGTACCTTTCAAAACATTCAATACACAGGCAATCATCATTATTTTCGTTATCTTCACTAATATGAGGGCTCTTCCTGATCCATTAATGGATCTTTTATATTTACGTGGCATAATTTACAGTCTAAAAAGAAAATTGCGTATAATTAAGGTATATAAGTCCATGTTTTTAACATGTAATATGATGCGCCATCTATACCAACTTTAAATGAGGCATCTCTCCTTTTTGTTGGGATAGATGCCACATGTAGCTATAGCAAGCATAGTGCGGAATTTCAACCTAAAATTTTATACAGTACTTTTAAAATACTTCCTAAATTAATAACAAAACTCATTTTCATTAAAACAATGAAATATACATTCTTAAAATCTAATATGAATTAAATGCTTGAAAAAATATTATGTTGAAAAACTTACTTTTCAATAATAAAAAGTTGGATAATTACTAAACTGATGGACTAATCATAAATGTTACCGTAAATACAGCTTAA
Source organism: Brachynemurus nebulosus (assembly GCA_035578155.1). Lineage (NCBI taxonomy): Eukaryota > Metazoa > Arthropoda > Insecta > Neuroptera > Myrmeleontidae > Brachynemurus > Brachynemurus nebulosus. The sequence goes on from JAPWDM010000002.1 coordinate 65,034,065, forward strand.
ATAAGTAACTTATTTTAAACATATAATCCACTATTAGCACTATCTATCAATCAACGGACGAAATATGGCTACTACGGCATCTCTCCCGCATTTACTCTAATATGTGCACGCTGAATAATGAAGTCGGTACCACTTATTCATGATTTTAAGAAATATCATTTTGGAAAAGTGAACAATCGGACCCTGAACAATTTCCTTTTACTAGCTGAGTCCAAGCTTGACAACTTTTCAATTATTTTCCTTCTGAATTCCATTGACGAGCAAAAATAAAAACATACTACTTGTCACCTCGTAACCTGAACGTAGAGATCCTCTAATAATTGACGAGCAAAACCAACTCTCGGGGTCCTAGACATTTGTCTCATTTAGCTATGCCACAATCCTATCCTAGCCATTTCTTTTAGTTATCAAATAGATCGATATTTACTTATATGTACCTAATATCTGCAAAAAACATTTTAACAACCACTGATTTTTCTCGAGGTATTATAAATTCATTATACATAAATACATAATTTTGTATGTACATATTATACCTATGCATATAAACAACCACATATAAAATTCTTACAGAATTAATTATGTACTTAAAACAGAGAGAATTGAATTCACATGATTAAAATTTGTAATGCATTTATACTATTCCTCATTCCTCAATGCACCAACACCCACCTCCCGTCTCCAACACCCATCTCCCCGCAACCAGACGCTCGCCCAACTGCATACAGTGTGCCATTATACTGTAGTTATCACCATTTTCTCTTAGTGTTAGTCGCATGCATATGACTTAATCATTTCCTTTTTTTCCATTCATTTCACATTACTAATAGTTTCTCTATCATTACCCCCCCCCTCATCATACCTTCCCACCCCTCCTTGTCCCTCACTTGCCAGCCACTTGTATGTTGACGAACAATTATTAATTGCGACAGAGTATATATAATTATATTGCACCGTATATATTGACTTGATGCGCGAATATGTGTTGTAAGTACAATATATGAAAATAGTAATACATACCTATAAATAAATTTTATTATGACGTGTACAGAGTTGGGCGATGAAACCATGGTTGACAGTGATGGTGTGGTTTTATGGACGCAGTCTTTTGTGTATGTAAAATAATTTAATACATTGAAAATCACAGACTATAATAACGAAACGAGCTATTCGTACAGTATTTTGGCAACTAATACATTTTATATAGAAATGTTGACGCGATACGGCGTTGTGTTACAGTTAGTCAAGGTCCTTCATTCTGTACAGCGCCCACGACCGTACATACCCAATCTTTATTTATCATTTTTACGATATAAAACATGACATTTTAAACTCAAGTTACATTAACTGCGTAAGTGTTCTTGTGAAAGCCTTTTTTGTTAAGCGCTCCCACCAAAATTACCTGATTATTGTTAATAGAGAAGATTTCGGCTTGGCTCACATACTCAATTGAATTGTCGCTCTTGAACCATTACAGTTGCACTTTAGTTCCTTGGTGCATAATATACTATTATTAAATAAATCGTCAGGTATAAGTTGTTCAGGTTTTATCATAGATTTGATGTGTCCCTGGTTGTGTATAGGTTGTTGTAGTTCCTTTTTTAATATTTAAAAATAAAACACAAAGGCAATTGGCGGATAAGCATGGGTAGGAATGTCCTCGTACGAATTGTGTTGGCTTTTTTCCTGCTAACTGCTATCGGCACAAAATTGAAATTTACTGAGATTCAGCCCTTAAAACTTAAAACCTTTTTTTAAAGCCCCAATCAGCCTGACACTCATCATCAGTTTTGAAATCACCAAAATGACAAATCGCTTGTAGACTTTCAATCACATTTCGCTTGTAGACATTAAGTACCGAAGATGAAGGAAAAATTCGACTACCGTGATGGGGCCCCGGTGCTCACGGCGTTTTTTGTTTTGTTTTAAAACTTCATTTGAATATTAAGGAATATATTTCTAATGTTTTAATCCCAACAGAAAGATTATCTTAGATAACGATAAACTGCTTTTAACTTTACTTTTCAAGAAAGAAAACTTTTTAATAGCGTTTTTCTCGAAACAGATTTTTTTCTGCGCCGTGGAACGTAACTTAAAAAAGTTATTAAGGTATTAACTTGAAATTTTGTACAGATATTCTTTAAGATATTTGCCTTTGCATATACCTAAAATTTTACATAAATTATTAGGTACTATAAATATTGTTTATAACAATTTTTATAAAAAAAAAGTGAATTTTTTTCTTTTTGGTTTTAAATTGTGAAAAAATGAATTTTCCTCATCAGAAATAGGTATATGCAAAGCGTAATGACTTATTTCAATAAAATTTTTTTGTCCGATCAAATTCAGTTGATTATAAGAGGCTGGGCATTCCACGACTCAAATTAAAAGAGTCAACTTGGAACAGCTGTAGCGCCGCCATTTTTTCTTTTTTTCTGCATAAAAATTTATGAGTGGGTACATCATAACATGTACTCTACTTTGTAACTTCATTTGATACAATAAATGTATCCAGTTTCTTTAAAAAAATTATTATAAAGAGGACCATCCCCCCTTAATATAACATTTACTTAATTATTGACAACTACTCCTGATCAAAGTGAAATATATCGAGCCATTTCCGCCATTTTAGCGTAACCGACAAATATCAAATTTTACAGGAGAAGGATTTTTTAAATATTTGTATGGCGCTTGCGATATTTCTGCTATCTTAATTTTATTACGCCTGAGCGTATTATTCCTATTATTTTATGAACCTTACGATAAAGTTGGTAATTGTCGGTTACGATAAAATGTGAAAATGTATTGTATTCACGATAAACTAAACAGTTGCTATAACACGTTAATTAACGAATTTTAGAGAAAATCGTTAACACTGCTTGGTCCGTTACGGTTTAAAATGTTGCTTGCAATAAAAATCTCAATTTCGATAAAAGTGTCGCTTACGATAAGTTGGCGGTAATGGCTCGATATTATCACACCGAAGCGTTCCCATAAATGTTCCATTTTACCAATTTTGATACGGAACACCAAAAATAAAACTTTACTTTTTTAATTTATTTATTTTCCGCTTGACTAATGCACATTTTGCGTTTTCTTCAACCACATAAGTAATTATACATATTATCAAATTTCTACCAACGGCAACGTCTTACTATACAAAAATTTCCAAATATTTGAACTTATTATTTATTAATTAATTTTCTACGATAATACATACACTAGTATATATATTTCATACTAATTAATCACCATGATAATAATTAATAATAAACCAATCATCATTCTCTATGCATCTAATTACATTCGAAAATATAATTATCGTACCCATATGTAGGTATGTGTTAGATAATTAATTACCACCACCTTTGTTGTCATAATTAATTGAGGTTAATTTACCTGTCTGGGTGAGTCTGTAATATGTAATTATCTCATCTATTCTCTATACCGTTAAATAATAATTAATCGTTAATTAAAGTGTTAATATTGCTAGATAAATATTTAATGTTATCTTGTAGGCATGATTTACTTTCAGTTAGGCCCATTTCACACCAAGTCAGTCGCGTCCAGTCAAGTCATGTCAAGTCTGACGCATCTTGATTCAACATACACCGATTCAATGCAATTACAACATAAATTGTATTTTTTCTTTCAAATATAATCAGTCGCGTCCAGTCAAGTCAAGTCAAGTCACCGTCAGTCCAGTCAACGTAAGTCATCTGTCCATTGTACATGCGTATTAAGAGATACATACATATTATATGTGTGCTGTGGTATGTGTTGTGTATACCTAAATCAAATCATAGAGCATATTTCTTATGTCATTTCTGGTATAATATATTATGTATGCATATTATGTAGTACATATTATTCTTTCAAATAATACATTATTCAAACATTAAATCCTTAAATCATTGTCAAACATGGACTTCGAACAATTAATATTACTTATTAGAAATTATCCAAAAATTTATGATCTTAACTTCCGCATTATTATTATTGTATTAAATAACAATATCCGCATTTTCAAACATCAAGTAAGTAATAACTAATTTAAACTGACTGATTTGACTTGACTTGGTCTATCTGAAAGCACCTGACTGGCTTGACTTGACGCATCTGGACTTGACGTGACTTGATTGGACCTGAGAAGACTTGACTGGTTTGGTCTGAAATGAGCCTAAGAGTTCTTAAAATAGAGATCTTTGAAAGCATCTATATCTTTTCCGATTCCGATCTCCAAAAATCGATGCAGGAGAAAATCGGCTTACAAAAGATCGATCCGACGAAAATCGATTTAATTTTTGATTTTACACAAAATAATATATAAAAGTTTTAATGAAGTTTCTTATTAGGTCATTACAAATCAGTTTTAAAAAAAATTTTCAGTTTCTTTTGAAGATGAACTGCTAAATTTAATATGAATAAAATGGTTTCCAGTTTGCGCTAAAAGTGTCACATGAATCCAAAATTTGATTCAATTTTATATAGATGAATCATAAAAGTGGTAAAATTATTTGACAACATAAATAGTTTAAATATATTCTACACTAATTTTGAAAAAAGACCATATTTTTACTAAAAATATTCAAATTTAAATTCGAAATGATCGATCTCCGATCCCGTAAATTTTTCACGATCTCTATATCGATTTGGTCTCCAAAGAATCGGTTCGAAAAATCGAAGATTGGCTCTCTAAAAATCGATTTTCCATAAAATCGAATCGAGATTGGAAATCCTATTTTACAATAATTAATACGATGACGGTCATGAAAAATTATAACGAAATGATCAACTGATGCACTCTCTTGGCAACAAATACAATTTATATGGAATTGCTGACGTAGTAGAACGTAGCTAATCGGGTTTTATTTGACCACTTACAGTGTCAACTAATTATCCAATATAAAATTTTTGTTAACGTATATTTTTAAATCAATATATTTTATTTCTACCCGAAAAATGTATTTGAAACTTGACACTTTATTTGGACGTAATTTTTTTTTCTGATGTGATAAGTGGCCATTTTTCATAAATATATTTCTGGTGGGATTTTAATATTAACGAAGCTGTGACAGAAATTTGTTTAGGCTGCCTATAACCAGGAAATGATTCGGGAATAACTCTGAAAGCCCTAAGCCGTTGGGTAAGTTCTTCAGCCAGAATCGTCCGATGGCCAGAATATGATTTTTGAGCACCTCATATAAAAAAAAACAAGTTTTTCGCCAAAATTTGCTGCAGTTTAAAAGTTTCCCTAATTTTGAACTACTTATTATTTTCTATAGTTTTCCAGGAGAATTTAAAAAAAAGAACCGATTTTAGTTTGTCCACATGTCTACATTTTGCCTATATCTACAAGTTTATACATTTTACTTCAAAGATTTTTGGCTGCCAATAAGAAAATTCCCTATTTTACGCAGGCTGTACCTACTAAAAATTTGAACAGGAATTGAAGTTATAAAAATTCTTTGAACATTTGATAATAATTTTATTCATAATTCAAACAAAAATATAATTAAATAAAAAAATATCAAATAAAATTTATAATTTTGTCAATATTAAAGATAATATATTCCTATCATCCAACAGATCTGATGATTTAATATATTTTATTCAAATTGTTCAAGTAAAAAAAAAAAAAAAAAAATGATTACTTTATTATTGCGGGAATTTCATATCCACAGTTTAATCTTTTAATCACTCAAATTTGAATACAAAAAAGAAATTTGAATATTAAAATCTGAATAATTTTCTGCCGATAATTGGAAAAAGGAATTGAGATTAAGCGTGTTTTTTATTTATTTATTTATTTATTTATTTTTTTTTTTTTTTGCATAAATATTCTACATAGGAATTTGGCAATCAGCTTTCAAAAGAAAATTTTAATAGAATAGGTAACTGTATATAAATTTTCATTTTGAATATTTATTTTATTTATGATTATTTGATTGTGTGATTATAAGGGATGTACAAAACTCAAAAGTTATTCTTTATTTTATTTCTACCAAGTTGAAACAGTTCCTAAATTAATTAATACCGTAAAATGGAACTAACCATAGATAAAAAACGATTCAACACGCTCCTGAGAGTTCAAATATTTTATTAGCTTCTTTTTTTTCTACAACTCCTCCAATTTCTGTGGGTTTCCAATATAGGTACTTGAAATAAAAAATAAACTTTATTGATACACTGTCTAAAATAATTCAATTTTTTTATATACTTTGGATAACCATTAAAAAGTGATATTGAAAATATTAATAGAAGATTATTTAAATTTAATTCATATTTAATATTATCTATCTCTCAAATTATTATTATTATTTTGAGTACACAGACTCGAATTTATTATTGAAATATATGAAAATCTTTAAGATGTAATTACATAAAATAGAATTTACACACAGGACCGGTTTCCAGTAAATTTTATCTACAAGAATGTGTAACGTAGGTTTTTACTACAATTCTACGCCTACTTTACAACTTCTGTAGAAAAATCTCAAATAAAAAGAAGGAACTTAGAAATAAACATTAATGTATCAGATTTCAGTTCTATTGTTCATATTTTTACAATCAAAACTCCAGTTTTTATGCGTTTGATAACAGTTCAAGTTATTTGAGAACCTCTTCAACTGAAAATTGTTAAAATTGCTGAAAATAACTCTAACAGAAAGTAGTTATATTAAAGTTTATTAATAACTAGCATTTTAATCCTCGGCTTCGTCCGCGTGGTATTTGAAATTATGAAATCAATTATCTAATGTATCTAATTAGAGTACATTTGTATCATGTCAATATTTTCTTGAGAGAGGGATGAGTGGTAACTTTCCAACTGAAATAGACTGTTACCCCAAATGAAAAGTAGCCTATAACCGTCTTCGTTTCCCAAACTGTCTCTGTGCAAAATTTTGAGTCGATTAGTTGAGATGTTGAAGCGAGAAAGCAAGACAAACTATTGTCTTGAAAATTACTGACAAAGCTAGTTAGTAAGGTACCTACAAGTAGCAAGTAACCTATAACCATCTCTGTTCTCTGTGCAAAATTTTGAGTCGATTGGTTAAAATGTTGAAGCAGGAAAGTAAGACAAACTATTGACTTGCAAATTACTGACAAAGCTAGTTAACAAGGTACCTACTTTTGGCAGAATGGTAGCAACTTTTTTACAAGGTATTAGATCCAATCTGTATATTCAAATTTAGCTAATTTTGCTTAAGAATGAAATTAAAGAATGTCTTTGACAAGTCAAAAGTACTACTTCCTTGTTTTTAAGCAATAACAGTCGATTGTGACTAAAATCCTCGCAATAAATTTTAATCCAGACCTGGAAAATTCTTGAAAAGTACCCCCGGAATTATCGTTGAATATTATTTTTGAAGAAAATGATGATTAAAATCGGATAATAATAATAATAATATGATGAAGAATATTATAAATGAAAATCGTGTCTTCGAATAAGAAAATTACGAATAATCCGCTCTTTGGATGGTGTATAGGTTTAGGTAATACAAAACACCAGTGAGGCAGTGGAATGGGTACCAAAATGCTTTCCGTAAAATGTAAATTTGATTTACAACGAAATGAATATCTTTTAATTTTATATATTTTATTATTTTATATTTCAATCAGTCTGTGTGTCTGTCAGTTCGACCATGTCTTCTATTTACAAATGGCAAAAGGATTGACGTAAAGGATGGATGGATGCGGTGACAGCGGGTACAAGGGACGTGAGGTGGTGCGGTGTGGCGATGTTGTCTTGAAGATGTTGTGATTAGTGGTAAATATCCCGTGAGTAATACACAAAAGCAATGTTTATTTTAATGCTGTATCGCCAAACATAAATAGTACATTTGATATATATATAAATAGAAAGCTATGTTAAGACGAGCAAAATTCAATTTTTTTTGGTAATTCACTAAAATTACACATTGAATTCAAAGGATGATATTATTTCTATTTTTTTAGCATCCTTATTTATCTATTACACAGGTTTACAATGGTTTTCCCCGTTGAGATATGACAAATGATTTTGATAGATTTTAGGGCGCTGATTACGAAAAAAATATTAAAAAAATTCCAACACGTCAGATTTTTTAGATATTAGGTATTAAAATTTTTGATTAAAAATACCTAGGTCGACCAAGTCAAGAATAGATTATGTATTTTTATTTATTTTCTATCTAATAAAAAGTCATTGTATAGTTTCAATTGGCTTCTAGGAGCACATTCTCATCAATAGTATGTTAAATATAACCTATAATTAACAACGTCACATATCTTTATATTGCGATAAAAGGTGAATTTTAAGGTTATCCGCTAATGAACTCATTATTGAGGGTACCTAATTTATTTTTTTCTAATCAACACTTTTAATTTATAACTAAACCTCACAAGTTTACGGTGCTAAAAGGACCTTACCACCCCCGTACTTATATTTTAAAAATTCAAAAGATAATAAATAGGTGTAAATACTATTTAAAAAAAAATTATATGGATATATTTTCTATTAAGCGATTAATAAAAATTAGTTTATAGCAACTAAAAAGCACAAGAATTTTAACTTTTTTTAATTAAAATTGTTGAAAATTTAACTGGCTGACTGTACTTTAAATGTTGTTAATAAAAAAAAATTTTTTAAAAGTAATTTAAAAAAATAAGACGTCACAAAATTTGATGAAAAATTAAGTGACGATGAATTGGATGCTTGAAAATCTTTTAAGGAAGTAGTGAGGAATTTCCTAGGAAACTACAAAAGTGCTAACTATGAAGATATTGTGAAGAAGATAATAAGAAATTTTGGAAAAATGGGATGTTCGATGAGCATTAAGCTCCACTTCCTAGATTCTCACTTAGACTACTTTCCCGATAACATGGAAGCTGTTAGTGAACAGCAAGGAGAAAGATTTCACCAGGACTTGATAGAAATGGAACGTATAGGTATAAAGCAAAGTGGAATACCCGAATGATGACAGACTATTGTTGGTTGCTAAAGCGAGATGATCCAAAGAGGAATTTTAAGAGGAAATCTCACAGTCAAAGCTTCAGCGAAAAAAAAACTCGATACCACAAAAATGTTTGATTATTGTCATTTATGTATTTAGGTCATATAAATACATTTATGAGGTTTCTATGTAATTTAATACATTCTTGTTTCTAATATAATTTTATTTTCCTGAAATGGTGTCTATTCTTGTGATTTCTCTCATAGGGCTTTTCCACAAAAACTGAGGGTGATAGTGAAAAGTTAAGTATATATTCGTAATCAGCGCACCAACATACCTTAAGATCAGTCATCAAATCCAAAAAGGGAGACATGACTTAAAATTTGCAGGCCTGTGTTATCAGTTCTAAATAGAACTATAAATTAAGCGATGATAGAACATAACAGGACTGGTGATTACCCACTTTGGTAATCACTCAAAATAAATTATATGCTAAATATAATATACCTACTATTCATTAAAAGCTAAATAAATCTATATCTTAATTCTAAAATATTCTGTCTATTGAGTCTATACAAAGAGTCACTATTGTCAAGTAGGTTAAGGGCACACACATTAGGGTGATTTTCTTGGCGATGAATGTATTTATCACTGTATCGTACTATTTCCTCACGCACTGTGGGCACTTGAAGACTGCGATGTATGTCATCGTTACGCACGTTCCACGGGGAAGCACTAATACCTCGTAATACTTTGGATTGAAAACGTTGCAATATTTCAATATTACTAACACTAGCAGTACCCCGAAGTGCATACTGATTTGATAACACTTTTATGAACTAGCACTTTGTTTCTTAAAGACAACTTTGATTTACGACCTAGAAGCCAATAGTACTTAGAAAACTTAACATTTAGTTGCTTGCGTTTAGTTGCTATTGTTTAACTTTGACTAAATCAGTCGTAAAAACTGTGTATTGGTCTTTTCCCAAAAATATCCAAATAATACCTAAGACAAAGCACTGAGCAATGTATCGCTAAATGAAAGCAATAATGAGCCGTCGTAAAATATTACGTTCGAGATAAAAATGAAGTTAAAAATGTATGTAAATGTAATTTTTTAAAAGGAGCGTTTTGAAAAGCTATTAACTTTGAAGTTATTTTTAGTATATAAATCGGTTCGTACTAAACCATATTTGTCATCCATCTAAGGAAAGAAAAGCTTTTAAAAACTTAAGAGTTTTTTATGGTTTTTGCTAAGATGTATCCCCATTGTTGCATAGTATATGTACAAAAATAAAAAGTTATAAGTATTTTCGGGTATTGATGTTTCAAGTCACGGAAAATTTTACTAGTAATATAATATGGTTTAACGTCTTTTTTAAGACTTTTTCGCCTATAACGGACGCCACCCACATCATCTTTATGAATATATCAATTTTTTTACGTTATACATTTATGATGCAAGTGGAGTAGGTACAAGTAAAGTGGTGGGGGCTACGTTTTGGAAAGTATGCGTCTGTCACCAACTTCTTGAAGGAAACTATGCCGATATTCATCTGGAATTGTGAAGGGAAATTACAGCAAACCTTCACGAGCATAGCCAGTCGCGGAATTCGAACCCTTGACCTACCAGTCGGAAGTGTTAGTGCCTAAGCATGCTCGACCACTTCGCTGTTTGGAAAATTTTAGCACAATTTTTTATTTAACAGGAAAATCCATAAAACTTCTTCAGCCTCATTATTTTCTTTATTATTGGATACAATCTCAAAACGACTTCTTTGATCAAATATTAAAAAATTCTTTTCTTTGAATCAAAAAAATATTTTTTTGAATGACAAAGAATAGTTTCCTTTATTCAAAAAAAAAACATCTCCTTGCATCTTTTCAATAATTAAAGAAATTTTTAATCTTTGAAAAAAGAAATCATTTTGAGAGTGTACTAATCGGTAAATTATGATAAAAATCTTGATAAAGTCATACGATTATTTACTTTCTATTTCAACTAAATTATCTACTATGGAAGTGGGTAATTTAAATATGATATAGGTCCCCAAAAAGAGGAATTTTCTGCCACTTATAGAAAATAATTTATAGTATCATCCTTAATTTGACAAAGTATGACATACTGGTTTATTGTATAAATTAAGGAAAAATATTCCTGAATCATTTTACTTAATACTGAAATCTTATTTGTCAGATCGTTACTTTCATGTCAAGTTTTAGAGTGAAATATCAGAAATGTTTCCAGTTCGTTCCGGTGTACCACAAGGTAGTGTTCTAGGGCCTGTTCTTTACCTTATATATACTGGAGATCTGCCGGTTGATGAAGAAAATACCACTGCAACATTTGCTGATGACACTGCTGTACTAGCTACTGATGAAGATCCAAATGTTGCATCACAAAAGTTACAATCTAGCTTGCGTCGAATACAGCAATGGTTACATAAATGGCGTATTCGAGTAAATGAAACGAAATCAGTGCAAGTTACATTTACTATGAGAAAAGGAACCTGCCCTGCAGTTAATTTGAATGATGTGGTGTTACCATTAGCTACTGAAGCTAAATACCTAGGTATGCATCTAGATAGAAAACTAACATAGCGTAAGCATATTTGGATGCTTATAATACACAGTTTTTACGACTGATTTAGTTAAAGTTAAACAATAAAAAATAGTTTGTCGGCCAATAATTGGTTAAGTACCAGGCGATTTATACAGTTCTTGGCACCTCGGTAGTTGTAAATTCCTTCCGTATTTATAATCTTTTTTTATAGATATTTCGTTCATTGATCTTATCTTTTTTAAGTGTGACCGCAGTCACACTTAAAAAAGATAAGATCAATGAATAAAAGTTAATTAAGTTAAATCACTTGAAAACTGTACCGTCTAATCCAACGTCAATTTAATTTAGGGAATTGCATTTATACGAAACGATTACGAAATCTTTTCTCGATTATTATCATCAATTCAATACACACACACACACACATTCACAGTCACATAAAGTTTGGGTTTTTTGAAAGAAAACTTACTTATTCAATATACTTATGTGATTGACTGTGAAAGACACGAAACCTGACGCGGGAGAATGGGACAAGTGAGTTGCCTTCGTTCTTTTTAAAGCTTCTTTCCATCTATCGTATATATGTATACATGTTGAAAAACCACACTGAGAAATCTGAATCTTATACGGAATAATAGGCGGGAAGAAACAGGATGGTCGAATGAATATCTACGTGGATGAATGCGGCGTGTTGGCGGGACACGGACGAGGATGTCGCGCATGGGAGAGGAGGTTGGCGGGAGTCACCCGCGCTACATCTACATACATACATATATACATATTCTTCGTCAAAGAACTTGGCATTATAATATACTGTATAGTATAATGAATATATTTATAACAGAACTGAACCCAACCCAACCCAACTCATAAGCACTACTCGTTTGGTATAGTAAGTATATATGTTCTATGTTATGTGTGGAAAGTGCTGACCTCTTCTTCTTTTACACGGCAGACTTACCACGGTACCACCTTATAACTAGCAGACGAAGAGATGCGATGTTCATTAAATATATTTGAAATCGTGTAGAAATGTTGTGAATAGAAAAAGAAGGGAAATGTTTATAAAAATTTGTTTTGAGTGTCTAGAACTCAACTTGCGCTGGCATTGTATTCAAGAATCTAAAAAAAAATTTTGGTATTCGCGGAAAAATTTCAATTTTATTCCGCCATTTATAGCGCCAACAATTGGATTGTTTCTGTAATTGAGTGGAATGTCCGTTAATTGCTAAATTGGTTAATCAGTTTTCAATTCAAAGTCTGTTGTAGTATGGACTTTCAGAATTACAAAATTCAAACCAACCTTAAGTACAGCATATCATACACTTTTCCTGGCTAAAGCTTAGACGGCTTAAAATTTTCCTTTTCATAATTTTTTCACAAATTTTTGGTATTTGTTAACACTTGTAAATAAACACTTATAATATGGGTTTTTATTTTTAATAGTTTAGACGCAAATTTTCTATTTTTTATTGCAACCAAAATATCGAAAGCCAGTTTAGAGAAATAATAAATTCCATTAAAGTTACATTTTTAGTTAATTTTTCGACCGTAACTATCTTGTATTTTCAAATTTGGAATTATTAAAATGATTTTTTCTAAACATTTGTTAGCAAGATTTCTAACAGGAAGATTTATGGATTTGAATTCTTAGACTTTAATTTCAATTTCTTTGAAAGCTTTAACTTAAGAAAACTGAAAAAATTATAGAAAAATCTTGTAACTAACGCTAGCTTTTATAGCATTTAAAAAGTGAATGACCGAAAATTGATTTTCTCAATTTAGAAATATGATTTAATACTTTCCCCTTTTTAGGGCTCCGAAGGCTAGCATGGCTCTGTCCATATTTATTTTAAATAAGTTTTCAATCGTTCGTTTTTAAAGTAAATTCTAAATAAAAAGAAATGTTTCTTTCTTTTCTAGTATAGATTTTATTTTCTCTATTTTAAAATAACTGTAGAATTAGTTTCCAAAGGAGCTTTTCAAAAAAGTCTTTTTGGAAAAAATTGGACACTTTAATTAATATTTTAAACTCACAAGTCGGATCAAATAAGAATATAAACAATATTCCATCACTGTTTAATAAATATCTATAAAGATTTCAAAAAATTCAATTATATTTAATGAAGTTTTGCTGAATATATTTTTATTATGAATCACAATCTCTTGGAATCGTTTTGATTTGATTTTAAAATTAATATTTCATTAGGAAATTATTATATTGAATAAGATTCCTATTGAAAATTGATCACAACTAATAAAAATAAAAGGAAATAAGATTTCTATAGAAATGCTTTTTAGATTAAAAGAAAAAAAAAACTAATAATATCTAAGAAGTTAAATTTTTATTATAAAATAAAATAGGATTAAGCAATTAGTTTTAATGATAATTTCTTTTTCAGATACTTCGCTTTGTGCTATATGAAAAATTTTTCATAATTTAGAACTTGGCTTACAAAAACTTAAGTATATTTTGGCACTGAAGGCACTGAATTAGGTTACACATTTACTAATGCTTTCACGGGAAACCATATAGCAACATTTGCAGTCTCACAAATAAGGTACTTTCACAGACCAAAAAACATATTATATATTATATTCCAACGACTTACTGTATCAATGTATAAATGAAGCACCCAGATACGACCAGGATACGACCCAATAGTATTTTGTAATATAGGAAAAAATATAATAACCGGTGATATCCGTAGTAATGTTTTCAAATAATTATTGTCAAAATATAATATTGATAATAAAATTTAACTTTTTTGAAAAGAAACAGCAAAATTTTGAAAGATTTATTCGCTTTATTTTCAAAATATAAGTACGTCTACAAATTATGTTCTGCAATAATTATAGTCCTATTTGCTGAAAAATGGACAATACATTATATTCCTTAAATCTCACCCGTTTCACCCAGTTACCTGCCTCAAGGAAACTGACTATAAACTGGCTTTGTGCTTCGTCTAGTTTTATAATAGGTATGATAGGGTGAATGCGGGAGAGATGCCGCACATTTTGAAAACACTTGATAATTCTTAAAGTATGCATTTAATTGATCTGACATTTGGTACAAAATAAATGTAAAAATTTTTCTTTAAAATTATTTATAAATAATTTTAAATTTTGAATCATAAAGGATTCATAATTAACATTTTTGTAGAGCCTGCAAAGCAGCGTCTCTCCCACACCTATGGGAGAGATGCCGCATCAAAAAAGTGAGGCGCCGCATAATTCATATTAAAAATTTTGAATTTTTTTGGCGCAGCGCCCCTCTTGAACATATATTACACACATCTCCATACATGATGCCATGCCATATGTAGGTAACCATTTTTGGCACTTTATACATCTTAACCAGTCAACTTTTTTTTTTCAAAACATTCAATACTTTTCAAAACATTCAATACACAGGCAATCATCATTATTTTCGTTATCTTCACTAATACGAGAGCTCTTCCTGATCCATTAATGAATCTTTTATATTACGTGGCATAATTTACAATTCCCAAAAAAATTGTATAATTAAGGTATAAGTCTATCTTTTTAATAGCTATGTAATATGATGCGGCATCTATACCAGCTTTAAATGTGGCATCTCTCCTTTTTGTTGGGATAGATGCCGTATGTTACTACAGCAAGCATAGTGCGGAATTATAATCTAAAATTTTATGCAATACTTTTAAAATATACCTAAATTAATAACAAAATTCATTTTCATTAAAACAATAAAATATACATTCTTAAATTCTAATGAGTTAAATGCTTGATAAAATATTATGTTAAAAAACTTACTTTTCAATAATAAAAGGTTGGATAATTACTAAACTGATGGACTAATCATAAATGTTACCACATACAGCTTAAATAAGTAACTTATTGTAAACATATTATCCATCAATAGCGCTATCTATCAATCAACGGAGGAACTATGGCTACTGCGGCATCTCTCCCGCACTTACCCTAGTACTCATTGGTCTATGGGTAATATACATAATTTAGACTACAATTTAAATCAAAATTTTCAATTTTAAAGTGTATACTAAATTAAATAGCTTAGGTTTAAATAGTGTTAGCCTAAATTAAATAGCTTAGGTTTCTGCGAAGAAAAATGGTGAAAATCAGTTAAAACCAACAAAATTGGGTAGGCCTTAGGATAAAAAAAATTTTCATTAAAATTTCTTGTTAAATAGGTAAATTTTCTTAAGGGATGTATTGTCGAAAAAAAATAATTATTCGAATAAATGAATTTATATTATCTTAAAATCTAGAAACATATCATTAAATGAAAAGTGACAGAAAACAAAATCACATATAATTTACGAAATTGCAGTTCAGTATAGAGACTTTCCAGTTGACAATTTTCAAACTGAATAAATTCAATTTTTTAAATTTGAATTTCTGACCTATATTTAATTGGTATTTTTACATCAGTATTAGAGCATTTTCAAAATTTCAGCTAATATTTTAATTTTTTTTCGAGATTGGGATTGAATTTCTAAAACTATGAGATTCAGATCCGGAGCGGAATTTGTAAATAAATACTTAGGTAAAATAAAAACCATCAAAAATTAGTGATCATTCATTAAGGGGAGGTTTACTAGAGAGTCCTTAAAAATTATGTATTTTTCTGGAATTTTTTTCTCAAGAACGGAAGTAAATATCAATTTCAAATTTTATGCACATATTTATTAAGTATTAAGCTACACAAAAAAAAAAAAAATTTTCAAGGAAAAATATAAAAATGTATCCATTTTATAGATAGTGCAGTGTGACGATCCGAAAATCCAATGCCTTGTTGGTGGACAAGGTGGTGCCGGTATAGGCGCCGGTAATAAACCACCGAAATCCAAAAACAAAAAAGATTTATAAAATATATGATGAGTACCGGCACCTCTACCTATAATATCAATAAATTGCTGAAAGAAAAAAAAATGGCGGATGTTTGAACTTTCGATTACGATTTTTGTCTTATTTTTCGCTCTTTAAAGTAAATGTAAAAAAAAAAAATATTGAAAGTGTATCGAACTTAGGTAGAGGTGCCGACGAATTCAAATATCTTTAAAATAAAAAATTAAAAAAAAGGATCCATCGAATAGTTTTTGAGTTATCGTGTCCGCCAGTTCCAAAAATGTAGTTCCGAGATATTATAAAATATATATAAAGAAACGTATTTTCAAAATTTTATATTTAATACTCATTATTGCGTGAACTACGTTTTTTGAATTTTTTTTTTTATAGAAAGCTAGATTCGGTTAATGTGCAAGAATCTTGTTTTTAAATTATTTTCAGTAAAATCACTTTGGGAACATATTCTACATATAATTTGCTATCAATTTCGGCCAAAAATAACTCGATTTTTTTTATTAAAAATCTCAAGTAAGCCTTTCCTTAAATTACTTTCAGCAAAATCACTTTGGGAACATATTCTACACATAATTAGCTACCAATTTCTGCAAAAAAAAAAATCGATTTTTTTTAACGACTCTCAAGTAAAGTTCCCCTTAATAATTTACTTTTCTACTATAGTGATAATGGTTTATCGTTAACACGTATAAAATTTTTAATAAACATTTGAAAAACCTATTTATATATTAGTAAAATATGAAGACAAATTTAATAGCAATAATAATAATTGATACAAAATAATGTTCTACAATTAGTGAAAATTCTAATATTAATTAATTTTCGTAATATTGCTCGGATTGTACTTTCAACTTCAATGTAAATAAATAATTACAATTTTTTTTAGCTAACTTTATTTCCTGCACGGGTATTTACTTCCCGCACTTCTATTTTACTTACCGCACTGTCATTTACTTAACTTACTACCATTGCAGCATCGGTACGTACCTACATAAAAATACACGATCGTGCAAAAACATCTTTATCTTTCTAGTTATCCATGTCATAACAGTACTACCGTAGTTATTTTAACTTCAATTCACTATGAAAAAAAATCAATTTGTCTATTAATTCCAAATCATTTGCCAGACATCAAAATAATAACCATTTTTTTTTCTATAACAATTCACAATATATCAAAATTCGGATACCAACCAAATAGAAAAAAAGTCTTATCAAACACAATAGCGACTAACGAAAAAAATATTCATACAATACTTATAATATGCATATTGGGTGTTAAAAAATATAATCCCTTCCTTAAAGTACATTTTTTAACCCTACCCTAGGAACTACCCTTTGAACAGTATAGTACATAATATAGCACCTATACAGTCGAGTTTAGTATAGAGAAGATCATCTACATTTACTATTCAAAAAAAAAAAGAATAATAACAACAGGCCCTTAATATTTACTAGAATCAAGCGCCATCTTTCTTTCAACCATTTCAATATCACTCATAACATTAATGTACAAGTGACTTCAAAATTGTGTGTAGAGCTCATTTCAAATCGGTTGAACCCTGTTACTATTGAATTTACATTAGAAAAAGGGTCAAGCTATTTGAAATGAACTGTACTTCAGTTGTTTCAATTTCAAAGATTATCGAGTGCTTGTGAACAAATTAATAAGTATGGTGAAGTTTCGTTCGTATTTAAACATACGTTAATATTTGCTAAACCGAAATTTGGGGACCATTTCCTTTGATATGTATGAAAATCCCTTTATCGTAAACTCTACTAGGCCACCGATTCCTAGGGGGCGGCGGCCTAGTAGAGTTTAGGACGCTTGACTAATTATCAAGAGTCCTGAGTTCGATTCACTATGTGAGTTTTAGTGTGTTTTAGGTAATTTTATTTTTGTGATGTAATTAATATGACAATGGCGCCAAAAATTGGAAAAACTATCTATTTGTCTTTTTTATATGCCGTCAAACGGGGCTATTTGAAATAGGTGGGGCTATTTGGAAAAAAAAAAAAACAAAAAAAAAAAAAGATTTAAACTCTTATATCTGTTTGATTTCTGAACGTATTCATAACATTAATGCGTCTTTAATAGGGGATGTTCTTTAAGAGTTTAATGGCCGATTGCTCCAACATTATTAAACGGCCGTTAAGACCTTAATCAATGATTAACTTTAACTGTAGTAAAAATCTCTGATTATCTGTTCCACCAAGGTTAATTTTTGTTAACTGATGATTAAATCGTCCGTTAAGTTAATGGATGGATACTGGGCAATTAAATATTTAATCAGCGTTTAGTGCATATTTTGATGCTAGTTTCCATAGTATCGCTAATAATTATATTTATTTTCTACTATTAAAATATACTTTTGTACAATTTCAATTGAAATTGTCTTTTCTTTTTCGGTAAAATTTTGGTATCTGTTTCATTTTTCCATTTTTAAATTGAAAAATATCTTCACAATCGTCAAATTACAGTTTCAATAAACATAAATTATATATTTTCTAATATTATATAAATCAACTAGGCGCTACCTTTTTCAAAATATGCAGATTTAAATTTTTTAACCATGTAATATTATCAACTTAATAGCATTTGCTTCTCTTATGTCTCATTTCATGTCCTATAAAAACAAATCAGACACCGTTGCTAGTCAAAATTGACCGTTAACGGACATTAGTTAACCTTTGGCATATTTTAAATGGTGCAACAGACAAATCAGGGTTAGTTGATCTCTGATTTACTAATGGCAATTAAGTTCTGATTAAATTAATTTTGGTGCAACTGGCCATAAATCTTTTTTAAAACTCTTCTTTAAGAGTTTAAATCTTTTTCTTTTTTTTTAAATCGCCCCACCGATTTCAAATAGCTCCGTTTGACAGTGGCTAAATTGCTCCCAAATTGCTCCATTGAGATCAGTAGTGGCTCCACCACAATCTTAAATATTTAATTAGTTATTTATAGGAAAAAAATTTTTTTCAGTACTGCAGTCATCAAAATCTGGTCAAATAATTTTTTCTTTTTTTATAATTTCTCTACACCTATCTAATTTAAGAGTTAAATGTTAATTTTCTTAAATAATTGTTAAAATAAGCTATAAATATACTACTACAAAAAATTAAGGGAACAAAAGAAATTGTTTATTATTTTATAATTTTTCTACACCTATCTAATTTAAGAGTTAAATGTTAATTTTCTTAAATAATTGTTAGTTATAAATATACTACTACAAAAAATTAAGGGGACAAAAAAAATTCATTTTTTAGTGATTTTTGAGGGGCTGTATTTACGTGAAAAAAGATCGTATCGAGATGATAATAAAAGCATTTTGAAGCTCCAAGATTCTAGTTTTGAGATGTTTCGTCCAAAAATTTTTAGGAGTGACAGTTATCGGGCATTTCTAAGGAATAACACAAAAAAGACTTTTGCAAATTTTCTGCTACTTTTTTCCGGTTTACGAGCTTGAAAAATTTTTTTACTTTAAAGCCATGGTATTGACTTCATAGCCTATTTATTCAGCTTCAGTTTCCTTTTTTGTATTTTCCTCTACGTTGAACTGTTCCGGCGATATCCAACTTCGAATGCAAAAGGATCCTTTTTGCTTTAACCATCGATATCTCAATAACCAGTGATCGGACAGAAAATTGAAGGGCAGTTTTGGAATCTGGAATAAATTTCCTACAAGGCTGTGCGGCGTGCTGCAGGAAAAAAATTTTTTTTATACTTAATTTTAACGTGAAATATGTGAAAAAAGGGGACTTTTTTCCTTGTTGCGAAAAATTGTCCGCATCCTTGCGAATTTTGTAGAGCAATCTTATGTCTGTACGAATTTTTATACCTCATTGTACCCCCAATAACCCTGCAAATCGACAGATCGATCTATCGAATGGTTTTCCTAAGCCATTTGCTCAAAATTTCAGAAAAAAAATTAAAGGAACAAAATTGAGTGAAAAATTCAAATTTGTTTTCAAGTTTTTTCACAATTAGGCATTATCCATTAAATTTGAAAATTTTTAAATAACTAATTAAATAATTAGTTATTAAATAATTTGTTAGTTATTAAATAATTTGGTCGAAAGATTTCAACTTTTGCAAACTTCGTTCCCATACTAAGATTTGAATATATGTATATCAGTCTTGAAATTAATGAGTTCTAATCTACAATATTAATCAATTTTTTTTTAAGCGGAGTTGTGGACCATAATGTTCGGTAGAACAAAACTGCTCTTGTAGGTATACACAATTTTGAAACTCTGTGTATAATATTTGTTTGCAACATAATATTATATTATATAAAAAGAGTCTAACGACCATTTAGTTTCTTTTTTCAAACAAAAGAAATAAAAAATCATGCGGTTGATAAGGTGATAAGCGAACACGATGATGAGTTCCCGGACTGAGGGACGGGGGAAGAAGAAGACACTAATACATTGTACACTGACATGGTACAATCTCAATACTGAAAAAAATATACATTTTTTTTGAAGGGTTGAAGGTGAGACGCACTGCAAAATTATATGCATACAGACTGAATACATAAAAGTGGGGATGATTTGGACAAATACTTTGGAGGTGGTGTTGGATGTGTGGGGTAAAGTGAAGGGGGTTTAGCAAATGATAGTAAAAAAAAATTATTTTGTACAAAAAAAAAAAATTCATATATCTGCTGGAAAGGTATGTGGACGGGAATAGGAAGCAGCTTAGTTATTCTCAATAGGGATGCTTTTTCTTCTTCTATTTTGATGCTTAATACTTACATGTGAAGGGTAAAATACCCTAACAGGAATGTGTGTATTGAAAAATACGTCGATGTCCCGACGGTAATTTTTTAGTTATTGTGCAATATGTGATTTTATTATTGGATATTTTGTTATAAAATATTTTACGTGGAAAAAATTCTTTTTTTAAGTGATTTCAATATACGTGTGAAAATTAAACTTTAGAATTGGAAGCAATTGTTACTTAATTTTTTATTTTTTACAATTACGGTAAAAAGTTACGTTTTTAGGGTTCTTCGACGGTATATAAGAATTTATGTTTTGTTCACCGTTCTTTGCGTTAATATTCAAGTTCATATCCGATGATTTAACAATATAGAGAGGTGCCAAAAAGCATCTCTTAGCCAATCCACATCTTATGCTAGATTTGTTTAGTATACCTAATTAATTATTGTAATCATAAGCTTTTACAAATATTGCAAAGGTGTGTCCAATACAAGCTAATATTGCAACGAACCTTTCACATTTTATTACTTGATTTGAGAAATTTTAAAGTAACTTTCATTTATTCGGTTCAATTTAACAACACAAAAAGTGGTTATATTTATAAACCAGTCCAATAAAAGATTTGAAATGAAATAAAGCTGATTTAAAATATATCTACATTTAGATAGATTAATAATTTCTGGACTAGACATTCGTAAAATTCAACCAATTTTTGCCTACAGTCTTACATTTAATAGGGTGGGAGTGCGGGAGAGATGCCGCGTTGGGAGAGATGCCGCAGTAGCCATAGTTCGTCCGTTGATTGATCAATAGCGCTATTAATGGATTATAAGTTTAAAATAAGTTACTTATTTAAGCTGTATATGGTAACATTTATGATTAGTCCCTCAGTTTAGTAATTATCCAACTTTTTATTATTGAAAAGTAAGTTTTTTAACATAATATTTTATCAAGCATTTAATTCACTAGAATTTAAGAATATATATGTCATTGTTTTAATGAAAATGAGTTTTGCTATTAATTTAGGTATATTCTAAAAGTACTGTATAAAGTTTTAGTTTAGAATTCGGCACTATGCTAGCTATGGCAACATCCGGCATCTATCCTAACAAAAAGGAGAGATGCCGCATTTAAAGTTGGTATAGATGCCGCATATCATATTACGTGTTAAAAACATAGACTTAGATACCTTAATTATGTAATTTTTTTGGACTGTAAATTATGCCACGTAAATATAAAAGATCCATTAATGGATCAGGAAGAGTCCTCATATTAGTGAAGGTAACGAAAATAATGATGATTGCCTGTGTATTGAATGTTTTGAAAAGTACTCAGAAACAAAAAAAAAAGTTGACTGGTTAAGATGTATAAAGTGCTAAAAATGGTTACATATGGCATGCATCATGTATGGAGATGTGTGTAAAATGCAAATTTTTTAATATGAACTATGAGGTCTCTCACCTTCTTTGATGCGGCATCTCTCCCATAGGTGTGGGAGAGACGCCGCTTTGCAGGCTCTACAAATATGTTCAATAAGAATCCTTTATGACTCAAAATTTAAAATTATTTATAAATAATTTTAAAGAACAATGTTTACATTTATTGTGTACCAAATTTCAAATCAAATAAAGACATTCTTTAAGAATTATCAAGTGTTTTCAAAATATGCGGCATCTCGTCCGCATTCACCCTATTATATATAATAATACATTGGAAGTACGTTGTTAATTTTTAGTATAATACTTATAAAGCGAAATAGGTCACTTATACATGCCAAACTTTGCTATAGATTGCAACGATATAAACATCTCCGTATCAAATTTGGTTTAAAACGGTTTAAATATCTTTGAAGCAGAAATTTTTTTGGAAAGCGGAAAGTCTATTTCTGATTTCAAATTCTAAATGATATTGTAAAATAACTAATTTATTACCATAGAGTAATGGTTGTATTTTTTTGGAAATGGTTCAATAGTGCTTTATTGGTTATCAAATTCCTAAAAAATACTCCAAATAAAACTTGAAATACCCTACTAATAAATAAAATCCCTTACCTTGGAAAAATTATCAGTTTTATAGGTTTTAATCAATATGGCCATCAAAACATGTTATTTGATAATGGTTATATACTGGTAGAAACATGGCACAGAGTCTACAAAACAAAAATATCTTTGCTACGAGTAAATAAAAGATTTTTTTCAATTTGCTGTAACGCTGATATATATATTAAGTTCTGAAAATTCCCACTGCAGACACATTTTTTCTACTCATTAAAACCAAATTAAACACTTTTGGATTTCTTTATTTGTAAAACGAGTATCAACAAAACAAAGTCAGTTAAGTGAACTTAGTAAAGACCAAAATTTATTAATCCTTTGTTCAAAGTTTGTCTACCTATCAAATTCACAACTTTGTTTCTTCTTTTTGCAATTTCCTTCATAAAATTCTACCAACATCGAAGCAAAAAATGAAAACTTATCTAGAACATATGTAAACTGGTTGGTTGCCAACTAATGCCTACTTCTTTGGCTTTTGTTAAAGCAAAAAAAGAAATCCTTAGAAAAAATACCACAACATTGCACAGAAAATATAATACACACATATTGAGCAGAGCTACATTACTTTGCGCACAACGTTATTCAGTTGTTTTTTTTAATTTTTTGTTTTTATGTCTTTTGTTTATTTAGAAAAGAATTATTCAAAAGGTTTGAATACGAGTATGGAAAATACAAAAGGAAAAACTAGGAAATAAAAAAATTGGATGCAAAAATAAAAAGCGTTAGGAAATGGACTCGAAAAAAAATTATATAAATCCGTTCCTTTTGTATAATTTTTTTAAATCAAAATTGTTCGTCTAAAAATGAAATAATTTTTTATTTACTTAAACTGGAAAAGAAAATTGTTGACCAACTGGGGTCTGACTACAGGATCGCAACAGAATGTACAGTAAACTTAGTATTCTGAGAAAAATCAACAGCAAATTTTCTGAAAATCTCTACCGGAATCTTCTACGCGCTTCGCTATAACCATTTTAGTGACATTGGTGATACAGCATATTATAAAATTATCGAGATGTCTACAATATTGTCATGCGGAAATGATTATGATATTTTGTAGGAAAAACACACATGATTGTCTTAAGAAATAGACAATACGGAAAAATAAACTTTTTTTTTAAGAATCGGAAAAAGGAACTCTGTGAGAATATTTAAATAACCAAATTTAAAAGTTTAAAAAGGTCATTTAGAAAATATTTTATAAATTAACCCTTTCATTACAACAATAAGTCTCACCTGCTACAGTAATAATTAACACTATACGATCCGCGCAGCCACGCAGTAAATTCCTCACACACCGGCAATATTTTTAAAGAATTAAATTTTTTAAAAAAAATAACAACTTTATATAAACAAATTCACGAAATAATTCAGCATGCGTAAACAATTAAATACTTTTATTACAGCTACATTTGCACATTCCAATAAAATTCTATAAATGTTTACAAAAATCATCACACAGAAAGTGTATTTCTTACTGGTCAATACCTGTTTGCGATAACATCGCACGCATGTGTGATCAATGATTGCGATCGGTCTCTACGGTTGTTCTGGCTATTACACAGATACTGTGTACTTTGACCGTAAAATGTTAATAATTTTTTTGAATCCTGTTACCTGAAACTGAAAATATAATACGACCAGTACTAATTTTCGAAGTTTATCCATTCAAAAACAAAACCAATATATGTATTATACAGATTCTCTATGAGTGTTTTGAACATTCTGACTATCCAACTGAGAAAATAAATTCAGAAAACGAGTTTAAAAGACCTCTTTAATTATATTATACTTACCTTCCCAGCGCTCCTACCATGATGTATTAAAGTTAAGACTACTTATAAGGTTGTTAAAGATTTTTCGAGATGACAGCAACAGACATTCAAAGTTTAGACACAAAACTATTAAAA
Source organism: Brachynemurus nebulosus (assembly GCA_035578155.1). Lineage (NCBI taxonomy): Eukaryota > Metazoa > Arthropoda > Insecta > Neuroptera > Myrmeleontidae > Brachynemurus > Brachynemurus nebulosus. Next base: position 65,059,122 of record JAPWDM010000002.1, read on the forward strand.
AAGGAAATTTAAAAAAAGGAATTCATCAAAAGTTATTTTATCAAAATTTACCAAATTAATACCTTAGTAAAGAGGTTATGAAGATTAGACAGTTGAATTTCCAAAAGTGGACAAAAGATTAAAATATAGATTTTTGTCAACTTTAATAAAAAAAAATTTCTACACGATTTGAGCTTCACTTTGTGGCTGAATATTCACAATTGATACTCATAGAGGAATGATTGTAGCAAACTAACGATCAAATTTTCGGGTCTTATCTGTTTTCAGTCATCATTATTAACTACCTCAAAATAATAACTAATTGTGAAAAATTTGAAATTCCAACCACTCAGAATTACAGTTAAAACAATTTGATTGAATTTATAGTTTGGTAAGAATTTTATTTATCAATTGAAAAACGGCAATCAGTTTATTTATTAGTTTCATAACAGTATTTTACAATATAAGTTCGGTATAAGTTGCTTTTACTGACCGAGAAAATGTTGCGAAAACAAGACTCGCAGGGTCGAGTTTTTGCAATTTTTGAGATCATTAAAGGCACTTAACGCATCGTGTATTGTATAATATTTTTTGCACGATCGATAAAATAAAAAATAAAATTCGGATAATATAGGTGAAATTTATATTTCTATGTTATCACATAGAATGCCATGAATAAATATTATAAATTTTTATAGCAACTATATAAATACGAATCTTTGTAATGACAATTGACAACTATATTTGTAAATAAAAAGCTAACGGTCGATATTTAATTGGCGTAAATATTTTTTTGAATTTTCTATTAAAAAAATTGAGGAAAATAGTTTGTTAAACTATAATATTAGTGAGAATAATGAAATTGATGAAGCATTTTAATTTTGGTTGCAAATTTATTCTCGTAAAATGACAGGAAGATTATGAAAACCACAGAAATTTTTAATGACTGAACAACCTGTTGCAATGTCAATAAAATATGAAGACTAATGGCAACAATTCTAATAATAATTTGCAAATTAGTGAAAATTTTCGTATTAATCGATTAGTTTTTCTAATTGTTCAAATTGTACTTTTAATTTCAATATAAATAAATAATTACGATCATTTTTGAGCTAATTTCACTTACCGCATTCCTATTTACTTACCGGGCACCTATTTTACTTACCGCATTGTTATTTTTTGGTTTCCATGGATATAAGCAAACGTTCGGGAAATGTAACTTACCAGCATTGTCAATAGTATCGGTAAATGCATAAAAATACACGATCGTGCAAAGAAATTATTATCCATTAACTTCTAGCCTTGTTTCAATGAAGCTCGAATAGGTACTAAATATCCTGAATAATATATTTGTTATCTTTGTTATTTTCAAAAAATGGTTCAACATGCACAAACCCAGATTTTAACCAGATTCATTTTTCATTCTCGCTATCAGTTATTAAACAGCATCTTATACTATTAATCGGGCAATGTTTGTATATACGCCCTTTTTTCTCGGAAACGCCTTTAACGGTTTTAATGAAATTAGTTATGGCGGAGTTTTCGGACCTTATAAAGTGATTTAGCTAGTTCCCAACCCACCAAAAATTCATTTAGAGGGTCAACTGGAGTCTTTCTTCACTAACTTAATGCCAGTTTTTCATCTATCGCTAAATATCAGGGCAACCGAGCCCGGCTCGGTGGAAATTTCATCAGTATAAAATTTGCTGAGAACAGCAAAAGTACCAACTGATGATGACGGGACAGTTACCGGTTATGTATTCCTTTATACTTATTCCAACAGTATTTTGTACCGTAAATAATTTATTTCATAGTAGTTCTATATTTCATTATTGCTTTTATAGTAATAATAGTCAATAGACCAAAAATATTAATTACAATTAATACTTGAGGGCTGTCATTCCAAAATCAACAATCTCCACCTTGCTTAAATTTTGGGAAATCGCGAAAAACTGATTTAGACTATTAGCATTGGAATATACTAACAAAAATTAGTATATTTGTAAATCTGAGCCATAAAAAAAGATTCCCGCTATCAAAATCTACGTAATTTTTAAACTTTCTGAGTTATTCAGCTCTAAATGTTGGAGATAGCTTATTATGATTTGAACTAGTGGATACTGTCGACTTTGTTTCAAACGGAATTGGATTTTGTTTATTTTGATCTAAATATTCATACAATTTGAATTTTATTTCACGGGATTCTAGGTTCGGATCCCCGCTGGGTAGAAATTTTCTACTCTATACTTTGGATGTCCGGAGTGCACTCATACTTTGTGAGGAAAAATGAGAAGTTACTTGTATGAGTAGTGGCATTACTAGCGTAAAAAGAAAATAATGTTAAGGATTTAGAAAAATGATGAGGTTTCTTTTTGATACCCACAAAAATTGTAAAGAGGCTTTTCTTTCACCAAAAAGAATTCATAATTTACTTAACTACATTTAATTAAAAGTGATGGAGATGAAAAGAAACTGAAACAAAATGAATACAATAATGTTCAGCTTTCTGAAAAAATTAGTATGTTTTCAGAAGATTTATTTTTCAGATTTATTTTTTATAAAAGCTACAAGTTACCAATACAGGTGAATATTTTTTTTACGGTAGATAGGGACCACATAAATAAATCGAACAAAAAAAATACGGTACAAAAAAAGCATAAATTTTACACAACTAAACAACAAACTCGGTCAACTCAGGACACTTGCATAGGAGCCTGCTCCATTTATTAATTTAATTATCAAACATCAAACTAAACTAACAAATTATTACAAAAAACTGATCTGGACGTGTGTCCAGATACAGCATCAACAATACTGATTGTAAGCAATTAAACCAAGACGGCTAACCTGCCACACGTGCTTCTGTTCTTGATTCTGATTGATTGATAGGATATTGTCGAGTTTGTTATGAATTACGCATGGAGATTGTAGTATTTGAAATGAACGGCAACGTTTGGGCTTAGATTTCACCAGGATCTAGGTGATTTTTAAAAGAACTAAATTTACTAATCGATAGAAGAGGAAAAATTGTACTATTATCCATTTTTATCTCAATTTTTTTTAAAAAGTGGAGATATCTAACTTTGGAATGACACCCCTCACTTGTTAAAATTTTGAGTACGGCTATATCCATTATTTACAAATGAAAATTCCAGTTTAAAAAACAATACATACGCAGGTAAGTATATAGTAAAAGGATTTAAAGGATTTAATGTTACCTAACCTTATTTATTTCCACATAGGTACCTACATGATTACACCTAGAAAAAAAGTGCACAAACAAGATCAAAGCAAGCGCGGATGATCATTTAAACATTTTGAAACAAACAACAAACATTCTCCAACCATAAACCACCACAATTATTTACAAAAAAAAAAAAAAAATGCTAAAGTTTGTATAATGAATGTATTACTTACAAACAAACATATAATAATAATATATGTACATAACATATCCTTGCAACATAATATATGGGAAGGATATGGAAAATCCTTTGAACAATTACGACCCATTTGCTCATATTTTTATACTTATGTACGTTTGTACATAGAAGTAAATACACATTATGTACATAGCAACAAGCGGTAATATGAAAAATATATATTTAAAAATAAATTGAAGTAAAAAAATGTTTTTTAAGAAAAAGCTTTTATTTAAAATGGGCTAAAACAAATAAAATACCTTTTGAGTGAAGTTTGAAGCAATATGCAACATAATTTATAAAAGCTCGAGGCGTTATCATTAGTTATTTCTATTTTGGCTGTTTAGGATATAAGTGTAGCTATTTTACTTTTCAGTAGTTACCAAACTTAATCAAACGCCTCAAGCTTTTATAAATTATGTTGCATATTGCTTCAAACTTCATTCAAAAGTTATTTTAATTTTTTTAGCCCATTTTTAAATAAAAGCTTTTTCTTAAAAAACATTTTTTTACTTCAATTTATTTTCTACTTTTTAGTCTGATCACAATTAATTTAAAAAAAGTATCAAAGAAGTAATTTTTTTACCTATATTTTAATCGGTTAATTTACCCTAATCAGACATAACTATGGAAACAAAAAATTGCAACGTAAAATCAATGGACAATATTTGACAATTTGAAATGTCAAAAAGTTGCACAGGACTAAAAACCAACAATTTTGGTTTTGGGGCGATTTAGGACAAAACTAATTATACAATATTGCATTGTCATCAAGGTTACACGGCCTAAATTTTGATTCCAAGATTTGATCTAAACCAACATACTAACATAGCAAATTAAATAAAAGCTTTTAAAAAAATATCAATCGTGTAATAATGTGTGCATATTTTACATAAAATTACAGTAAAGCCGAATTGACTGACAACTTTTGATAATAATCTGCCAAAAACTTTTACTGCAATGTTTATCAATGATTGAAAAAAGTATTGTTTGTAGGGCAGTTCAGGGCAATTTTAAAAGGGGCCAAAAGAGTAGAGAGTAATTTTATTTATAATCTAACTGAGGCAACCTTGCATCGAATGCCATCAGTTCACAGACTAGCAATACATAATCTTACATCAAATATTTCAATTTTTAATCGTTATTTTTAAGAATGATCACGTGACAAACAGACCCAACGTGAGAGTGGGGTAATAAAGACCTTACATATGATAGTCCAACTTCAGAACCACTTATTGTGACATTATTTTACCCACTATCAGTGTGTTAATAGCAAAAATTAGTGTATATAAACTGGTATGTAATTTAAGAGGGTGACTCACCCCCTCTCTAATGTTGCTCAAACTCAATTTTGAATTCGAGAATTACATTTCTACGTTATTCTAATTGTCTTAAGCTATTTTCTATGAAGAAGAACTTCTTGAAATACGCAAATTGTACGACTATTCGACATAGCCACCCTCTAGTTAACTACCCCTAGACTTAATATTAGGGCATTGAGCAAAAACAGGTCAATTAGATTTTTTGACGTAGATTTCAAATCTGTAAACAAAATTTTTATATTGTTTATTTTTCACCCCCTTTTTGCAAAATTAACCCCCAAATTTTAACCCCCAACCACCCCTGTTGATGTAATTTGAACAAATTGCATATCAATAGATAGCTCTTTAAAAAAGAGCAATATCGCCAATTTAAACTTTTGCTCTATCTCTTATTGTTTTCGAGATATTTGAAAAATTAAATTTTTACCCCAATTTTTGGAGGGCGATTTCACCCCTTCAAACCGTTTTTCCGCAGATAAAAAAAAATACGTGTCCCTTAGTTTTTAGTGTTCTACAACATATTTAAGTTTCATCGAAATCGATAGGTCCGGCCTCGGGACCTTTACTTGTTAGTGCTAGAGAAAATCGTCTATGACAGACAGAATAGACACCGAAGTGATTTCGTCTTGGTGTTTCTTCCAGTTTTTCCATAGCTATATGTCTCCTCAACACAGGGGCGTAGCTACCGCCGTATCAGCCGTATCCATGATACGGGGCCCCCGGGCTACAGAGGTCCCTAACGTGTGTAAAGAAAAATTAGTAAAATGTTATCCACAATGTCACCTAATCTCGTGCTTCCCGGGAAAAAAACATACAACAAAACTGTCATACGAGAGAATTTCAGACCCGGAATCATATTTCAAAGTCAATGTATATACTATTGCTGTTTAGATATATTAATTTCTCAAACTAAACAGATTTCAGAGCCTTTGTGACCTGAGTAATATGTTCGAAGTATTGCAACCGGAGAAACTCCTATTTTCAAACGAAGTGATAAGAAACACTTCCGGAAAACTGTCGGCTAATTACAGTAAAGACATCTCAGCTAACCTTTATGAACAATTAATTGCACTGAAAACACGCGTAAAATCTGAAATTCAAAAAATTCATTCCATTAGGGAGTTCATGGAATTATTGCTGATAAAATTCAATAGCCTTGCATCCAGTTTTTCGGAGGTAATAACAGCATCCTTTCTATTCTTGACCCTTCCAGTTACAACCGCAACAGCTGAAAGAAGTTTTTCAAAATTAAAACTGATAAAAAATTACCTAAGGACTTCGATGGGACAGAACGGCTATCAGACTTGTCACTATTGTCTATAGAGGCAGAAATTTAAAAAAAACTGAAGCCGTCTTCAGCTATAGATGATCTAATAAATCAATTTGCCGAAAAAAGGCAAGAAAAGTGTATATTTAATTTGAATTGTTTGGCTAGCTCAATTTCTAGGAGGAAGCGATAACTTATAATCAATAAATTATTATTTTAATTTAATGCAAGCATTTTTGTTTCTTTTGTGAGAAATCTTTACCCTTCTTTTGGGCCCCCCAACAAATTTTGATACAGAGCCCCTCCAAGGCACGCTACGGCACTGCCTCAACATCTAATTGTAAGTAACAATCCACGACTTGGAAAATTTCTTTCAGGAAATCACTTTCAATCAATTTTTTTGGCCCAAAACGTAAAATTCCTTTCTTGTCTGTTATCGGTACAAATTTACAGTATACATTCGGTATCCACTTGTACAGTTACACCTATTAAAATTCATAAAAATCATAGACATAACGCTGCGCTGATTAAATTATATTTAAAATATATACAATCATTATATCTAAGTGGGAAAAATTTAAAACTTATTATTTAATGTTGGTTGGTTTATGTAGATTATTCTGTATCAATTTAATTTATTTATTCCTTTTTGCTAAATAAATTTTTCATTTTTATCATTAAAATTGAAAAGGTTTACAATTCCGTTACGTTAAAGATTAAACATCAAAAAACACTGGTGAAATTATAAAGTATTGACCATATATTATAATATTAATATATCAAACATATATAAATGGGAGCACAACTGTATTTTTCACATTTGTCTTAGAATATTAAAAAAAATTGAAGTGTTAAAGTAAAATTAAATGTATGAATTAAGTAGATTAATATTTAGGCCCGATTTACATCAACGCTCTGCTCTCACTCCGATGTCACTACGCTCCCGATTCGATATAATCTTGTTGTGTTCACATTACAGTGCTGATATCATGCTGGTACCTATTCGTTCTCTTTTCACATTAAAATGCCACTCTGGGTACACTCTCAGTTCGGTCTGAGTTCGATACAAATATCTTTTCATAACAACTGAATGCAAGCGAAGTGGAGTGGAATCAAAAAAGTGTTTACACTATAGGTACAAGCCATAACAAGTCTGATATTGCTCCGATAAAATATTACCGGAGTGAAATTGATGTTGGAGTGACATTGGAGCGAGAGCGAACCGTGACTGATATCGGACCGATATCAGAGCGATGATGTGAATACACACATTGTTTATTGTGTAAGAATATTTTATCGAACCTGGAGCGGAGTGATATCGGAGTGAGAGCAGAGCGTTAATGTAAATCGGGCCTTAATTTTGAATTCAACTTGTAACAAAATTAAGGCGCAGATTTCACAAAAGCTTACGATTTTCAAATTTTAATAGAATTATACCCCGAGTTGGTCATGTGATTAGCATCTCCTATCTTGTGTGCTAAGAGATAAGAGTTTGAATAACAAAAGTACACCCAAGACTCATCTATCAACATATAAGGATTTTCAGTAAGAAAAATGTACCCAAGATTACAATTAAATTTTTAGTAATTCTTGAATAATTCTTGTCATAATTTATTATACTAAGCAATAGTTAGCATTTTAAGAATTTACTTTGTAAAATTCCATATTAGGAAATGTGAAAATGTTTTCCTAGCTAATTTTCCTCAACAAAAAATTATAATTATAATATTACGAGTCGACTTTAAGGATTTTCCTCATCATCGAAAAGAATACGATTAATTAAAGATCACATAGTGATTGGAAAATTAACAAACTAGATCGGCTGGAACATACAGAATTCTATTGTTACAGAAAATAACGGCTCCTCACATTCAAGATAGAAATATTTGTTATCAAAATGGAATGGTTCATGAACAGGAATCGGTGGCCTAGTGGCAAGGTGCTTGAATTGTGATCAAGAATCTTGGGTTCTTGAGTTTATTAGAACAACGATAATTCGTGTATCCGTGTTAGAGCTTAGCCAAAATGGAAAAAAGTTCGCCATACTTGGTAATGTTGATAAGCACTTGAATAATATTAAAATTAATAGTAGAATTAAAGATTTTGTTCCCTACTTGTAAAAGTATTAAATATTGAGTAATTTTTTATAAAATTCAAATAGTAACTAGTCATTTGAACTAGTATGAAATATAATTAAAGTAGACCTGATACCTGAATCTATAAATCCTGAAAAACTAAGTACCAAGAACAAGTTCTTGCTTGAGTTACCTAATAGTCCTACTAGACTCAGAATTATAGAGACTAATCACTGAAATGCTCGCTAGTCATTACTTTTAAATAAAAAAGACACAATTCTATCAATCATGTGGTTAATATAGCGCTGTTAACAACCAAACAACTAATCATAGCAGTGTCATCTCTACACCCACCGTCAATACTCTAATATATTCGTTTGCATACACCTTTGTATTAACCACATATATGTAGGTATATATATTAAATGAGAATGGCTAAACGTATTTAACAAAATTTTTTGCGCCTCACTTCCCGCCTGTTCCCAGTTTGAAGTTGGTAATTATTTTTAATGGGTTAGTTTCCGTAAGCAATTTACATAGGTACATAATTTTCCTCCTTTTTTCTAACCTTTTTTCTCTATCGCATGCGTTGGGTGGTACCCCTAGAAGTTACAGGAATGAGTGAAGGTACCCGGTAATATTATGTGGTTGGTAGCGCGGCTACATCTAAGGCCCGATTTACATTAACGCTCCGCTCTCGATACGATATCACTCCGCTCTCGGTTCGATATAATATACTTACACAATAAATAGTGAGTGTATTCACATCATCGCTCTGATATCGGTCCGATATCAGTCACGGTTCTCTCTCGCTCCAATGCCACTCCAATATCAATATCACTCAGGTAATATTTTATCGGAGTGATATCAGACTTGTTATGGCTTGTACCTATAGTGTAAACACTTTTTTGATTTCATTCCACTCCGCTTGCATTCAGTTGTTATGAAAAGATATTTGTATCGAACTAAGACCGAACTGGGAGCGTACCCAGAGCGGCATTATAATGTCAATAGAGAACGAATAGGTACCAGCATGATATTAGCACTGTAATGTGAACACAACAAGATTATATCGAATCGAGAGTGGAGACTGGAGTGATATCGTACCGAGAGCGAAGCGTTAATGTAAATCGGGCCTAAGTGTTTTATGTGAATATGTACGATAATATGTGGTATCTAAAATTTATAGGTTGGTTTATTAAATGTAATATGTAAATAATTTTTAAAGGTGTGATACCGGTTTATTAAAAACTAGTCGTGTCTGCGCAAACTGATTGCTACGACACAATGAAGTTACAACACCGAAAATGTACGGAATATCTTTAGACGTCATGATACTCATCATGGAAACATTTTAACACATTTAGAACCTTATAATTTTGTCCAAAATTAGTAAACAAATTTCACAAGACAAAATGACACAAGAATCTACCCAGGTTTCTGATACAATTATGATTTTGCAGCTCAATTACATCATAGTATGGTACCTTTTTAGTATGATATTATTATGGTATTACTTTTTTTAGCATGGTATTAGAATACTACACAGTGAAAAAATTTGTGTTAAAATTAACACATTTCACATGTTCAGAACAGTCAACTCAATTTTTTGTGTTATTTTAACACAAAGCATATGTGTCAGTTCTATACACAAGATTTGTGTCAATGATTTAACATACAAAAGAACATAAATTTTGTGTTAATTTTACACAATTACTTAGTTATAATTTTACCACAATGATGTGTAAAATTAACTGATTTAGAATGTAGAAGTTTACTCAATAAACGAGTTGGTATATTATTTTTTTAAGTTAGTATTTTTTTTATAAAATGAAAGGAAATAGTAACAAATAATTTTTCAGTACTTAAACTTTTTATTTAATATTTCTACAAAGTTTTGCTTTGATGAAATAATGTTGAAGCAATGACCAAAAATTGTGAAGATCAAACTAAACGTGGAAGGCAAAATGGAACGACTACTATTCCTTTTTTACCTGATCTTTTTTGCCCTTTGAATGTGTTCTAGAAGGCCGAATATTCGATAATTTTTTAATTAATTGAAGCAAATTCTGCAAACAAAGGAAAAAATTCAAATTATAATATTTTTAATTAACTTACCAATATTTAATATCTAAATAATTAAAACCAATTTAACCTTAGGAATACGTTTTTGATTTTGAAATATTCCGTCTGCTTTTATATATAGATATGTTTCTGTTGAACGCACGTCGCACAATGACTGGCAATGATGCTTGATGCTACCGATGCTACCGATGGTGTCAGTTACCACTACCACCGCTCTTATAACTAAAGCAATAGATGCCACGAAACAAGTTTTTTGGTGCTGGAAATACACAAATAAGTTAGTGTATTTACGACATTCTTTGGCATTTTACATAAACATTGTGTTATTTGTGTGTTGTTCAAAACAGATTAACATTTTAATTCTGTTAAATCAAAATTTTTGTTAATATTTTCATTTAATACAAACACTAAATGTTACATTAACACAGGGTTGGGTTACTTATTTAACACAAAAATTTTAACCACTAGTTTTTTTTTACGCAGAACACAAATTTTTTCACTGTGTAAATTTTATGTAAAGTTAACAGTTGTCTGGATGAACAGAAATCTTTTTAATAATTTAGTCTTCAAATTTACGAATGAACGAACACTCTAACAATCCCTGCACACTAATCACTAAAATCACTTGAACTCACATTGATTAATGTGCAAACGGATCTTAACATTAATCAATGTGTAAACTGACCTTTAAATTCAATTTCTTTGAAAAAAAATTAAAATTATGTAAAACGTGAAATGTATTGAAAACAAATGCCAACATTCAGTTGTTAGGTAAAAAATTTTGTATTAATAAAAGTGTTTGCAGTCCTTTTGCCCGAAATTTTGTACTTTACACACGACTCTATGTAAAAAAACACAGCTTTGAGCTTACCGAAATAATATATTGCACAGTAAATAAGCAATTTCATGGTAGTTGTAGACTGTTTTAATATAATCATTATTTTAATAGTCAACGGCACTCAAGGGAAAGGATGTCAGAATATATTATGTGCAGGTAACCTCCGAAAAACACTAGTAATTGATTCCGTGTTCTTTGAAACCGTGTTGTTCAAGTCTACAAAAGAACGGAAAAACGGGAAGATAAAAATCTGTAACCATCTAGCTAACGAAATGTTTTAATTTATAAAGCCTAGTAAACCACATATAAGTATATACAGAAATTTTATTTATAGTTGGAATAGACCTTTCAAAAAATCGTTGACTTCTACATTAGGTGAACTCATCACAAGTCCAGAACTTGTACAAATCAGAACAAAATTGTAGAAATCTTAATGCAAGAAGCAGGCTGTTTACATATTATGTAAACTGATGAATAATATTCGTCTATATGAATAATATTCGTCTAAGAAATCGGTGAATAAACTGCCAAGATTCCCTAAACCTTAATCCGAGACCAAAAATTATTTAAGAAGCAAAAATTTATACAAAACTTTCTTCTGTTTCTCTATACTCAACAAAAAAAAGATGAATGTCAGTTTCTCTCATTTGTTTTTGAAATCTATTCTGATACAATTCACCATTAAAAAATTCAAACGTAATTAGAGAATATTCCAAAACATCACTTTCTTTTTGTTTCAAAATCTCAGCTTTTTTTTCTTCAACATCATATTTTGAATTTCTCTTTATCGATTTTAATTAAAAATGTATTCCTTTCAAAAAATACATAATCAGCAAACATAAAGGCAAGCTTGTTATATGTACCTACAGTCGAACGCCATAGAAAAATGTACCTTTATTTATCTTTACAATTTTTTTTTTTTTTTTTTTTTGAATGCAATTAAAATTTATAATTACTTATTCGTCATAATTTTAATTTATTTTTCATATCTAATGATAAATATTTAAAAATATGATAATTATATTTATAATAATTATTTTTTGCAATTTTTTCCTCATAAAAATTTTCTAATGAACTGATAATTTTTCCATAATGAAGTGAATTATTGTAATGTAGCCGCACAGGAAAAATATACAGAATGTACCAAAACATAGGAATATTACATAACAATAGCGGAATGACAAAATAGTATATTGTGCAATAAGTGCGGGAAATTGTCGATTGCCCACGAAAGCGAAGTTGAGCGCACTCACTACGTTCGTGCGCTCATTCACTTAAGTGGGCAATCGACAATCCCGCACGAGTTGCACATACTATTTTTTATTACGAATTTGACATACTTTTTTCTATTATTATTACTATTTTTGACATTTTTATTACTTTTTAAAATAATTTTTTTAAGTGTTCGTCTTTTTTTTCTGAATTAATTATTGTTTAAATTACTTTGTTGGTGGTTTCTATAGAAATAATTATGAAATATTTATTACATGAAAAATCAAGAGGCGCTTTACGTATTTTGATTAAATTTTGCGTGTTTTATTGTCAATTTGCGTGTGGAAAGTTACTTTCCGCATGCAAAAAAGTATGTGAGAAGAGTACAGTGGGCAAGCAGCTATTTTGGGTACAGAAATGTGTGCGCCAAGTTAGTACTTCGCCCGCATGAGTAATAAAAAATTTTTTTCTTAAATTAATCACAGTGCACCGTAAAATTATCACTTATTATTATACGAGAGGTTTGTATTTCTTCGAATAAATTTGGATTTCTCTAACAAAAATTTGTTGCCTAGAAATTTAACAAGAAATACTATCAACTAACAAAAACGCGACAGAAAGAAATTAGAGTTGTAGAAAACGCAAATTTATTCAGAAAAAATATAAAATTGAAGTGTAATAGGGTAAGACAATTTGACGAATAAAATAAACTAGTATAATTCATATTATAACTAAATACATTGTTACCATGGTTCTGAAATCAATTAAATTTACCAATACGAATCTTTGTTTCGTTTTTATCGTGTTTACCTACACAGTGAAATGACCAATGAAATGTTTCGTACCATTTTTTTCGCTGTAAAAATCTCTCCTAACTTTTTTCCATGGTAAAAGTGAAAAAACTACAATATTCTTATGGGACTTTGATACACATGAATTAAATTGTCTTGAATATTCCAAGTCACCCAGTCACCAAGTTTTGATTGAAACAAGAAATTTAAAAGTAGTTATCGTAATTCATCATGTGATGATTTCTGCTAAGACAGTGATGTACTTATTTAAATCACATATTTAAAGAAACAAGTTTTAAAAACCGAAGACAAACAAGCTCTAAAAAGTTTCAAATAAAAATTCTTCGAATGCCATATTCCAAATTTTATTATAATTTAGAATAAGCTAATTTTCATCCGTCGTGTGTGAGGTATTTTGCCGTGTATTTTGTAATTTAATTTTATTCTAAATTATATCTAATGAAATTTAGAATATGGAATTCCAGGAACTTTTATTTGAACCTTTCTAGAACGCTTTCAAACCTTTTCAAGTTCTTTGGGCGGTTAATTAAAAGTTTTACTTTTATATCGGAAATCCTGGAATATCCTAGAAACGGTTCGACCCATTTTTATCACACCTGGTTAGGAATTATCCCACAATTATCAATTTTTAAAGTGGGTTTTAAGATTTCTAATTTAATTTTTATCTTGGAAATATTGAAATATCTTAGAAACGGCTAGAATAATGCTCATCGAATCTGATTAAAATAAAACTTGCAATTATCAGGTTTTAAAGTCGAATTTTTTCGACTTTCTTGTGGAGTACTGTCAGAGAGGATTCGAAGAGGCTCCTCCGCAGACAGACTCATTATCTGTCGGGAGCAAATAGCTTCCTCGTACTCGTTCAGACTTTTATTCAATCTTTACAGTGGTTTTTTGCTTAAATTTCGTGTCTTATCATGTTATTAACGTCATGTTTGAAACAAAAATAACTTTAAGCAAAGAATATGGTGAATTCCTTCTTAAATTTTTATTTGCGTTCGACTGAAACAGGATTTGCAGCTGAAACCGAAACCGAAATTGAAACTTCAGCCTTGGTTTCAGTTTCCGCCCAAACCGAAACCAAAACCAAAACTTATTTAGACATGTTAAATTTTCAATTGTATGTTGAAATCTAGTGTATGTACGAACTTGTCCGAACGAAGCGCGATAATTCACGAATACTGAGTTTCGGTGGGGCTGAATTTTCGACTGATTTGTGGCCGAAACTGACCGAAATTGAAACCGAAACCGAAGGTTCGGTCGGTCACTAATTTTTATGTTAGCGAGAAATAAATTTTCTTTTTTTCAGAAATTATCATAAGATCATAACACTTTCGCTACTTTAGTAGTCTCGGAAGCAATATACATTTGTGTCAGAGTAAAGCCCAACTCAAATTCTTCACATTTACTTCACTTTCAAATTTTTCATCGTACTTTAGCCGTCACAATTTCTCTTTGTTTAATTCAAGTTACGCATACCTCAAATTTCTACAAAAAGTCAAGGTTAAAGAAAAATATTAAAAATTGTAGGAACAAATTTATTACAAGCTGAAAATGATATTTTGATGATATTTTGTCATTTTATCATATAAAAAATCAAAAAATTACATGTATTCACACAAAAACAAGGAAAATAAGACTTTTTCAAGGAAATACATTTAGTTTACATGAATAAAAAACAACAATTTTTTTTGTATTGTATTGAAACTTGTACAATAAGGTCACCAGCACCATCAACATTTTCACCTCTGAAAAGGGCACTACTGAAATTTTTGACCGAAGGGGGGCATTTGTGAATGACGTTCACAATTACCCCACAATTTTAAAATCATGGGGTAATTGTGAATTGGTGATAAATTGTCCAATTTCTTTAGCAGTTAATAAGGAACTCTCTCAGGGTTTAGACCACTTCTTTAGAAGTACTTTTAACCATTTCTTATATTTTAAAAAAAGAAAATGTATTTAAAAAAGAATTTTTTTGAGGATTGGTCGAAGTAAGATACATAAAATTTGGCAAGAGTTTTTTCAAAATAAAAAAAAGATACTAATAATTGGAGAATTGTTATGAAATTTTAATAGCATATTAAGAAGGGACAGAAAAATATATTAAGAGTTGATTTTTAACAATATTAATGTTATTTTAGAAATCATACGCGCCGTTCACAATTACCTCGGTCAACCCTATTAAAGATAAAGAATTAAATTCAAAGAATTTTTATAATATCTTCCAACCCATAAATTATTCATCGACCTTTCTCACGGTATTTTAAAATATATCCACGAAAAGAGTATCTATGCAATTCAAGAACATAACTAAAGTGTCATGTCTAACAAAGTCTTCCTTATTCGCCCTCATTCGGACCCAAAAACATTGTGTCAATCAATAATATCAATCCTTAATCAATAATCAAAATCTTTTTAATAAACAAATTGTCCTTTAACAACAATTATTTATTTATTTATAGTAAAAACGATTGAACACCTCTCTTTACAGGACACAAAACATCCCAAAGAACTACACACAAAACTATGGATCCTTTAAAATAAATACACAATAATATAATACCATCAAATTTTAATAAAGATTTTCTACAGTACATTACAGTACAATCATGACGAATTGAAAAGAGGCTTTTTTTTTTCTTTTACAAAATAAAACAGGCCTCTTTTGATAGGTACATATATGTAGTGTAATGTTTGATAAATAATGGGGCCCTACATATATGTATGATATTTACATGCAAAAAAATCTGTCAAGTGTAATCAGACATTTGGAATTTGAAGTTTGTTTTGACATTTTACCCACGCTTCGGATGGATGCTCGTAATTCAATAAATGGACGGACAATTGACAAAAGGAATATGTAATGTGTTGTTTCGTTATTATTAATATATAAGAAAATATTAAGTAAGTGATTTATTTACTATTGTTAATATTATTGAAGTGATAAAATGGTTTCAAAGTGGTTGGTTTGAATGATTAAGTATAGGTAAGAAAATTCGAGTTTAAAAATACATACTATTAAGAAATTTTAGTTTTAGTACACACGGAATTAAAATTAAAAAATTTTTTGAAAATTTATAACATTACCAGAAATAAGTTAGCGCCGAAAGTTGAAAAATATTTTTGTTTTTTATATGGTTAAATTGCTCCCAAATTGCTCCTTTAAAATCAGTAATTGCTCCACCTAAAACTTAATTATTTAATTAGTTATTTATAAAGAAAAAATTTTTTTTCCGTTATTTAAGTTATCAAAATCTCTCAAAATAATACTTTTTTTATATAATTTCTTTACGTCAACAAATTGCTCCCAATTTGCTCCATTTAATTAAAAATCTAAACATTAATTTTTTTGAATTATTATTAAAATATTTTGTTTTTTATAATGTTATTTAACTGTCAAAATTCAATTATCCTTAAATATATGCAAACGACTTAAAGAGTATGCTGGATTGCCTATACGTTTTAATAATACATAACCTAATTCTAAATATATTTTATTTTAATATATTTTAATTATTATTCAGAAAAATTAATATTTAACTTTCAAATTATATGGAGCAAAATGGGAGCAATTTTTCGATATAAAGCAATTATATAAAAATGCATTATTTGACAAGATTTTGATAATAGAAATAGTGAAACAAAAAAGTTTCTTTGTTTGTAAATAACTAATTAAGTAATTAAGTTCCAGGTGGAGCAATTACTGATTCCAAAGGAGCAATTTGGGAGCAATTTAGCCATATAAAAAACAAAAAGATTTTCCAACTTTTGGCGCCAACTTCAGTGAGTTATTCGGGATCTTCCAAGGCCCCAAAAAAAAAGTTCCCCCACTGCTGCAGTGATAGCGACCATCACAGTGCCTGAAATCAAAAAAATCTAAAAAGCCTATTAAACTAGAAGATATTGCCCGTGCCATGAACCTTAATCGAAAAAAAAAGTTGAAATTTAACAAAATGGCGGAGTTTTTAAAAAAAAGTTTCAAATTTTACGCGAAAATTTGATGATTTTTGGCCTGAAAAAATTACATTTTTTATTCGATCGGAAAACTGGTGGTTCATGGCACGAAGAAGCATATATGTGTATAAAAGAAGCTGTAATAAAAATAAAATCGATCGGATGATTTGTCTTCGAGTTATAAATGCAGCAAATTTGAAAAATGTAATTTTTCTTTACTTTACTTTTTAGTTTTAATCACTGAGAATCTTTACTAAAATTATTTACGATGTACTCACTATAACGGTCATAGTAAAACTAGATGAGTCGTTTAAATGTGCCAGGGTCTAGCTTCTCCACAACATGTGACTGGCCGCCACGTCTAGAAACTCCCGAACTATCAACCTACATACATTTCTCAATACCTCAAAGTTAACAATGAAAATCAGAATCCGCTCTTCGGATGGCTGTAACTCAAAAACTATTTGAGATATGCACTTGAAATTTTAGTATGTTATTTTTAATGGTATAGATTATCGAAACATGCAAAAAAAGTTTTTCCAAATTTTTCAAAATGTCACACTAGTGGTCCCCCTTCAGATAAAAAAAAAATTGTAATAAATATGATCAATTCAAAATTACAATCATTTTAAGAACAAATTTTAATGTTTTAATGCAAAAATCAAGTTTGTGTTTAAATCTTTTTAACGAAAATAATCATTGAACCCTTAATTCCCGCCGAAATAGAAATTTTTCTGTTACATACAAATCTTCAGTCTTACGTCTGTTGAAAGACAGGTAAATATGTGTTTTAAACATATTAAAGCTTTAGTTATCCGTCGGTTTAGTTTTCTAATATATTTTGCAATTAAAATTATCTTTTATAAAGTTCGTTTTACAATTAAAATTATCTTTTAAAATTACATAAGCCGAAACACAATATGTATGTCCTAGATATTCTGACTTAAAATAAAGTGGTATAGATCAAATTAACTTAAATTGGTCTGACATCATTAGACAAATGCAGCAAATGAAGCGAAATTGGCGAACCTAGGATTTTTATATTACAGTAACTGTGATAACTTAAATTGTACATCTAATGTTGCTTCATTTGTTAATGATGTCAGGTCAATTTAAGTTGATTTGATCTATATCTGTAAAAATTGAATTGTGCCTGTATTTTTCAAAACACAAACACGTAAAACCATAAAGTGACGTTCTGAAATCTCTTAAATATAAAATTATCTAAACATATTTAAATTTTTAAATTAAATTATAAACATTATGAAAATGTACTTATTATCTATTTAAACAATTTAAATATTAGATTAATTACCTAATATAATATTTTTAAATTTTCTTTTTTCAAAACCGTATTTAATTTAAATAAAAATCACGGAAAATTGCAAAAATAAGCTCACATACCGTACAAAATTACCCTTTTTCATTTTTTTTTCGTTTAATACGGAAAACTGAACAGAATCTTTTTTTAAAGAAAAGAATGACATGTAGGTCTCTAAGTCAAATGTGCGTCTGGAAAAACGTCCGGTAAACAAAATATGTACATGAAATTTTGGATCATCTAAAATTTGACTGCTCTGTCTCAAATTTTTATCTTCACATATTTAAAATTATTTTTAACACTAATGAACTTAAAATTTATTCAGAAAAATCAGTATGGTATTGTTATTCAGTCATTGCGATAGTACTTAACCACTTGCTTTTTAAAAAAGGAAATTTTGATGAAAGCACTGAAAAATAGATTAAAATAAGTTCAAAATTTAAAGAGCACCAAGTACAAATTAGCCCTGTTAGATATTTTACTTAAAATTGGCAATGCTTAGAAAAAAGGTAATTTTTATTATTATTAATCCAAATATATCCCAAGGAAAATGTAATTAAAAATAGAAACAGAATATAAAACGAAGAAAAATCAAATTTTTCATTTACTTATACGAAACCTGTTTCGATAAATATCACATCATTATCAAGTCAAAAATCTATCAATCGATATAGAACATAAAAAAATCTTCAACTGCTATATTTGATGTGATATAGGTACATCAAAACCGGTTGATATAATAGTAAAATTTGATTTTTATTTTACATTCGCTAATTTATGATACAATTTTGTTTCTATTTTGACTTAAACTTTTATTTTCCCGAAGAAAATTGGATTAAGTTCTAGTTCTAGGATTACTTGTATTGTCAGTAAATATATAAAAACTGTACCAAACATTTTGAAATTCCCACAAAATTAAGTTAACATACCTTAAAAAATTTTAAGGATTTTCGATTTTTTAAACAAAAATTGACCGTTTAAATATTTCAAATCAATTTAACAATCAATCCTATATAGGGGAGACTGGAGTAAAGTGGCCATTGGCCTTTACTTACCGGAAACTACTCCAATCTTGTGGCGAAGTTGAATACTAGTTTGTAGGCAAGCCATTAGTATTATATTAAAACGTCAATGATCAGTTCCCTAGATTGTATGAATTATAACGAATTTTCTGAATTTTCGAGTAATTGGTCTTGCTAAAAACACTGTCTAATTACCTTGAAAATAATATAGTTATCGATTAATTGTGGTTTGCCGAAATGGCGTCTAACGGACTAAAGTGGTCAGTGTCCCCGATCGCTGCTCAAATTTAATCTTAGAATATTTTGACATATTATATTAAATTCAGGACTTTTATTTAGTTCTTTATATTTTATAAACAAAAGAATTGCCTGAAATCAGTGTTTAGGGTTCCGAGAAAAAATGTGAAAAAGGAACCTTATGATGAAACTTCAGTGTCCGTCCGTCAATCTGTCCGTTGATATATAATAATTAATGATACAAACATAGTTTGACTTTGTATATAAACATGCTTATTACTTCAAGATTTCTTTTTGCATTAAAATGGGTACCCCTGGCCACTTTACCCAACATAGTGGGGTAAAGTGTTCACTTTGCACATGTTGCGAAAAACAAAAATTGCAAAAATACCTTTCAAGATATTGTTGATATATTGATGGTTATTGATTCTGTACTAAAACAACTGTATGCTAAATACTTATTAATCTATATCTCTTTTCAAATAAATAAACGAAACAACATTTTGTCTTAGAGTGGCCACTTTACCCCAGTCTCCCCTAATTATTACGCACATCCCCGAAACAATTCTCTCTCAAACCCCCGGGTCTCATCAATCAGCACCCCGCTTGCGAGAGGCTGGTTGCCGTGATCGTGACATTTTGACGTTAACTAGCGTGCCAAGTTATAATAATAACGTTGCGTCCAGGATATGAAGGAAGCTTGACGGTCGTCCTCATCTACGACGGTGATGATTACCCACCACCTCATAAATAAATTGTCCTGCCTGATGGAATCTATATACAATTATATACAACACTAGTCGTATATATAATAAGCTTTGTTACATTGTTCAAAACTATTAGACAAACGCACGCATACACTGATATATTCCCTAACAAACAGACGGACAGTTGCCAGTATATTTGGGATAATAGCAAATATAGAAATCATGTCATCATCTCTTCAGTATCAACTAGTCTCAAGGTAGGGGAGATCCTTGTACCTTGGGACACTTTCGTTTAAAACTTCATAACTTGAGTAAAAATTGATGCGTGACTTCGAAAATTGAAAATTCTGTAAGCACACAATAACATCTTAATATTATGAGACAATATATCACGATATTGTGTTTCATTTTTGTGAAAACTTTAATTGAATAATCGAGGATATTTGTCCCAAGGTACAATCACAGCTTGTACCTTGGAACAAACTATGCAAGACATTTTAAGTCCTCAAAGAAAAATAGATATACACACTATTTTTTTTAAAAGCAATAAAAATTGTTTGGTTTTACGTGCAGTAATTTTTATTATAGAAAAAATGACCATTTTAATGCCATTTTTGACGTTTTCTTCATTGGGCTTTGGCCGGGTGACTTTGTCCGTACTCTGCGGCATCTGCGTAGATAAAGACAAATATTGAAAACAAATTTACCTATAAATCTCTGTAAAAAAAAAGCAATGCCTTGTACCTTAGGACCGTCCCAAGGTACAAAAAGTTTGCTGCTCCAAGGTACCAAATTTCAATTGCATACAATAAAGTGTGGTTATATTTTTTAATTAGTTAACTCCAGGGATATACGTCAAAATAAATAGTTACGAATGTATATAATAACTATTTGTATCTTTAATCATTTACTCACCTCAAAATACTTCGAGTAAAATGAAGATTTATATAGATTACAAAAAAAAAGAAACGGCAAAAATCTCACAACCTTACACATAGAAGAAACGAGTCAAAATGGCCGACTTTACTGCGTGTGTTTTGAGTATTTTTGTCAAATACTCAAAACTTGTATATATACTTGTAAATACTCAAACAATAATGTTTTAATGCCAACAGAAAGATTATCCTATATAACGATAAACTGCTTTTAAGTTTACTTTTCAAAAGCGAAAACTTTTTAATACCGTTTTTCTCAAAACAGGTTTTTTTCCGCGCCGTGGAACATAACTAAAAAAGTTATTAAGGTATTAACTTGAAATTTTGTACAGATATTCTTTAAGATATTGGCCTTTGCATATACCTAAAATTTTGCATAAATTATTACTATAAATATTGTTTATAACAATTGTTTTAATAAACAAAAAAAGTGAAATTTATTTTCTATTTGATTTTAAATTGTGAAAAAAAATTTCTTATCAGAAATAGGTATATGCAAAGCGTAATGACTTATTTTAATAAAACTTTTTTGTTCGATTGAATTCAGTTCATTACAAGAGGCTGGGCATTCCACGCGGCAAATCGAAGGAGTCAACTTGGAACAGCTGTAGCGCCGCCATTTTTTCTTTTTTTTGCATAAAAATTCATGTGTGAATACACCATAACATGTACTATACTATGTAAGTTCTAAGGATGTTACGGATATGAAATTTCGGATACGGATACGGATACGGATATTTAAAAACATTTATTTCGGTTTCGGTTTCGGTTACGGATTTGTAATGATATCCGATAATGTTTCGGATACGGTTACGGTTACGAATAATTGCTTTCAGTGAACATTTTTTTTTAGAAAAAGGGAAAAATTTTACTCCAAAAAGTGAAAGCCAAACACAAATCAACGGAAATCTATCAAGAGAAATATCTGCAGCAAAAATTTGCTTCGATTTAACCTCAGTATTCCAACGGCAGTTGTCTGTTATTATCCGAAACAAATCCGAAGCTTTTATTTTTGGATACGGTTTCGGTTTCGGATATATAATTATTTCGGATATCCGGTAGTTTCGGTTACGGTTACGGATATCCATAACATCCCAAGTAAATTCATTTGATACAATAAATGTATTCAGTTTCTTAAAAAAATTAAGTACTAAAAAACCTATTGTCTGGAGGACTCTCCCCCCTTAAATGAATATCTTAAACCTATTTCAAATTTTAGATCCCTTAGAATTTTAGAATTTATTCCCTTTCTTGTTTTTTGGGGGAATAATTTTTAATTAAGATAATTTTCAATTGATTTTCCATTATTAGTTTTATATTTTTAATAATCTAACTATAACGACCTTAGACCATATCATATTTGAACCAATAATTCTAATTTGATATATCATTTTATCAATCCGTCTACCATATTCGGGCACACCCGCTGTTCCTCTATCACATCTATAACATATTTATTACACGCACACATATCCCATTTACAATACTTGTTAAATGTTAAATAAAGCTTATTTACAACTAACTGACAAAGTTTTTCGTGAAAAAACAGCTTGTTATTTCTCTAATAATGGCGTGACGACACGACACGACGGAATGTGACGCACGCTACGATACTGTGCCGTTATCATTGTTATGACCCGGTTGCTGTTTGACGACGAATGCCCTTTGGCAACATCATCAACCAACCACCACGTACCACCCAGCCAGTGGAGCGACACTGTCTGTTAACTTATTAACTTTATAATAAGCGTATGATGCCACTTATATACGTGAGTGACAGTGTATTATTTGTGCCATTAGATGACACGAATGAAAAAAATATAATTTTCTAATTATATGTTTCTGGGGGTTCCGTAGAAATAAATTTCGGAACCCTTGTAATTTCGTCATGTCCGTTTGCCTGTCTCTCGAGTTGTTCATGGGTCACACATCGCCTCCTAGTAAGTAATTCCAACATCTTTCCGTTTATGAACATGAAATTTTACTTGAAATACAGGCTACAAGGTGTAGCTTTCAGTTAGTAGGCAGCAAAAAAAAATTTCTCAAATTTTAAAGGACTTTCCGTTTCTTCCCTTAAGGCGAGGTTTACTCGAGAGTCCTTAAAAATTATGTATTTTTCTAGAATTTTTTTCTCAAGAATGGAAGTAAATATCAATTTCAAATTTTGTACACATATTTATTAAGTATTAAATTATACAAAAAAAAATTTTTCAAGGAAAAATATAAAAAATTGTCCATTTTATAGATACTGCAGTGTGACGATCCGAAAATCCACTGTCTTGTTGGCGGACATCCTAGCGCCGGTAATAAACCACCGAAATCCAAAAACAAAAAAGATTTATAAAATATATGAAGAGTACCGGCACCTCTACCTATAATATCAATAAATTGCTGAAAAAAAAAAAATGGCGGATGTTTGAACTTTTGATTACGATTTTTATCTTATTTTTCGCTATTTAAAGTAAACTTAAAAATAAAAAAAATATTGAAAGTGTATCGAACTTAGGTAGAGGTGCCGAAGAATTGAATTATCTTTAGAATAAAAAATTTAAAAAAAGGATCCATCGAATAGTCCATCATGTCCGCCAGTTCCAAAAATGTAGTTCCGAGATATTATAAAATATATATAAAGAAACGTATTTTCAAAATTTTATATTATACTCATTATTGCGTGAACTACGTTTTTTGAATTTTTTTTATAGAAAGCTGGATTCGGTTAATGTGCAAGAATCTTGTTTTTAAATTATGTTCAGTAAAATCACTTTGGGAACATATTCTACACATAATTTGCTATCAATTTCGGCAAAAAAAATCGATTTTTTTATCAAATCTCAAGTAAATATTCCCTTAAATTACTTTCAGCAAAATCACTTTGGGAACATATTGTACACATAATTAGCTACCAATTTCTGCAAAAAAAAAAAAATCGATTTTTTTTAACGACTCTCAAGTAAACCTCCCCTTAACGCATCAAAATTAATTTTCCCACGTATCACTTCGTGTGCGGTATTGTGTGAGTTTGAAAAATAAAGTTTTTT
The DNA here is from genome assembly GCA_035578155.1 of Brachynemurus nebulosus. Taxonomy (NCBI): domain Eukaryota; kingdom Metazoa; phylum Arthropoda; class Insecta; order Neuroptera; family Myrmeleontidae; genus Brachynemurus; species Brachynemurus nebulosus. Next base: position 65,083,351 of record JAPWDM010000002.1, read on the forward strand.
TATGCTTTTTCATTTTTGAGTTCCGTTTTCGAAATACGTGGCTCAGGGCTAGGTTTACCCTAAGTGCCGCTCTAGACACAGTGCAAAGTGCCGCCCCTGCCTTTTACTTAAAATTTGGCTTTTCTTAGAACTTTTCCTTACAAAAAATAACTGACGAGCAAAAAAAAGAACGTCAAATTCCAATTTTTGACGCCCCTAGGCCTACTAGCTAATCCGGCTCTGACGTGGATTCAAGAAACCTAAAAAAGGTAGAGGTACCAGCACATGATAAGAAAATATACTAACTATTTAGAATTGGGGCTTCACTTATTTTTGACTACAAAAATAATTAACTAATAGTTCAATTTTAATAATTTTTTTTTATGTCCTGGATTCAGTTAAGAAAATACCAGAACATAAGTGAAACCATGCTCTCCAGATTGTTTAAATTAGTAGTGTCCAAATATACTACAGTCTCAAAACGATTTCTTGGTTCAAAGATTAAAAATTTCATTTAATTTTCTTTTATTGAATCAACAAAATATTTCTTTGAATTACAAAAATTATTTTTTTTATTCAAAGAAATATTTTTATGAATTTTTTTTCAGTAACTAGTCATAGAAAGATAGTTCTTTGAATCAAAAAAGTATTATTTTGGATCAAAAAAAAAAAATTCAAAGAAATTTTTAATCTTTGAACAAAGAAATCACTTTGATGAATGAAATAAAAATCAATTCTAATTATGAGTTTTTATCTATAACAATATCAGTTTGCACCCTCGTAGTAACATTAGTAACACATGTATACCTACCAAACGTTATCCAATATATTTATCTATTTTTATGATCAATTTCCTCTATATTTTATCTCGAAAACTATGAAAGATTCTAGCTACTGCGGAACCCTGGTTTAATGCGTGTTCAACATACACTTGGCGAGTTTTTCCTCTGTTTGCTTGTTAGTGTGTTAGGGACTAAAAGCTACAAAAAAAAATAAATAAATTGGCGAACTTTATTCTATAGTAAGCTAGTAAGTAAGTCAAATAATAAGCGGTAATATGGAAGCGAAGAAGTCTGATAATGAGCTTTTTTCGTGTTAATGTGAGAGAGAGATTTCTTTTTTCGTGTAAATTAGTAATTTTGTTGATTTTTATAATGTTTCGAGGAGATACTCAGTAGGTTTCTTTTATCTTTAATTAGAAAGTAGGTATTGTTATTATTATGGTTTTTTTTTTTACTTTTATTTCTCTTTTGTTTTGATGTGTTCTGTTTGGCTATTTTTTAAGAATAAATTACAATTTTTTTTTTGTATTAAAGTTACAACGTTTGTTTTATGTGTGATGATAATGATGTCCTTCCAATTTTAAATCGAAAAGACTACTAGGGCTACAGCTACGATGAGATTAAATTCGTTGTTTTAGTATAGAGCGAAAGAATCAGTGTCTAGTTAGTAAGTTCGGGATCCCAAGTCATATTTTGGTAGGGCAATTGTTTTTCGAATGGATAGTTGGGGGAATTGGGATGAATTTTTTTTTACGATTAATACCACTATTTAAGATAGTGATGAGCAAAATTAGTCTTGGTCTTGCATTTTTTGCAAGACCAGGACCAAGACCAAGACTATAAATATGGCTGCAAGACCAATACCAAGACTCAAGTGAGCAAGATCAAGACAAAAGCAAGAGAAAAGCAAGACTCTTGCTAAACTATTTAAATAGTTTGAAAGTATAATTAATACCGTAAAGGGAGAAAATTCTGATTTTAGAAGGAAAAAATTCGCTAATAAAAAATGCAAGAAAATGCAAGATCTTTTTGCAATACCAAGACCAAGACCATGATCAAGACTGCATTTTGCAAGACCAAGACCAAGACTCAAACTACTCTAGCAAGACCAAGACCAAGATTGTTAATGCAAGAACAAGACCAAGTCCAAGACTGCCATTTGCTCATCACTAATTTAACAATACAAGAATATTTTTTTATTCATTTTTATTTACTTTTTATAGTCTTTAAAAAAGGGCGGCTATTGGTGCCCACGGTTTTATTCAAACCGCCGCCATTTTTTTCAAATTTTAGAATAAAAGCTCCCATACTTAAATACATAATGGCTTACCTATAGTTTGATAATCGATTTGTTTTTTTTTTCCCAGATAAAAACTGCAGCCGTAATCGTGGGCACCAAAATTAAAGACACATTTTTCAAAAAATTATATAATTTTTTGAAAAATGTGTCTTTAAAAAAGGGCGGCCTGTGGGTGCCCACACTTCTATTCAAACCGCCGGCATTTTTTCAAATTTCAAAACAAAACTTCCATAAAAACATAGTGGCTTACCTACAGATTGATAAAATATTTGATTTTTTTCCCCAGATGAAAACTGCGGCCGTAATCGTGGGCACCAAGATCCGCCCCTTTTTAAAGACACTTTTTTCAATTCACTTTTTTTAATAATTATAAAAAATAAATAAAAATGAATATTTTTGTTTTGTTAAATAGTGGTATTAATCGTAAAAAAAATTCATCCCCATTCTCTCATCCTATTCGTCCGAAAAAAAATTGCGAAAACTGACTATTTTTCGGCTGGTTACATACTGTGATGGTACATTAACTCATATGTATTAAGTTTCCTTGGGATATTTTTCACTTTTGCCATTATAAAAAAAAAAAAGAAAAAAAAATTAGAGCCAATTTTTACAGCGAAGGAATGGTGCAAAACAATTCATTGATCATTTTAGTATAGATGAACAGTCAAAACCATAGGGACGGAATATTAAATAATAATATGAATTATACTAACTTATTTTATTCGTAAAATTGTTTTACCGCATCATAGGTACTTGAGTTTTATATTTTTTTGTGAACAAATTTATATTTTCTACAAATTAAACTTATCGTCTAAAAACAATTTAGCTTGAAAAACTATAAGCTAACAAAATCACTTAGCTATACACTATCATCTTTTTGCTACTTGATAGTTCTTCTCGTAATTGCTAGGTAAAAATATTTCATTAGATAAACAGAAATTTATTCGAAAAAATACAAACCTCTCCAGTGACAAAGTTTTTTACCTAAATAAAATTTTCATGAATCAATAATTTTACAACATAAAACAATGTTTAGTACATTAAACTCTTCTTCAGAAAAAAATTATATTAAAGACATCGAATAGTTTCGAAATTAAAGATTGCATAATTAATGCATTGCCTCTATTTTTGTCATTTTTAGCCAACCGAAATGAAATTTTAAAAATCTGAGACATTTCGAGATATTTACCTACACTACGGAATTGAAGTGAAAGCCACAAGAGCGTTAAGATACAAAATTGATTATTGGAAGTATATAATCGAATCGAGATATTAAAAATTCATAAAGTACTCATTAGATTTTATTGCTTAATCCTAATTGTGTCTGATGATAATTAATATATAATTTTAATAATTAAAACGGATTTACCATTTACAATTATACAAAAATTTTAATTCCGTTATAATTTTCTCCCTTTCCTTTTCTAATATCTCAAAATGGAATTAAAACTTTAAAAAAAAGAAGAAAATTACTATTCATGTTTCCTGCAAGGTATAATTTAATACTTACACACATGAAACACATACAGACAAATATACTTATGTATGTGTGTGTTCATTAATTTTTCACGAATGAAAATATGAGAAAATTACTCATTTCTTTAAGGAAGGTAAGGGAAACATACCTAAGTTTAGTAAGATGCAAATTGTTAATTTTGCAAAAATATATGTAGTAGTGATGTCGGGCTGAGAAACAGTTAATCGATTAATCGACTAAAATTGTTTTTCAAATAAAGTTAGTCATTAGTCGAAAATATCGAGCACAGAGTAGTCGACAAATCGACTAAATTTTTAGTCGAATTCATGGTAAGATAACTTATGTAACTCTTTCAAAAACGAGGTTTTCTTCGAATTTAACTATAGACTTTTAATATTTTTCATTTAAGAAAAAAAAGATATGAAATATCACAATATATTAATCACATAAAAGTGAAAAATTATATAGATAGATAATTTTTTAGTTTCCATTTTTGAAGGAAGTCCAATAAATAATACAGAAAAATTGTTAAATTAGTCGTTTTTAGTCATTTGAAAAAAAATTAACCATTTTAATCATTTACTCGAAGGTAAAATAGTCGACTAAAATATGACTAAATGTAAACAAAATTAGTCGACTAAACCAACTAATCGATTAAACATCCGACATCACTAATATGTAGGTAGATATTTTATAATATATTATATTTTTAAGATTTCGTACCTTAAAAGTAAAAAACGGAACCCTTATATATACCTACAGAGGTTTTTCTCGAAAACTGTGTAAAGTGGGAATTTGAAATTTAGGATAATGTTAGGTCTTGATGACGCGCATATAATATATTATTGTCAGTCAACGATTAGAAAAACAGGTTAACCGAAAAACATTATTTTAGATCAAAACGGGGAGCCAGTTTGATCCTCGAAGAAAAAGAAATTTTTCATAATGTATCGTGTAAAAAGTGTCATTTAAAAGAACTACCACTAAGGATTCTTAAAATATTTGTTTATAATTTTTGATTCTGTGGTTTTAATGATATAGCTCAAAATTTGCTAGTAATGACCGTTCCCTCCCTGATATCCTAGATTTCTAAAACTATGACATACATTAAGTCAAGTTTCCTTAGTGACTTTATCTTTTCCTACGGTTCGATACGAAAAGTTTTTACGGTTTACCTAAAAATAAATAAATATATTCAACAAGAGCCGCAGTTTAACTCACCCATAACTGTTATAGTAGGAAATATATAAACTTTAAAGTTCACTATTTTGCAAAGGAGGCTTAAAAGCGATAAGGGATTAAGCGAACCTGAGCTTTATTTTACATCAATTTGTTGAACTACAACTTCAAAGGACTCCGAAGATAACAGGCATCTCCAAATTAGAAGTACTGATCATAATATAATCATGTACACACAGAGAAAAAATTCCAGTAAAAATTACTGAGCTGCCTCCGGTAAACGAGTCTTAAGTGACCAGTCCGTAGGAAATTATTAAGCAAAAATATAAAAAATGCGTTTCAAACATTATTTTTTACGATTCATTTGAAAATTTTTCCTGTACACCTTAAGAATTTTTCCTATACAGCTGCGTAAAATTCGATGGGGTAGTAAAATTTCAAGTGGACACCGGGAAAATTTACTTAATTTTTTGTAAAATTATACTGGACATAGAATAATTTTTACTGAGTCGGTGTGTATTTCAGCACCACTGCATACAAAATATTACATAGAACAGAATAAACAAAACAAGCACGCAACCAACACGCAACCTTGAGGCCCAGAGAGCATGCGTGTTAGACAATACACGACTTACAGACGCAGCAACCGTGGCAACCGTTGGTTCGTCAGTTGGCCAATAGCAATGATAGTGATTGGATGTTTATAAAGTGTTTTTTTTTTTTTTTTTTTTTTTTTTTTTTATAATAAATTATTATTTAAGTATTGGACTTTCCATTTAAAACAAAAAATTGTTGTGTTTCATGAATTTTTGGTTATAATTGAAATATGTTTTTATACAAATTATTATAATGTGCTTATTGTTAAAAATTTTTATCATGTAATATTTCAAATAAAGAATTTATATATTTTTTTCCACAAATAATAAAAAACCACAAAAAATTTTTTCTATATTAATAATTTGATTTTAATGCTTACCCTTCTATCAATATCCTTTTAAACTATTTTAATTCAATTATTTATTAACAAATAAAAAAAAACCTTATTTATAAATAATACGGTAATTTTTACTGAGCTGTAGCGTAATTTAAAATTTTACTATAAATTATCGTAGTTTTTACTTAGCCTGTCACTTATGTCCGCATTACCAGAGAGCTCAGTAATTTTTTACCAGAAATTTCAGTAAAAATTACTGTATTTTTTTCTCAGTGCACATTGAGGAAAAAGCAAATGCGTAAACTTTTATATAATTGTTTGACTCCGAATATCGTCAGCTCTTCAGTTATTAGTATTTTGGTAATATACATAATTGTAAATTTTTTGTCTGCTCACTTGTGATGTCACGGTAAAGCGCTCGTATTTTCTTACATCTTTCAATTTTCTAGCGTATAAAATTCAATTTCCTTTACAGTTATGTTATAACAACAAAATTAATGTATCCCTCAAGGATGGTACAAACTTTCATCAATAATTTTGATAGAATCTAATAAAAAATAGTATAGTAATTGGTATATTTACCTTATTTAAATGTAAATATATAGAAAAACTTACTTTATAATGCGTCTTTCTTTCTCCATGTCAACATAATGTGCATATACATATATGTACTGGTATTATACTAGTTGTGGTTTGATATAAGTATCATACGGTATATAGACGTCTAAAAAATAATTATAATCCTATTTGCAATTTGTGGATATGTTCTATGAAAACAAGATGGTAGCTTGATTATACCAACATATCTGCATATTATATAAGTACATAGAGCTGTATATTAAAGTCATACAAAACAACTGTACCGAGTGTCCCGGCTGGATGTATACATACGATTTACATATTAATTTTTAACATTGAATACCTATAAGGAGAAAGTTATGTCACAAGAGTGCTTTGGATAAACATATTCCTATTTTTGGTAATTTTCTTTTATAAAATTAGTGATGAGCAAATGCAAGACCAAGACCAAGACTTGGCAGTCTGGTCTTGGTCTTGGTCTTGCTAGAGCAGTTTGAGTTTTGGTCTTGCAAAATGCAGTCTTGGTCTTGGTCTTGGTCTTGGTATTGCTAAAGAATCTTGCACTTTCTTGCATTTTTTTATTAGCGAATTTTTTCCTTCTAAAATCAGAATTTTCTCTCTTTACGGTATTAATTATACTTTTAAACTATTTAAATAATTTAGCAAGAGTCTTGCTTTTTTCCCGCTATTGTCTTGCTCACTTGAGTCTTGGTATTGGTCTTACAGTCATACTTATAGTCTTGGTCCTGGTCTTGCTCTTGGTATACATAGCCTTGGTCTTGGTCTTGGTCTTGCAAAAAATACAAGACCAAGACAAGACTGCAAGACCAAGACTAATTTTGCTCATCACTATTTAAAATAATTTTTTTCCACCAAATTATCTGCACTATTTCTTCAACAGAATATTTTTTTGGTATTTTTATTATTTTAATATTTATTTTCAAGAAAATAAAAAAATGCCGTTTTGAATTTACAGCAGATGACACAAATATTTATTATGTAAAAATGTAAATTGGTTGAAAATTGCGACATTCATTTCTTTATTTTACTACATTATTATCGTTAAATCTATAGTAACAGTAGTTATATTATTAAATTAGTATTACTAGTTTGTTCAAAGCACTCTTGTGACATAACTTTTTCCTTATGGGAATCCAATGTTAAAAATTAACATGTAAATCGTATGTATACATCCAGATGGGACACCTGATATATGTACAGACAGTTTCTGATTTTAATAAACATGTAAAAGTCAGTGCAACAGACAAAGAAAACGAATTACAATTAAACCTAAAAAGAATTAAAAGAGATCGAAACCAATTAAATTGATAACGTGCAAACATATCGTCAGTCAATAAATAGTACAAAAAATTATTTTGAATTAAAATAGAATAGGTGGAGAGCTCAGTTTAGTCCAAAAAATAATTTTCATGCATCATCATATTTTTCTTATAATTTTTGGTCCAGTTAGTTACATAGCGTAAAGTGGGATAATTTATGCATTTTTCTCAGTTATTTGACTCAAGCAAATTTGGATAAGAATTAAATAAACATAAATAAAAAAAGTTTAATTTGGTCTACTGATTATTTGCTGTACTGAATCTAATTTCACTAGTGGTGAGCAAATGCAAGACCAAGACCAAGACTTGGCAGTCTTGGTCTTGGTCTTGTTCTTGCATTAAGAGTCTTGGTATTGGTCTTGCTAGAGCAGCTTGAGTCTTAGTCTTGGTCTTGGTCTTGCAAAATGCAGTCTTGGTCTTGGTCTTGGTCTTATTAGGGCTAAAGTATCTTGCACTTTCTTGCATTTTTTTATTAGCGAATTTTTTTCCTCTAAAATCAGAATTTTTACTATCTTTACGTATTAATTACACTTTCAAACTATTTAAATAGTTTAGCAAGAGTCTTGCTTTTTTCTTGCTTTTGTCTTGGTCTTGCTCACTTGAGTCTTGGTATTGGTCTTGCAGCCATACTTATAGTCTTGGTCTTGGTCTTGCTCTTGGTATACATAGTCTTGGTCTTGGTCTTGGTCTTGGTCTTGGTCTTGCAACCCCTTGCCTTGCTTATAAGAAATCCTCAGTAAACAAAACGATCTCGGTAACGTCACTATAACCAATTTTTGCACTTATTAAACTCCGCTTTTGGGGCTTCCAAATTCGATTGCCTGTCATTGATGGCTTCAGCAGCCCATGTCTTTACTTTTAGATTGAATCATTATCATGGTATACGAATGCCACCGTGAAGAACTGTTAAAATTCTTACAAAGCTAAATAGAGCTTTTGGTCAGTTTTTGTGACAGATTTTATAAAGCCGGTTCTACATGATGCTACGAACGTTTCTTCCAACGTTCGATCGAACGTTTGATGCATATAAGTTCAGCCGGTTCTACACGATGCTACGAACACCTTCCAACATTGGACGTTCGCTGGTTCATCGCATCGTGTGGCCGTTGTTCGAACCTACGAGTGTCCAATGTCGAGCGTCAAACATTCGCATTTGGCCATGTCCCGCTCGATGTCGGTATTCTTGCACCGACTCAGCAGCTGCACGACTCGTTCATGTGAAGAGAGAAAACATCAGTGTATAACATTAGAGATCACATAAGACGGATGACATCGTCGTCTACTGAATAAACGTTTGTACCAACACATTATACAAGAGAGACAACGTCAGTGTATAACATTAGAGATAACATCAGACAGATAACAGCCTCGTCCACTGAATAAACGTTTGTACCAACACATCATCATTCGTATTGGATCAAACATTCGATTCACCGTGTAGCAGATACATTCGTCACACCAACTATCGAACTTAATTGCCTCAAACGTTCGATCGAACGTTGGAAGGAACGTTCGTAGCATCGTGTAGAACCGGCTTTCGACAGTTGGTGCTGCGAATGTTCCTGCTACACGGTGAATCGAATGTTTGATTCAATACATATGATGATGTGTTGGTACAAACGTTTATTCAGTGGTCGAGGAGTGGTCATCTGTCTAATGTTATCTCTAATGTTATACACTGATATTGTCTCTCTTCATATGAACGAGTCGTGTAGCCGTTGAGTCGAACCAATGAACATTGTCCTTCAAACGTCCGAACCATCCCTTTGACTCGGTGCAAGAATACCGACATCTGCTGAAACATGGCCAAATGTGAACGTTTAACGCTCGTGGGTTCGAACAACGGCCACACGATGCGACGAATCATCAAGCGTCCAATGTTGGAAGGTGTTCGTAGCATCGTGTAGAACCGGCTTAAATCTGTTCGATTCTCAAAGATGCCGAAATTTTTCAATAATTTAAAACAGATTGTTCCTAGGATTTAATTGTTATCTTCTTTGTTCAACACACTTAATTTCTCTATGTCCAATGAAACCGTAACTGCTCCGTACTCACAATAATTATTCATTCTGTTAATATACGAACAAATAATGTGGCTTGACATTTCTTTTCTACTATTTAGTCGTCAATAGAATTGAGTGAAAAAATACAAAAAGAGTTATCTTTCAATTGAAACATACCAACACATCAACCTATCACATACACCCTACATCCACCCCACCCCTCTCCAGCCCCTTGCCGCCCGAAAACTCGCGAGTTTGAATTGGATGCGTCGCCTGATATTATGATGGGATTTAATACATAAATGATGATATTAATGCATAAAACTGTTAGTTTTAATGAATATCGCAGACATGCTTTTTTTGCAGAACGCCAACAGAAATGTTTGTTTGTCGTCGTCATGCTATCCTTGTCGATCCTTAGGTGCACAGAAGAGTAATATATACGTCATTGAATTGAATTTAGCATGATTATATAGATACGTTATAGTTGGAAAAAAATTTATTATAAATTTCAATTTAGACAATTCCGTAGCCCTTAGAAAAGATAAATCATGAGTCAAAATAAGGTCTTCACTAGTTTTCACAAAACTTAGGACAACACGACCGAAACGAAAACTTCTATGGCGATGAACGTACAAAAGAAAAATAACAAAATTATGGAAAACGAATAATAATAAATTACTTTCAACCCGAATTCAAGATTAAATGTCATCAAGTTAGAAAAAATATCCATGAGAAGTCAAAGTATGCCTTAGTTTAGTAAAACGGTTAAGTATCCATAATTTTCTTTTCCATTTTTAACCCTAGAATCATACGTTGGTCTACGAGTCAAGTTAATCATATATCGGCGTCGTTTCGACGAATGGACGTTTTGCGGGGAGTTTTAGAGTTTATTTGCAAAAAACATTTTTTTTACATAACAATACTACAAAAGCGAACAAAATATTTAAACAAATTGGATTTGGAAAAATTTCTTAATATAAATATTTATTAATTTTTTTAATCTTTTTATCAAAGCATATTTTCACTATAAAAATTAAAAAATAGATAAATACATCAATTGTATCATAAAACGTGTCTTTCAAATAATTAATTTATGAACTATTATGAGTCAGTGGACATGTGTGACTTGACAGAATGTGAAATTTCTCAGTCATAAATATTCCTATAGATATGTAATTATTACCCCATTATAGGCACATTTGTAAATTTTCTAAAATTTGTTAGTAATTTTTAGAATAAGATCTCAAGAAATAATAAAAATTAAAATATTTTCCATAAAATAAATTGTTAACCTTTTATTAAGTCACTTGAAACGCATTCTTGTTTTCGATTCAATTTATTAAAACTTCAGTATTATGTCGTCTCTATAAGGCAAACAGCTGTAATCATCTTTCACATTATCATAATCATTGAATAAATTAATTATAACATGCATATCTTTAATAAATTTTAGAAAAATTAGGAAAACTTTTATATGTGGAGTACAAAATCTTTAAAAAAAAATATGGGTTAATCATACATCGTCGTCCTTTTGACGCACACTATTTCAGTATAAAAAAAACGACAATAGCTATAAACAAAATTTATACGTCTTATGTGTTAAAATAACAAATAAATTAGATAACAGAAGTTTCACAGCAAGCAGGCAATGACAAGTTGTAGTATTGGAGCAGGTAGAGAAGTTCGTTCGTCGTTTTGACGAGTACGTATGATTCTAGGGTTAAGGATAATTTATTTTGTTTCTTGCCTACTTACTATAAAATAATTTATGTCAGAAGATTGGCTTTAAAATAATACAGATACAAATATTTGACATCAATTAAATGTGTACTAACTAAATCTGATTTCAATTGTTTTAATTTGAAAATTTATTTTTGTTTCTATAGATTTGTTGAATTTTAGTAGTCTGATAAGGACAGAAATTAACTGATAGATAAAAATAATGAAAGTAAAGTATTGAGGGTAACTTCAAAAATGTAAACTTTACCGCATCGATACAACATCATGACTTTTCTGATGCGTCTAATTCTACATGATGCGCTGCTGATGCTCTCTTGAAATTTGATGCACATTAGATGTTTTTAAACGGGATATTGGCATCATTTTAGCCTCTGATTTGGCTATAGATAAGACAGATAATGTAGCATGATAGACTATAGATAATATAGCAATACAGTCCTTGTATAGGTATATTATCTTTTAATTTCAACTTGAACTTACTTGAAATTGAAAATATTGAAATTATTTGAATAAAAAATATTACATACCTATTTTGAGTGCAAAATGTATCCAAATAGTTTAAACAATTTTAATCAAAGGTAATAATATGGCAAGTAGTTATAATTCTACATTATACACATGACATGCATCTTGGACACGCATCACCAAATTTCTTGATGCATTATTTTGACACATCAAAAACAAAAATGAACTTTGGATTTTTTGTTGTGATGCGTCTGATGCGTTTTTGAACCTTTGACTCTGCCTCATGCAAGCAGTGATGCATTTTTGAGGTTAGCCTAATTTATAGATATCTTCAAAATTTACATTTTTTAAAAAAAAATTAAGAGTAAAGAAAAATTGTTTATTCATTTCTATAGAAACGATTTGACATCAGATAGTTGTATACTATTATTATTCAAATGTAAAAGTTACCTCTTAAGTTAGCTGTGACAATTACTTTCAAATACACTTTTATATATTACAGATACTTTATTTGCGAAATTCATTGGAAATAATCAAATGGGTCACTAGTTTTGACATATTTAGGTAATTTAAATAATTCATGAGTAACTATGACTTGCATGTAAGTGTAACGTTACTGCTAGAAATGAATATTTGTTTATCAATATTTTTTCCACGCGTGATAGAAAGTAGATAACTTTTTTTCACGCGTGACAAAATTTTGCCATAAAAACCTATAAAAAATAAGCCATGGAGCAAGTTAACTTTTTAATTCAGAATCGCAAACAGATTATTTTGTAATTCTCGTAAAAATTTTTGTACCGTGGTCCAACTATACAAGGAAAAACAAAGAAGTAAATAAATAATAGGGAATATGTTTTATTTATTATCCTGCAAGGTGAGGATTTAAAATAAATACACTCGGGTGTAAAATAATAATTTGAATAGGTATACCTACAGATAGCTCTGTCTCTGCTTAATCATACTGAAATGACAAAATAAGGTATAATATATTATATAACTATGTAAGCTTTTTCAAAATAGGCGTGATAATATTGTTTCAAATTTTCCTTTATTTCGAATTTTTCATTGTTTTCGTTAATGTAATGAAATTTTGAATTTAATTTTAAAAAAAAATTATTTTTTTAATTTTGTGTTAGTATTTCCAAAAAATTAATTTTTTAAACATTGTTAATATTTTTGAAAATAATCATTCAAAATTATATAGATTTATTCAATGTTGTAATCCTAGTTTAAATAATAAATTTTCGTAAATTAATATTGAAACTGATGACGTCAACATGTATACAAAACATCCTAAAACTCAAAAAATCGAAATTTTACTACCAAAAATATGAAATTTAAAATACTTCTAGGAGCTCAAGGTTCTCGATACAACTTTTTTTTATTTTTGACAGAATTATCACATTTTACAACTCTGATTGAATACTTAATCTCATATTTTCAAATATCTACAAATATTATCCAAGCAATTTTACAATCCTGGCTAAGACGAACAGAATTCTGATCATTGAATTGATACAAATTTAAGAAATTTTAGCTCAATATGCCTATATACAGATCAAAATAGTTCAAATAAAAATTAATCTCGGCTATCTCGAGCCTTCTTAATCTAGGAATTATTCAAAATTTATACCACAAAGAAGGCAAAAGCATTCTGTTTTCAGCGATCCCATTTTAAGTAATGGTAAATATGAATTCGGAATAGGATCATAATATTTTTTTTTACAAAAGGCTGTGGTTGAAGACTATTGTAAGTACCATAAAATGACTTAAGGGGAGGTTTACTCGAGAGTCCTTAAAAATTATGTATTTTTCTAGAATTTTTTTCTCAAGAACGGAAGTAAATATCAATTTCAAATTTTGTGCACATATTTATTAAGTATTAAACTACACAAAAAAATTTTTCAAGGAAAAATATAAAAAAGTGTCCATTTTATAGATAGTGCAGTGTGACGATCCGAAAATCCAATGCCTTGTTGGTGGACATCCTAGCGCCGATAATAAACCACCGAAATCCAAAAACAAAAAAGATTTATAAAATATATGAAGAGTACCGGCACCTCTACCTATAATATCAATAAATTGCTGAAAGAAAAAAAAATGGTGGATGTTTGAACTTTTGATTACGATTTTGGTCTTATTTTTCGCTCTTTAAAGTAAATTTAAAAATAAAAAAAATATTGAAAGTGTATCGAACTTAGGTAGAGGTGCCGAAGAATTGAATTATCTTTAAAATAAAAGATTAAAAAAAAAGGATCCATCGAATAGTTTTTGAGTTATCGTGTCCACCAGTTCCAAAAATGTAGATCCGAGATATTATAAAATATATATAAAGAAACGTATTTTCAAAATTTTATATTAATTTAATACTCATTATTGCGTGAACTACGTTTTTTGAATTTTTTTTATAGAAAGCTGGATTCGATTAATGTGCAAGAATCTTGTTTTTAAATTACTTTCAGTAAAATCACTTTGGGAACATATTCTACACATAATTTGCTATCAATTTCGGCAAAAAAATTCAATTTTTTTTTTATCAAATCTCAAGTAAACCTTCCCTTAAATTACTTTCAGCAAAATCACTTGGGGAATATATTCTACACATAATTAGCTACCAATTTCTGCAAAAAAAAAAATCGATTTTTTTTAACGTCTCTCAAGTAAACCTCTCCTTAATTATGAATATTTTAGAACCTTGTGTTTAACTACATTACAAAATTTGGATATAAATTTTTATTTTTAATTCATTTATTAAAAATTTTTTACTTTAAATTAATTTGTCAAGATATGAGGTATTACCTATAATATCATACTTTCGATTATATTTTAAAGATAATAATAATTATTAGATGAAAATTTTATAGAAAATATAAAATATTTTAATATAGATTCACAGCTATGGGTATTACTTCAACTTTTAGCTCTAATAGCAAGCATTTTAGATAATATAAATTTTATATTCTATTTCATATTAATAGACACAATTTTACAATTGTCATGAACTCATCACCCACCCATACAAATAAATGCACGTAATCATTTATCTACGTCACAATAGGGCGCGCTTACTGTTTCCGATACCTATAGATGACACCTCTGTATGTATACGATAACGTGATAAATACTAGATCAGAAAATGATTGTATTTATATTTCTTTTCAAAATCATATCAAACCCCCGAGTGTATATTGACGGTTTTATATTCTATACTAACCAGAAATTCTAAAAATGTTCCAATAATCAATATGTCGTAATAATATGTTTATTAACCTTCATTTCTTAACTAAAAGTTCATCCATTATCTTTTCAGTACCATAATTTCATTATGGTATGGGTGGAAGAACCAACAGGGGACTAAAATTTATAAAGCATGTGTTTACAGTCGTCTTTTCAAAAGGACTACGCTGATATTTATCTGAATTTGTGAAGGGAAACTATAGAAAGACATTCAGAAGTATAACCTTAGCCAGTACCAAAGCCTACTCAGTTACTTAGTAAATTTCACTAAACTTGTAAGATTTTAGAAAATCTAAATCACTAGCACATTGTAACTATTCTCTTATCAACTTAAGATTTCACACGAAAAAATATTTCGTATCATAGCTCAAAAACAGAAGGCAATATAATATAAGTATTACAATGGTAGTGGAAGACTATGCACACAGCTTCATCGTATTCGTAGCATTTATCCAATTTTTAAAATAATTTCGAACTTAAACTGTACAAAAAAATTTAAATTTAACTAGCTCGCTAAAAAAAAATTGATACCCCTGCCGCAGCATTCTGCATAACATAGTGAATTTCCGTTTAAAAAAATTAGTTTTTCTCAGAAACTAGTTGACATAGAAAAATAGTTTAAAGACCTTTTTTGTGTGATTTTTTCTCCTCATTTCAATAGTGTAAAAAAATGTCGCAAGAATTTTTGAATAAAGGGCAATTTTAACAAAAAACTAATTCTTTTCACGAAAATTGCCAAAAAAACCATGTTCCGGGCATCGGACGTGCCGGGTTAACGAACTCGTCCAACGGTTTGGGACTTCCAATATTTTCACCAAATTTCGTAAAAATAGCACCTTTCGTTCGAGAGTTATCGTGCAGACATATATATATATATATATATATATATATATATATATATATATATATATATATATATATATATATATATATATATATATATATATATAAATTTTAGCGAAGATAATTTTCGGTTTCTAGGGACCTCAAAACAAATTTCTGCCATGGTCCCGGGCTCAGGTCGCGTTATGACAGTGGCTGTAATAGCTGAATTCCATTCTGGAAATTCGCTAAAATACTACCTAAATTGTGTAGAATATTATATGTATGACTTCAAGTATACTGTTGACAAATTTAACAAATTGGAAAATGTAGTATAATTTTTGTCTTCATCGAATTGTTAGAATTTATTTATTATTTTAAAGTAGTAGGTAGTTTATAACGTAGCAACGTTACCAGATTTTTATACAATTCTGTTTTATAATTTGCTTTTCAAACTCTTGAATCGTAAGTTCAATAATAATAGATTTTTCTTTGGGAACAGTTTTTTTATAGACGTCTACAATTCATTTTTTTTTTATTTTAATTGCATTTTCCATGAATTTTATTATTTCTTATTCATTTTTTTTTCAATTCGTTCATCTTTTTTTTCGGTTCAACAAATAACTTACACACACTCGGCCCGTAAGTTTATTTTTGTAGCCATAGATACTTAAGAATCCTCAGTTTTGAGCCTCGGATTCTCAAAGTGCATCCGAGTTCACAAAAATAACACTTACGATGCACACTAAATAATATACTATTGAATAGCAATTTTAATTAAAAGTTTTATAATCACTTATCAAATAAAATTCCACACCAGTACCGCTCTCGCTTCATGATATTTATTCACAAAGTTTTATTATAATAAAATCACACAATTTCGCTCCGTGCGTTCGTTGTACGTTGAAGCAAAAACGAACAGGAAAAAATTGAAAAAAAAAATTGTTACAAAAAAACAACACATACACCGTAACGCCGTAACGATATAAATGTAACGAAGTATTTGAAAAACGTGTTTCTATTTAAAATATCTTATTATGTGAAAATGATATTGAAATATTCAAATTCAAGAAATAAACGTATACTAACATAACCAACCGTATAGTGGCGCACTCAACCCACTGTACTTGTACCCACACCGCCACTGAGTGGATACGTACGCGGGAATATTCATTATTATCGAATACATATACATAGAGAGTAAAATTTAATATTTTATAATAGAGTCAAATTGTTCCCGGACAAATTTTTAATAATGGAAAAAATAATTCTCTTTTTCTCTCTCACTGGAAATAATTGTTTATTTTAAGATTTTGTAATTTTCCACGAAAAATATTTTTTTGTAAAATAATTGTAAATTCCAATTTGTATACGTGAGGAGTAATTTTATAAAACATTTTTAATGAATCAAATACTTTAGAAAATTCTACAAAAAGAAATTGTTAGAACTTGTTTACACCAAAGCGGTAAATAGCAATCGCTTTTAAACGTTGCTCTAATGCTTAAAAAGTGTCGATATTTATCTAAATTACATGGTAGACCAAGTGTCGTTTCCTAGACCAAGTGACTAACAGTAAGTGAGGCTTCAGTTATATTTCAGCTTACGATGAAAATTTTTGCAAGCTACAAATATCCTATTTAAATTAGCTAAATTGTCAATATCGCCCAAGTATAGGTACATACATTTTTCCTTCCTAGAGCTTCTAATGTCACCACCAGAGGCGCGAGTGAGGTCGTTTGTCCTCAATTTAAAGGTTCAGTACGTTTTCAAAGGCAACTCCTCATTATTTTTTATTTTTATTTTAGGTAACTACATATAAAATAGTAAAATAATTTTATTAAATTTAATTCTTTTCAATTTTTATATTCCATAAGTGCTCTTTACGGTTGAAAGGCTGAAAATTTGCCAAATAAAGAATAAAACCGGATTTATGTTAATGATTTTTTCATCATGGTTACTCTTTTACAAATTTTTAATGAAGCATTTTACAAAAAACTGGAAATACGCGTATCTTAAAAAATAATTTTTCATCATAACTTCAATGTATATCTAAGAGTATACCTAAATTAACATCTGTTTTTATTCCAAATTCTCATTCTTCCATACTTGGTGGCAAATACTTTAACTTCTTGTAAATACTCGAATCCCTTAAGGGGGGGTAAGATTTTAAAAGCGAAAAAAAGGCATATTTTCATGATTTTTTTTGGAGATATGAATAATGTTGGCTTATTTATTTCATATACACGTTATAGTATAACATCTAAAGTATCTTTGAAATAATTATCAATTACAAAAATCGATAAATAAGTCCGTGACAGCGAATTTCAGGAGGCGCCTCGAAAAAAAGTTGTTTTGCGGTGAACATCATAACTTGGCACCGGATCATCCGAGACAAAAAAATCGAAATGCGTTTAAAAGGCGATATGTTTCCCTAGGGAGTCAGGAAGAGTTTTTTGTATTTTTTCGATTTTTTTATTTTTGGCAGCATTTTGAAGTGAAAAACGCAATTTTTGCTAAAAATTTCGGTTAATTTGTTATTATAAACTGGAATAAAATAGCAAAAAAAAAAAACTCGACCTGATTACCTGTTGATTTATGTGTAGAAACAGTGTACAAAATTTCAACAAAATTGGTGAAGTAGATTTTGATTTATGATGTTCACGAACTTAAAAAATGTTATTTGCGAGAAAATGGATTTAAAGTTTTTTATACTCAAAAATCCAAAACTAAACATCAATAAAATGATATAATTTTTTATACTTACGCGGGTAATTATAGTAAGTATTTGTTTTTATAAGACTTGTAAGTATAAAATTAAAGTAAATTTTACACTTACCAGGTAGGCGCGTCGCGCAGCTACCAGGCAGGTATAAAAATCGAGCATGAGGGACAGTCGCTTAAAACGCTGTATCTTCATTAGTTTTGCTCGGATTTACTTGAAATTTTGACACAACACGCTCGACATGTTGTACATTCAGAAAAAAAATTTTAAAAAAAAATTCAAAAAAAATTTAAAAACCTTACCCCCCCCCCTTAAACTACGTATTAGTTTTTACTTATTTACTTTTTAACTGAGAAATTAATATAAGGTAAAAAAAAAAATTGATGAAAATTCATTTTTGTTTATAGTTCTTTTTATGGAACAAAGTTTAATGTACCATTAAAAATAAATATATGGAAATTGCAAATGTTAAAGATTAATTTTTGATTGTAAATCGACATCATTTAATAAAATATTGCTCTTTATACCTACATATATTTGGATGATGAATATATCGTTCTTAAATTTCAATAAATTTCATCAACAAAATATATCAATTTCTTGAAATTATTTTCAGTAAAAGTGCTATCTGATATAATATTCAAATTAAATATGATATTTGATTATTTATAAAATATAAAATGTATATTTTTTTTCTTCAGTATATTTTGAGTAGAATTACGAAGTAACTACGAAAATGTTATATCTTAAAAAATATTCGATATTTTTTGGATGCAATTGCAGTTCTAATCCCTAATTTTAAGCGCTCCAATCCAAGTTCAATTGAATTTGAAAGCTATATGTTGTCAAAGGTACGTTTCAGGACAGTTTCAGATATAAGATCTGTACCTAACTGTAAATTCACGACATCTCCTTCAAATGTTACCCACTCGCAAAAATTTAAAGTTTTATGCCAGTTTCTCAGCTGAAATTATAGGTATAGCTAAAATATGTTCCTACGGTACACAGTGAGCTTTAAAAAGTTTCGGGCAAAGGGTAATTTTAGTTACAACTGGGTGTTCTGATGGCGTCTAGTCATCTTAAAATTATTTGACTATTCTTTATACGAAAAATTTCAAAACACATTTTATACTATGGTTACATCTACTTAATAAATTTCTAACACTGACTGATTGACTGATAGACAACGCACAGCCCAAACCGTTACGTTTAGAAGGATGAAATTTTATACATGTAGGTGAGCACTAAGAAAGTATTTTTGAAAATTCATTCCCTAAGTGGGTTAAATAGAGGATGAAAATTTGTATGGAAATTCGTCATTTTTGAAATTAGAGATATATAATATATGTTACTATGGTTATTAAAATAAATAATACCTTATTTAATAAATCTTGAACACTGACTGACAGACAACGCACAGCCTAAACTGTTGGGTTTAGAAGGACGAAATTTAGCACAGGAGATATGAAAATTGGTGTTTAGGCTTCTATGTATAAATAAAAGTCAGTTGTGTAAACGTTTCCGGAAATTTATTCCCTAAGAGGTTAAAACAGAAAATGAAAGTTCGTATGGGAAATCCGTCATTTTCATCCGTCAAGAAGAAACGTGGATATTGATTTAGGCTTTTGAAAAACATTAAAAGTGAGCAAAAAGTGAATATTAAGACCAAAAAAGGAACATTTTATTGCAAATTTAAAAGAAATATTTATGACAGATATAATCCATATAATTTGAAAACATATTTGATAAGTTGGAAATGGTCTAATACTAACAAGTAAAGGTCCCGAGGCCGGACCTATCGATTTTGATGAAACTTAAATATGTTGTAGAACACTAAAAACTAAGGGACACGTATTTTTTTTTATCTGCAGAAAAACGGTTTAAAGGGGTGAAATCGCCCTCCAAAAATTGGGGTAAAAATATAATTTTTCAAATATCTCGAAAACAGTAAGAGACAGAGCAAAAGTTTAAATTGGCGATATTACTCTTTTTTAAGGAGCTATCTATTGATATGCAATTTGTTCAAATTACATCAACAGGGGTGGTTGGGGGTTAAAATTTGGGGGTTAATTTTGCAAAAAGGGGGTGAAAAATAAACAATATAAAAATTTTGTTTACAGATTTGAAATCTACGTCAAAAAATCTAATTGACCTATTTTTGCTCAATATCCTAATATTAAGTCTAGGGGTAGTTAACTAGAGGGTGACTATGTCGAATAATCGTACTATTTGGGTATTCCAAGAAGTTCTTATTCATGGAAAATAGCTTAAGACAATTAGAATAACGTAGAAATGCAATTCTCAAATTCAAAATTGAGTTTGAGCAACATTGGAGAGGGGGTGAGTCACCCTCTTAAATTAAATACTAGTTTATATACACTAATTTTTGCTATTAACACACTGATAGTGGGTAAAATAATGTCACAATAAGTGGTTCTGAAGTTGGATTATCATATGTAAGGTCTTTATTAGGTTTGTTTTATAATGGATATTATAGCTTTCCTTATCGAAAATTATCGATACCGAAAATTACATAACCTAAACTAAAATAACGAAACCTAATAAAAACCTTACATACGATAGTCTAACTTCAGAACCATCTATTGTGACATTATTACCCCCTGTCAGTGTGTTAATTAGTGTATGTAAACTAGTATGTAATTTAAGAGGGTGACTCACCCCCTCTCCAATGTTGCTCAAACTCAATTTTGAATTCGAGAATTTCATTTCTACGTTATTCTAATTGTCTTAAGCTATTTTCCATGAATAAGAACTTCTTGAAATACCCAAATAGTACGATTATTCGACATAGTCACCCTCTAGTTAACTACCCCTAGACTTAATATTAGGATATTAAGCAAAAACAGGTCAATTAGATTTTTTGACGTAGATTTCAAATCTGTAAACAAAATTTTTATATTGTTTATTTTTCACCCCCTTTTTGCAAAATTAACCCCCAAATTTTAACCCCCAACCATCCCTGTTGATGTAATTTGAACAAATTGCATATCAATAGATAGCTCTTTAAAAAAGAGTAATATCGCCAATTTAAACTTTTGCTCTATCTCTTACTGTTTTCGAGATATTTGAAAAATTAAATTTTTACCCCAATTTTTGGAGGGCGATTTCACCCCTTCAAACCGTTTTTCCGCAGATAAAAAAAAATACGTGTCCCTTAGTTTTTAGTGTTCTACAACATATTTAAGTTTCATCAAAATCGATAGGTCCAGCCTCGGGACCTTTACTTGTAAGTATTACTAACTGTCAGAAGCTAAGTAAATTTTTAAAAAAAGCGACATGAGAAATCCATCGAAAATAAATTAGAAACTACAATTTTAGCACCTTTAAAGTTACGATATACCTATTGTTCCATGAAAATTTTGACAAAACTTGGCGAGATGTATGAAAAAAATGAAAAACTACCGTATAAAATTTTTAAAACACGTACAATTTTTTCTCTGATTACTTAATTAAAGTAACATTTCCAACCAAATATGGTTCACGTACAGTTGATTTAAAATAATCAGGACCACTTTTTTTTAAGCTATGTATTTAATTTAAATTTTAAATAAAGTAATTAAAAGTTGAAATATGATAAAAAAAATATTAGTCTCACCTAGAAAACAAAATTGGTACCAGACCGAACTCTATTGTACTCTGAAGATAAGTTATCTAACAATGATAAGGAAATTCCTAGCAACAATATTAACAAAAATCTTAGTCCTATACTTCCGGTCTAGAAAATAGTACAGTAGTTCCTTATTGAATTCAAAAAATAGCAAATTTCTTTTACATCACATACAAATTTTAATGATTACAAGGATTAGTAAAGCTCAGTTCACACGTATGCGTAAGTGTATATATGATATTTTGTAAAAAATATCAAATTTCTCGTTTGCTGATTATAATATATTTTTTTAAAATGATATTTATTTTAAATTTTCACATAACTTCTACATATATTTCATTATAATCATTATTACATCTCAACGCAACGTGTGCCTATATCTATCTCTGTTTGTTGTTTGATTTTAATAAATGATATGATCTTTGTTCACTTTGCTGTGAAGGTGATTTTTTTTTTAAATATTTTCTAATATTTTATATACCCTTAACTCGTCAAAGTTAACATATACCACATCAAACAGAACGAGTATCATCTTTAAGATATCTCCTCTCCTTATTATCATTATCAAACGCTCTCCTATGTGTGATGCGATGTAATTCTGTACTCGCGTAGAAAATTTTAAACACTTTTTTTTCTTTATCACCCGTTAGAAATTTATAGAATGAATCGGCAGGGTAGTGTGGAATATTATAATGATTTTTATATTATTGTTGAAAATGTTATTCAAGTCTGACGCGAAATTATTAATTATTTTAACCCTAGAATCATACGTTGGTCTACGAGAAACGTTAATCATACATTGACGTCGTTTTGACGAATGGACTTTTTACGGAGAGTTTTAGAGTTTATTTGCAAAAAACATTTTTTTTTACATAACAATACTACAAAAGCGAACAAAATATTTAAAAAAATTGGATTTGGAAAAATTTCTTAATGTAAATATTTATTAATATTTTTAATCTTTCTATCAAAGTATATTTTCATTATAAAAATTAAAAATATATAAATACATCAATTGTATCTTAAAACATGTGTTTCAAATAATTAATTTATGAACTATTATGAGTCAGTGGATAATTTTTTTCATAACATAATAACATAATTTTTCGAATAAGATCTCAAAAAATAATAAAAATTAAAATATTTTCCACAAAATAAATTGTTAATCTTTTATTAAGTCATTCGAAACGCATTCTTTAGTTTTCGATTCAATATATTAAAACTTCAGTATTATGTCGTCTCTATAAGTCAAACAGCTGTAATCATCTTTCACATTATCATAATCATTGAATAAATTAATTATAACATGCATATCTTTAATAAACTTTAAATACTTACATAATGAAATTATTTGAACTGATAATTAGTCTATAAATTATTCTCCAGAATCCTTTTGAAATAATGTCACTGTGTTTGAGTTTAAAAATTCAATATCAAATTTAATTTCTCTGGTACTTTATTTAAGTATCTTTGTCTGTGAAGAACTTTTGCAGTGAAATAGAAAAAAAAATATTTGAAGATAAATATGTAAACAGACAAATTATATGTGATAAAAAAATTTTCAAACACACTAACGAAAAATTATCCTTCTAAACGTGAACCATATTTAAAACCCTGTAATAGCTTTTATTAATCCAATAGAGTTCCTTTAAGACTAAATGCTGGGTTTTCGTCCCATTTCTGATCTTTTTAAACTTTAAGTCAAAAAAAAATTTTGAATACAAGAATTAAATCGTACAGACAATTCAAACTTTGAAATGCTCTTTACAAACTTATTGTCGGCGCAACCTCTTAAAAAAAGGCCAAAAATTCTTAAAACTAATATTTTTGTTGAGTATACATATGATGAAAGGTAATGTTACAAGGTTCCAGTAAATAAATCATCATAATGATCATAAACTAATTAAAAATCGAGTAAAGCAAATATTTTGCTTCGTAAAATATCGCTTTAGTTTTAATTATTAGTGCGGCTGCACACCTAGGAGATAGGACACAACAGATACGACATGAGAGACAAAAGATATGTGTCGCTTGCAGACACGCATCACTTGAGTACATTTAAATTGCATTGAAAACAGAAAACTGCTGCACACCTAGGAGATACGACATAGCAGACACAGACATTTGTCTTAAGCGACATAGCATGCTTGTCTGCTGTCGCTCGTGTCGAACGACATGTAAGATAAATTTAAAAATTATACACTGAGAGAAAAATGGCAACTTAAAATTAAATGCGATCATTATTGTTTCAATAATGTACAACTTAAAAAAAATGGATTGAAAAGATGGGAAACTTAGTAGGAAATCAATTACATACATTAAAACAATAAATTTCAACCTTACTAGACTTTCGTTAATGTTTTACATTGAATCAATATGGTTTTTATGAATATTGTTTTTTCTATGGGTGTAGATTTGAAAGAAATGGTAAATTTTCTCCTAAAATATTTTTTTAATGTAATATTAGATACATACCGACAATTTTAAACACTTTTTGAAAAACTGTCAAATACCGTATTCAAATACTGTGTATTGCCAAGGAGGTAAGTCCAAAAACGTTCGAAAAAATGTATCGTTTACAATTAATTTTGTTAATTATGTTAAAAATTACCCATTTTTATGCAATTATGCCCTAAGTAATATCACAAATTTGACATGAAAAATTACTGCTAGTAAACTGAAAATTTCCCCTTGTTGTAGTGTTTTTCATGTCGTATCTCTCGTGTATTATCTCCTAGGTGTGCAGATGCTATGTCTCAAGACAAATGTCTGTGTCTCTCATATCGTATCTGCTGTGTCGTATCTGCTAGGTGTGCAGCCGGGCTTACAGTTATTTCGAACATCAGTCGCCATTCTTAAACAAAGTTACAAATATGTAATGTTATGAGCCAACACTCCAGCTAGTTAACAATAAAAGTCGAATTTAAAACAAAATGTACGAATTAAAGATAAATCTTAATGGCGTGCCAATCTCAAATTCATTTCTTAACAATATCACACAATATTTGTAACGTTGATATTCCTTTCCTTGAACGATAACTTAATGAATCACTTTCATAAGATCAGCAAACACTATACCTACATGCCAACAGATCAAATAAATAGAGAAAAAGAGGCGCGATATGGTGGCGGGAGATCGAACCGGAATGGGGTAAGTATAACGTGAGGAATAAACACCTGACGAAGTAAATAAGACGTTCGCTCACTCGAGATAGCTACAAAACTACCGGAGTGGTAGCAGTCAGAGTGGTAGCTGAGGGATGATTGACAACAACAAGAAATAAGACAAGAGAATGAGAAAAAATATAGCTAAGTGTTTTATTTGCGGTTTATTTGTACCCCCACTCTACCACCTCACCACCATAATGTTGAGTTGTCGTAAATTGAGACGCTCAAGTTGATTAATCAATCGAATCCAGTGCTACTTTATATTGTAATAGAGAATAAGGATATAAACAACAAACGGGGAAGTCCCGTTCCATTTTTTTTTTTTGTTTGATCATTATTATATTGACTCTGATCGCTACTTGTGCTGTTTGATCATTATATAATATTTTTTAGTTAAGTTACTTACTTAGTTACTTTTGTCGTCGTTTTCTTATTTACCTACGTCCAATAAATATAAAATTTCACAGGGAAAAAAAAGAAGGAAAATTATAAAATTTTACAATCGCGTACTCTCATTTATACTCAACCGTATTATGTCATTGGTAGTTTGTGAATAATAGATACAGAATTAAGCAAATTATTATGATATAGTAGTAAAGATAAACACTTGGGAAAAGCACGTGGCCAAGTTCGATTATAAAAAAAATTTCAGTTAAGTAAATAACGAGTAGTAGTCCAGCAGCACTAATTTTAAGCCCTATCCACCTAAACATTAATTTTAGAATAGATATAAAAATTTTTTAAAAAGAGATTCTTGTAGGGATTGCCGAGGAGAACATTTGTGCAAAATGTTAACACCCGAAAATGTTTTTTTTTATATTGTTTAAACAATATTGAAAATTCATGAATAGCGTTTTTTGACCTTTCACCGCTTATGTAGCGAAAACGGTGATAGATACATTAAAAAGTGCTAAGACCTTTTTTGTAGAGAATCGAATTCTCTACAAAAAAGTCCGCGAGAGCACCTGTCTATCTTGTACAAGTGAAAAAATACAGCGCTCCAAACGCGCACTCGAAAATTCCACTTTTTCGACGGTCCCGGCAGGGTGTGGCGTCCGCAACCTTACCAGAACGCTCGAAAAAGTGGAATTTTGAGTGCGTGTTTGGAGCGCTGTATCTTTTTACCTGTACAAGATAGATAGGTGTTCTCGATCCGTTCAAATTTACTGAAACTTTAAATAAAATTAAATTTCGCACGATGGTGCTCAAATATTCATGGTCAAATTTTGTAAACATCGGATCATAAGACATATAGGTACACCTATTGGCATAGACAACTAGACGGTCACTGAAAAAGAAGATACATAATTATGCGGACAATGTAATAAAATTTGCTTCCAAAATCCTCCAAAATATTAAGAAACTAACAATACAGATCCTCTAAGTTTGACTAACACTGTACATCGTTATGATATTATGTAATAATTATAATCAGAAAATGTTGTGAAGTTGGTTAGTTCATTAAAAAAGTTTTCCACAAAGATCAAAACATGAAATTTGTCGTTTGAATAATTTGATTATTTCGTATATAGAAGAGCTTCTTCTTGTCTCTGTGTGTGAATCAATTTAAAAAAAAAAATTATACTTCATGTAATTTAAAACTTTTAATAAGACAGATTTTGAATAACTTACGTCAATGAAAAATTTTTTCTAATTATTATCGAAATAATTTTAAAAAATTTTAATTACAAACATTAAAAAATATTAGGAAATTATTTTCATTCAAATGAGAGCTGTAAGGGAACTTTATTTAATAATATTTTGAAATATTAAAGCGATATTATACAAGCATTTATATACAGCAAATACTAAAAAAATTTATTTTTTTGTCGTTTGTCACAGAGAAATTTTGAAATAGAATTTGAAGAAATGTTAAATTGTTGGATTAGTGCAATCATGTTGGTTTAAAAGGTCAATATGACTTTGTTTCGAAATTGGTATTATCTACTAGGAAGAAAAGTATCTTTAGAAAACGTACCTTGTACTTCAGGAATATTTTGTCACATTCCTTCGAACACGAAATTCGTTAAATTCGGTTTACATGATTCATGTATAAATTGACTTAGATATTTGGTCCAAATATCCAAACAATTCGGATTTCTAGTACCTAAATACCTATATAAAAATTTGAATCGTACAATTCTAGCACGGGCAGACAAAAGGACCTAAGTCCAAAACATCAACTTTACAGTAGAGAGTAAAAACTAAAATTAAATACGTGCAACATCAGTTTATTTGAATTATTTTCAAGTTTACATGACATTTTGTACATTTTTTTTAAATAAATTACTTTCTTAACATGTAGCACAGTAAATCATAAAAAAGAATTAACTTTAAGCCTTAAACTAAAATATTTTAAGACATTTTTATGGACTTAACATATAAAAAACAACAATAAATTTTATTATTAAAACCATTTGTGGACTTAACCCGTTTTAGCCGGTAGTTGTTGCCATAAAAATACATTTCAATTTAATTAGACTATGTACTTATTTATTATTTTATTAAGAATTTTAAGAAATTAACTTCTTTTTTTAGTTTCTGAAAAGAATTTCTTTTATAACAAGTGCATAAAAAATGATGTTAGGGGTGGAATTGACTTTTGCCCTTTTGGAAATACATGAGACAGACTCTCTTGGTTCTTATTATAAAATAAAAAAAAAAAAAAAATGGACTTAAGTCCTTTTGTCTGCCGGTGCTAGAATTTTAGTAATAACTTCAATAAATAATAAAATGTCAGATTTTCAATCTACTTATCATAATGCTGGGAAATAAAATCTTATTTATTTATTTTCCAGTGAAACTAAAGTTCTTAAAAAAAAAAAAAAAAAAAAAAAAAAAAAAAAAAGAGATAAACGGTGTTATCTAAAATGCATTTAGCAACACAAACTTTGACTAGAAATTGATTGAAACTGGACTGTCGGACATTTTAATGAAACATTACCTATATAGAATAAATAATAAATTATAAAAAAAAAATTAATAATATGATAACTGTTCATGACAGGATTATGAGCGATACGAAATACAGAAAAGCAAGAAGCAAAACACTTTTTAAATATTGTCTGACTTCATATACCCCGTTTCAAATACAACTGATCATCAGTCATCGTTAAAAAATTAAATAATTCTTATATTCGAAACAAATCAATCTTCTACTCTTTTCTAAAAACAAAATGCAAATTTAAAATCTACGTAAATGCAATAATGAAAGAGATAAAGCCAAGAAAACGGAAATGATTTAAATTCATAAGTGATGAAGCATGGTTAAATTTAAGTGAAATGGACCATACCAACGCCAGTAGCTCATATAATTGCAGTTACAAAAATGTGTGCCCCAACACACATTAGGTTGAGCTCTCATTTTCATTGCCTATTTGTGCCTTATAAATAGATCAGTGATTCTCAACCACTGTGCCGCGGCACTTTTGTGTGCCGCCAAATTTCAAAAGTGTGCCGCCAAATTTTGCAAATATATAATAATGTTAATATTAAAAAATTTTTTTATTTAAAAATAAAAATATATTTAACATGAATATATACTTAAATCCACAAAAAAATAAATTATTTTATTATTTGCTTTGCAAGGCGTTTTTTCTTAGTGCCGAATTGTGATGAAGTGGCGTGCATAGCAATAGGAATATGTCTAGTATGTGCCGCCAAATTTCGAAATCGTTTTCTTTATGTGCCGCCAAATTTCGAAATCGTTAAAACGTGCCGCAACAAAAAAAGGTTGAGAACCACTGAAATAGATTATAAAGAAAATCGCAGTAACGTAAAAGACCCCATTATGGAACGGTATCTAATACTGGAACAGTTTTGACATTTACATATTAATGAATTTATTTCTGAAAGAAACGTCTGATAACAAAAATTATTATTAATAGAATGATTGTTTTTCAATTTAAATTCATCTCGCATTTAATGTTTCCTTACTTAATTAAAGAAATAAATATATAAATATCAAAACTGTTCCAGTATTAGATACCGTTTCATAATGGGGGCTTTTACGTTATTTAATATTAATTTAGAATTTAGATATACAAACAAATACAAAAAAAACTTCCGAAAAATTATAGAAAACATACATACATAAGGTTCTTCGTATGTTGTAATTCAAGATCAGGAGATGAGGAATCCAGAAAACCTACAGTTGTCTATAATGCTGAGCGTCAGCGGGCTCAAGGAAATATCTCAAATTTGAGGCAAATGAAAAAAGTATTGTAAAAAATAAATTTTTATTTGCATATTATTCCACTGACATCACGGACGAATTCAGCTCTCAACTTTAGTCCTAGAATGTCTCGCGTCCCGGGATTTAAAAGACCCTCCATTCTCGCTTTCATACATTGTGATTGGCTCAATCTTGGTGGTGGTGGTTTACTGTACACGTCAGCGCAATTTTTCCGATTTTGCAATTGTAAAAAAATGAGCTGACTAAAATCACATATACATTCATTCTACATAAGTATAAATACTCTGGAAGGTCTTGACTTTTAAATTATGATTTAACATCATAAACAACATCTGTTTTGTTGACACTACAGAAGTCTGCGCAAACGTTTTGATAGAGACATCCGTCGTCATACAACGCAGTTTTTTTAATGAGTTTGATTTTAATAACAATAATTAAAAAAATTTTAAAATCATAATAAAAAAAAAAAAAACATACAAAGAATAAATAATACATAATTATTTTCATCATAATTCTAGATAAATATGATGAAAAAATTATAATAATATCAAAAACATTATAATTAAATGAGAAAAAATATCGTTTAACAATTGTAGAATGAAAAAATTTTAGTAGTCTTCCGCTTCGAAAAAACATAAAATTTGATATGACTACTTACTCAAAAAATTTCACAATTTAAGCCAAACAAAATTTTAAGGCTAGTTCTATATCTTACTGTTTCTTGTTACTTAAGAAGTAGTTACCTAGCTGATATTTTCAAATTCAGTTTCTCAATTTTTTAATGGAAAATCGTTAAGTTATCAAATATTGTTGAAATGTATAAGCTGAAATTTATAAGGAAGTTTATAGTTAGAATTTATATAATCTGACCCTCAGACATTCTCAGAATTTGAGTTACCTAAATGGGACCAATAGTAAGATTATATATTTAATAGGATTTCACGTTAGAGCTGTGACTATCATTACTCTGATTGCGACGAAATTTGTCGGCGACCATCTAAAACCAGACCGTAAAATTTCTAAAAAGTTCATAAAATAGCGGTCGAATAATTTCGAAGTTACGTCACTTAATAGAATTTTCAGATACACAGACAGACGAGAAGGGAGACACGAAACAAAAATTATTCAGGAAACAAAAATTATTAAATGGGCGTGAAAATTTTCATTTTGGAAAGGAAAAAATTTTTATATTTCAAATATGATCACAATGCTGTTACTACTTCAGTAGTCTCGGAAGTAAAAAATATATTTTGACCAAACGAAAGCTCTTTCAAACCTATCCTTACTTTTAAGATTTTAAAAATTTATATGGTGAGAGAGCTTCTAAATATTCTCGGTGTTTTCAAAGCAAAGATACTTGGCAAGAAGAAGAAAACTGTGGACGGTTATATTTACGAGTATCATACACGGAGAGAAAAATCATCTAATTTTTGTAGATAAAATTTCAGAAAAATTACCATGCTCTCTTATAATGCGTGCGCGATTGACGACCAAAGTAAAAAATATTTTACGATCATGTAAATATTATTAAATTGAAACGTAAAAAGTATTAGTCATGGCTTCATAAAAATTGTTGTGCTAGCATGGTAAAACTTAATGTGCTAACACAACTTCTCTCACACTCTTATACATATATGTTATAGTTTAATTCTTGTTGTCGTACTCTTTCATTTGCGCATCTTACCCGCAACCTTATATTGCTTGGGCTGTACGCACTGAGGAACAATCAATCAAAAACAATATATATTCTAATACTGAATATAGTGAAGTAACAAAATGATAAATTAAACGGTGACCGTCCTGTAAGACATTCTAATGAATACTGTTTGCACACAACACCAAACCAGCAGTGACCAGTCTGGCTATGTTACTCGCCACACCAGCCTGGCTATGTGACCTTCATGTATGATTGTGTTGATACCTTCTGCAGCCTGCCTCGTTATGTGACAGCGTTGTATTCTTCTCCTTCTTTCTTTCTACTATTAGTAGATAGCATTTGAAATATTATAAGACAGCATGGTAATTTTTATAAGAAAAACAATTAGAAAATATTTTTTTGTCGGGAATGGAACTTTTTACTGTGCTGTTTTACAAATTTTACGGAGCTAATATTACGGAAAGAACATTCTATCCTTTAAATTTTCTATGATTAATTATAATTTTTATATTATTACCGTACAAAATTGAATATGTTCGCCTTTTACACGTCGATTGTAGTGATGAGCACAGTAATTTTTTGATGAATTTTCTCTCCGTGTAGTAACTTGAATATAGTCTAGTAATTGTATCTCTACAATAGACGGACTAACAGTAGTGTATTCCCCAGTTGTTCTACAACAATTTCATTCTATAATATCCCAATAGGCAAAACTACATATGTGTTTTTATTCATATATTTTCGCATTTAGAGAGAAAAAAAATTTGAAAAAAAAACGTAAATGTTAACTTATATACCACACGGGAGTTAAAAAACGCAAAAAAGAATCGCACCTCAATTCAACCAACCATGGCATGGACTCCTTAGCACCGGGGCGCATTTATTATAATAAATAATAATAAAAACGATATATATATATATATATATATATATATATATATATATATATATATATATATATATATATATATATATATATATATATATATATATATATATATATATATATATGTACCTATAGAGAGGTATACTCTGAACAAACTGAATGAATCTAGTAGCAAAGTGAAGGCGAACACAAATGGAGACCTCTGGTGTTAAAGTAGTAATGGTAAATATTAGAATGTATTATTATATGTATATACAGACAAAAAAAATTTGTGGCGAGAAATGCTTATGTAACCATTGAGTGTAAATAATTTCCTTACGTACGGCGACCAATCAAAAATAACTTTACTTCACACCATTTTATAATAGTAGGCTTCATATTCAACATATCAAATAAGCCGGAGCAATTTGTAGTTCTCGTAAATTATATTTAAATAAAAATCGAGATATTAATATGTAACTACGTGAATAACGAGTCAAACGGTACTCAAAGGAATTCTAAATTTTTGCACTACAAAGGTCAAAAAAACTGTCCGCTTTTTTGAAGTATGTTTGAAATACTATACAAGTCAAGCTATACAAGTTTAATCAGACGTCGATTCTTCAACAGCGCAGCGGTATCACACTTTATAAAAATGTTTTCTGTGGGTCGATCTTAATTTTTAATGTATTTTAATTATGGAAGACTGTTCAAAGAATATTTTTACGAGTGCAAACTTCCAGGGTTTATCCAAGCCTTCAGAAATAAAGGATTTGAAATATTTAATTAACGAGAAGCAAAATTAAACAGTGTACTATCTGTAAATATTTAAATTTTGTAACTGGAACCAGTTGTATTTTCGGCATGACACCATACCAAGGACTGGTTTGTTTAATGCTTCTCCTCTAGGATAGATTTCAGAAACATCAAAACCATTTTGTAAGTATACGCGCTCTTTCCAGCATAACAAAACCAATGACCGGATAAGGACTAGAAACATAGCCGGACAATATTTAGATATTTTCGCTCAAGCAGCGGTACCATCGGCAACTGGACATACTAATCGAAAATATATCTGAACGTTGCACAGTGGAGTATTGTGTGGTCAAACCTAGCCAAAAGCCGATATTGTCAACTCTATTAATTTGGGTTTTAAAGTTGCTTTTTTATGTACTTAGATTACCATTGCGTCATAAACAGAACAATTAAACTACCAGAGTACCGCGCCGATCTGTCTACGTCAATCGCAATCCACTGTTTAAAAAACTACTCACTTTATTGTTTCTGTTACTTTCAATATACGGTGTTTTTAATTTACGTTTGCAAGGTCTGTTGGTAATATTAAGTGAAAATTCATGACGAATATTAAAGATGGAGGTATGTACTTATATTTATTAATGTTTAATTTTAATGCTATTATCTAATACACTTAAATATTAGTAGTTTATGCTACTCTTAATAAAATAACGTAATCTATATAGAATTATTTCAACTTGAAGCTTTCTGTTCATGTGTCGGGTTAGATCGCACAAAATTTTTTATAGTAGTACAAAGTTTAACTGTTCTACATTAAGTTCATAAAGAAAAATTTTGCGCATACTTGCGCCATTTTTTTTAGGATCATTTTTAAGTAAAAATATGCACTTCAATTGTTGAATTTCTAACAATGTTGAATTACAATTGTTGCATTTCCAATTTCGTATTTTCACTTTCAGATTTATCAGGGGAAATGAAAGCTTTCTCTCGAGAAAAATTTTATGGTTTTATTAAACAATGCTCCGTGAAGAATTTGAAAAAAAATTTCATTTATGGAAAAGCGAGTTATAGAAATGACGATAAAAGATGACTATTTTAACTAATTTTTTATATAATTTTTTTTAATAATAAACCTTTTATTTACTTCTAAATTGTATCTTTTACCAATTGATAGTGCAAAAATACATTAATATAATTTTGGCAAGAAATCAGACCTAAATACTCCTCTGTGCGTCGAGGAGTATTGCTCGGCAATGGTTGCTGGCCACACATTACCGTAAAATTTTGCTCGTTTATAAGCGTCAAATCGAGACAAGGTTCCTTTTGTTCCAGGAACTAATTTTACTTTAATAAAATATAGCTTGTTCGCAAATTATTTTTTTTCAAAATCATTGGTGTTTTTTATTTTTATTAATTTTTATTACCAGCGTCTTACAAAACTGCATCTTTACAACTTTCTACTGACGGTTTTTTTAGTCAATTCTTAGTCGAGAACACTTTATTAAATTCTTAGCCGAAAATACTTTTAGTCATTCGTTGTTGAATATTAACGTCTACTAATCACTTTCCAAACACTGAATCGAAAACGAGAATTTTCGAGTGCATGCAACCAATTACCCATTACAAAAAAGTGAGTGAAACGTCTTTCTAAAAAACTACATAGCGAATACCACACGGCTATTCTCTCTCATCTGTGTGTTTACTCACACTCAATATTATAAATATCGACACACGCCGTTAGACTGACTGACGCCTCTCTGTCTCCAACGTACACCATACACAAATATTAAAAAAAGACGAAAAATAACGCGAAAAAGTGAGATAAAATATCCCTACTACTATAATCATTAGAATTTATAATAATATTCAACAATAAATACCTTACGTCGTGAATGGCATAATGACTCAGACAGAGAGAGAACCGCAAGCCGCCATAATATGTAATATGTGGTGTTTTTTTTCTCTGTCTTTCTTTATTCAAATTATAAAAATTATATTGGCAAGGGAAATGTAATGGCTGAAGGTTGGTAACACCGTCGTTGTTGGGTGGATTCGTATCTACATTTAAATCATTGAATTTATTATTTAAATGAATTAAATAATAAAACGGGAGGGCTGGGAGGAGGGTTTTCATTTGAATCGAACATCACCACCTTAAAGGGGATCACGAAACGGGAACGGGAGGCAACTGAATGGTGTCTAAATGAATTGCTTAATCGATTAATTGATTGACTTTGGCGCAGAATTGTGAATTAATCACATTTATTTTTTCAAAAAAGTTGTAGAAAATACTTAAAGTAATTGTAACATGTTAAGTTACGTTATGTCGTACTGTTACCTGGGTGTTAATAGCCGAAAGAAATCTCTAGTTTCTAAAATGTTGAATTTGATCCTCAAAAAGTTTAACTTCATTTGAGAAAGGCTGAATTTGATTCACAAAGAGATGAATTTTAAATGTAAAACATGCATTTAGAAACCAATAATTTTGTTCCACTGTCAATTTATACCTTATTTCACTTAAGACTCTTTTAAATATAAATTAATAATACCCCTGTCGCAGCATCCTGCATAACATAGCGAATTTCCGTTTATAAAAATTAATTTTTCTCGGAAACTAGTTGACATCGAATAATAGTTTAAAGACCTTTTTTATGTAATTTTTTCTCCTCTTTTAAATGGTGTAATAAATTTCGCAAAAATTTTTGAATAAGTGGAACTTTTGACAAAAGACTAATTTTTTGCAAGAACAAAACCCATATTCCTGGCATCCGAAGTGTCTGGCTTTCGAACTCATCCAAGGGTTTGGGACTTCCAATGCTTTCACCAAGTTTCGTAAAAATTGGATACTTCGTTCGAGAGGTATCGCGCGGACACATACACATATATATATATATATATATATATATATATATATATATATATATATATATATATATATATATATATATATATATATAAATTTTAGTGAATATTTTTCGGTTTCTAGGGACCTCAAAAGAAATTTCTGCCATCCTCGGGGCTCAAGTCGCGTCATGACAGTGGCTGTAATAGCTGAAATTCACTAAAAACGTAGTACACTAGAACACAGGATATTGTTCTTATGTCAGTTTAATTTAGATTTCCTTATTTCAACTGAAAATTTTACCGATTGTGGGAACGCTTTGAGCCAATATCTTCCCAGAGCTTCTACCATGATTACTTTGACGTTAATTTTACGGTGTAGGTTACGGTGCAAAAGTCAATAAAGTAAAATTTTTCAACTGCGTTTTTTTTTCACCGTTTCAGTTTTCTAAAAATCGTGAAGAAGTATCGATATGTAGCTAGTACCAAGTACGTAGGACTCTTCCATTACGCAATCGATTGCAAGAGAAATTGTTAAAGGGCCGTTGCAAGAGAAATTGTTAAATGAGAATGTCAAAAGTCATGCGCGTCAATTTTTCTTATTTATATATTTGCATGATTTACTTGTTACTAGATAACAAAACTACAATACATAATTTTTTATCTTTGTTTGTTTTATTAACACAATATAACAGCGGGTAAAAAATTCTCCCCCGTCCCTCACGCAGTTCCGCGCAGCTTTCTACATAATCCCCATCCCTACCAGGCTTCACTTTCTTCTTGTTCAATAAAATCACCCAACAACTTTCTTATTTTCATAGTTCAAACTTGTTTGACATCAAATTCGTAATTTGCCACCTGTTTTCAATACACGTGTATTTGTTTACCTCTCTTTTGGGTTTTTCCCATTTCTTAACTAGTTCATTTATTGTCTTTAATTTATATAGATACATATATTCTTTTATCCAAACTGAATTCTGTTTGGTTCAGATCTCATCTGATGATGGTTAAATAAACCGAAAACTAGTTAGTGATAAAAAATATCTCTCTATGTTTAAGGACGTTCGTGCGTCCAACCTAATAGTAGATAAAAATTTTAATTTTAGAGAATTGACAAATTCAATTACATAGTTATCTTGCCTCAAAGATTTTAAGGCTTTCATATATTATTTCTTAAAGTAATTGACGATTAAAAATCAAATTAGGAAAAAATATTCTAAACAGCATTTTTTCATTTTAAAAATTATAGTATGTATATTATAAGAGTAGACACCATAATAAAAAATGTTTAAAAATATTCTTTAAAATATGCAATTTATATAATTGCACAAAAAACATCGTGTTGACGAACGTTAAAATGAAATATTAATTATTGAAATTAATATTCGGGTAGATTTTGATATGTACACGTACATAATATACATACAAGGTCAAATCAGACTACTAAATTTCAATCAACAACTGTGTATGCATTGATGTCATAGATCAGTACATAGGTGGTACGTATAGTAATCACCCAAATACACGACACGATATGACACATGAACAAGCACAAGCTCTGTATGCATAACATACAGATATAGTGTTTTATAACATTATTCTGTAGTGTTTTGTGGACGCGCACGAACGTCTTTAAGTGAAAATTTGACAAAGTTAAAAATTTTTTCACTATAATCGTTGTGAATTTTCACAAAGTAAAATGATAGCTACAATTTCTTAATTTCAGTTGAATGAACTGTGATTTTCATCACTTTTACGGTACAGACATCGTTTCAATACACATGGTTTAAAATTAGCGTTCCAGTGTACAATATATTACTATAGTCATTTTTAATGGAACCAGGCGCTATGTGTGCATTTATACACCGAAACTTAAGTAGGGGAAAGGTGTGAAATAAACAAACACATACTCAACTTGTTCGTACCTACATATAATAATATGTATGTATAATTATGATGTAAGAAAAAAAGGGTGTCACATAGGCGAGGGAACCCGCACAGTTTGCCTCACTGACTTCAAGTGTTGCTGGCAGTGTCGCCAGATTTTAAATCGACATATTACTACAGAAGAGGGTAGAAAAATACTATTTATTACTACTCCCACAGCAAAAAATACTACCTTATTACTACACTGGCGGCGCTGGAGTCTTTGAATATTAGAGGTAAAATCTGACAAATTCTGGCGGTAAAATATGATATTTAAAAAAAAAAGAAAGATTTAACGCCATCTGTAGACTTTTCGATTATTTATGGATTTTAAAATTGTATTTAGAATACTTTTAATAATATTTTTGTTAATTATAAAACTTAAATTCGATGTATTCTTAATCAATAAACAATCATTTCGGTAATTTCAAAGAAATAAGGCTATCTATAAATTCGATTAAAAATTATAAAACAAAATTTACAAAACACTCGTAAGGATTGTGTATCCACAAAAAAAATGATATGTGTAATAGGAAGATTTATAATGAATCTATTGATACGGTACTTGACAGAAAACCATTTATGTATGTATGTAAGTGCCTTGTTTTTGAATATCATAATATATCAGTCATTTTTTTTTGTATTTTTATTTTTGATAAATTTTGTAAAAATTAACGACTTTCAAAATAAGGGAAAATAAATTATAAAAATGATTACTATTGTTTTTTTCTTTTTCTTTTTATTATGAGCTTATCTAACCTTATTAAGAAATATTTTTTAGTATTTCCAAATTTGCAAAAATTACGGAATTTTTCCAATTCCTGTAATTATTTGCCATTTTTTATTTTTTACAATACTTCCGTACTTTAAGATTAATTACTCCTCTGCAAATAAAATAAAAAATATCCAGATCAAAAATATCCAAATCATAAATGTGTAAATTTTTAAATATATTCGAAAAAATACCGCTAAAATACTATATTTTTTAAAAAATACTACTAAAATACTATATTTTTTTAAAATACTACTAAAATTCTACATTATTACCAAAATACTACTAAAATACTACAATACTACGTCATTACTACAACCCAAATCTGGCGGTCAAATATTACTACGGTAGTAATGAAAATACTACATATGGCGACACTGGTTGCTGGTTGCTGTTGGAACTGAAATTAAAAATTCACACACACACACACACAAAAAAGTAGAAAAACATGGATGGATCTGTTTATTCACCACTGTCTGTTCTGTTTAGTATTCATTTACACATTTGAATCACATGAAGTGTCACATGATACGTGGATTTGAATCCACCAATCGCACGAATGGAATTTAATGTTTTAGAATTTTTTATTATAAGTACATATTATGTATGTATGTATGTGTATGTGTATATTATATTGTTTGTTATGGATGCATATATTTAAATAAGGTAAATTCCTAAGTACAGAAATTGTTTCCTGGATGTCTATAGGGGTGTTTAAAAAATCGAAACAATTTTGAAACACAAATTTTTAAAATGTTAGGTACATTACTTTATGACTCAAAATTTAAAATTATTTATAAATAATTTTAAAGAACAATGTTTACATTTTTTAAGGATATTTTGGAGTAATTGTCATCCAGGAAAAACAAAAATGTGTTTTTTTTCCTAAAGGCTACCGGTTTCGACTATTTATAGTCTTCTTCAGGCCTCTAGGGAAAAGTTTATCTATGTACATTAATAAACTTTTCCTCAGAGGCCTGAAGAAGACTATAAATAGTCGAAACCAGTAGCCTTTAGGAAAAAAAACACATTTTTGTTTTTTCTGGATGACCATTACTCCAAAATATCGTAAAAAAAATTATAACTTTCAGTGTCGTCAAAACCCCAATTTAAAATGTTTGCATTTACTGTGTACCAAATTTCAAATCAATCAAATGCATACTTTAAGAATTATCAAGTGTTTTCAAAATGTGCGGCATCTCTCCCGCATTCACCCTACATACATACCAAACCATTTTGAGTCTCCATATTGCATGACGACTTAACTCATCTTAATCATTTAAAAAGTTAAGAAATCGGATTATCGATTATTTTTAATTCGAGTCATCCAACCATTTAACTGTATCTTTCAGTGCATCACAGAGAAATGTTTCAAAAATTCTCATTTCCTAAATTTCTATGAATAAAAATGCAAAAGCGGAATGGAAACATTTAATATATTTTAATGGTCGTTAATCTCATCCCCCTAATACGATAGCTCAAACTACCTCGCGCCGTATTGCACTTTAATTTTTTTTTTTTTAATAATCAAAAATTGAAAATGCAAAAAAGAAAAACTGCATAATAAAGGAAAACTAGGTGGTAGGTATTGGTAATGTAGTGGAAAAAATCTATTTAGAAAAATTTTTTTTCATCTAATGGAAATAGGTACCTACCTACCTACATAACAATGGGAATAAAAGCGCGCTCTTTTTGTTCGGTATAACATCAAGGAACGGAACTGAGTTAATGCCCCCTTACAGAAAATGCTTTTATAGAAAAATTTTCTTTGATCTTTCGCGGCGTGGCGAACAAGTACCTATAATTTTATTGCAATCACTTATGTACTGTGTTTAGGTTATGTTTTTGTGCCTATGCAATTTTTAACAAGATTAAATATTTAATATTTTACATACATAAAAGTTTACAGTCGATTATTACTCACACTCATTCATAGTTTTGTTAAGTGTGGAATGAGTAATCATGTCAAGCCATTATAATGTTTACCGATTTTATAATATTACTTGTATGGCGTATTTTTATTTTCTATTCCGTGGACCGGAATAGAAGAGAGTGGATGTATATAGGGGGTTAGGAAATAAAATGATGGTTGACGAGTGAAAAAGTTTTCATAGATTATTTTTATAACAAATTACGCAGTTAAAACACTTACTTGCAAAAAACAATCGCTCTTACTCTCTGATGACATGTTTCGATCAATATGATCATTATATCAAATAACTTGTTTGCATAGAAACGCCATCATATTGATGGAAACATATGTCATATGAAATACTACAAAATAACCATAACATTGCCAGAGGCATGTTTTATTACAATAAAAAAAATTTTTTAGCTATCACAACCGAAAAACCATTGGCCCGTATGGCCATTGACGAACAGTTCGTCAATGGCCATACGGGCCGAAACATGTCACAGACAATTAAAACTCTAAATAAAGTAGTATTAGTACAGTAAAAGTCTTTTTATTTTAATAATTTTTTTAATTCATCCAAATTTTTAATCTTTGAATCTTTGAACAAAGTTTTTGAAAGTACCATCAGTTGGGGCGAACCGAGACAGTAGGAGCGAATCTAAGCAGAGCTGCCTCTCGATATATTTCTTCGTCAGTGTAATGACCGTACAAAGTCATAGATCAATTTACGCTACTGAATTTTGTCAGTTATGAGTTAGTCATCAAAGATAAGCGGTGAACGTGATATCTTTGTATTTTGTTATTTTACAGGCGCATTGTTTATAATTTTTAAAAATAACGCACGTATCTTGTAAAGAAACTGCTGTACAAACAGTTATATATATATATATATATATATATATATATATATATATATATATATATATATATATATATATATATATATATATATATATATAAATTAGGTACTGGCAACAAAATATTTGGCGTTTTTTTGACAATATGAAAGCTTTATTGTGCTTATTTTTGCTTCCGAGACTACTAAAGTAGTGGAAGCATTGTGATCACTTTTGAAAAATAAAAAATTTTTTCTCTTCAAAATCAAATTTTTGCGCACATTTTACGTTTTAGAGCTTCCTGAACAATTTTGGTTTGAGCCGTCCGTCTGTCTGTCCGTCTGTGTGTCTCCAATTTTGCACCAAGTGGCATAACTTCCGAACTATTCGATTGTTTTTAATGAAATTTTCAGAAATTATGCAGCTTGGTTCAGCGATGGTCCCCTATGAATTTAATCAAAATCGGAGTAACAGTAGCAACGCCGCTACCATGTCATTCCAAAATTGCACCAAGTAGCATAACTTCTGAACTACTCAATTCTTTTTTATGAAATTTTCAGAAATTATGTAGTTTGGTTCCTATATGGTCCCCTATGAATTTAATCGAAATCGGAGTAATGGTAGCTACGCCACTACCATGAA
Organism: Brachynemurus nebulosus; assembly: GCA_035578155.1. Classification (NCBI taxonomy): domain Eukaryota; kingdom Metazoa; phylum Arthropoda; class Insecta; order Neuroptera; family Myrmeleontidae; genus Brachynemurus; species Brachynemurus nebulosus. Next base: position 65,125,118 of record JAPWDM010000002.1, read on the forward strand.
ATCCCATTAAATGTCAATATCTTATTTACTGCTAGTCCTATCTCGCTCAAATTTTTAGGGTATATTGGGGGTTAGTTTCTAAAATATTTTTGCTATTATTTTATAATTTAGCCTTTAAGTCTTTTGAGTTACAACAGTTTTTTATAAACTTCAAGGCGAAAATATAATTTCACGGTACATAATAAGTATATTTGGTAGAATACTGTTTTAAAGCCTTTTACGACTACGAGTAAGCTGTGTGCCCACCCTATTGGCAGCGTATTTTTTTTTATAAATTGATTAACAAAAAATTGTCTATAGGTGAGGCGAATTCATACACCACGTTGCGTCAGTATAAAAAGAAAGTGGGTATAAACTACATAAACTGTAGTCTAGATAACATAAAATGGGCTCTTTTCGACAGAGGCGCAACAACCGGGGAGGTCCAAGGGGTCCGGACTCCCTAAAATTGCCTGGAAATTTTAGTTCAATTTATTTTATTTATATTAAAAAGTAAAATTTTTATAGTCGTTTACTAATACTTTTTACTTGAAAATCAAATTTTCGGAGACGACATTTTATTACAACTTTTTCCATTGTTATCGGAGAACTGCGTTATCAAAAAATTTGATAATTTAATATGCAGTTGTTGTGCTTTCCGATATTAAAAATAAAAGAAAATCACTCAGACAAGCTGCTGAATATTTCCATGTGCCCAAATCGACCTTGCATGATAGACTCAAAGGTAAATCGAAATAAAATTCATTTAAATCCAAAATGTTTTATTCCACCCATCAAAAGTCATTCGCTGATGCAGTTATTTAGTTTAGCGAATTCTCAGTTTGGAAATTCAGCTATATTTTTATCTTTTTATGTCCGATTTTACCCATATGCATGACTGAATGTGATTTATATTGCAAATAGAGCACTGTCTAGATTCGCCCCACACATAGGGGCGAATCTAGACACTATATAACCAAAAAAAAAAAAAATGTTGCAGTACCAATTTTGATATTTTTATTACTGCCCTATATGCTCGTGATATTAAAGCATTTAAATTATTTTTTTAGAATTTTTTAGATAAACTTTACCCAATTTACCCAACAGTTCAGTTTTTTCAGTGAATAAGTGATTTGAATCAGAAAAATTAGTAACTTCTCTCTATAGTTAACTTTTGTTTTCCACGCGGCAAACCTTGCTGCAATTATGTACGTATGGCGATACAAAAAAAACAGTTCCATTAATTCAACCGAAGCGATTCAAGAAAATAAAAAAATATTCATGACGCCATTACTGTATAAAAATATTCTAACTATAGGTACATTTATATTAAGTGCGAAACGCATGAAAACATGACAACTATTTCTAAAGGACCCTCCAAAAAAAAATTATACAAGCCATATGCAACAGTACAACCATTTTTTTGCTTATATACGTACCTAAAAAAAAAGGTGTAATACTCATTCCACTACATTCGTATATGTCCCTAGATTTTTAATTCATTTTTAACACGAGACAATTCACGCATTATCACGCAAACCCAAGTACATATCAGCATAAAATTATATAACAAAAATATGTTTTAAACGTACCTTTATGTGTATAGGAAAAAAGACAAAAAAACACATTTTACACCCACCAATGTCTTCACTCGTTTGTTTTAACGTCTCCATTTTTGTTTTTTGAATTTATAAAACAAAAAGAAGAATTTCGAATAAATGAAGTGTTATAGTTGGGGTTTATTCATTAAAATATTTTTAAAAAAAATGGATGAATTTGTACAGAAAATTATTTTTAACCCGTTCATGGTTACAATTCCATAATTGTAAACATTTCAGTGGTTTGACTAAACATGAATTCCAAAAGTAAACGAATGTGAATATCCCTAAGGGAGTATAAATCTACATAATTATTTTGTAAAATTTTTTGAAAATTTAACAATCTGATGTTTTAACTATTTCTTCTTCTCAAAAAATTTTCGTTGTATCAAATTTCTGAATTTTATATAAATAAAGTAGCTTACTATTAACGAGTCTTAAAAATAGTGATGAGCAAATGCAAGACCAAGACCAAGACTTGGCAGTCTTGGTGTTGGTCTTGTTCTTGCATTAAGAATATTGGTCTTAGTCTTACTAGAGCAGTTTGAGTCTTGGCCTTGGTCTTGATCTTGCAAAATGCAGTCTTGGTATTGGGCTTGGTCTTGGTATTGCTAAAGAATCTTGCACTTTCTTGCATTTTTTTTATTATCGAATTTTTTCCTTCTAAAATCAGAATTTTCTCTCTTTACGGTATTAATTATACTTTTAAACTATTTAAATAATTTAGCAAGAGTCTTGCTTTTTTCTTGCTATTGTCTTGGTCTTGCTCACTTGAGTCTTGGTATTGGTCTTGCAACCATACTTATAATCTTGGTCTTGGTCTTGGTCTTGCTCTTGGTATACTAGTCTTGTCTTGGTCTTGCAAATAATGCAAGACGAAGACAAAACTGCAAGACCAAGACTAATTTTGCTCATCACTAATTGCAAATACTACGCTGACGAAGCCGTGCGGAAATGCTAGTCATAAATGATAAAACATTACAGGAAAACTACTTTCAAGAACTTGGTATTTTTGCAAATGCAAACATGAAATAATCTAATGTATAATTGTACAAAATTTTTCGTTCCAGCACTTATACCGTAATATATTTAATTGTAAGTGCAAATAATTAAAAAAAAAATTTGAAATGTTTATTCACAAAGTGTGGCACAAAAAAAATATAGATAATTTCGAAAGATATTCTTTAAGGATAGGGTTTGGGGAGAAAATCACCAATTATTACTAATAAAAATTGATTAATTATTTATTTTGCGACGTTTCGAAACCTAATATCTCATCATCAGGCATATTGTATACATATAAAGGAAAAGAAAAAATTATCAAAAAAATTACACTGATTTCTCGTTGAAAGCAACTTGAAACAGAATCATATATCTTACTCATTTTAGATAATAAAATTCGCATATACATAAAGAGAGTAAGGCGTATGATTCTATTTCAATTTTGATGTTGCTTACAACGAGAAACCAGTGTGTTATGATGAAACTTTAGATTTCAAAACATTACAAAATAAATAAACAATTTTTATTAGTAATTATTGGTGATTTTCTCTCCAAACTCAATCCTTAAACTATTGAATAGTATCACCTAACCTCCCTTACTGAAAAATATTTTTTGAACACACGTTTCTTCTACCCTTATTAAATATAAGTACAGCACTCGATCAAAAAATTTTACAAAAATCTCCACTTACAATTAAATTTATGCCACAATTAATACCCAAATAAATAAATATTTTTATACAAATATAGTAACATATGAATGTATTATTTAAAGTAACCAAAACTGCATAGGTATTTGATTCAATGCCGAATATAAAATAATATCAATGTCTAAATTCAGCCAGACAATGCGAAAAATTATCATATTTTATTGTGTACTTTAGAGGTGTTAGAGGTTGTTTGTTTGGTGAAAAGGACACTTCAAAAGTATCGTATTGTCTGGGACATTTTTATGTAAGCTGGTTGGTACCTAGTATCTACATAAATAATACATGGGTATTTGTTGATAATGATAGACATATCGACATACTATGTGAATGTCAAAAAATAATAATAATTGTGAATTTAAATAAATATTTAAACAATTTTGTACAAAAAAACTTTTGACGAATATTTGCAACGAATACCACGGAAGAGAAACGGAACATTTAAGTCGGAGGGTATAAATTTGGTGACCGTATAACTCGAATTAATCGACACATTTGAGCCGAGATTACAATTATTTAAGTTCAGAATAAATATCTAATATCACAACTCACAGTTCAATTATAGATGAACTGCCAAAAACCCGCATCCCACATACACGATTTTTAATCGTACGGCAATTTCTGATTCAGTCGTTGGACCGACCATCAGAATTACAATCGGACAGGTGTGATCGCAGGCATATGTTCAAATTACTCACTAAACATGCTTTTGTTGTAAAACCTTTCGCTTCTGTCTCCTAAAAACATAACAAGAAACGTCTAAAACTGATTTGAAAAGTATAGGCGAATCTGCCCCGGAGCGAATATTACCGGTATGGTAAGGCTGTAAGTAATTGATATCTACAATTTTGCCGGCCAAAGCTGGGTAGTTATGGAGATAACTAAAAAAATTTAAAAACTTACAAAAATTTTTTTCTTGGTAACTACTTAACTTAGGAAAATAATTCCAAATCCACATGAAGGCAGGCACTCTCAAGAATATTAGACATATTTATTATCGTATCAGTCCTCGTTATTAAGGATAATAACAAGGATAGTATCTGATCCAATGTTATTTTTATAGGGTTCAAATTGAGCGACCACTTCAAAAAAAAAATTCGGTAACTGTGCCCTAATGCACTTAATTACTGCACTAAGTCTCATCAAAATTCAATTTTTCATTTCTAATCTGCTAAACCGCCCCTCCAGTGGGTTCGACCCTGGAATTATATACATCAGTCGAAAGTACTTTAAAAATACAGTGTTGTGTCTCATAAAGTGTTTTTTCCTATCTCCTATAGTTTTCGAGATAATTAAGAATAATCGAAAGAGGTATATTAAGTTACCTACCAGTTCCATTCATATTAGACAACATTACCAAAGAAATAATAAATATTTACCATCCATTACTTCTTGGATAATTTTTACAATGTAATTTGGTACACGCAGTAACTACTAGCATTTTTTTTCTATTCAACATTACATTTTGTTTTTCTTTTTTTTTCGTTTTTTTTCGTTTATATAATTTTAAAGGATATAAAAAGATATTTGTAAGGAACACCAATTCAGTCGAAGAACAAATCCGAAACGTATCATACTGACGTGGTAAGACAACCTCAATCAGAATTAAATTCGGAAATTGAATAAGACAATGTTTACAAAACATAACACCAAAGCATGGAATAAAACAATAATTTGAAACGGAAATTTTTAGAATTAAAGGATTTCAATAAAGACATAACAAAAAATATGATTTAAAGGAGTAAAGAAGGCGCAGGAAATCAATTAAATGATTGGAAATAAAATATCGATAACAGGATACCTACCTGTTTATTTTGTTAAATCTTTTTTAGATTTTAATTTTGAATTAATGAAAGAATTCAATGAGAATTATTTTATATTTTTTGGAATTATTTGAAAAGTACAAAAAACTGATGATATCTGAAAATAGTAACTCAATTTCAAGGGAACTTGTTACCTAATCTGGCTAATATAATCTGCTGCAACATTAGAAAAAAAGAATCTAATATTTTAGTGTATCTTTGCAAAATCTGTTTTATTTTTGAAATGCTCAAATACGTCTGAAAGGAGTTTTTAAAAATTATTTATTTTGTGGCAACGTCTAGAGTAAGGATTAGGAGAATAGGTTAAATCGGGGATTCCTCAAGTTTTACGTTAACGGGCCAAATTCTAAATACCAAAATATTTAGGGAACCAAGAAAAATATTTAAAATAAGGGGGAACACAAAAGGAAGAACACAATGCAATCTACTTCATTCAATTTTTCTACCAATTAATTAAATTTAAGAAAATTGGACCTGATGACGTCATCATGTACGTGAGGGGTGCGCCATAAGTTCTCGGCCTAACATGATTAAACTTATTTAAAGGTGACGTAATTTATACTCACAGAAATTATTAAGTCTCTAGTAATCATAAACGCAGTGGACGAGTTTACATGTGTTTTATTTATTCTGTTGTAAAAGTGTAAACTCAATAGGTCGACCGTTTCAAAAATTGAATATCGTGTAGTCATAAAATTTCTGACAAAAGAAGGACAAACTCCAGAAGAAATTAAGGACAGATTGGATGGTGTATACGGTAAAACCGTGCCAAAGGTTTCGTTTGCGGTACGAGTCCGTCAAGGACGATGATCGTTCTGGACGTCCAGCAGATTCGATCACTTCCGAAAACATCGCTCTTGTAGAATCGTTACAAAGAATTTGCTTATTATTATAAAGGCATAGAGATGCTTATTCCACCTTATATATAATAAGTGTATTGAAATAGAGGGCGGTTATATAGAAAAATAAATTCTTTTCACTGTTCTCTCTGTATTTTTTAATACTCAGGCCGAGAACTTATGGCGCACCCTATACGTACCTATACAAAATTTTTTTAAAGCTCTGAAACACATAATTTTGATGCTAGAAACCTGAAATCTGAACTTGCTCTTTGTAGTTTTCGACATTGATTTTTTCATTTTTCACAGAATCAGAACTGTAAAAGCAATAGAAAGATTACAAAGGGAAATTAAATCATATTTCCGGAAGGAATCCGGGAAAAGAAACTTGGATTTAAAAAAAAAAAAGTTGAACGCCACTAATATATAAAATCATTAAAATCTATGTAATAACAAGATATATTCATCGAAAAAATGTTTAATTCAAGAGTCCGAAATTGCAGATGATCTGATACTGCGGATTTTTGAAGTTTGCGGGCACACTTCGGGAACTCTTGGATTAGATCTTCTATTTGTTTACAGTATAAATATTCTATAGTCTTCCTAACTGTGTACTCATTAAATGATTAATCGAATCATATAATTATAACCAGGAAATAGTGATAGGATTTTAACTCGCGAATGATCTCATACTTTATATAATCCAAAACCATATTATTCATTAAATTCCATAATTCGAAAAAGATCTACGACTATGAAAGTGTTAACGGTAACTTCTCGACACACCTGTACATAACAATTTAATTGAATTCAACTCATTATTTGACACTATAATTGTAGAAAAAAAAATTCTGTTGTCACAGACTGTCACAGACTGTCACACAATCTGACAACAATAACAATAATTATTCTACAATAAATAACAATAGCTTAGAGTTTTTTATTTCGATTTTAGCTGCAGATAGGTATCAAACAAACTATTAACAAAAACAAGATGTCTACCATCCCGTAATAAACACAATAAATTGTATTTGTCAGTTCTAACAAATAATATAATCAAATAATAAAATTATTATAAATATTTAATAATGAAAGGTGAAAAAAATTGTGATATGATCAGCTTTAGCTCATTTTATTGTTATGTTTTATAATAAACTATAAAAAATAAACAGTTGGTCTTCATTCATTTAAATGTTATAAAAAATAAAAATCAGCCATTGTGTTAATAAATAATATTTTTTTTTTAATTATTTGATAGGTTTACTGATTAAATAATATGATAGGGTAAGTGCGGGAGAGATGCCGCAGAAGCCATAGTTCGTTCGTTAATTGATAGATAGCGCTATTAATGGATTATATGTTTAAAATAAGTTACTTATTTAAGCTGTATATGGTAACATTTATGATTAGTCCATCAGTTTAGTAATTATCCAACTTTTTATTATTCAAAAGTAAATTTTTTAACATAATATTTTATGAAGCATTTAATTCATTAGAATTTAAAAATGTATATTTCATTGTTTTAATGAAAATGAGTTTTGTTATTAATTTAGGTATGTTTGAAAAGTACTGTATAAAATTTTAGGTTGGAATTTCGCACTATGCATAGCAACATGCGGCATCTATCCCAACAAAAAGGAGAGATGCCGCATTTAAAGTTAGTATAGATGCCGCATCATATTACCTACATGTTAAAAACAGACTTATATACCGTAATTATGCAATTTTTTTTAACTGTAAATTAGGTCAGGTAAATATAAAAGATCCATTAATGGACCAGGAAGAGCCCTCATATTAGTGAAGATAACGAAAATAATGATGATTGCCTGTGTATTGAATGTTTTGAAAAGTACTCAGAAACAAAAAAAAAAGTTGACTGGTTAAGATGTATAAAGTGCCAAAAATGGTTACATACGGTATGCATCATGTATGGAGATGTGTGTAAAATGCAAAATTTTTAATATGAACTATGCGGCGTCTCACCTTCTTTGATGCGGCATCTCTCTCATAGGTGTGGGAAAGACACCGCTTTGCAGGCTCTACAAAAATGTTAATTATGAATCCTTTCTGACTCAAAATTTAAAATTATTTATAAATATTGTTAAAGATCAATGTTTACATTTATTGTGTACCAAATTTCAAATCAATTAATTGCATATTTTAAGAATTAACAAGTGTTTTCAAAATGTGCGGCATCTCTCCCGCATTCGTGACGCTGTTAAATAATTATTTAAATGATTTAAATAATGTAGCTATGATGTTAAAAGAAATTGCTTTAGATAAAACTTAATGATTAAAGAGAATATAATAATTTAGAAAAATTAAAATTATATTAAAAACTGACTGGCCCGGCAGACGTTGTTCTACCCTTTCCGGTAGGTGGCGTAATGAATTTGATTTGGCTTTCGGTAAAATTTCAAAAATTCTCTAGGGAGCCTACTCAGGGGCCACCACATGAGAGGTGCCTCGCAGCCAGCACAGAAGTAAATCCGACCCTGTTTGCACATATTTCACTAATAACATGCATATAAAATAAATTAATGACCAAAAAAACAAAATTTAAAAAAAAATTAATTTTCCCCGAAAATGAGGTCGCATTGGAATGAACCGCTCTAGGGTTTCGTTTTACTTACAGAAACCAACTTGTGGAATGTAACTGGTCCAAATCGGCGAGCCGAAAGTGGACCCCCCCCCCCCTTGTGAAATAAAAATAAAATATTTTTTTGCGATTCCGGAACTAAAATTCATGATTTAGTCGCTCATAATAAGGAGTACAGTGCCCTTTTAAGTCCGAAGGGACTAAAAAATTCTCTTTTACTCCCAAGGGGTTAAAAAATTTTTTTTCTCCCGTTTTTGCACCAAACAGCAAGCACAATTTACAGTAATTTAATTTAAATAGCGTTTCTAGTTAATTTAAAATAATATAAACAAATTCAAACTTGCAGATAAAGACAAACAGTTATATTGTATTGCACAATTCGATTGATTTGTACAATTTGAATGACACTTAAATAATTTTTTTTAAATTCTTATAATTTTAAATTATCCGGAATTGCAAAAAAAAAATTGTAACTAAATACGCCACAGGACTAAAGTGTTTTTGTGTGATTTGTTGCCCTCGGGTCTATCCGTGCGCGATCGACGACCAAAATAAAAAATATGTGCTAGCATTGTAAAATTTAATGTGGTGCTAACACAACTTTTATCACACTCTTATGCATGTATATTATAGTTTAATTCTTGTTGTCGTACTCTTTCATTTGCGCATCTGACTCGCGACCTTATATTGGTTGCACATAACCTGTAAAAACATGTATACAAAAATGATGGCCAACAATATAATTCTAATACATATACTAAAGAAAGGTAAATAACAAAAATATGAATTAAACGATGACATCATCCTAAGAGAGTGTAAAAGCAACTGTCAAGTAGCTGCATCAAGGGGCCTGGTGCGAGCTGTCTGACAAAGTTTCTTCCACAGTCCACACCTATATGGTTCGCATGTAACCCATGTAACTCGCTGATTGAGGTACATTTCATTAGAGCGATCCCAACACAACCAACCTTCTTTCTGTTTTTTTTCTTTCTATTATTAGCATGTTAGCATGGAAATTTTTTTAATAAACACAATTAAAAATTATTTTTTTGTCGGTAATGGAACTTTTTACTGTGCTGTTTTACAAATTTTACGGAGATAATATTACGAAAAGAACATTCCATCCTTTAAATTTTTTATGATTAATTATAATCTTTATATTTTTACCTTACAGAATTTAATATGTTCGCCCTTTACACGTCGATTGTAGTGCTGAGCACAGTAATTTTTATAGGAATTTTCTCTCCGTGTACAGGCCCTCTGGCAACAAATTTCACACTCAGAATTAAAACTCACACTTTAGTCCCTTGGTGCATAACATACATATTTTATCATTTATCAAATAAGTAATAGCTTTTTAAACTAAAATTTTTCTTTGAAATATCAATTTCCAAAACAATTTTTTTTTTTTTTTACTTTTGATGACATTTTGTTCTTTCTATGCTAAAAATACATTGAGTAGGTAGACAAATTTAAAACGAACCTCGTGGTATAACTAAACAAAAATACAGCTACTTTTATATAAACCTTTCAAACTTTCTCCAAGGTAATGAAATTATATTTCAAATGATTCAAAGTACAGCAACCTTAATGAATTTAAAATTTTAAAATTGAAGAAAGAAGAACGTCGTTAAATTCCAATTCTTAATCTTTATTATATAGGTGTGAAAATCATTTATAAACTACACAATTATTTTCAATTCCAGCATTTCCACTAACACGTGGAGACAAACTAAAAAATTGAAATCATTATAAAAATGAAAAATAGCAGAAAATTAATTAAACCTATGTATGCAAACTGCTAGCACATTCAAACAACAAAATGGCCGGTGATTTCGAATTTAAACACATGAATAAATTTTATTAATGACTCAACTCAACTCAACTATGTTGGATTCACGCATAGTTTGAAGGGATTGATCATTTAATTATCCTACCTCATGTAATTCACTACGGTAAATAAGTCCTTTTAACCCTTTTAATGATCCCTTGCGGATATATATTTCTCGACGGTGCGTGCCTCGCATTTTGAAAATTTCATATCTAATTGTCTAATTATATTACGCGGAGTATTTCATGTGGAGATTTGCTTAGGGGAGTGTCTGTGAGGGTGGAAACATTGAGGGGTGGATTTCCATTCTATGTTATATAGGTACAGGTAAGAATTATGACGAATGAAATATGAGGAATGAGAATCGTTTTGTGAAAACAGCGGGATATTCTAATGAAGCCATCTTGTTTATTTACAAAATATGAAAAAAACAAGTACTTCAGTATTTGCGTAGGTACTATATATGTGAGTACTTTATAAAAGTACTTGAAATTTGTTAAATAAATTGTATTGTATTGTTAGTTTCATAAACTTAAGTAGTAGATATGAATTTGGTTACATATAGTACTGCGCTATAACATTTTTGTTTATGATTATGTTGTGCCCTATTTAAATAGAAAAAATTCACTACACTGAGAAAAAATTACAGTAAAAATTACGGAGCTGCCTCCGGTAAACCAGGCTGAAGTGACCAGTCGGTAGGAAAATATCAAGCAACAATATAAAAAATGCCTTTCAAACATTATTTTTTACGATTCATTTGAAAATTTTTCCTGTACAGCTCCGTAAAATTCGATGGGCTAGTAAAATTTCAAGTGGATACCAGGAAAATTTACTTAATTTTTGTCAAATTAAACTAGAGATAGAAGAATTTTTACGGAGGCAAAGTGTAATTTTTACTAAGCTGATAGGAAAAGTAGAGGGTACACGCTATTTGTTATCTCTATTTTCTACTTGAAACCTGTCTTTCGGCATCTCTCTCACACAGGCATCGCACCAACGTAACGCTAGAAGACTATGTGCTTGTCTGCTTCTAACTGCTCTGGCACGCGTAAACCGAGGTCCGCACCAAACCAAGATCATTTAAAATACAGCTTCTACTGAAAACAGACCACTAACTTATTGTTGTGTGTGCCTTGTACTGTGGTATGTGTTATTTTTTTTATAATAAACTATTTAATGGACTTTACATTTAAAACAACGAATTGTTATTTGTGTTTCATGAAAATCGCATTATTTTATTATTAATAAAGAATTAATAATTAAGATATAACAATTAAGATTTTTATATGTATTGATGTTTATTGAAACATGTTTTTCCACAAATCATAAAAAACCTTACCCTTCTATCGATATCGTTTTAAACTATTTTAATTCAATTATTTATTAATAAATAAAAAAAAAACCTTATAAATAATACGGTAAGAGAGTAGAATTTTTCCTGTACAGTGCCGAAATTTTTACGGAGTCACAGTGTAATTTTTACTGTGCAGTCAAATTTTACAGAGCCATAGAGTAATTTTTACTATACTCATCGTACTTTCTCCTTTGCCTGTCACTTATGCCCGCCTTATACCAGGGAGCTCTGTAATTTTTTACTAGAAATTTCCGTAAAAATTACCGTATTTTTTTCTCAGTGTATGGTCATTAGTCAAGTTTATTTCGCAGTAAAGTGACTGTATTCAAAATTTTCTTAATTTTATTATGCCCTGGAACTGAACAAGAAAATAATCAGCAAAACTCTTCATCATCGAATTTATCAGCGTAAAAGACGCCAAATAGTGAAAAATACACTTCACTATTGTATTGGTTACTAAAAATTAGATTAAGCAACGCAATTTGACAAAAATTCTAGAATGTTCTATTCGTAAACTAACAAAGATATTGAAAAACCGATTGCACCATTTAATTGATCATCGGAAAGAAGACGACATATCACAGTTTGATAAATGTTCTAGAATATTCTATTCTGGCTGACGAATAGATCATCCTATAGAGTATTTGCCAAAATGGAACATTTAGTTTATATTAGTAAAATTTTTGTTGGACAATTAAATGGTGCAATCGATTTTTTAATATCTTGTATAGAGTTGAAAATGAGTACAAACCACAGACCAATGAACACTATTGTATTATACTACAAGCTTAAAGCCAGTTTTCTTGAGGCAAGTAACGGGGTGAGACGGGTGAGATTTAAGGTATATTATGTATTGTCCATTTTTCAATAAATGGGACTATAATTATTGCAGGACATAATTTGTATACGTACCTACATATTTTGAAAATAAAACCAATACCACTTTTTTCTTTCAAAATTTTGCAGTTTCTTCTCAAAAAAATAAAACTTTATTATCAATATTATATTTTAACAATAATTATTTAAAAACGTTACTACGGATACCACCGGTTCTGCATCGATTACTATATTACAGAATATTATTAGGCCGTAAACCTACTGGCCGTATCTAAGTGCTTCATTTATAAATTGATAGAGTGACTCTATAGAATATATTATTCTTTGGTCTGTGGTACAAACCTTAAGGAAAATATAATTATCAATAAAATGTCAAAAGTCACCATCAATCCCACTTGAGCTAAAAATTTTATTCAAAGTCAAACTTCAAGAAAATGGGTTGTTTGTAAATATCTTATAAAGTGTAAACGGTAAGATTTATTATTTTTCTACAAAAACAGTTGTTAAAAAGTTTATAGACCGGTCACATATAGGATCACATAAGGCGAGTATATCAGTTTTATAAATTACACTGATACGGGGTCATGTACTTCAGATGAATATCGACACTTTCTTAAGCATTAAAAAAATATTTAGAAGCAATTCTTTAATTTTAAATAGAATTATTGTAAACTGGAATCATCTCTGGCCATTGACTGGAAAAATAATTTGGTCGTGTAATATGAAATGTCGGTTTCTGACCACTTGGTCTATATCGACACTTTTAAACATTACAGATAGTATACATTCGCTTGAGTGGGGCAATCGACAATTCCGCACGAGTTGCACATACTATTTTTTATTACGAATTTCACATACTTTTTCCTATTATTATCACTATTTTTGACATTTTTATTACTTTTTAAAATAATATTTTTAAGTGTTCGTCTTTTTTTCTGAATTAATTATCGTTTAAATTACTTTGTTGGTGGTTTCTATAGAAATAATTATGAAATATTTATTAAATGAAAAATTAAGAGGCGGCTTTGCGTGTTTTGATTAAATTTTGCTTGTTTTATTGTCAATTTGCGTGTGGAAAGTAACTTTCCACACGCAAAAAAAGTATGCGGGAAGAGTACAGTGGGCAAACAGCTATTTTGTATACAGAAATGTGTGCGCCAAGTTAGTACTTCTCCCGCATGAGTAATAAAAATTTTTTAAAAGCAATTGTTTAATTTTAAACAGATTTCTTGTAAAACTGTAATCATCTCTGCCATTAATTGGAATAATAATTAGGTCGTGTAATTCAAATAAATATCGACACTTTCTTAATTTTTAGAGAAATGACACAAAGCAGTTCCTTAATTTTAAATAGAATTCTTGTAAAGTGGAACCATAACTACTGTTAGTTATTAACCAAATACCAAGAAACAAATAAGTGTTGAGAGTGTGAATATATACTCATTTCTTTCTCATTAAATTTAATATAGATAGGTATTTTACTGCACCTAGACTGGTCCGAGAACCCTAACTCCGGATGGGGAACAACCCTAATCCTCTTACTATAAAAATTTTAAATAAAATTCTTGAAATCATTGAAATCATCTCTACCATTAGTTGGGAACAACATTAGGTTGTGTAATATGAAATGTCATTTCCCGACCACATGATCTACTATTTAATTCTGGATATATTTCCGAACATGAATATCATTTTGAAACTACTCTACAGTAATTCTGATGATAATTATTATTGAAAAATAGAGCAAAAAGCAAAAAGAAACAAGCATGCACAAGTAAACAAATAAACAAACAAATAATATCGAAAAATACCTGTGCTTTTTTCCTATATTAACATAAACATAAAAGTATTAAAATATAAAACGTAGAGGATACCTACTTCAAAAAACGAAATGTTGTTTCTTTTTCCTTAGAAAAAAAAGTAATTTTCCTCTTTCTATAAATGAAAATATTAAAAAATATATTATTGTTACAAAACATTTGAAAAATGGAATGAAGCAAAGCGAAAAACTCAAGTATGTACTAAACTGTCCAATAAAAATTATACATGTAAAGAGAACTTTAGTTCAAAATAACCTTGATTTATCGAATTTTCATAAAACCAGTTGTTTTTTGTTATAGGCTGGGTGCGTGATGGCAACGACATCTATAATATACATTTTTCCGGGCTCGTTAACGAATATAAATAATGGTAACCGTGGAAATAAATAAATTTAAAATATTTTTAAACAAACCGTAAAATCTGGATAGAAATGTTTGCTATTTACAATTAATTTTTTTTATAAATAAATTTGAACAATTTGATTTGTTCAGTTTGAACAATAAAATACTGGATGAAGTATAACAGTTATATTAAAAAAAATAATTAAACAATTTTCGATGTTAATATGGATATAATTATCAAGACAGTATTTCCTTCCAACCTCGGACTATGCAGAGGAAAAAGTTGCTGGTGCCAGTGCAGTACGTCAGGGAAATTCGAGAATTAAGAAATGCTGGCATAAGTCATTTAGTTTAATGTAGAGTCATAAGATAAACATCAATAACTTTAACTCCTTATGAAACATTATTTCATGTGACTATGTGAGTTAAAATACATCAAATATTTTTAATTCTGTATTTATGGATTGACGTGGAGACGTTAATACTGTTGACAGACAAATAAGAAATGACATATTAGTTGCAACTGCGTTTATAATCAAAGTGAATCAATGTAAATAGTTTTATTTAATATTTTTTATTATGCTATAAACACATATGAGCCCGTATTAATGCTTGTTTTCTCCACTACTCACGCTGCAGTCGATTTAATTGTCCCCACCATATACTTCGCACGCTGCCTATAGAAATAGGAAAAGCTACAGTTTTACTCATCAAATAAAGCCAGTTTCAAGCCAAAAGAAGCAATTTTGTAATTTTTGAGTCTAAGATATAGAAGCAGGATTTTAGGAAGCCCAGTGAAGAAAGGGACTGTACTAGGGCCTTTGCTCTTTTTAATATATATAAACGATCTAACGTCGAATTTCAGTAGTAAAATTACTTTGTTTGCTGATGACACGACAGTTATTTGCGGTAACAAAAATCGTTTGACTTTTATTAACGATATATCTGATATCATTTACCATCTCAATAATTGATGTAAACTTAATGGCCTCAAATTAAATTATGACAAATCAATAGCCATGGTTTTTGGCAGCAATGAACTAAGTACACTGGGAGATGACCCGTACTCTGTTTGCGTAACTAATGAACCTGTCAAATTCTTAGGTTTATTTTTGGATTCGAAACTAAGCTGGAAAGCCCATGTCCAACATCTAAGAAAGAAATTAAGCTCATATATATTTTTCTAATTCTGTCACTATAGATGTTATATTTAAACTATATTTTGGATATATTGAATCTAATTTACGGTACGGGGTGATATTTTGGGGTAATTCCGTGGATGCGATCAATCTGTTTCGAATCCAAAAGAAATGTATTCGACTTATGGCAGGAGTTGGACCCAGAGACTCATGCAGAGAAATTTTCAAGAACATGAAGATTCTAACTCTACCATCTCTGTACATACTAGCATATACTAGAGTCTGCATGTTACGTGAGGCAGAATGCGGATCGTCTCTCAGACTACCTAACGAGACATACCTATAAGACAAGAGCGAAATGTGAATATTACCTATGTATCAACCTATAAGGCTAACTATCTGAAGAAGTCGGCCTGTAGTCAGATTTTTACAATCTATAACGCATGTCCCGATGAAATTAAACAACAATCATTGGCAACTTTTAAAAGTAGCCTAAAAAAATTACTGATTAATTTAGCAATATACATAGTAAGTCGGTTCTACACGATGCTATGAACACCTTCCAACATTGGACGTTCGATGGTTCATCGCATCGTATGGCCGTTGTTCGAACCTACGAGTGTCCAATGTCGAGCGTCAAACATTTGCATTTGGCAATGTCCCGCTCGATGTCGGTATTCTTGCACCGAGTCAAGGGGATGCTTCGAACGTTTGTAGGTCAATGTTGGTTGCGTTGGTTGGTTCGACTCAGCAGCTGCACGACTCGTTCATGTGAAGAGAGACAACATCAGTGTATAACCTTAGAGATCACATAAGACAGATGACATCCTCGTTCACTGAATAAACGTTTGTACCAACACATTATACAAGAGAGACAACATCAGTGTATAACATTAGAGATAACATCAAACAGATAACAGCCCCGTCCACTGAATAAACGTTTGTACCAACACATCATCATTCGTATTGGATCAAACATTCGATTCACCGTGTAGCAGATACATTCGTCGCACCAACTATCGAACTTAATTGCCTCAAACGTTCGATCGAACGTTAGAAGGAACGTTCGTAGCATCGTGTAGAACCGGCTGTAGATGAATATAATGAACTGTAATCGGAAAATTTACAGCTCTCTTTTGTATATGACGTGTTCCATAACTTTTGTAGTTTTAATCGGAATAAAATATTATTATTATGCTTAGCCTTTAACCACCTACAGTATTACTTACATTAGAAATAAATTAAAATTTTATTCTCAAATATATTATTTTTTAATCTAATAGTGTTGAGTTTTTCATATACACCACTGTACTTGGATATTCATATATGATGAAAATACATAAAAAGAAAATTGTCTGCCTTTGATCTTTTCGATGATAAATGTATGCAAGAGTGAGTTTTCCTTTTCACAAATATTTATGATAAAACGAAAAATCATGCAAGCAAAGATCCATCCACCTGCTTTTAATATTATGTTAACATAAAAAAAAAATTCACCAAAAAAGATAAAGAGATGTACTTACATGAAAACATAAATCACTAATTTTCGAAAATTTTTCGTTTTTTAATATTTTGTTTGTTATTTGTTATTTTACCTGTCGAAATTTAAATGATAAAAGTAAAATGATAACAATTTTTTTCGTCTTTTTCATATTTTTTTTTATGGCTTTGAAGTTTTTCGGTAATAAACATGAAAATTTTAATTATGGAAGAGCTTTGTTAATTGGTTACAGTTAATGTACCTTCATAATTATGAAAATGTAAAATATATGTCAATTTACAATTATTTTTTTTAGGTAAATTAAAAAATTAATTTTTTTAACAATTTGTTTTTAGTCACATTTCAAATAAAGAAATTCTAATTAAAACTAAAATATTGAATTACTCTTTTAATTATTGAACTTTTTAGTGATCGAATTCGAGTCAGCTATCTGAGACAACCCAGGATAAGTAAACAAATAATATTCAATAAGAATAATAATTTACAATTAGGTAAACACTTTATCGGAAAAAATTAAACTATCAGAAGACGTTAGATTGAAGGGAGAAACATTTTTGAGTAGAAAACGGAGTTACTCTCAAAAGTACAACTAATTCCTTGCTGCAATGAGGCCTGGTCGAGAGGCTAGGCAAATCCTGGGAAAAAAATTGAGGCGTCGTTGGGCATGAATTTCAACAGAAACTTTCTCATTTGATATGGATCCCTCTCAAAATTTTAAGGATACTTTGAACTTGAAAGAAACTTAATCAGCTAAATAATTTCATAATTTCTGATTTATTTCTATTGTGGAAAATGCATATTTATACAAATAATTTAAAGCCAGTTTTATAAGTAGGAAATTTTTTGCTCATAATCGATATTTTTGCTTTAAAGAGTTGAATTTCTAAAACTCTGTTGTCAATTGTTATAACATTATTACTTTTGGTGATATCAGGGCATCATGACGCTGGCCGAAAGTTTTTTTGTAGTCAAAATTTAATAACTGCAATCGATTGTAGGTCGTTTGTAGATGTTTGTAGTATATTTATTTTCGTTTGTAGTCCTTTAGTTTCTTTGTAATTAACAATCAAAATTTTGTACTGAAGTTAGCCGGAAGCAATCGTGAATGTAAATTTTTTGGTAACAATAGAAAGATTATCGTTTGTAGTGTCTAAATATAACGGTTAAATGTTCGTGGTGTCGCCTGATAAAGCATAAATAATTAAAAAGTTATTTAAAAAAATTGCGCATGCGTACCATTTTAAATTTGCTTCATGTTAGTTCGTTATTTTTAAAATTTGACGCATTTATAGGTTTTATTGCATTATGTTATTCAAAATTTAACAGATTGTGTTTATGATTACAGTAAAATATGGTCTAAAAGTTTTTTTTTTATTTTTAATTAATTATGAAAGATAATAATAATAAACTCTTAAAAAGGAAAAATTTTTACACCTACACATTTTTAAACTCATGTACTTTTATCGCAAAGAGAAGAGTGCAATGGATTTTATTTCGACAATGGCTTGTACTTGACAAAGTATCATTTTTTACTCAGTCACAAATAATTTAATGTTCCTAAACAAGGTTTTTAAATAAAAATTTTAAGCTAAAGGTACGCTTTAGCTTACCTCTTACACATACTATATTCCAAAAAATTTTCTACGGTTCTTGTACAACTTTAAAGTAAGAAGAAAATATTTAAATTCAAATTTTTCCCTCGGTAAAGACCTTCAAAATTTGTACCGTTTCCGTAATTTTTTTTTCTTTTGATGAGTTTCTAATTTTTAAGGACTACTATTAAACAGGGCCGTGGAAAGAAATGGTGAGCCCCGGGAATAAATTTTTTCCTTAGCAAAGACCTTTAAAATTTGTGCCGTTTCCGTAATTTTGTTTCTTTTGATGAGTTTCTAGTTTTTAAGGACTACTATTGAACAGGGCCGTGGAATGAAATGGCGACCCCCGGGAATAAAGTACATATTTTGAAAAATTCTTCTTGAAATAATAAGCTTGCTTTACTTTTTTCCGGACCCCCACCGATCGCTACGGGCCGCCTCTTCCAGCCCGAACCTCGAGACTACAATCCTGGCAACCCCACCCTCTCGTCGGGCCTGCTATTGAAACAAATTTCATCTTTTGAGTTTTATGTTATTCAAAAAACAAGTCGGGGTTGAAAGCCCGGACCAGTTACACCATGCAACTGACACACCTCTCCCCTACTACCCTTACTAGTCCTAATATAGTAGAAAAATTTCAGTCCGTTACTGCGCCTGAAAACTCTTGTATGGAAACTTGTATGAAAATATAAGAAATCCGTTATTATTCATTATAATTATCAAAACCTGGATAGAAATAAACACAGTAGAAAAAAAACCTGTTTCTAGCTCATTCAACATTTGCAACTTTTCCAACATTTCCTTAATTAAAATGCTCCATTTTTCCTTCTTTATTTTTTTTAAATTTTTTTTTGTCACAATTGTAATTTTTATATACCTACGCGCGCAAGTTGCATAATTATTATTTCTAAGATAAATGAATAGGCATAGACGGCACTCATATATATCCTAACTTGTATGCATGTATATGCTTGCTTTCGACTTCATACTTAAGCTTTTATGATAATTTTTTCATAGCACAAAAAATGGAAAAATATCGTAGAGAAAGAGTTAGAGGTACATCATTGTTAGGTGACTGGTGATGGTGATTAAAAATAATTTGAAAACCACACACACACAGTTTTACTCTATTTCCTCCTACTCCTAACTCTAGAGTTAGAGTAATTTTTTATTTCTGCTTGGTGATGATGGTAAACCACAACCAAAATAATTAAACAAGTATTTTCTATGTGAAAAAGAAAAAATGATAAAAAAGCAAATATTTTTATAAGTGTATATGTTTATCTATCTTATTTCAATTAATTCATGTAGGTTTTATATTGGAGAGAGAACAACGATACGAAATATGTTTCTGTTTCAATAAATGAATATATTGCACTTACGGTCGATGCAGAAGTTCTAAAAATTTCTTTTCATACCACGGGAATAGTTGTTATTCTACTGTTTCTTTCCGTTCGTTGTTTTTTATAAAAATTAAAAGACACAAATTTATTATATCTGTGGGTAAAGTAATTTATAGGGTTCCAAAGAAAAAATCTCGAAACCACTATAATTTCGTCATGTCTGTCTGTCGCACCCTTATAATTCCTACATCCTTGGACCATTGGCATTTGTGTTTCGTCCGTTTTGTATTTTGTAACTTGTATCTGATGATAATATTTTTACAATGTTGATTTTCACTACAATCTTTGTGTTACTCAATTTTTTGTTACTCTGTAATATTTGAGTTTAAACTGTTTTTGTCAGTGTTTTCTTTCTAAATTTTAACGTTTCTTTTATTTCTCAACGTTTTTCCACATTTTATTTAAAATGTAGTTTATAAAAAACTATCAATTTATTGTTTTTTAGATAATTTCTTTGTCTGATGTTTGGGTGTGGTATTTCCGTATTTTCTTTGTTTCCAAACCCCTCTAAAAATTTAAAAATTTAAAACTTAAAGTGTAATTTAATTTTAACATTAACCAGAGAATTTCGTAATGATGTGGATAAAATTTGTTTTTTCACACCAGATACAAAAAAGAATTTTTACCTTTGACAATTTCAAAACGTTCTCTTAAACGTTACGTTTCACAGACTACGATTTAGGGTCTGCTGTTTTTGAAAATGACTGTTAACACAGTCGAAACTAGTCAAACGTGACCTCTATTATTTTCTTTGTTTATTTATTTTTAATGTTTTAATTTTTGATTTCTTTTCTTTTTGATGCTGAATTTTATGTGGTGATTGTTATCACTTGCTTTTTGCGGGCTTGTCGTCTTAGTACTAAATGAAACATTTCATCAGGATATGTTCAGTATTAGAAAACTTCCTCCGAAAATTCAAGTTCCAATATTTAAGACAAATGCTGTAAAATGCACAACATTTTCGATTTTCAACTCCAGAAATAATTCTATACGTACCCTGGGAGTACCGTTAGAAAAATCTTTTTAAAATGAAACTGAGATTCTTTTAATCTTTTCCAGTTTTTAAGTTTCGTTGGCGAAATATCGAATTTCAAATTTGTATGTTTCCTAATATACAATAATAGTTATGGGCGAATTAGATTGAGACTCTTTTTAGATATCTAAACCATAACAAAATTTAGTTAAATACCCAATATGTATTTTATTCTGGTAGTTGCGAAAAAGTCGAGCCACTGAGGAACAATAATCTTTTCCTTTTAAATACATATCTAGACAATCATATTCTAATAAGACTATCTAAAGCCAGACTTTCATCAAAGGGACAAAACAGTAATTGAACTAAAATTCTAGTTTATATTTCAACAAGGCATAAAGTCTTTATAAGCAATTTAAAAACAAATTATAGGTTCTACTCTCCTAAGTCTCAACCAAAAACGATAAAAAGGTTAGGTTCCTTTTAGCGAATTTCCAGAAAGAATTCTGGAAATTCAGCTATTTTTATATTCATCCAACACCAAAAAAGACCCATAAAAAAGACAAATTTGCTAGCAGTGACTAGAATTTTTGTAGTATTGGTCATATTTCTCCCGGGAACAATTTGTGTAACTATAAACAATATTAACGTCAAGAGAAACCTTAGGTACTAACTAACACACCACGTCGTACGACGTCAATAATTCCATATAAAGCGTACTAGCTATCAAAATAGTGTAACAGTTGGGCGTTTTGTCATTATAGGTTATGACCGTCATGGTATTAATGTTACAAAAATAATTGGTTCCATGCCTAACTAGACCCTTACCATGATGTACTCTGCTTCACGTACCTTTGTTTTGGTAAGGCTTTTATGAATATTTAGAGTATCTTTGGCTTTATTCTCTACAGAGGGCATCTCCACACATATCTGTTTGTTGTTTTATTTTTAGCGAATTTCCAGAATGGAATTCAGCTATTACAGCCACTGTCATAACGCGACCTGAGCCCGGGACCATGGCAGAAATTTGTTTTCAGGTCCCTAGAAACCGAAAATAATCGCTAAAATTTATATATAGGGGAGAGGTGTGTCAGTAGTAACAAAAAAAATATACAGGCTAGTAACTTTGTATTTATTAGTCATAGGGAATTAAATTTTTGGCACAAGATACGGACATCTTTCAGATTTTGAATGAGCTACACAAAAATATTCTATGTTGGTTCATAACTGAAATAACTGCATTTATGTGGACCAAAGTGTAATGTTACAATCGTCACCGTCAGAGGACCAATTGTTACAGGGTTTAGGTTCAATTGTAACACTCATTATTTAGTGGAATTTACATATTAGTTATTATAATTAATTTGGTTTCCAAAATTCTTCCTTACATATTGAGTGAGTAAGGTGACAAATACCACAGTCTCTGGCAAGAGGCCTGACTTTTTTTTCCTTCTATTACTCTTTTAACGACATTCAGGTAGGTATACATTATCGAATACGGTTCCTATCTTACAATTAGTTATTATTATCTTAAATTCCAAAATTGACTCTGGTTTACATTCCTGATGACAAAATAGGCTTTAACGTCCTGGCCAGTAACATTTTAACGTTCTGGCTGGTAATCGTAGCTGCAACAAGGGAAGCAGACCGAGTGTAATACCGTTTTAAGAAGTTTTATGGCCCTTTTTGTTTTAATTTCTTTTTACGAGATAGGTTATTTTAGTTAAATATTATATTTTATCATGTAGATACTATTTTTGTATTAGAAATAAATTGCTTATTTCATAAAAAGCGTTTTTTATTAAATATAAATTTTGTTTACTGCAGAAAGGGAACAAGTCCAAAAATAAAACATCTTTTTTTAAAATAATTACGCATAAAAAAATTAAATCTTTTACAAAAGGTTAATCAGCTAATCACTAACAATATTTAAATACCCCTGTCGTTCCCCTGTTCTTTCGTTCTTGAGTTATCGTGCGGACACATTTATATATATGTTTACTAAGTGTCCGCACGATAACTCAAGAACGAAACATCTTATTTTTAAGAAATTTCGTGAAAACATTTACGGCTTTTTGGACATTTTTCGTGAAAAAAATTTGGCGGAATGAGGCGGAAAAATTACATAGAGAAAGTTGTTTGATTTACAATTACTCTATATCAACTAGTTTCCGAGAAAAACGTAGTTTTGTAAATGGAAATTCGCTGTGTTATGCAGGATGCTGCGACAAGGGTATTTTATTTTTTCACACACATGCATATATCTATGTCTCAATAAATTTCTATATTATTATTATATGTTCGTAGAAGAATTTTATATTTTTTGAAAATGTTTCTGCTTGCAGTAATTAAGAAAATTTTAACGAGAAAAATGCACTGATGCAAATATTCATTCAGCATCATTTTTCATTTATATACTACAGCTATATAGATAGGTAGAAATATGGAAAAATAAGTAAAGTACACATATATTATCAATAATAGGTGTAGATATGTAACTCTGAGACAGGGCCGGTAACCAAGAAAATTATTTATAGGTGTATTAATACTAACAATAAGCAGGGATCGCTAAGAAGTTGCACGCACAGAACGATATGAGCCGTTTATTTTGAAAGTGGGGCAAGTCCATATTTTGTTATTGCGAGATATTTAAGGGTTTGCGTTTCAATAAATTTAAAAATATTGGTAAGTGTTAATAGACATATTTTTTATATTTTGTGTTATTAGATAATGTAAGTTTATAATCCAATAGTGTTTATAGTACTGGCTAAAAGAAATAGTGGTTTTATTATAACTAAATGGACTTGCCTCACTTTCAAAATTAATGAATTATTGTAATCGTTAATTTAAATGGATAATATTTTAGTTCTATCATTTAAAAATAAACATAATAAAAACTTTTCACGCGACAGTTCAACTTCAGAAGCACGTACTGTGACCTTATTACCCCCTGCTAGTGCCTTAATAGTAGAAATGAGCATATGAAAATAAGTATGTACTTTAAAAGGGCGACTCATCCCCTTTGCAGTGTTGCTTAAAATGAATTTTGAAAATTTTTTCTAATTGTTTTAAACTATTTTCCTTGTAGAAGTTTTTAATTACTTAAATAGTACGATTATGTCGACACAGTCACCCCCGTAGTTAACTACCCTTGGATTTAATATTAGAAAATTGAGTAAAAACAGGTCGATTAGATTTTTTTACGTACATTTGAAATCTGTAGATAAAACTTTATTATATTTTATCTTTTACCCCTTTTCGCAAAATTAACCCCCAAATTTTAACCCTAAACTAGCCCTATTGGTGTAATTTAAGCAAGTTACATATCAATATATAACTTTTTAAAAAAGAGCAATATGGCTAATTTAAGCTTTTGCTCTATTTCTTCCCGTTTTCGAGTTATTTGAAAAATTACATTTTCACCCTAATTTTTGAAGGACGATTTCACTCCTTCAAACCGCTTTTCCGCTGATAAAAATATATGTGTTACTTATTTTTTAGTGTTCTACAACATATCTAAGTTTCATCAAAATCAATAGGTCCAGTCTCGGAAATTTTACTTGTAAGCTGGACTTGCACCACTATCAAAATAAACATATTTACAATACTGTTAAGAGCTAAAACTTCAATCTTCCAAATATTGGGCTTCTGAATTTTTTTGACCATAAATTGTTGACAGATAAAAAGATCATACTAAGTTTTATCTATAACTACCATTATCTTTATTTTTTTCAAAAATGGACTTGCCCCACTTTCGAAATAAACGGCTCATATGTTATATTGTGCATTTCTTCTTACAGTACAGATTAAAATAATTTCAAATAAAAAAAAAAAATCGAAGGACTTTCAGTACATCCTGCCGTATTGCGTTAATTTTTGAAGCGGAAAATACCTGCTTTGTTGGGAAAAAATTGTCAGCACCGTTTGAAAGGCTCTGGCGAAAACCTACTTGAAATTTTTGAAATTCATCAATATAAATAACAGAAATAGAAGATTAAAGTTTAAAGTGAAATGATTAATTTCCGATTAGCCTGTGACGTCAAATAACCGCATAGTCGGACATCAAATGTCGTTTATGTTAAATTACCATAAATTTAATATTTTTCAAAATTATTTTTTGATTATATAAGTGTATATATATATATATATATATATATATATATATATATATATATATATATATATATATTGTTTTATAGAACAAAAACCCTTCGCTCTAATTACAATATCGTAGAAAAGATGACATCACACGTCTTTATCAAATGGAACAGGACTATTTGTGTAAAATACAACTTTAAAATTCCATAACTTTGTTAATTGTTGAGATATCGTAATTTTTTTACACTTTTACTTAATTTTGCTTTAATGTTTATTTCCGTACATAAAAAAAAGAAAATTGGTGGATTTCTCCAATGGGATATATTTTCAATACACGGTAAAAAACATTTGTGTTTGTGTACAAAAAAACCAGTGGTTAAAATCTTTGTGTTAAATAAGTAACAAAACCCTGTGTTAATATAACATTTCGTGTTTGTGTTAAATTAAAATATTAACAAAAAATTTGATTTAACAGAATAAAAATGTTAATCTGTTTTAAACAGCAAATAATAACATCACATTTGTGTCAAATCAAAAATAACATCTTATTTGTGTAGTTTCAACACAAAAAAAACTGGTTTTGCGCGCTTGTTTCGTATGGTTGAGTAGTTATGACAATACTGAGGTGGTGAACACATACATTATAAATATTGTAATTCGAAGCATCAAATAAACAAGTTATTTTTGTTACCTATTAAATAATAAATGCGTTCATTGTTCTTTTTCCTAATATTTCATCAAATTGGAGTCACAGATATCGCATTGCCAGTGTAGCAGTCAGCTAATTTCCATCAGTCACAACAGTGAAACCGACAAAAATCATACAGATATTAAATATTCATTATTAGGTAAGTTAATTAAAAATATTATAGATTGAATTTTTATAGACTAAATTTTTTTCTTTGTTTGCAGAATTTATTTCAATTAATTAAAAGATTATCGAATATTCGACGTTTAAGTGGTACGTTCCATTTTGTCTTCCACGTTAAGTTTGACAACGATCTTCACAATTTTTTGTTCCTAACATTTCATCAAATTGGAGTCAGATATCGCATTGCCAGTGTAGCAGTCAGCTAATTTCCATCAGTCACAACAGTGAAACCGACAAAAATCATACAGATATTAAATATTCATTATTAGGTAAGTTAATTAAAAATATTATAGATTGAATTTTTATAGACTAAATTTTTTTTTTGTTTGCAGAATTTATTTCAATTAATTAAAAGATTATCGAATATTCGACGTTTAAGTGGTACGTTCCATTTTGTCTTCCACGTTAAGTTTGACAACGATCTTCACAATTTTTGGGTATTGCTTCAACATTCTTTTCATCAAATACCAAGTGAAATTCACCAATATCATCGTCGAAATCTTTACAAAAATTGTAGAAATATTAAATAAAAAAGTTTAAGTACTGAAAAATTATTTTTTACTATTTCCTTTCATTTACATAATAAATAAATAACAAAATACCTATACCAACACATTTATTGCGTAAACTTCTACATTCTAAATCAGTTAGTTTTACATATCATTGTGTTAAAAAGATACACTAAATAAAGGTTATATTAACATATTTACTGGTAAAATTATAACTAAGTAATTGTGTAAAATTAACACAAAATATATGTCCTCTTGTGTGTTAAATCATTGACACAAATCTTGTGTATAGATTTGACACATATGCTTTGTGTTAAAATAACACAAAAAATTGAGTGGACCGTTCTGGACATGTGAAATGTGTTAATTTTAACACAAATTTTTTGACTGTGTATATAATTAACTATTTCCGGTTTGATAAAAATTTTTTTAATTAATTCACTTATTATTTCCGAAACTACTAATGCAAAAATATTTCCAAACCATCATCTCAAAATTTCATTTAATATTATACTGATACCATTTTACTATTTTTTTCACAATTAAAACCCTACGTACATAAAAATATATTCCTCCAAAATTTTTCAAACGTTTAACTCAAGTGAAAACAATTTGTTCCCCAAAACATGACTATGGCCAATTACAGCGTAGGTATTTCAGTTTTATTTTTTCTACATTTATCCTATTACATTACACATAGGCAGTGCCTGGATAGATGATGCGTCTCTGTAAATCCCGGAGCTGTTGAGCTGTTGAGTAATTACTAAATGCAGCAACTAGAAAGAAAAGAATTCTGTCACCCATCAGAATAATAGACTGCTGTTAAAAAAAAAATATCATAATTAAAAAAAACCTCTCACTGCTATAATCAGCGTGCATTCAGTTCTACAATAATAATATACATACCTCCCACTCCCCCAGCGAATACCTCCATCCAACCAATGACGACAGCAACGCTATCTGTTGTTAGATACAGCCAACCAACTGATGTAAATACATATACCTACTTGATTATTGTCTATAGATAAATCAACATTGAAAATTTTCTCAAAATCTTCTCAAAAGTTTTTTGCGGTATCTACAGATTTAAAACGATCTGCCTGTTTGTCCAATATATGAGGACCTACACTTTGAACAATCTAAATCTAGGTTATAAACTCCACCTTGCTTAAATGGATAGGTTCTTTCTATTGCGTTATAAAGAAATTTGCAATTAAAAATTTAATAAACTATTTTTGGAAAGATATTGTCGAAATATAGAACAATTTTTAGATGGTAAATACTCAATAGAAACGGGGTAAATCTACTGGTTTTGACGGATTTTTCTAGAGTTAACTTTTTGGAAAAATCGAAAAGGTTTACATTTTTTTTAATTTTTTCCGGACGTTATTTATGAAAATCGATTAAACTTAGATGAAAGGTACCTATCACAAAGGTTCTAGTTAATTTAAGGACAAAATTATTCTCATAAATCACATAACTTTGGTGAATTTTGATATTTTTGTGCTTCTTCATTTTTCAAAAACTTTTACCTTCCTTATTAAAACTGAAAAATTTCTAAAATTTTGCAGCAAATTGGAAGTTGTGGAAGACTTCTAACTGACAATCGATCTTTTCCAATTGGCGTCACTGTATAGATGGGAGTGACTTGAAATATAAAATTTTGCTCCTGGAGAGGACCAGAACAAAATTTTGAAAAATTTTGTTTCCGAAAACTTTCATTGCTCATCACTATATCTAATAGCCTGGTAATTCAAACTTCAGTAAGACTAATCAAAGACGAAAGTCAAAATCAATTAGTAAGGCCTCCCGATGACTACTTGATACTTAAAAATCGAATACCAGTAATCAGTTTTAACTATTAATAGCTAATATAATTATGCGGGATATTACTATACACAAAAACAACAAAAGTGTTAAATTACAACATTAATGAAACCTTATCCTAATATCAACACCTTCATCAAAACGTGTTTCTAAAACGCTATTCACATTAAAAAAAAATTTCTATAATTTACATTTATACATCCTTATTATCAGCCATTACGTGAAATAAATTATTCAAAATGGCGGCATCTTAATTGTATACAATGGTTTTATCAAAATACATAATCTACATTATCCTATAATGAATAATAATATCTTTTCGCTTCTACAATCGGTTAAAAAAAGATATAAATATATGAAGAGTATAGAATTTATATTTGATATCTCTGTCTGACGCAACGTAAACGTACACAATGCGAAATAAATAAAACGGAAGGAAACCAGCAAGCTCTTTTTTTCATTTGGTTGGCTGAATAATTTCATCTTTCAAAAATAAAATGTATTATATTATTTAGTGTGACGAACAAGCCTGATTTTCAATTCGTTCGCTAACGAACTGCATATTTTTTAATATATTAAATAATAAAAAAAAAAATTACCAAAAAATTTGTATAGGTAAGAATGAAATAACAAGATTATACATTCTTTATTTCCACTGTGATATCAAATAAATAATACTATTTGATTTTTATCAAAAGAATTTCACAAGTAAGCTATAAAAAAACAATTGGATTAAATATCACGGCAAGACATTTTGCAAAAATTAAAACAATAGAGCGTGGAATTGATGATGAACAAAATGGCGAAAATGGAATGTAATTATTTCGTCAAATAAATATAGAGGGTGGTCCAGAATTATGTACCGTAACTGCTATATACTGATAGCACTTTAAAAAATAGTGGTACCTTTTCATCTACACTTTTTTCCAAAACTCAATAATAGGGGAGATACATGCCTGTAAAGGGGTGAAACGAAAACCATCTTTTCCTAAATATTTTCCAAACGCTTTCGAATAATGGATTGATATTTTAGGGGTACGTATTTTGCATTAGGAGGATTAAATTTATGTTAACACTTATTCCACCACTTATGATCAATAGTCCAATAGCACTAATTTTAAGCCCTATCTCACTAAACATTAATTTTAGAATAGATATAAAAAAATTTTAAAAAGAGATTCTTGTAGGGATTACCGAGGAGAACATTTGTGCAAAATGTGAACTCCCGGAAATGTTTTTTTATATCATGATTAGCGTTTTTTTTACCTTTCACCGCTTACGTAGCGAAAACGGTGATAGATACATTAAAAAGTCAGCGAGAACACCTGTCTATCTTGTACAGGTGAAAAGATACAGCGCTCCAAACGCGCACTCAAAAATCCACTTTTTCTAGCGTTCCGGCAGGGTGTGCCGTTCGGAACCTTACCGGAACGCTAGAAAAAGTGAATTTTTGAGTGCGCGTTTGGAGCGCTGTATCTTTTCACCTGTATAAAATAGACAGCTGCTCTCGCGGACTCTTTTGTAGAGAATTCGATTCTCTACCAGAAAGGTCTTAACACTTTTTAATGTATCTATCACCGTTTTCGCTACGTAAGCGGTGATAGGTAAAAAAACGCTATTCATGATATAAAAAAACATTTCCGGGAGTTCACATTTTGCACAAATGTTCTACTACAAGAATCTCTTTTTAAAAAATTTTTATGTCTATTTTAAAATTTAGTGCTATTAGACTACAGGCGGTGGTTTTGGGTGGTAGGTATGAGTTATCACGTCTTTTCTTTTTTAATTTGTAGTTATTTAAATAAAACTTCCCTTTTTAAATATATTTCTTAACAATATCATTCCTTAGACAATTCCACGCAAAAAGGTATACTTATTACATTTCGATAAATAATACCGTTTTCGAGTAATTTAAAGTAGAAGTGTCTATTTCCAAATTATCCCCTAATCATAAGTGATGGAATAATTGGTACCATAAAAATTTAAATAACCTGATGTTTATACGTACCCCTAAAATATGAATCCATTATTCAAAGGCACCTAAAAAAGTTAAAAAAAAGAAGTCAGTTTCGTTCCACCCCTCTACATTTCACCCCTCTACTTTATCCCCTTGATTATTGAGTTTTGGAAAAAAGTGTAGATGTAAAGGTACCATTATTTTTGAACATACTATCAGCTCTAGTAATTACGGTACGTAATTCTGGACCACCTTGTATCAATAATTGAATAACAATGGATAATTCAATGAATTTTTTTTTATAGCTGCTTTGTTAAGAACTATATAGTTCTATTAGTAAACTTTTTTTGCAAGCTGGGTTAATTTTATTACAGCTTCAGTGAGATTATCTTTACTTTAGAGAAAAATAAACAATTACAGAATATTTTTAAAGTTCTATGCAGATCGAAATTTTATGCAACGGCAAGTTTGCTTTAAGCTTTAAGTTTATTGCTTTAAGATCTTTTGGGAAATTTTTGTTTTAAACTACGGTTATTGGATATAAGTATTCATAAAAAATAGCGCGAGATAACAATTTTCCCAACTTTCTCCTTTTTTTGTCGATGCAACGGTCAGTTAGCCTATTCATTCAGCTTTAATTTCCTTTCCTTGAATTTTCTCTAGGTCGATTTTTCGCTGAGATATTCCACTTTAAATGAAAAAGGATCGTTTTATCGTTGATCGTCGATATCTGAGCAGCTAATGACCGCACAGTAAGTCTAAGGATGGTTTTGGAAACTTAAATGAATTCTCGGTAAGAACCCACCATGGATTTAAAAAAATTTTTTTTTACCCTTCGCATTAATTTGAAAAAACCGAAAAAAATGACTTTTTACATTTTTTCATAAAATCTATACGGCTTAGATATTTACACATTTTGACGAAACCACTAAGTAATGTTGAGCGTAATTTTTACACCCTAAAAATTTACAAGGTGATCCATCGAACCGTTTTTCTGTTCCAAATAATCAAAATTGGAAAAAAATTAAAGGAACACGTTTATTACTCGTAAAACATCAATATCAAAATAAAAAATTAAACTTTTTTCGACTTTTTAGGTAATTTTACACTAAATATTATTTAAATTTAAGGAAAAAAATTTTCCCCAAAAAATTTCCAGACACTGGACTCGGGCCTGGATG
This sequence comes from Brachynemurus nebulosus, assembly GCA_035578155.1. Lineage (NCBI taxonomy): Eukaryota > Metazoa > Arthropoda > Insecta > Neuroptera > Myrmeleontidae > Brachynemurus > Brachynemurus nebulosus. The sequence goes on from JAPWDM010000002.1 coordinate 65,156,906, forward strand.
AAAGTAGTAAAATAGTGTTGTAGTGAAAAACAACAAAAATATGCTTAATATTACAATTTTTATCTATACGTACTTACCTGCATACTAAAATTTTGTTTAACTTCAACTCGGAAGAATTCCTATCAAAGTTTAACGTTGAAATTTATAATATTACTAGCTGCCCCAGCCACGCGTTGCTGTGGCTTAGTAGTCATAATTGATTGAATTAATTTTTTCTTATCACTTTGATACAATCAAATCAGTATTTACTAATAAAGCTGAAAATAGTTTAGCCAATTTTAAATCATATGGGATTGAGAATAGGCGCGAGAATAAAGTGCTTCGCTTCGCTCGCTAAACAGTTCAAAATTCTATAAAAGGTTAATTCCATGTCATGCTTCGCTCCGCACTCCATACGACTTACTAATAAAGCTGAAAATAGTTTAGCCAATTTTAAATCATATCAGATTGAGAATAGGCGCGAGAATAAAATGCTTCTCTTCGCTCGCTAAACAGTTCAAAATTCTATAACAGGTTAATTCCATATAATGCTTCGCTCCATTAATATATTAATATATACCTTATTTCGGATACAATTTGTCATGCGGTTTCGCTAAAAAATTAAATAATTCTTATATTCAAAACAAATCAACCTTCTGTTCTTTTCTAAAGACAAATTTAAAATTTGAAATTTACGTTAATGTAATAATGAAAGAGATAAAGCCAAGAAAACGGAAATTATTTAAATTCAAAGTGACCAACCATGGTTAAATTTAACTGAAATAGACCATATCTAATTTTCACACTCTGAGATTTTTCCATAGATTCCCATATTGATGGTTTTAGATACACTGCACAATTATTACACAATACACACTATAATAATAATAGTATATTGTACAATAAGTGGGAAAAATGGCTTATGTCTCACGTATTTTACACTATATTTTTTCTACGAAAACATTTTTTTCGTAAAATTTACATTAATATTTATTTAAATAAATAGTAAAATTTTTTATTAATTTATGTCAGTTGTAAAAGATGTTCAAATTTTTGCCAATGCATACTTTGAAACTATGGAAACAAAAATCAATAACAAACATACGTATTATGGACGCAAGCTAAAAAGACCATTTTTATGTATATCTGCATTTATCTTTGTCTTATCATATTAATAAATAGAAGTTTACTCACTCACTCCTATAAAAACTTAATTACTTGGTTTGGTTGGTAACTATGGAAATTATACAATTTGTGTTCTCCTCACCTCAGTTTCTGGCGGTCTTTTGAGCTTGCGGCCATAATATGTATATTTTCAGATTTATATAGATTTTAAAGTACAAAATATTACCTACCTATATTGTTATTAAAACACGTAATTTGCAAAAAAGAAATATTAAGGTCAATAATTGAGATAAAAATTATCCTATATTTTAAGTTGGACCAAATTATAGATAGTTACCAAATTTGATCAAAATCGTTTCAGTTGTTTCGGAGTTTATCGTAGCCATACATTGTAATATGAGATTTATATATATATATATATATATATATATATATATATATATATATATATATATATATATATATAAGATTGTCACAAAATTTCAAGACATAACAGCATAAAAATTTAGAGTAAATACTTCGCTACATAATTGCTAACTGGTATCGTATGATACTGACTTTATTTCAGATACTAAATCAAATATTAGGAAATTATACCAATTTTACTTGTATAATATATACAGTGCCTTCCATAAAATTCGCATTATATGGAAAACCTTTCTACTAATGATTTTTTGGAAAATATTTCTGCAGGGTGCATTGGTGCATTGGTTAAACTGAATGAGTAACTAAAAACATCCTACCCCGGCCCTCAATCGCTTGGTATTTGGCGGAAAACTGAAAATTGCAAAATTGTGAAATATGAGAAATCGTAACTATTTGAAAAATAATGATCACCACTTCATGAAATTTGGGCATCATATCAAAATTGTGTCTAGTAAACTTATCCCGATTTTTTAATATAAACTTTCTTAATCAAATAGAACTTATCTTTACAACGTCCACATTGGAGTATATTACTTCAGGTGGTTCTACATCAAAATCACCATAAACAAGATTTTTTTTAAGCTTTTTCTCTCATCCCGTCGTAAAAAGAAGATTTTTTATTTTTTTCCCCTTCCAACAATTTTTTCCATTAAGATGCTTCTACTTTGTCTACCCGTTTTGCCCCTACACGCTTTGCCCAAAAAGACTTAATTTTGTTCGGCGCACACTAGTTCGCTCCCACGGTCAGATAACCCTGAAGGCTCGTATACTAGTTCGCTTCCGTCTAGACCGTATACTAGTTCGCTCCCGTAACTATATGCTAATGCGATTAAGGTTCATTCTAAGAACCTAAAGAGAGAAATTACACAAATTGAACAGCAAAATAAACATGTTTTTATTTATGTTTTTTAACTTAATATTAAATACATTATAAATTTAGTGTAAATTTATATTACATAAATTTTACAAAGTCAAATCTACTTATTACATTTTGTTTCAATAATTATATTTTTCCTTCTACAAATTCCTTACGCAAATTAACTACCTTGCGATACACTTTTTTATGCCTTAATTTAAATGTTTTTATGTTCTTATGAAAATTATATTTATAATTATTTATAGTTTTTCATATCTGTGACAAAATTATACAGATTGGTTGTTAAACTAGTTTTATCTTCAACTGATTGACCACAAATAATAACTAATGGGCGAATATTTGCTTTGCATCTTACTATATAGGATATCCCCACCGTCATTTAGGTAATTAATTTTACCTGTCAGTAGATAATAAGTCGAGAGCGAACTAACCTACGACCCTTTTTCAAGATAAGATTAAAATTTGACCGCGGGAGCGAACTAGTATGCACCCATTTTGTTAACTTAGAATAATTTCAAAGTGAAAGTCGATACATGCCTATCTTTTTCTACATTAAAAGTCAAATGATGGTAACATAATACGATAATACCAAAAGGATTACAAATAAGGTTTGTAACTAGTCACAGAATATTTATTGTTAAAATTTTTAACAAAACCAACAAAAAAAGTTTGATGACGCTTAACTAGGACATTAAGTGTTCAAGTGTAACTGATTGATATTGGTTGATTTTCGGTTAATCTCGGTATACACACGACCTGACAAAAACATTCGATATAATACAACGATATACAAGCGCTTACCCGCTTTGGGCAACCTTCCCTTATACGACTAGTAATTCAAATAGATGATCCCAGCCATTTAAAACTACTGTAAATCTTAATATTTATTTATTATTTTTAATTATCAATATAGCCGTTAATTTGAGTGGAATCTTAGTGGAAAGAAGGCTTTTGCGCTCTGTGAAGAGAGCGCAAAATGGCTATTTGCCGAAGACTCTCGTTGCCGAGCAACGAAGTACTACTTTGCGCTTTAAAGAGTAAAGTAATACTTTGTCGCTCGCTCAACGTATATTTAATTACAAATCGGGTAGGCGTTATTTATATTTTCTATGGTAACAAATAAACAGATTCTATAATTATTCAAGTGAAATATTAATTTTATTAAATTTCAAAATAACTAGAAAATATTAATTGAAAATAATAAATAACTATAATTAATAAAAAATAAGAATAAAAAATTTTAAGAAATCTATACATATATATGATGAAAATATATAATTGTGACAGCGATTTCTCAAGTACACATCCAAATATTTCTGAAGCTGCAAAACATTAAAGTAAGTATTAACGTCTATTATTATTTTTTTTAAGTATCTTTTAAATAAAAAATACATTTTATAAGATTGTAGAAAAAATGTTGTGTGTAATTCGAGCACAAAATGGTATTGCCGCTCTCATGAAATTAACGCGCTCCGCCTGGCGGCGTCGCGCGTCAACATTTTCAATCGAGCGGCAATATACCATTTCGCACTTTTAATACACAAATAACTATTATGTAGCAGGCCGGTAGTAAGATGTGTTTAGCTACTTTTACATTCTAACCGATGCACCAACACACTTAAAATATTTTTCAAAAAATCAATAATAATAAAAATTTTCCACATCGTGCCAACTTTATGAAAGACACTGCACATGTAACTATTTTGTTTCTAAAATTTACCGCATGTACCCACGTTTTATATATAAATATCTCACTCCATGATTTTTCGAGTCACCCTCGAAAAATTTGTTATTTTGTAATTTTATAAGGCGGGATTTGTTACTCCCGTTAAACATAGTTGTTGTTATATTAAGGTGTCGGGTGTCGGGTATGTGTGTGGTTGTTACTTTGCCTTGCTTGTTTCAATCTCTAATTTATAATCAAATTGGTTTTTCAAATATGTAATTTACATTTGAAAATAAGTTCGTTAGATGCCATAATACGCATAATAGCTACATGCGAGAGGCGAGTGAGTATTGAATGGAGTTCCTGATGCAGTGTTTTCAAATTACCCGATTAGAAGTCCCCCTGCTGTATGACTAAAAAATAAAACTAACTTTTGAATTACACGTTTCGATGGGGTTATGTTTTTATCTGGTGATATAAAATTAGTGAGGAGGACAGCTAGCTGAGGAGGCCAAGGAGACAGGGGAATGAAATTGAATATAAGTATAAACAAATGAAACAATTTTACAAAAAGTATAATTTAGTGATTTTCGTATCTTCTGTAGGTGGCCAGAATTTTGAGCAAGTTTCGTGATTAGAGACTAATTTTGAGGCTGTATTTTGCCAATTGTTTTGCCATTTCTTTATACGCTATTAAGTAAGAAAAAATACAAATTGTTTGGAATTTAAATGTGTTTGTGTAATAACTCTCAAACTATCCAGTTTTTACGAAATTCGATAAAAAAAAAGTTAGAAGTCCGAAATCATTGAATGAGTTCGTTAGTTAGGCACGTCCGATTCTTAGAACCCAGAATTTTAGTCATTTTTCATCATTTTTGGTCGTTTTTAGCGAAAATTTGCTAGAATCCAAAAGTTTTTTAAATTTTTTTACACTATTGAAAAAAACAGAAAAGAATGAGTTCGTTAGTTAGGCACGTCCGATTCTTAGAACCCAGAATTTTAGTCATTTTTCATCATTTTTGGTCGTTTTTAGCGAAAATTTGCTCGAATCCAAAAGTTTTTTTTAAATTTTTTTACACTATTGAAAAAAACAGAAAAATTAAAAAAATGGTCTTTGAACTTTTTCTTTATGTGTGTGTTAGCTTTCGAAAAAAACTAAAAATATTTAACATATCGTCAGTTGAGAACTTTTTTGAACAACGTTCACTTTTTAAAAAATTTTTTTTAATTGCTGTTTTGACTATTTTTGACGCTGAAGTAGTCGAAACAACTATCAGAAAAAACGTTTTTAAAAAATGGACTTGGAAAAGACTCATTCTCAGCTAATGACATGCCATCTTGTACAGGGCCGTGGAAAGAAATGGCGGGCCCCGGGAATAAAGCACACCTTTTAACAATTTTTCCCGGAAAGAATAAGTGACGAGCAAAAAAAAATTTTTTTAATTTTTCCCGGGCCCCTACCGACTGCTATGGGCCCTTTCTTCCAGCCCGGGCCCCGGGGCTACAACCCCGGCTACTCCACCCTCTCGTCGGACCTGATCTTATATAAGGTCCGTCAGGATTCTTGGAATCCAGAAGCACAGAAAATGAACTACCCAGTCGATCTTCAAATTTTTCTTACTGTTAGAGAGCTAAATTCTTTTAGATAGGCAAAGGCTATGTTGTATGAGGTACGCCAGCATCCCAAAAGCCCCAAAAATAAACTACACAACGGATTTTAAAAATACTTTCACTACTAGAAAGTTAAAATATCGTAGATGAATATAGGCTACATTATGTAAAATCCGCTTAAAATATACAGGATGCTTCGACAAGGGTATTTCGGGTACTTCTTTCTTTATGCTGACTTACAACGAAAAATAATCAGAGAACAGAATTTTGTCCCGTGATACCAAAAAGTCGTAATGCATTTCAATTTTTTCGAATTACATTTTTTAAAGTATCCCTTTGAAAAGTAATCAACAAGTGACACCGAATACCGTTCTTACGTCTTCAATTTTGTCAAAAATAAGAAAAACAGCAATAAAAGTCGGTATAAACCCATTTAACTTTCAATAACCATAGTACTTACCTATATACATAAGTTGGAGAAAAATGAATAGATTGCCGGAAAACCTAACACCTCATTTTCGAAATCATTTTCAAAATTATCATTCAATTTCAAAAACTAATTTTCTTGTAAATCATTTTTCAATACATACCCATATACCGAATACTAGAAAAGAATAAATTGCAAACCGCATAATCACACAATCTCAGCAGAGAGAAGTAATATTCAACAATTTTTAAGCTCGCATACTTTTGACAATTGAAAATTGACATTTGAAGATATATTTATGAGTGTCTAATGAACTGTAAATAACAAATTGAATTTTTAATTTTCATTTCAACTACGAATGATGCTTGATTGATTAGGGTGAATGCGGGAGAGATGTCGCACATTTTGAAAACAATCGATAATTCTTAAAGTAAGCATTTAATTGATTTGGAATTTGGGACACAATAAATATAAACATTGTTCTTTAAAATTATTTATAAATAAGTTTAAATTTTGAGTCATAAAGGATTCATAATTAACATTTTTGTAGAGCCTGCAAAGCGGCGTCTCTCCCACACCTATGGGAGAGATGCCGCATCAAAGAAAGTGAGACGCCGCATAGTTCATATTAAAAATTTTGTATTTTACACACATCTTCATACATGATGCATGCCATATATGTAACCATTTTTGGCACTTTATGCATCTTAACCAGTCAAATTTTTATTTGTTTCTGAGTACCTTTCAAAACATTCAATACACAGGCAGTCATCATTATTTTCGTTATCTTCACTAATATGAGAGCTCTTCCTGATCCATTAATGGATCTTTTATATTTACGTGGCATAATTTACAGTCCAAAAAAAAAATTGCATAATTAAGGTATGTAAGTCCATGTTTTTAATATGTAATATGATGCGGCATCTATACCAACTTTAAATGCGGCGTCTCTCCTTTTTGTTGGGATAGATGCCGCATGTTGCTATAGCAAGCATAGTGCGGAATTTCAACCTAAAATTTTATACAGTACTTTTAAAATATACCTAAATTAATAACAAAACTCATTTTCATTAAAACAATGAAATATATATTCTTAAATTCTAATGAATTAAATGGTTGATAAAATATGTATTATGTTAAAAAACTTACTTTTCAATAATATAAAGTTGTATAATTACTAAACTGATGGACTAATCATAAATGTTACCATATACAGCTTAAATAAGTAACTTATTTTAAACATATAATCCATCAATAGCACTATCTATCAATCTACGGACGAACTATGGCTACTGCGGCATCTCTCCCGTAGTTACCCTATTTGAAAAAAAGCGATACATACATTAAGTAAATTACGCCAAAGAAGATAACGTTGAAAATTAATTTTGTATGGAGAACTAGGTAAATTTACTAAATACTGAATATCGAAAATTAAGCAGAATTTTTGGCTTGCTTCTATAAATACGAGTATGTCACAGCTACACTTCCCAATCTGTTTTCTGTCCATTCCGAACGTTCTTTTCAGAGAAACAAAAAATATTGACAAAATACCTCATCGTGTGGTCTTGGAGTCCAATAAAAAAGAGCACAAAATAAACAGTTGGCCGAATCTTGGGGGAGTGTATGATATCCGAGACGACAAAATTTGACAAGCGGATCTGATAGATCTTGGCATTCTAAGCAAAAAATAAAGAGTAAAAAATTTTGAAATTCGTCTTAGTTTTCGAGATATCGATCGTCAAACTTGTACTTAAGGTTACCCTTTGCCCGAAAGTTAGGCTAGTTATGACAATAAACTTCGATTTTTGATATAAAAACTAAGTGGTAAGGTTAGTTAAGGTTACCCTTTGCCCGAAGGTTAGGCCAGTTTTGACAATTAACTTCAATTTTTGATATAAATATATTTCACCAATATTTCACCAAAATATTACACCATACACAAATACAAGTAATATACGAGGCATGTTTTTAAAGTAAGTACCGTTTTTAAATTACGCCGCCGCAGCGCTGCAGTTGCCATTTAGCGCATGCGCGTAGTGTAGCTACATCAGTTGGGGAGCCACAGACGCCATTACGGCGCCGTTTGATCGAATCTTCGTTTGTTTACGTGATTTTAAAATGCCGCCGACTATCGAGAATCCCGCCGACTGTGAAGTGCGTGCTGTGATTCGTTTTCTCTGTGCTAAAGGCTTAAAAGCAATTGACATTCATCGTCAAATCAGTGAAGTTTATGGTGAAAACATTATGAGTGAAGGAATGGTGCGGAAATGGGTTAGGGCCTTCAAAGATGGTCGCACAAACGTTCATGATGAGGAACGAAGTGGGTGACCTTCAGTCCTTACCGATTATTTCATTCAAAAAGTGGACTGTAAAGTGAAAGAGAACAGACGGTTCACAATTTCGTCCTTAGCTGAAAAATTTCCTGCTGTATCAAGAAGTGTTCTCTTCGAAATTGTGTCCGGGCGTCGTTTTGCTCCACGATAATGCTCGTCCACATTCAGCAAATCGAACGCAAGAGCTCATCACTTCATTTGGCTGGAAACAATTGGACCATCCTCCATACAGTCCCGATCTAGCGTCTAGCGACTACCATTTGTTTCTGCACTTAAAGACGCATTTAGGGGGGGAAGCGTTATTCCAATGATGAAGAAGTAAAAACGTCCGTGCAGCAGTGGTTGTCCAGTCTGGCGGCAAGCTTCTTTGACGACGGCATATAAAAGCTGGTCCCAAGATACGACAAGGGCCTTAATAATAATGGAAATTATGTAGAGAAGTAGAGGAAAGAATGCTCTTTCAGATAAATAAAGCTTTGTTTGAAAAATTTACTTGTTGATTTTTTTTATATCAAAACGGTACTCACTTTAAAAACATGCCTCGTATGAAATATTGGTGAAATATATTTATATCAGAAATCGAAGTTTATTGTCAAAACTGGCCTAACCTTCGGGCAAGGGGTAACCTTAACTAACCTCACCACTTAGTTTCTATATCAAAAATCGAAGTTTATTGTCATAACTAGCCTAACTTTCGGGCATAAAGGATAACCTTAAATACAAGTCTAACGATCGATATCTCGAAAACTAAGGCGAATTTCAAAATTTTTTACTCTTTATTTTTTACTTAGAATGCCAAAATCTATCAGATCCGCTTGTCAAATTTTGTCGCCTCGGATATCGTACCCGTGCCGAATCTTGACTAAAAAATGTTGCTCAAATATTATTGGAATCTCGGAAAAAATAAACATGTTAAAATTGTTTCCCGGAGGGTCTTGAGTCTATGAATGTCTACACTACAGGAACGTCACTTTAGAGTTGTTGGCAAGTATTTATATACAAGTTTTCAAACCCATTTTTTTCAAAATTTTTCAATAATTTTGTAATTTATGTAGACTATCAGGTTATTCGATTTCTATCAATCCACTAATAGCAACTCAACGACATTATCGAGTTAAATGTTTGGTAAACAATTTAAACAGAACTCTAAAATCAAGCAAGCCTTGAGGAATAAAATTGTAATAGCACTCCATTTAAAATAAATTCTACTTAAGAGACATTTTCAAAATAAGGTACTCAATATAAAGATTTTAGAAAGAGTACATTAGGAATACACACGAATACAATATCTTCAAAATCACCAAGTGTCCCACTTTCAATACTCCATAGGCGAATTTATAATTGAATAAAATACAATTACCGTCAGTTGGGGCGAATCTGGACGATTTTTTCAGTTTTTTGACAATAAGTTGTTTAGAGTTTATCTAAAAAATTCTAAAAAATTAATTTAAATGCTTTAATATCACGAGCATATAGAGCAGTAATAAAAATATCAAAATTGGTACTGCAACATTTTTTTTTTTTTTTTTTGTTATATAGGGTCTAGATTTGCCCCTATGTGTGGGGCAAATCTGGACAGCTCTTTATTTGGAATATAAATCACATTCAGTCATGCATTTGGGTAAAATCAGACCTAACAAGATAAAAATAAAAATAAAATTGGAAGCTATGGGATTAAGGGGAAATGCTTATAAGTTAATTAAGTCGTACTTAACGGATAGGAAGATCATAGTTGAGATCGATGGAGAGAAATCGGACATAGCCGGGGTGGAAATAGGAGTACCCCAAGGGAGTACACTTGGTCCACTTCTCTTTATATGCTTTGTTAATGATCTCTATGCACATTTAGAATTTGGCAAACTGATAATGTATGCAGATGACATCACCATAGTAATAACAGGGGATGATCTGCACGATGCTGTAAATATAGCAAAGCTTACAGTAGAGCGTTTCAGTGAATGGTGCTCACATAATCAATTAATGGTAAACTTAGATAAGACTAATATAGTAGATTTTAAATTAAGAAATGTGCTCAATACAGATTTTATATATAGTGATAAAAGCAGTCAAATAAAAGCGACTAAAGTCACCAAATTTCTTGGGATACATATTGATCACAATTTAAAATTTGTCGATCATGTGAATTATGTGTGTAAAAAATTGAATCAGCTGCACTACCAAATGCGAATATTGAATAACTATGTCGAACAATCTCAACTGTTAATGTTTTACTACTCACATGTATTTTCAGCTATTAAATATGGCATATTAGCATGGGGTAGAAGTACGGAATCTAGCAGAGTATTTATAATACAGAAAAAAATTATTCGAATAATATTTAGAATACCATCAAGAGACAGTTGTAAAACGGCATTCAAAGACAACAAAATTCTAACATTTTGGGCTATATATGCATATGAACTACTTTCATACATGAAAGAAAATTCATATTTTGATCAATCGTGCACCAAGAAATATGAGTACAATACAAGAGTGAAGTCAAATTTTGACTATACACATAGAACAAGTTTTTATGAAAAAACGCCGGTTTATACTGGGCAGAAGCTGTATAACAAACTACCCGAATGGATCACAAGTAAAAACACGCAACAATTTAAAAGGGCATTAAGGAAGTATTTAATCGAAATGGCACCTTATGATATAAGTGATTTGATGTAATTAATAGCAAATGTAAACCTTTTGTATACCTGTATTGGTCGATGCAAATAAATATTATTATTATTAATAGCTGAATTTTCAATCTGGAAATTCGCTAAGATAAATATCTGCATCAGCGAATGACTTTTGATGGGTGGAATAAAACATTTTGGATTTAAATGAATTTTATTTCGATTTGCCTTTGAGTGTATCATGCAAGGTCGATTTGTGAACATGGAAATATTCAGCAGCTTGGCTGAGCGATTTTCTTTTATTTTTAATATCGGAAGGCAGGGGCGCAACAACTACATATCTACAGGGGGTCCAACAAAAATTTAAATTATCAAATTTTTTGTTAACGCAGTTCTCCGATAACAATGGAAAATGTTGTAATAAAATGTCGTCTCCGAAAATTTGATTTTCAAATAAAAAATATCAGTAAACCACTAACAATTTTACTTTTTAATATAAATAAAATAAATTGAAGGAAAATTTCCGGGTAATTTTCGGGGGTCCGGACCATTTGGACCTCCACGGTTGTTGCGCCTCTGTCGAAAAGAGCCCATTTCTAGACTACAGTTTATGTAGTTTATACCCACTTTCTTTTTATATAGACGCAGCTTGGTGTATGAGTTCACCTCACCTATAGACAATCTTTTGTTAATCAATTTATAAAAAAAAAAAAAAATTAAGCACAATACAGCTTTCATTTCTGGTACATATATTGTCAAAAAAACGCCAAACATTTTGTTGCCAATCCCTACTTTATATATATAACTGTTTCTTTTTTGTACAGCAGTTTCTTTATAAGATTTCAAAACGTGCGTTATTTTTAAAAATTATAAACAATGCGCCTGTAAAATAACAAAATACAAAGATGTCACGTTTACCGCTCTTCTTTGATGACTAACTCATAACTGATAAAATTCAGTAGCATAAATTGATCTATGACCTTGTACTGTCATAACACTGACGAAGAAATATCGAGAGGCAGCTCTGTCTAGATTCGCCCCTACTGTCTCGGTTCGCCCCAACTGATGGTACTTATACAAGATTGAAAGTTTACAAAAAAGTAAAGTTATAAAGAATTAATCATATCTTTAATAGGAATTTCGTGATTCAAATCATTCCAATAAAGCTTGATTTGAAGAAATAAAAATTTTTTACTTGATGACGTCATCATGTTTACTAAAATTCTTCAGTGTCTTAAAGACCGTAAATAAAATGATAGAATGATAAAATTGGAAACGAATTATAGGTTTTCGAAGTCATTCTTTTCATTTTTGTTAAAAATAAGCATGTGGGGTCACTAGAAAACAGACTTCTGTCGGGTCAGTCATATTTCTAAAAAAAAAATTTCGTCATTTTGATCGCAAAAATAAAAACTTCACCCAAATTATCCTAATTCGAACAATCATCTAAATTCAAATCATTTCAATAAGGCTCGATTTGAAAAAAAGAAAAATTTTGTAGACTTGATGACGTCATCACGTACAAGGGTACAAAATTTTTTTCATAAATGAAATCATCGAATGATGAAATTAGAAGTAAATTTTCGAGGTTGCTCGTTTAATGCCAAGTTACGTACGTGTTTTTTTTTTTTATTTTGCATTTTCAATCAACTTTAAAAAAAAATATGACTGCTTCCTAATTTAAGAAATTTAAGGATCTTTCCGAGCCTTTTCGTCTTTTAAACTTTGTATTATAACAGCTAGTTGAAACAAGTTACTGCTCTGGTTTTTAGTGGTTAACAGCCAGTTGAAACCAGTTACATACAGCTCTGGTTATTTGCCTGCCCCTGAATTTAGGCAATCGTACCTGCACCGCCAATCGTCGCCTTAACTACTTCTATTTATTTATCCCAGCCATCATCTTTCCCGATGTAAAAAATATAAAAATATTCATTTTTCTCTAATAGACCTACATACAATTTTAGTAAAAAAAATTATTGAACGAAATTTTTGCAGTATTCTTCAGTCAATGCCTGCCCCTGAATTTAGGCAATCGTACCTGCACCGCCAATCGTCGCCTTAACTACTTCTATTTATTTATCCCAGCCATCATCTTTCCCGATGTAAAAAATATAAAAATATTCATTTTTCTCTAATAGACCTACATACAATTTTAGTAAAAAAAATTATTGAACGAAATTTTTGTAGTATTCTTCAGTCAATCCGTGTGATTAATAAAATAAATAATAATCAAATGATGAAATGAGAAGTAAATTTGGAGGTTGTTCTCTTAATGTCAATTTAAGTACGTACTTTTTTTATTTTGCCTTTGCAAACGGCTTTAAAAAAATATGACCTCCTCCTAATTTAAGAACTGGTACTTTCCGAGCCTTTCCGTCTGTAAATATTAAAAATTGGAGCTGAACGAACTTTCTGTTATAACAGCCAGTTTAAATTAGTTACTGCTCTGATTACTATAGCAGTTAACAGCCAGTTGAAACCAGTTACTGCCCCGGTTACTGGCCTGCCCCTGAATTTAGGCAATCGTACATGCACCTTCAATCGTCCTCCTATCTACTTCTATTTATTTATCCCAGCCTTGAAAATATTCATTTTTCTCTAATAGACCTACATACGATTTTGGTAAAAAAAAAAGGAAAGAAAAAAGTCTTGAAGGAAATCCGTGATTAGTAAAATAAATTTTTGTTACACTGTTAACAAAATTTTCTTATATGTACCCTTACAATATGAACATCCGGTAATTGATTACATTATATTGAATCATTGTAACTATTTTCATCGAAAGAACTTTTATTGACTTATATGTATGTTTAGTTGCTTATACTTATCGATAAGTAAGAAAACTTTTATGTTGGCACCACTGACTGCTATGTACGTACATATGTAGCTATAGTATATTTTTTTAGTTTAGAAATGACGTCATTATCATCTCTTTTCAATTAATGACGCTAGCTGTCCTTTAAAGAAATTATACGATACTGATCCTTAAAATAGTATCTACATAATTAAGTTTATTTTCGTTTTTTCTTTTTCTCACTTATATTTCAATTGCCAAATTATATAAGATTTCACTTACGGATTTGTGTATACTGAATGAGAGTTAGAAAAAGATAACATAGCATTAAATTTGGTACTGTACTCTTCCTACATACTTTTTTGCGTACGGAAAGTATACTTTTCACACGCAAATTGACAATAAAACACGCAAAATTTAATCAAAACACGTAAAGCCGCCTCTTGATTTTTCATTTAATAAATATTTCATAATTATTTCTATAGAAACCACCAACAAAGTAATTTAAACATGATTTAATTCGGAAAGAAAAGACGAACACTCAAAAATATTATTTTAAAAAGTAATAAAAATGTCCGTGAAAGTATGTGAAATTCGTAATAAAAACAGTTTGTGCAACTCGTGCGGGATTGTGAATTTCCCACTCAAGCGAATGAGCGCACTCACTACGTTCGCGCGCTCAACTTCACTTTCGTGGGCAATCGACAATTTCCCGCACTTATTGCACAATATATAGCGTCATAAATTAAAAAGAGACGATAATGACGTCATTTTTAAACTAAAAAAATATACTATAGCTAACAAATCTTATAACGGTGCATGTACCAAATACTAACTATGTATATAGTTCTAGGTATATGCCAACTGGCATGATGTGATGAGCTATTGTGAATGTGTCATCGACAGTGTACCTACCACTAACCGCCATCCAACAACCTCTTCGTCCGCTACGAAACCCCCCTCCCGTCTCCGGTTTTCGGCTTGCCCCAACACATTTACAACCCTTATCCAATTTATTTTGCCAGCCATCACCATTTCACGATGAAAAGGACGAAATTCTTCTACAGTTGTCGTAGAATCAGTGCTGGAAGGAAAGTGCTGATTCTTCTCTCTATACAAAATATATTACTTGGCCATAACACAGAATGGGATTCTTCTACGTGAGTTTCGTTAAAATGATCCCTAAAATATTCTCATTGATATCTATTTTGGTTTTGTGAAGGTTATAAAAATGGTAGTTGAACATTTCCTATAGATCTCGCACGCTCGAAGAGACTCAAAAAAACGATTTTTGGGAATTCCTGGGTGATTGAAATATAAACATATACAAAATTTAAAGTTCCTACGGTACCATTTTGGGGTCGTGTCCAACCGTTTACTTTTCGACAAGATAATTCGATTGTAGCGTGATTTATTCGGTTCCGGTTTCGCAAGTGAGACTGGATATAAATAAATTGTCCGGTTATTTCTAAATTCATAGAATTAAAGGTATAGGTTGACAATTAACGCAATGAATTCAATATAACTATACCTACTATGCGTTCCAAATAACATCCATTTGGGAGTTACGATCAGAAATTTTCGTGTTTAAGTGACAAATTTTTTTCTTTTTTCTCATAATGAGGTTTGTATACCGTAAAACTGTCTAGACCTGGACACTTTTTTACATTTCTTTGGTCAATTTTATGTTTATACATGTTTTCGTCATAGATATCACCAATAAAAGTATAACCATTAGAAACAGTGTATATTATTTGTTATATCCCTGAACCATTTGTTTCATTATAAGTAAAAATAAAATTAAAAAATAATTAGTAAATGTCCGGGTCTACACCCTAAATCAGTCTTGACCCGGACACTTACTTAAATAATGTAAAATAACATGCAAACTAGTCTCTTCCGTTGGGGTTGGGATAGTGTTTTATATCGTCTGATGTCTTTGAACCTGTCAAAGGCCTCAAAACATTTTGTGAGGAGGGAGAGGGGTCAATGTATAGTATGCCTTTCTATGAAATAAACATGCGATATGACACCAGAAGGAGGCATAAACCGCGTAATTCTAACGGGAATATAACGTGTGGATAGTGGAAGTTACGGCCAGTGCGAATCGCGGCCATAGTGTAATAAACTGATGTATCCGGGTCTAAACGGATATATGTATATAGCATATGTTTTTTTATATATACATCGAATATAACTTCAAACATCATTAAATGATGCGCGATAAAATTCTGAACACACACATATCAAAGCTAAAACAATATGACAATTATAACGAAAATTACATGTCTAAGTTAGACACACATTTTATTTCTTTGAAAAACTGGAGGATAGTAATCCTGTAAAATGAGATAGTAAAAATTGAAATCCGTAGTTTTTATTGGTACAGCTGTTTAGAGGGTGTTTTTCTCTCTCTAATGGCGTCAAGAACAAATGTTTATTGTTGCAGGTTAATGTAGAAGTTATTTACTTTGAAGATTGGTGCAAAGTGTCCGGGTCTAGACCCCCTGTCCGGGTCTAAACGGTTTTACGGTATGTGTTGTATATTTTGAAAAATGGTTGAGATAGTTTTGAAAATTACAATTTGTTAGAAAATATATTCTTGATCATCTTTTTCGTTCTGATACAATCAAAACAGCAGAGTTTGAGCACAAGCGTATAAGTAACAAAAAATTTTGTGCCCCGATGGAACGCGACTTTGAGTCATACACCACCTACTAAAAGTCTACTTCTTTTCCGAGAAATGAAA
This sequence comes from Brachynemurus nebulosus, assembly GCA_035578155.1. Classification (NCBI taxonomy): domain Eukaryota; kingdom Metazoa; phylum Arthropoda; class Insecta; order Neuroptera; family Myrmeleontidae; genus Brachynemurus; species Brachynemurus nebulosus. The sequence goes on from JAPWDM010000002.1 coordinate 65,173,523, forward strand.
GTAGCAAGCCAAAAATCAATCCTTGTCAGCAACCATTTACTCCAAAATTGAACCTGACGAGCACCTTCACCTATTGCGCTCTATTTCTTATGCGTCCTGGGGCTCCACTTGCTCCATTGTAGTAAACACCTCTGACAAGAGTTTGAGACATTTCTCAATTTTTTTAAAATAATCTTGAATTCTGCGCAAAATTTTTCAATGAAAAATTCGATGATCCTTGAATTCTGCGCAAAATTTTTCAATGAAAAATTCTATGATCCTTATAAATTCTGCACAAAATTTTTCAATGGAACTCTCAAGTCTAAAAATCGTAAAGAAGAAAGACATACATTTCTGTTTCTCTTCTTGTACAGCTGATTATGCTTATATCTGTCGTTATATTTACACTATACTTTTCTAGTAAGAAGCTGTTAGTGTAAGAAAGATGACACAATATAAGTTAAATTGAAAATTTCTTAGATATACCTATACACAATATCTATATATCTATCTATATCTATCCAAGCCTGACGTATAGGTAAGTATTGAGATAAAAATGCACCCGTGTAGAAATAAGACAGTTAGTGGTGAACCTATTACTTTAAAGGCACGAGTGCTTATCTACTGACGCTCCTAATGCTTCCTTCCATCGCAACTATAGTTACCTATATGTGCTATATGTAGCACGTACACGTTCATCAAATATAACCTAACTTCTTCATATTGTCATATCCCCACTCTACTCCCCACTCCAGTAGCGCCCCCACCACTACCACTGCTCGTCATCCTTATAACAATACCTATATAAGATTTTATTATTTTATCAAGTCTAACAACAAGTTAGTGCCTTTCTTCTATATTTTCTTTCGTTTTATTTTTGTTGCTATGTCCCTCTTTTCTTTTCGATGTTGATGACGAAGAATGGAAAATTCTTGTTCCGTTTTCCTTTCGCTTTTCTTTTCTTTTTTTTTTTATTAAAGACTAATTTAATGGATATTTTTCTTTTCAGCAATAATTTTCCAAGAATTATTCTTGTATTGTCAACATAATTCAATTTGGTAAGATTGATTCAGTTTAGTTTTTAATCAAGCGATGAAATTAGAACGAAATATATTTTATCAGGAGAGTTTTTGTGTCCTAAATGTCATTCAGTAACTTTATTCAAGTCAGTAATTTAACAGGTTATTCTTTTAGTGGCCTGTCCACATAGACTGTGATGAAGTTAAGCATGAAAAATATTGTAATTAAACCAGCTTGAGCATTTCTATCCGGTTTTACCTGACTTTATCGCCTTTGAACCTAAGTAACCCATAAAATTCCGAAACCGGAGGGGAATTTTCCGGACGTTAATATGTAGGTATCTACATATCAATACCTTCCAGTCTCCTAGGACTATAGACATGAATAGCATTAGGTCGTAATCTAGACCTTAAAATCGTAAATAAAAACGTAAATAAAATGATAGAATGATAAAACTGGACGTGAGTTAGAGATTTCCGAAATTGTTCTTTTCATTTTTGTCAAAATTAAGCACTTAGGGTTACTAAAAAAACGATTTTTGGGTAATTGATCACATTTCTAAAAGAAACTCTGTAATTTTGATAGAAAAAGTGAAAAGATATCATCCAAATTGCCCAAACCTAAACAATCATCCTGATTCAAATCATTTCTATCTTAATATTTAAAAAAATTCTTAATTTGATGACGTCAGCGAGCTTAGCAAAATTTTTTAATACCTAAAATCTATAAATATGACGATAGAACGATAAAACAGAAAACAAAATTAAGATTTGCAAAAAAAAAGAAAAACAAAATTTGCAACACAGAAAACGATTTAAAAATTGTACCCCCCTCCTAATTTGAGAACCGGAACCACCCCTGCAAAGAAATGTTCTTGTCCTCCTAAGAACCGACAACAGGGTTTGCAAGAAATTTTTAACTAACAATAATAAAACGTTGAAATTATTGCTATGTCAAAGTAGCACGACTGTAGCCCCAGGATCCAACTCTGAAAAAGCGACACGAAGTCATTGGTAAGAGGCTGAGGCAAAAGGATAAGTTACAGTTTTTCAATTTCAAATATTATCGAGTGCTTGTCAAACACTACTAGGTATGACAGACTTTTGTCTGCATTTAAAACACACGTAGTATTCATATGTTCACTTATCGTTCAGCTAAACTGAAACTTTAAGCACTCGACTTCCTTTGGTTAACATGACCAAAACCACATATGTAAATTAAAAATCACAGTGATTGAAAAAATTATCCGGATCGGCCTGGAATCGAACCCAGGATCTCCTAGTAACTAGCCAGGTGTGCTATCCATTACACCATCGATCCTTTGCTCGACCGGCGCCCGATACAGACAACATTCAATCACCTATGTGTATGTACTCTCTATAATGCGAGAAGCAGTTACAACTTTTCAATTTCAAATATTATTAATTAAAAAATATTTGAAATTAAAAAGTTGTAACTGCTTCTCGCATTATAGAGAGTACATACACATAGGTGATTGAATGTTGTCTGTATCGGGCACCTGTCGACCAAAGGATCGATGGTGTAATGGATAGCACACCTGGCTAGTTACCAGGAGATCCTGGGTTCGATTCCAGGCCGATCCGGATAATTTTTTCAATCACTTTGTGATTTTTAATTTACATAAAAAGGATAAGTTATTTTTCTTGCTCACCGATTGAATTTTTGGTAAAAAATTTTTAAAAAATTTGGTTTGTTCCCAAGGTTTATCATTTCTTTTGGCGACCCTGCCCGGTCTGCGGTACTTACCCTATCTCTTACTATTTCCGAAGTATTTAGAAAGACTGAGCAAAGTTTATGATTAGTTTTTTAACATCATCTTCTTACGAATTTCCTAGTTATGAAAGATTTCTTATAATACTGTGTAGTTCTAATCACAATTAAATACTGCCACTTCATTCAAATTGTGTTACGCATAAATTTATGCAAAGAAAAATATACATGTGCACATTACAACAGCAACCAGTAATGCGGTTGCAATAAGGAATATTGTTATAAAACTACTCTACAATAGAAAGAGGGAGGTTGCTCCGACCATATACAACCATCTAAATTAAAGGGAAGGCGTTACCATTAATATCCACAAAGGGTGTCGACGTCATTCATCGGGGCCAAAACAGAAAAAAAACCTGCATACTTGGATACTTTACGTTTGGAGTAAAGTACAACATATAAATTCATACTTACAGTATATCTCGCATCTCACTCGTTCACGTTTCCCTTTCTCTATTCATTCATATTCATCACACACAGACATCCATCCATCCATCAATCTCTACGACTGCCGTCACTAACGTACGTGACGGACGTCACCAGAAAAAACCAACCCCACTCCCGGTGACGACTACAAGTTTCACAGATTTCTGTATATATTATATGTTGCAGTAAATACGATGAAAGAGTTTTTAATAAAGTGAAATATATGATACAATTAACACATGCGTTGTATATAGGTGTCTTTATTTTATTTCTTTTACAAATTTTATGAAACAAAGAGAGACAACAGAGTGTCGAATTCTTTAATTCACACTTATATGAGTGGGTATAAGGCGATGAAATACATATTTTTGTTTTTATTTTATCCTCCTAATTATGTGTTTGAAACAAAATTACCTGTTTTGAGTGTTTTGTGACTAGTATCATCATAGCTAATAGTTAAGTATCGTTCAGATTACTGCAAAAAATTCAGAGCTTCTATGCAACAATCAATTTATTAAATCAATGTTTCTCAAACTTGTTTTTAACGCAGAACACTTTTCAAGCTCTAAAATTTGTACGGAATATTAGTTCAAAAACATTGTTGCCGAGAAAAAAAAACAAGGGAAAATTCGCCAAAAAAACATCACAAATCGACCTTTTTAATTATTTTTTTTTTAATTCAAATAAATATTTCATTAAAAAACTAAATATACATTGTTTCAACATGTCTTGATTACAAAAAAAATTTTTTTTTAAAGAAATTCACAAATTAGCTGATTATTATAAATGGCTTTGAAGTCCACACTGCGAAATTTTTTGCACCTTGATGGTTCCTCGCATTCTGAAATCTCCAGTGAATCAAAATCAAAAAATTAAGACTTGTCTGAAAATGTACATATACAGTAGTGATGTCGGATAATTAATCGATTAATCGGTTTAGTCGACTAATTTTGCTAACATTTAATCATTTTTTAATCGACTATTTTACCTTCGACTAAATGACTAAGGGCCAGTATTATAAAAGCCAACTAACTAAATTTATGAACTAAATTAATTTTATTCACAGATGTCAGTATTATAAAACTGAAATAAATTAAGTAGGGAACTAAATTTTACTTGACAGAAAATCTACCGACTAAATTTTAGTAGGAGATTAATTTGACAGTTCGGAAAGATTTTAAAAAATATTATTTATGTTTATATTTATACATATTAAACTGGTTTTATACACGTTTTAATACAAATTAGAGGCACAGAATTAATTTTTACATTATATATATGGAAATTAAAACATATTTGCAACATATTATAGGTTAAATCAACCACTAACTAATTTAGTCATGAGATATGTTTATAATACTGAACCAAAATTTAGTTCACAACTATTTTTATTCGTAGAATAGTTATTCGTTGATTTATTTGTCCCTTATAATACTGGGCCTAAAATGATTAGTTTTTTTTTAAATGACTAAAAACGACTAATTTAATAATTTTTCTGTATTATTTATTGGATTTCAAAAAATAAAAAATTTTAAAAAAACCTATTTGTATGATTTTTCACTTTTATGTGATTAACAGATTGTGATTATGTCATATCTTTCTTTTTCTTAAAGAAAAACTAAAAGTTAATAATTAATTTCAAAAGAAAATATCATAGTTACATAGGTTACTCTATTCATAAATTCGACTAAAAAATTAGTCGATTAATCGACTATTCTATGCTCGATATTTTCGACTAATCACCGCTTTCTCTTGACTATAAACAGCCGCCATTTTGAAAATATATTACGGATCCAAAAGATTTTAATTCCTGCCAAAATGACGGTATCGAGGAATAATATGCACTTTGATTTATGTTGATATCTTAAATACTTTTTGAGATACATAAGGAACCATGTCGAAAAACGTACTTTCGAGAAAAAAGCATTTAAAGTTTTTTTTTTTAAACTGAATTATAGTAAAGTGTGTACACTAAAATGACCATAGAATTTTGATTTTTCATTTTTTTTTAAAAAAATTTTTGGCAGAATATTTTTAAAACCTTAAGGAACATAATTGAAGGTGGTTGAAGGTATTATGTAACATTTTTCAAAAATTCATTTTTTGCCAAAATTTGAAATATTCTATGCTGGAGTATATTAAATATATTAAAATTTGGTTTAAAATAAAAATGTTACATAACACCATCATCCACTCATGTCTTCAATTATGAAGAAAAAAAAATGGAATTCATTTTTTTTTAGCGAATCTCCCCTTAAACACCCAAAAGCGTGTACCATGCTGTTCTCCGCGGAACAAAACCCAGTTTGGGGGACACTGCTCTAAATTGCTTTTTAAACATTTGGATAACTGTCTAACTGCTTATGACATTCTTACCAGAAAACCTAAGACTTTTGAAGCACATCTGGGACAATTTTTTGTAGCTATACCCGACGCTTCCACCAGCAACATAAAATTTCGCTTTAGTTGTTCAGTAACTGAATGTGTTGGGTATAGGTAATTATCCAAATAGGCAGTTTGAATATTCTTAAATAATTCAAAATCCATATACGATAACCAAATCGTTAGGAGAAATTATTTGTAAAAGAGTCCAATTTTGAACTACGGAGTTAAGTAATTTTAATCCGTTGTAGGTTTCAATTGAAAATTGATTTTATTTTTTGGGTAACCATCGTTTTGTTTTACAGTTCTAAACAAACAAGCGATGTTAAAAAACGAAATAAAAAATTCCTGGACCAAAATATAAATTTTTTAAGTTTATTTCATGTAGTTTTAATAAAAACATTGAACATTCTTAAAAATTCTTAAAACTTTCATAAAGAACAAATAACTAGGCCCAAGGATAACTATTTAATCTCTTGAAGGATCTTATAAGAAATTTGATAAATCCTTTTAACATATTTTTCTACTTCTAATATAGTATCATTACTTATTACAAGTTTCAAAAAACCAATTCAACTCCCGTAAGTGCATCTAGTTACTATCTGCTGAACAAGAGCGAATCCAGTTCTCAAATTAGGAGGAAATCAAATTTTGTTGTTAAAGACTTCATATAATTGCTTTTTAACACTGCAAATTTTAAAAAGTTTTGCCCAAATTAACATTAACAGAATGACTTTGAAAACCGATAATTCTCTTCAAATGTTTCTTCAATTCTCTGAAAAAATGTAATAAACTTGATGACAAAGCAAACCATATTAAAGTGGTATAAATTAGGATGATTGATTGAACTACCGTGAAACGGAGCTATTTGAAATCGGTGGGGCTATTTGAAACAAAAAAAAAAGATTTAAACTCTTAAAGAAGAGTTTTAAAAAAAGATTTGAACTCTTAAAGAACATCCCGTATTAAAGACGCATTAACGTTATGAATACGTTCAGAAATCAAACAGATATAAGAGCTTAAATCTTTTTTTTATTTCTTATGCATACTCTATAAATTATTGTACCTATTAGAAATGAAAATATTGATTTTCTTCAAAATTAAGGTACTAAAATAAATATATATAGTACCAGATTTGAGAAACAAGATTAGGCTTGGTTTTATTTTAATTATTATCAAAAGTCATCTATCTCTAATTTCTTAAAATAATTTTAAAAATCATAACCAACTGAATTAATAAACAAAAATAATGAATTTTCAAAAACAGAAAAAATAGATAAAAATAAAAAAAATTAAACAAATTTACCAAAGACAAAATAATTAAGAACATAAGAACCATTAATTAAAAACGAAAACATAGGAAAAAAACTCAAAAAAAAAAAAAAAACATACTTTGTTCACTTAATTTAAACCAATCATCTTCAAAAAAAATTGAAAAAAATAATTAAATTGTATCCACTTTAAATTCAAGAACAATATAATAAAAATTTAATTGTATAAATTTACACGGACCGTTTTTTTTTAACTAACAATTCAATTTCACTTATCTATGTCTACATTTTACTCCCGTATCCTCTAACTAACTACCAAAATTTAAATTAATCGATCAACACTATCGATATATTTACAATCGACATATTTCCAAAACAAATACAATAAAAAGTATCATAATGGTTGTCTATAAAACTCCAATCATAATATTAAATACGAGGATGGTCCCATAAATACCCGGCCTAACCTAGAGATCGAGGTAGCTGTTTAAAAGATATCATTTTGTTAGAAAGTACACAATCTATAAAGCATTTGTTTCAAGTTTGAAGACGCTACGTTGTTTAGTATTTGTTTGACAGCTATCGATAGCGAACGTTTTTAGTGAATTTGTGAAAATGTAAAAAATTGGTCATCGTTACGTGATACAATACTTTTATTTGAAAGGCCTCAGCCCAACCAATATAAAAGCTGAACTAGATTCTACTCTAGGTGAGTCTGCTCCTTCGTTTACAACTGTAAAATATTGGGTAGCAGAGTTTAAACGAGGCCGTGCGAGCTGCCAAGACGGGCATCGCAGTGGTCGACCCAATGAGGTAACGACTCCAGAAATGGTGAAGAAAATCCATAAAGCGGTACTGAATGATCGTCGACTGAAAGTGCGCGAGCTAGCAGACATAGTAGGCGTTTCAAAAAGTGCGGTATATCACATATTAGCTGAAAATTTGAACATGAGGAAGTTGTGTGCAAGATGGGTGCCGCGTTTGCTCACACTCGAGCAAAAACAATGTCGTGAAGATGTTTCAATTGAATTTTTAGCGAAGTTTCACAGCAACAAAGCAGAATTTTTGCGCCGATTCATAACCATGGATGAAACATGGGTCCATCACTTCACACCCGAAACAAAAGAACAATCAAAACAATGGTCTGGAAACGGAGAACCGACTCCAAAGAAGGCGAAGACCATTCCATCTGCAAGCAAGGTCATGGCCTCGGTTTTTTGGGATGTGCGTGGGATAATTTTCATTGACTATCTTGAAAAAGGAAAAACTATCAACGGCGAGTATTATGCAAACTTATTGCAACGTTTGAGTGACGAAATCAAGCAAAAACGGCCGCATTTGGTTGAGAAGAAAGTGTTGTTTCATTAAGACAATGCACCAGCTCACAAATCCGTTATTGCAATGGCCAAAATTAATGAATTAAAGTTTGAATTGCTACCTCATGCACCCTATTCACCAGATTTAGCCCCCTCGGATTATTTTCTGTTCCCAAACTTGAAAAAATGGCTCAGTGGTCAAAAATTTTCCAACGATGAAGAAGTGATGTTGGCAGTTAATGGCTATTTTGAAGAGCAAGACAGTTCTTATTATAAAAAGGGTATCGAACTTATTGAACATCGCTGGGAAAAGTGTATAGAGCTGAAAGGAGATTATGTTGAAAAATAAATATATTTTTTTCCAAAATTTTTATATTTTCTTGGTTGGGTCGGGTACTTCTGGGACCACCCTCGTACATACCCAACGTAAAACAATAGAAAAAGCCAAACCCATCCATTGTAATATAATTATTATTACACAACCCCAAAAAACACTTGAAAAAAAGTACATACAATACCTGCCTAGTGTATGCAAACGGTACTACACTTATGTGCTATACATTGCCAACATTATATACAACACACGCAAGTGGGATTATCAGAGAAAAAAAAATAACGTTATACGTCTACTATTATATTTTATCACGTTTTCTTTGTTTAATACGAAACTTTATTACAGAGTTACTAAATAAAATAAGATAGATAATCATAAACCGTGTAGTGAAAAGTAGCTTTTTCTTTATTTTTCACCAGTTAATTTTATAATCTCCTAAAAAAAAGAAAGTACAAAGAAAAATCCATTCATTTTTATGTAGTAAAATAAAGATAGAGATAGGAAAAAAAATGATGGCCGCATTCGAATAATTTACAGTCATTTGTTTTTATAATATTGATATAGGTACAAAAGATGTTTGGAAATACATAAATTATAGGCAAACTTATATTAAATGAAAATGATTCACACCTTAAGAATGTAAAAATGAAATTTTGTCACATATAAAAGTTATTATATTTTTTACTATTCTTTTTCAATATATTAGTAGATCTCGTGAGAGACAGCTATATTACGAGCGTGTCTGATACATAAACTTACGTGCATTCTTATTGAATGAATCATTTTCAGTTTACATAAATTCTACTATCACTTCCAAACTGTTTCTTTTCAAAATTTGACAGTTTGAGTCACTAAATTAGTGGTCAATTGAAAATATGTTGATTACGTAATGTGTGCGTGCATATTTACGTCACATTATGCAATTTATTTACATTATGCAGTTAGGAAAAGACATTTTTTCCTGTTTCTGAATTCAAACTGTATATAATTACACAGGCCAACGACTAAAAAACTTTTTTAATACTTTAACCATAATTTTATGGATTTTAGTGTGCTGAATCTGAAAATAACAATAAAATTGCTGTATCACCCACCATTTCCCTACATTTTACATCATAAACCTTTATATTCAAAAAATAGTTCAGAAAATTAATGCAATCAATATAATATCAAATATGCGAAAGCCAGCGATCCAATATCGTATAATGAATATAATATCTTATAATTCCAATATCTTAGCTCAAAGTTCCCGCATTTATCAGAAGCAAAGTTACAAGAGGGTGTCTTCATTGGCCCTGATATAAGAAAAATGATGTTTGACACTAAGTTTCAATTACATATAACAGTGAAAGAGAAAGAGGCTTGGATTGCCTTCAAGGAAGTTGTTAACAAGTTTTTGGGTAACAAAAAAGACGCAGACTATAATATAACCATTGTATCTAATATGCTTAATCGCTTCAAGAATTTGGGATGTTTAAGCTTAAAGGTTCATTTTTAAACAGCCAGCTAGACTACTTTCTGGACAATTTAGGAGCTGTCAGTGAGGAACAAGGAGAACGTTTCCACCAGGATATCAAGATAATGGAAAAACGCTATCAGGGACGTTGGAACACCAGGATGATGGGTGATTACTGTTGGTCCTTTCACCGAGAAATTCAGCAAGCGGCACACAGAAAAAAAAACCACATCCGAAGCTTCAAAGAAAAGAGAGAAAGAAAATATAAGCCCATGGACTCTTAAAACCTTCATAAAACTTAGTATTTTAACACATAAATATATTTTATGTGTTAAAATAAAGTTCTGTTTGTCTTGTACAAGTTATTTTTTTCCACTCCTATAAAATATTAGCATATTTCATTAAATCTGACATAGCCAAAATGTGACAAAACTGTGGGTGATACAAAATAATGAAATCCAAATTTGGATTTAGCACCCAAAAAAATACAAAAATCACCTATTAACGTTAAAAAAGTTTTTTATGACCTTAATTTTGCAGGCCTGTGTTATTAATGGTCTTTCTGTTGCTGCATATTTTGAAGTGGTTTCTTTCAACGATATAATTATAGAAAATAATTACACATAGAATATAATGGATTTGTAATTTATAATTTTTTTTTTAAATGTAAATTATTTTTTACGCGGTACAAGGCATAATATATAATAGAGGTGTTTCTATTTTTTAACCCTTTATACCTACCAACAATAATATACATTTAGGGGAGGGGGGAGATTTACTTTGAATTTATTTACAGTTCTGATAAGACAAAAAATAAAAAAATATTGCCAAAATTATAACAATTAGTCATTGTACTGGATGCAATAAACAGATAATTTCTTATCAATTGGTAGATAATGAAATGTCATATTGGGAACATACATATAGTCTGGGCCCCAGACAGATTATGTGTACAAAACCTTGACAAAATGTAAATTTAAACTGTTGAAAAAATTTTTTTTTAAGCCTCGATGTTGAGGTTAAGTTGTTAGGTAGAATTATATCCTAATATTGCTAGGTTCAATAGTAATTTCAGAGTATTAACGCTAAAACATCTCTGCCCAGCGTTTCAACCATAATTTTTTTTTGGTAATATTCCATAACTGAAACGCTAAACTATGCATAAACGATAGGAAAATTGGACTAGCAAGTTTTTGCTGATCGAATATCTTTTAATTAACCCTAGAATCATACGTTGGTCTACGAGTTAAGTTAATCATACATCGGAGTCATTTTGACGAATGGCTTTTTACGGGGAGTTTTAGAGTTTATTTGCAAAAAACATTTTTTTTTTACCTAACTAGGTATACTACAAAAGCGAACAAAATATTTAAAAAAATTGGATTTGGAAAAATTTCTTAATATAAATATTTATTAATTTTTTTAATCTTTTTATCAAAGCATATTTTTATTATAAAAATTGAAAAATAGATAAATACATCAATTGTATCATAAGACATGTCTTTCAAATAATTAATTTATGAACTATTATGAGTCAGTGGACATGTGTGACTTTACAGAATGTGAAATTTCTCAGTCATAAATATTCCTATAGATATGTAGTTATTTCCCCATTAGGCACATTTGTAAATTTTCTAAAATTTGTTAGTAATTTTTCGAATAAGATCTCAAAAAATAATAAAAATTAAAATATTTTCCACAAAATAAATTGTTAATCTTTTATTAAGTCATTTGAAACGCATTCTTTAGTTTTCGATTCAATATATTAAAATTTCAGTATTATGTCGTCTCTATAAGTCAAACAGCTGTAATTATCTTTCACATTATCATAATCATTGAATAAATTAATTATAACATCCATATCTTTAATAGATTTTAGAAAAATTAGGAAAACTTTTATATGTGGAGTACAAAATCTTTAAAAAAAAATATCGGTTAATCATACATCGTCGTCCTTTTGGCGCACACTATTTCAGTATAAAAAAAAAAAAACGAAAATAGCTATAAACAAAATTTATACGTCTTATATTGTGTTATAATAACAAATAAATTAGATAACAGAAGTTTCACAGCTAGCAGGCAACGGCAAGTTGTAGTATTGGAGCAGGTAGAAAAGTTCGTTCGTCGTTTTGACGAGTACGTATGATTCTAAGGTTACGAATCACAAATATTATTTACCTATCAATTTTTATTTGATTCTTAGCACATCAGGATTATTATTATTTTTGGTAACTCGGATATTCCCTTCTGCTTTTATACAGATAAAAAAATCGACCAAGTATAAGCCTTACTTGCGCAAACAGTGTTCCATACAATAAGTTTCTTTTTAGTGAATCTAATGCAACAACATTTGAGGATAATAAAGTTTACAAAAGTTATTTCTTCTATCATGAGAAATATTTTTGGTAGAAAAACTTTTTCTCTAAAATTAATGTTTCATCAGTTACAAGAAAATTAACAACAAAATAGTTTATAACTATTTCTCAAACCTGATAACTTTGACACAGTTTGTACCTTATTTTTAATATTTATGATTTTTTTCAGGCTTCTCTGAACGGTCTTTGAGGTAGTAAGGCTAGAAAACAATAATTTTCAAACGTTTTTTCGAAAAATATTTTTTGGAAATATGTAACAAAAAAATACACCAGATAATGTTTTGTTGAAATTGTTCTTCAATAAGCTTCGTTAAAAATTTTTTTTCCATACCTTAACTTACCTTTTGCAATTAATCTCCAGAATTAAAATTCAACTTTTTTTTTATACTTCACCTTAATAGCTGGGCTATAACACTATATTTTTGTGCTAAATTTCAAATTTTTACGTCAAACAGTTTAAAAAAAAAAAGACGGACGGATAAATATGTTCAAATGACTTATGCTGCCCAAATTCCATTAGGAAAACTTCAGATTTTTTAATTTTATAAGATGGTAACACAATATCAAAGGAACAGAGGTCACTAATATGTTTCAATTTTACCTTTAGACGAAATATTACTTGAATTTTGTACTTTTTCTCATATCACTTACATTGTCTTATTAAAAATGTAACAATAAAACTCAAATTATTAAAAAAAACGAAAAAATTTTTATCCTCGGAAACAAAGAATTTATTAACTACCTACTTCTACAAAAACGAATCAATTACACTACCCGAGTTTCCGACGCTACTAATAACATAACTCAATACTTTTACTCCAATCAATTTTTTTTTCTACTCCTACTATTAAAAGTAACATTTTGTGCACGGCTAACTATATGTAAAAATTAACAATTGTCCACACTGTGCGGAAATACAGTGGGAAATTATTTCCCACGTCTTAATATAATAAAAAAGTAGGCTGTTCCGTTAGTTTAATATATAATATATAGAAATAATACTAAAAATATACATAATTATATGTATGTTGATTATTTATTATTGTTTCCATAGTTTCAAAGTATGCTTTGGCAAAAATTTGAACATCTTAGCACTGACATTATAAATTTAAAAAATTTTTACTACTTAGTTAAATTTTAGTTTAATTATTTATGTTAAATTTTACGAAAAAAAAAATGTGCTCGTAGAAAAAGTATAGTGTAAAATATGTGGGGAAAGCTTATTTCTCACTCATACGAATTGTTACACTCGCCCTGCGGGCTCGCGCAACAAACTCATATGCGTGAGAAATAAGCCTCTTTTCCCACTTATTGTACAATATACTATTTTTAAACTTATTAAAATCATTTGTTATTGTTGCGTTATCCAATTTTGAAAGAAAATTGACTCCGCCATCTATTTCTCAATACCTTCACTATCATATACGTTCGGTTGTAAGAGATTTAAGAAAATTACAAAAAGTAAGAATTAAGTTTTCAAATTTTATATGAACAAATTTTTAATTTATTTTTCCTGTTTATTAAAATACATTTCAAGAATTTTGGAGACAAAAGTTTTAACACAATGGGCCATAATAATTTTATATTATTAAATTTAAGTTGTATTTTTGAGAAATGCATTTCTTTGTTTCTTTCAAGTCGGTATAAGTAATAAGATTTTCAGAAGGACAAAAGTTAATTGAACTTTCAATGAAATAAAAATAAAACACTGAAAAATAATAAGTGGTGTAGATACACACCATATACTTAAAATAGAGTATCAATTTTTATATTATAAAAAATATTTCTTAAAGTACAGTAAACCCTTGAATATCCGGGATGAAGGATGACACAGCGACACAAACGAATAGTACTCGTTATTATGATCTATTATTTCTACACTAGAAATCAATAAAAGATTTATCTTTGCTACATAAACAGTACTGAACTGAAAATTCAATTATTTCAACAGTTAAATTTATGTTGAAATTATCGTGAAATCGCCAGCAGACAATCGGATGTTTACTGTACTCACATAATGGTGCCTAAATACAAATTTTAACAGAAATATTTGAATTCATACCAAACTTACATACGAGGTGTGTTCAAAAAGTAAGGTGACTTTATGTTTTTATCAAAGACCTTTTATTTATTCATCAATATTCATGTTGTTCCTTTTAAAGTAATCCACCTAAGATACAATACACTTGTGCCAACGCATTTTCTAATCCTCGAAGCACTTCTGATATGCACTTTTTGGTATAGCCTTGAGCTCTTCCGGCGATACAGTTTTTATCTCCTTAATCGTAGCAAATCTCCATCCTTTCATGGGTTTTGTCAGTTTTGGGAACAGAAAAGAGTCGCAGGGGCTAAATCCGGTGACTATGGTAGCTGAGGCATGATTATGGTGTTGTTTTTGGGTAAAAAACCACGCACAAGCAACGATAAGTGAGCATGTGCTTATCGTGATGAAAAAGCCATGAATTGTTTTCCCAAAATTCCGGACGTTTTTTTTCATATCGCTTCTCGCAAACGGTGTATGACTTCAAGTTAATACTCAACAACTTCTCTAATGGTGATTCGACGATTTCCCAATACCATTTTCTTCACTTTTTCAACGCTTTCATCAGTTCTTGACGTGCTAGGGTGTCCAGAGCGAGGTTCGTCATTGACATCTTCTCGGCCTTCTTGGAAGAGCTTGTAATATTTATAAACTTTTTTTTTTACTTAGAGTAGACTCACCGTATACCACTGTTAACATTTCGAGTATTTTGAAGCACTTAATTCCATTTTTCACACAAAATTTTATGCAAATCCTTTGATCCATTTTTTTCGACAGCAGAAAATCGCCGAGCACACCAAACACTTCTAACCTTTATGCCTCTCACAAATGAGCAAAGAATGCTATATACCTGAAACTGTGAACATATGTTCGGGACAAGTGTACTAACACAACAAAATAAAAGAATCGAAAGACGAATGTACGTAGCCCGAGAAATTTGAAAAGTCACCTTACTTTTTGAACACACCTCGTACATAATGAAATACATTGTTTTGAAAATTTTCGTAACATTGTCTTTTTCAATCAAATTTCTAGTCAGTTTGTTGTCAGTTCTAATTGTTTCTTGGCAAAAAGTATAATTAAAAACAGTAATCGAACTTACACTCAAGTATCTTTTTGTTACAATCCAAAGAACGATTCAGTAAGGTATAGAATTAAGTCTACACCTCAGAACTAAACACTATGAAAAGAAAGTTAATCGTAACAAAAAATTGAAAGACAATGATTAATTTCTTTCGAATTTTGAAAAAATATATTTTAAATGTATAATTTTTCAAAAAAAAAAAAAAAGATCTCTAGTTTGCTTTAATATCTAATATAAGATCCAACCGAGACCTCAGTCTTGTCCTCGGCAAAAAATTACCGACCATACTCGAAACTTTGCAGCACAGCAAGGATATAGTAACACATTTAAACGTTGGTCCATTTAAACTTTTAAACGCAGGGGTGGCCAACCCAAATGATTTTGCGATCCACTTTGGAAGCGCGTCATCTCCGCGGGCCATATTACAAATTTTGCGTTCCCATATATATTGATAAGTTAAGAAGGACATAAAGGCAAAATAAAATTAAGGAGTTAGTCCTGAATAGAAAAATAGAAACTATTAAGAGATCAAACCCCTTAATTTTCACTCCAATTAAGGCTTTATTACAAATAACTTTCATTGAAAACGTAGTACACATTTCAAAACAACAAAACTCCATATCTAATACTATCTGTTTAAATTAAAAGTGATATCATATTATCAAGTAATAGAACTTTCTTTTTGGCAAAGTCCTGTGTCATTGCCAGATAAACAAATATTCTCACTTTTTAAATCTCAAATATATTATACATTCACAACAAGCACAACAATTAATTATAAAGAAAACAAGTGGCAAATAAACAAAACATAAAAATTTTCATGTCAGGTCCGTCAACAATTTTATCATACTCAAAATCGTGGCGCGTGTAAAATTATGGCCTAACAAAAGTAATCCTGTCTCGAATTAATGCAATCATTATTGCAAATAATAAATTGTAACAAAAATAAACGATGATTTCCAGAAATATCGGTATTTATTTTAATAATTATTCTAAACACTGTAACAATAATATTAATAGATTTGAGCGTTACTTTATGGTATTCCATATTTGTAAATAATAAACAAATACTTTACTTTGCAAAATACCACTTTAGTATTATAAAAATAAGTGGTATTTTTAAAAGCTTTTATTTATGGGTCGATTCTGTAACTACATTATTACGGACTGTTATTTTGCAGTACAGAGCTCTGTAAAATTGTTTTTAACAGAATGTTAAAAATTTGGTATTCTGTAAGACACTATGTTAAGATGCCAATTACATTTTATATATTCTACTGTTGTTGAACTATTTATGTTAAATTACCATGGATTTGTGTATATAAAATGTAAAAAATTAATTCTTTTATAGCGATTTATGTTAAATGGAGAGATAAATTATGTGTATTACCCATGTATATTAAACTCACGTAAAATTATCATGATTATTTTATCATGACACTCTAGACAACCAGTTCCTTATAATGGTTATAATATTTCAGGCCACTCGTCAAATGGTAAAATAGGCATATGTACCTATAATGCTATAATTTCGATATCTAATTTACACACATCAGAGCTTTTCGTAGACATCGGTACCGATAGTTTCAGAAATACTTCAAGCCCACCAAGTCTCTGGGGAAAATTTTTCATAAATTATTGACACTTTTATGGGTAAAAATTTTTTTAAAAATATTGTGAAAACAGGTAAAGTAAGGAGCGCTTATTCACTATCAAAAGACAATGCATTGTGCATTAAATACGTAGACAACAAAATAAGAATTGACAATACTATGAATAAGAATACTTGTTGAAATACATTAAATAACTGAAGCACTGTCGAGAAAAGGTAAAACGCTTCATGTGGGCAAATTGTGTCAGTGCGATTTTGTCCTGAAAACATTCACTGTATATAAAAAAAAAAAATATAATTCATAATAAATTTATTTTATTTGAAATTACATCCTATCCGATTTAAGAACACTGCACTATTTCCTCAACAGTCTTCTTACTACAAAAAATACTTTATGATCGATTCTTACGGATATCAAATAATTCAAAAAATGACAAATTGAAACGTCAAAATATTGAATTTATAAAAAACGTAAAAATCATAATTATCAATATTTAATAATATCCATAGTAATTAGCCTATTTAACAGCTCTGTAAAGTTTATGGCGAGTGTTTTGAGTGCTGTAAAGTTTACAGAGCAATAACAGAATGTTAGCTAACATTTCTGTTAAAAATCGCGTACAGAATACCATTTTTTAACATTCTGTAATTTAACAGTCTAACAGAGGTTTTACAGACTGTTAATAGTTACAGAATCGACCAATTAACTTGCTATGTTAGTATATTGGTTTAGATCAAATCTTGGAATCAAAATTTAGACAGGTTCTAACTGAGCTAGAGGTTTCAAATTTTGCATACGTGTCTAACCTTGATGACAATGCAATATTGTATAATTAGTTTTTCCCTAAATTGCCCCAAATCAAAATTGTTGATTTTTAGTCCTATGCAACTTTTTGACATTTCGAATTGTCAAATATTGTCCATTGATTTTACATTGCAATTTTTTGTTTCCATAGTTATGTCTGATTAGGGTAAATTAACCGATTAAAATATAGGTAAAAAAATTACTTCTTTATTTTTTTTTAAATTAATTGTAATCAGGCTAAAGAGTAGAAAATAAAATAAAGTAAAAAAATGTTTTTTAAGAAAAAGCTTTTATTTAAAAATGGGCTAAAAAAAATGAAATAACTACTGAGTGAAGTTTGAAGCAATATGCAACATAATTTATAAAAGCTTGAGGCGTTTAACTAAGTTTGGTAAGTACCGAAAAGTAAAATAGCTAAACTTATATCCAAAACAGAAATAATTAATGATAACGCCTCAAGCTTTTATAAATTATGTTGCATAATGCTTCAAACTTCACTCATGTAGTTATTTCATTTTTTTTTAGCCCATTTTTAAATAAAAGCTTTTTCTTAAAAAACATTTTTTTACTTTATTTTATTCAAAATAACGCACATTTGTATTTTCAGACGTAAAATTATTCCTGTTAATATGTATCTATTTTTAGTGATACGTAATTACTACATAAATTTATCTATTTTTATTTCATTTACTTTTTTTAAACAGTTAAAATATATCAAGTTCAAATACATACATTGACTTCTAAACTCAATTTCATAGTAATTTATAACAAAGGTCAAAATCTCAATTAAGTTTTTACTTTTTCTTATTTCAATATTTTTTGATGAATTAATTGAAGTTGCAAAATGTCTAAAACACTTAATTCTTGACATTTTTATTTTAAATTTTTAAATTATTAGTAATCTATTAGCAAGGAAAATCTAATTTATTTTTAAATAAATAATAATTTCTTTCTAATCTATTCGAATAATTCAATTGTTGCTTTATTTTTAAACTTAACCGACGGAACAAGAAGAAAAATTAATATTTCATTTTCAAATAAACGATTACAACAACTTAAAAGTTTCAATAAAGAAAAACATTTTCAGTAAAAAGTTAAAAAATTGAGAAATATGTGAAAAAAGGTCGCAAAACTGTTCAAATTCAGTGACCTTGTAACTTTTTTTAAATGAGTTCAAAAACCTCGAAAAAATACAGAGTGATTATGTGATGAAAAAAAAAGCGGTGAAAATTTTCTATAATTATTTCCGGTGTCTCATTAGATTAAAGAAAACACGAAACTGAAATTTTTTAACGTTTTGTAGGAATTAATTACACCTTGATGAAAGTAAAAAATTTGAATTGTAACATTCCTTAAATTTTATACGGCATCTGTAATACTAACAAGACGAGAACTGAAAAATCTGACTTCTCTGAAAAAGTTCAATCTGTAAAGAAAGTATTCATGAATTCAATAACTACATATAAAATTTGAATTTTAGAGTATTAGCTATTATTTTATAAATGTAAATTTTATGAAAAAAATTCGGGAAATATATTACCAATGAAAGTGTATAGAAGGTTTTGAAGCAACAATACTATCATTAGGATTAATTTGTCAAAAAAAAAAAAAACTGTCTCCAAGAGCCGATCTAAATTTTCAAATTAAGAAGGGGGTAAAGTTTTTTAACGATTACATAAAGGCCTTTTTTAAAAGCGTCAAAAGTGTTAAAAAAATTATATTGAAATTTTTTAATCGGAAGCAATAGGTGAAAATCGATAAAATTTAAATGTATCTTGAAATCACTATAAGTATGTACTATAATTATGTCTAATTTTAGAAAAAAAAATGGAAAAAATGACTATGAAAATCTATAATTCGATTACAGTTTCATCATTCTATTATTTTATTTCCGCTTAAGACAATGAAAAATTTCAGTAAACCGGGTGACGTCATCAAATTAAAAAAAATTCTCAAATCAAACTTTATAGAAGTGATTAAAATTGTGGGAATTGGTTGAATTAGAGTAATTTGCGAGTAAACCTTTCATCTCCGCTATCAAAGTTTCTAAATTCCTTTTGGGATAATAATTCGACTGAAAATTATAATCATTTAAGTTCATTCCATAATTTTTGGGGTATTAAAAAATTTTAAAAAATTTTTACTTTTTAACTGGATGGCATCATCAAATAAACTACGTTCAGGGGCAGGGTAGTCTTGATCCCTCTGACCACCCCTCTCAATCCATCCATCCTTGTCTATTACTTCCCAAAATCGAAATTTGTCAAATTTTAAAATTTAAAATTAATTGAATAAAAATATTCATTTAGTGACCCCTCAAAAATTTTTTGTCCTTCACATAGACAACACACCTTTTGTCCACTCACCCAAAAATTTATTAAATTTTATCAATAAAAATATCAAATATTATGTAACAATCAAAAGAATTTGTATACAAAATATAACAATGTAACAAAATTTGTAAAGTAATTTGACACTCGATTAAAATCTCCAAAGCCAGACCATTTCATTGATTATTATTTACAAGATCAATAAAAGAAACACCAAAATTATAAAATAAAAAAAAAAATCTTTATTTTTAATAAACACATACACAAAAGATTCAAATAATTTTGTGTACACAAAACTGCCAAACATGATTCGTCGTTTTTTGAAATGACAAGCATTTTCAAAAAAACACATACTTACGCACCCGTAAACGAATCTACCTTTTTATCAACAATGAAAACGTACAAGAAAACATTGGATATATGAAAGTTGAGATGTGATATGTCTGTAATATTGTAATCCTGTTCCACAAAAAAAATAAAAAAATTAGCTTCTTGTAGTTGCTTTTTTCTTTGCAAGTACTGTTTTGTGCATAAAAAATTTCTACATGAGTATTTCGAGTAATTAATAAAAATTCTGTTAACCCATTATGATATAGAATTATTATATTTGTTGAATAGTATCGTTTTCACACACAATGTGCGCAAGCGTCATCGATCACCATATTGTTTTAGTGTCAATATGAAATTTACGGACAGTTTTTATCAATATATGTATTTTTTAAGTATTTTTAATTTTATTTTGAATTTTTCTTTTTTTAGTTAGAATAATTTATAATATTAAATAATTGAAATTAGAATTATTTTTTTGCGAAAGCGTAAGTATATCATGTTTTTGTCAAAAAAAAACCTGAACACAAAAAAAATAATGGCAGAACAGACATGCGCTCTAAAAAGTATATAAACGTGGATTTTTTGTGAATACGTCTTTCCTGAATCAGTAAGATAAAGTTTTTAATTACAAACGCGATTACTGAACTTTTGTAACTGATGTTGAACGACTTTATCGTGCTGATATTCCTAAACTACACAACCTCGTAACTTTCTTTCACAATCGGTAAAACCAACACTTTTCTGCATTTTCAGTGGAATCAATTTGAAGTCCTTCGAATGGGACCATAAACCATTCGAGTTTTGAAACGTTATTTTGATGAGTGACTTTAAGCGCTCTCTGGTCAATGTAATAAAACTCTTTCTTTTACGAAACACCTGTCAGGTAAAACTGTACACTGTAGAAGCACACACACGTACAGTTCAATCCTTCAGTTTTTACAATGGATTGGAAACAGCAGAACAATTTCACCTAGCAACATCCTTGATCCCGCGGAAATTATATTGTTAAAAAAAAAATCAAACGCACTTGCTCCTGACCACAGACCAAAGAACATATTCTGTATATCCTATAGATTCACTCTAAAATTTATAAATGAAGCAGCCAAATACAGCCAGTATACGACTTAATAGTATTCTGTAATGTAGTAATCAATGCGATAACCTGTGGTACTATAAAATTTTACTTTTTTGAGAACAAACTGCAAATTTTTGAAAGAAAAAGACTGGTATTCGTTTTAATTATAGTTCCATTTGTGGAAAAGTGGACAATATATTATATTCCTTAAATCTCACCCGTCTCACCCCGTTACCTGCCACAAGAAAAATGCCCATAAACTGGCTTTACGCTTTGTCTAGTTGTATAATAATAATAGTGTTCACTGGTCTGTGCTCCTGACACAAACTGAACTGAAAACTGTACAGTTGAACCCCCACATACGCAACAATAAGTTGAACCTTTCAGTTTAAAAAATTGAAATTTCGTTCGTCTCAGTTTAACTGTACAGTTGCGTTGAATTGAGACTGAAATACCCACACACGTAGAGTTTAAACTGTATAGTTGAACTGTTCCGTTCAAACTGTCAGTTGAAACTGTACGTGTGTGGCGGGCCTAACACTACGTGTCCCAATTTTTTCGAAGTCGCTCAAAGTTTTCCAAAAATAATACTCACATTTCAATACCAAATACTATGGAAAGAAAGAGATACTATCGTTATTTTATGTTTTTATAAAATAAGCGTATTATTAGCGAAACGTTCTTACCGTATTGTTAAAAATGCATTGGTTTATGATGGGTTAACTGCCGTTTCTGAAAAATAAAATTCAAATAAAAATTCGTGATATAAAAGGTATTTTTATATTGAAATTAATCAAAATTCAAAACCAACTATGATGCTTTATTTAAAATTTTTTTTAATAATTAAATTTTTAATTAATTAGTTACCCTTAATTAATATTTATTATAATTATAGCATAAAATTATAGTTGATTTTTCACTCGTTATTTGACGCTTCGAGTAATTTAGTGTCCTTGCACCTTATCACTCAATGTTAACAAGTGCTTATGTAATGCATTAACTCGTAGCATTTTACATTTACTAAACCGTTTCAGAAATAAACAACTTCAATTAGTTGTCAATATTAATCAACGTTACTGATCACTGATCAGTGGTCAATATTGCAACAAAAAACAACCTTTATAATTTTTTAACAATTAATTTCAAATTTATTCTTTAAGATCGAAAATAGAATGTAAATTCATTTTCAACAAATAAAATTCGAAATAATAGAACTTGCTCATGCTCAGTTAACAACTATGGTTCATTTCACTTAAATTTAACCATGCTTCATCACTTATGAATTTAATAATTTCCGTTTTCTTGGCTTTCTCTTTCTAATATTAATAGATTTGAGCGTTACTTTATGGTATTCCATATTTGTAAATAATAAACAAATATTTTACTTTGCAAAATGCCACTTTTATTTACAAATAAAAGTGGTATTTTATCACTTTACAACTAAAAGTGGTATTTTGCAAAGTAAAATATTTGTTTATTATTTATCTCTTTCAAACCTCTGCCAACAGAAATTGATACTTCTAGCATCGCATAATCGCTTATACGTTGAAATATGTGTCTTTTTCAATGTGTTTCACAGCACTCCCACCATAAAAGTTTTATTCATGTATTTGTAACTATACTAGTGAATTTGGATCATTAAATAGTCGATTAATTGGTTAATTAAATTTTATCGAAATTCTCAATCTTTACATTCTCTATATGTAATTGCTGAATGCGCAATTGGTACATTGGTAAATTCATTTTCAACAAATAAAATTCGAAATAATAGAACTTGCTCATGCTCAGTTAACAACTATGGTTCATTTCACTTAAATTTATCCAAGCTTCATCACTTATGAATTTAATAATTTCCGTTTTCTTGGCTTTATCTCTTTCTAATATTAATAGATTTGAGCGTTACTTTATGGTATTCCATATTTGTAAATAATAAACAAATATTTTACTTTGCAAAATACCACTTTTATTTACAAATAAAAGTGGTATTTTATCACTTTACAACTAAAAGTGGTATTTTGCAAAGTAAAATATTTGTTTATTATTTATCTCTTTCATTATTGCATTTACGTAAATTTTCAATTTGAAGTTTGTTTTTAGAAAAGAATAGAAGATTGATTTGTTTCGAATATAAGAATTATTTAATTTTCTAACGATGACTCATGATTAAGTGTATTTGAAATAGGGTATATAAATAATTTGAATGAAAATATTCTTTTGTTCAAACCATTTTAGACTTTCTTTGTTAATTTTTCAAAGAAGATTTTAAAGTATTATCACGTTTATTTTAATTAAATGAAAAAAAAATTTTAAAAGGGAAACAGTCGGAATAATGATTAAATCGGCGAAAAATAGATAAAATTTTTCACAACAAAATGCAGTGTGGTTCACATATGGGACTTGGCATTGAATATAATAGATGTATTTTCAGTTCCGTGCTATTTTACGAATGTAACGTATACATGGCAAATATATATTTGCAGATACTGCATCATTGTTCTTGATATAAAAAAAATATGTGCAAAAAATTGATAACGTAAACAACACCTTTGTGTGTAAACAAATTAATATACAATACTTGTTTTAATTACGCATCATTATTAAGTTGTTGTACTTGGATTTTCATGAACATTCTATTGATAGAGAAAAAATTTTGACCTATGTTTCAATAAGTATCTATCTACGAACTCCTATAATTAATTTCTCAAAAGATCGTTTTTAAAAATTCATAATTGTATTTTAATTTTATTGAACGATGACTTTCTTAAAAATAAACTCGTCTATTTCATCTAAAACTTTTTCTTAATATATGTATTCTAGAAAAAATAATTATGTCGAATTTGTAGCATGGGTGGAGGTGCCGGGAAGGGATTTTATTGCAATTGAAGGGGCAAGAGTGAATGAAGGTGCTGTGTGACATTTTTAAAAAGTCTTCACTTATAAGAGTTTTCACTTTAAAATCAAAATTGTCAAAATAATATTAATAGATTTTAGCGTTACTTTATGGTATTCCATATTCGTAAGTAATAAACAGGTACTTTATTTTGCAAAATACCACTTTTATTAAATCAAAATCAAAACCTTTTTTTTTCAAAAGCACCACTCAAAAATTTACTAAAAATTATCAAACTTAGAATTCATTTTCAGCCGGAAATGCTGAGACAACATTCATAGCTAAACAACTGTCCAACAATAGCATTTGCATATAAATCTGATATCTTATTGTTACATATATGTACATAAGTATGGTTACAATAGACTTACAATTAGAGGCATTTATATAATAGTTTCTCACTGCAAATATTTTTTTTGCTACGAACATGTGGCTGCTATGGCCGCTATAAACTTAATATGACTATTCCACTTTCTCTGTTTTACCTTAGCATCAGAAATTAGATACCGTAAAAGCAGCAAACTTTGCTTATTGAAGCCAACTTTACCATATCACACAAAGAGTTAAAAAAAATAAAATTTTATACGGATCATAATGTTTATAGTATAAAGTGACAGAGATATTTCTAACTACTGGTATTACAAGTATAAATTTTTCTGACATTAACAGTCGAGAATTCCCTAAAACATTAGTTCATTTTAATTCATGTGCTATGTGGCAAACTTTAACTGGTATTTCAGAAACTATGAAACTGAGCTAGGTAATTTTATCATGAAAAAGATTACATAACCTCGTAAGTATTTAGAAATAATTTATACATTTACTTATATGTGCATTTTCAAATAATTCGTTTAAATAATTTAAATTAGGTAAAGTTACAACTCTTTAATAACTCGTAACATTACCCATGATACGCCTAATACAAACAGTAATTATATTTTAATCAAAAAATGTAGCAACTGAACCAAATATCCAAAAATTTTCATTCTATTACGTTTTTTTTTTATTAGATATTACCTCGAATACGGTACTTGACTGTATTTAAAATTTGTGTCAAATGTTAAATAATTCTATGCATTATCATTACATATTTCCCATTTTAATGATGAAACATAAAAAGATTTGATAACTATTTAGAAATTTTATTTTGAAAATCGCCATTTTTCAACAAATATTTAAATTAGTGAAAACGCGCCATTTCTTGAAAACGTAACATTTTGTAGCTAGATATGTCGATTTTGATAATTTTCATCGGTGAGATGAAATTGTGTTTTCTTTTGAATATTTCTATTAGCTTATATATATAATAATAATAATCGACCAGAATTCAAATGAATACTTGCTTTTACTTTGACATTTTATGAATATAACCAAAGTTTTGACGTTATAAATATTGACATTGACGTTTAGTTGCTTCAAACTGTGACGTCACTATAGTGAGGTGTTTTTCGCGCCTTTTTCTCATTTAAAATTGTAGGGTTATGTATTTTTTTTTTTTTGATGATTTGTTACAGTATCTGTCGAAAATAAAAAATCACTTAATTGATATGGAAAAATAATACTTTTAGAATATTTTTGTAACTTCAGTCAAGTACCCTATTAACAACAAGTGTAAAAAAAAAATGGTAGTAAAATTGACAATTCGTATTAACATCTTAATCAAAATAATGGCTTATTTTATTTTTGGCTAGTCATCTAAGTCTCTAGAAAGTTAATGAATATGACAATTTAAAGATTTTTTAAATTAATTTTTTCTTCATTTTATTCAAATTTGAATCAAGAGTTATGGCAGAGTTGTCTGTTTTTACGGTACCTACGGTACAGTACATACATATATACATACATTCGTATACTATGTGTGTGTAAATATGTAATATCTATATGTACATGAACCTATCTATAATGAAATCACCTATAACAAAACAGACACTATCTAGTTTAAAAAAATTCGCAGCATAACCATTAAATAAGATAAATTTTTGTTAAATTAGTTGTTTTTTAAATACCATAATATTATGAACTATTAAAAAATGTTAATTAATATTAGTTAAAAAAACTTAATTATAAATTTTCAAATCGTATTTTTTATTAATCCAATAATTATTATATCTGTAGTGTTAAAATTGTGAAGTTATTGTTTCCAAAATTGAAGATAAACGTCATATTACAGTGAAACTTGTTTATGTAAATAAATATTCACGTGATTTCAAATAAAATGGGTGCTAATGAAAGTGAAAATGTGAAACGTAAAACAATTTTAAAAAAGAATTTTCAAGGTACGAAAAATTGATTTTTAAATTTTAATAACATTAATTGCTCGTAAAAGTAAATCAGGGATAGGAAGAATGAAAAATCATATTTCACTCTAACTTGATCAATTTTCCGGAGTAAAAAAAGACATACCTACCATACAATGAGGGTACCCGTACACTTACCACCTTTAGTTGGACGACAATTTAGTTGACTAAACCCAACGGTTATTAATCAACTAAATTTATTTTTGGATTTATTAGAATTGAGTTGCTCTTCTGTGCAACGGTGCTCATCGACTTTTTAATCGGATTGTTGCATATCTACTCCTCAATTCGCTGCCAGTAAATATTATCTAAACAATTAAATAGTTGTACGACTAAAAGTTGTCGCAGTGTGTAAGTACTGTAAGAAGACAATTATGCAAGTAAGCTAATATATAAGCTAAAATGGTACATATGGAGTTAACCCGAATCAAGATTCTGATGGGTGATATATACAATAGATAAAACAGTGACACAGTTGACAAATTTTTACCAAGACGACTTAACTTGAAATCGCCGCTTAAGGGAGGAGTTCAAATAAAAAAGCAAATTTTTTTATTTATGATTATTTTGCTTGTTGAATTTTTTTTTCAAATTAGGGATGGTTCCAAATAGAAAATTTTGTTTTTGAAACATTCATTACTCTTCCCTGTGGGGGGAGGGGGCCCTGTTCCACAAGTTTTTAAGCGTTTACAAGGAACGCCATATCTCAAAAAGTAATGAATATTTTTTAAATATTTTTTCATTATTTTATTCCTAAAGAACCTGTCCATAAAGCTGAGTTTGGGTTTCAGGTAATTTTAAAAATTAACTATAAAATTGTAATCCCAAAGTTCTAAAAATTATAAAACCCAATTCTTTATTTTAAAAAAAAAATGTTTAAAAATAGTTACAATTGTTCAAATGGAAAAAGCATACTCCACTTTATGCGCAATATATTTATGAAAAAAATAAAAAAAAAATTAAATCTCTATCTTATCTAGAACTTGAGACATGATTTTCCTTGTCGAGAAAAACACAAGTTTCGGGAAGCGGTAAAAAACAAAAATAATAACAAAAGAAGAAGTTTACTCACTGTTCATTAAAACGTCTGCAAAAGCATACAAATAAAAGAACATTATCTCAGTGCATACTATAACTCGTGTACACACCAAAACTAAATATTACTGATCAAATCGCGAGGGGGGACAAGCGTTATCTGCAAAGGAGCAGTAACTTTGCTGTGCAGCGGCTCACAAATAAATATTTTTCTATTTGAAAAAAAAATTTTTTTGGCCATGTTTTATATATCACCGTGTTTCTAAAGAACCACAGAACGAAATAAAAACAAAAAACGAGATTCGAAAAAAATTAGTTTATTAGCCGTGTCTGGCGTGAACTCCTCCCTTAAGTGGTTCAAACAAAAGGAGTATTTCATTCAATTTTCAAACCTCTGTCAACAGAAATCGATACTTTTAGCATCGGATAATCGCTTATACGTTGAAATATGTGTCTTTTTCAATGTGTTTCACAGCGCTGCCACCATAAAAAGTTTTATTCATGTATTTGTAACTATACTAGTGAATTTGGGTCATTAAATAGTCGATTAATTGGTTAATTAAATTTTATCGAAATTCTCAATCTTTACATCTCTATATGTAATTGCTGAATGCGCAATTGGTACAAAAAATATTATAGCATTGTCCATGTATGCTAATCGTACATATTATATACATTTTCTTATCAGCGATAAAATGCTTAACTAAATATTTATATAAAATGTCCATTAATACACTATTGTTTTAAAAAAGGAAAAATTTTTTAAAAAAATGAAGTAAAAATTAATCTATTTTCCGAATTATAATAGGGTAAAGTTGCCTATTGTGAGATGGTCGCTTAATATGAGATAAGAGGTTATTTCGTTTATATCGCACAGATAAGCAGAATCGAAACATCGAACTTTTTGCTAGTTTCTCTAAATTTTCGCCGAATGGACATTCTGTGCCAACAAAAATTTGTTTTTTAATGCCAAAAAAAAAATTACACGGTGTGTTTTTATGTTATGTATTTCCTTTTTTTATCGTATAATTATTTGCAACTTTTTTGCACGAAAAGTGCACATATTGTATTAATGATTTATCACGTATTTCTGTAAATACTTTGCCTAAGGAAAAAAACATGACCTAAAAACTTGTAATGTTAAATATTTCCTAATATGAGACACCCAACGACTCCGAATATGAGGTATCTCATTTTAGGAACTAGGTGTTTCATAGTAGGAAATTATTAACTTTAGAATTTGAGAACACGTTATTTCAATTATGCAGAGAGTTAATGACATGTAAGTTTCCCTTACACCTTGATATGATCGAAAGATAATCGATAGATTTAATTTTTAAAATCAGAATTGTTACTTATTTTTTATAAAATAAAGTATAATTGTAAGTATGATGTACAAATAAACCATTAAAACTGAAGTCTGTTATTATTTTCATTTAATATTAATTAATAAAAGTATTGTTTATAAATTGTTTTCTTAGAGTTTCCTAATATAAGACAGTATCTCATATTAGGAGCCTTTACTATCTCATATTAGGAAACTTTTTTTTCGATGACCAAAAATGACACTTTTGACAAAATCGTTTGCCAACAATAAAGTTTACTATCAGATTTTTACTTCTGGCAGTAAAACTAGAATATATTTTCCATAGACTAGAGGTGATTTTAGTAGCTAAAGTCGAATATTTTTAGAAAAATACGGCTTTCAAAAAATGGTATCTCATAATAGGCAACTTTACCCTATACAGCTGAACCTTTTTTTTATGCGGTGGATATTAGGGCCGCATAAAAAAATCACACAAAAAAATATATTTAAAAATATCATAAATAGCTATAAAAAGTTTAGTTCGATCTAGATTGTAAAAAAAAACTCTTTTTATGCGGTCGATTGGAACCGCATAAAAAAGGTTTCATCGAAAATACATAACTCAAAACGCTCAAAATCTCACGATTTCCTTAGAAGTTGCTTTTCTAAACAAGATAAAGCATTAATTTACACGTGGAAACATTAACTTACATATTCTTATGTAATGTACTGATTAAATGCTTAAAAACCATTAAAAAGTATTTTTATCAAAGAAAGTTACTATAGTTAATGTTTAAGTGCCTTACTTTCTCTTGCTTTTGATTCATATTATACATTTTAATGACTATTTTTTTAAAAGTCGCATAAAAAAATCGCAGAGAAAAGGACCGCATAAAAACAGGTTCAGCTGTACTTGCATATCTACTTCCAACAAGGTTGTCAATGCTGCTTCATACATACAATCATCTTTTCATTTTCTTCTATTGTAATAATGAAAATTTGGATGCAACTACATAGCCACTTCGCTTTTGAGCCTACTGAATCTCTATTCAACATCCGGCAGTTATTTCAAAAATAATAAAATTTTGAATTTACTCATAAGTAGACGAAAAATTTGAAATTCACGGTTATTATCAATACGAAATGATGTTAAATATGATCTCTGTGGGTAACAAATATTTAAACTGCGTAAATCGCAAATAAATTTGATTTATTTACAAAGGAATGACTTAAATTATTTTAATAAAAATTAACGTTAGAATATTAGGGATGTTATGTATATCCGTAACCGTAACCGAAACTACCGGATATCCGAAATAATTAATTATCCGTAACCGAAACCGTATCCGAAAATAAAAGTTTCGGATTTGTTTCGGATAATAACAGACAACTGCCATTGAAAAACTGAGCTAAATTGACGAAAATTTTTGCTGCATGTGCTTCTATTGATAGGCTTTTGTTGGTTCGTGTTTGGCGTTCACTTTTTCCGGTAGAATTTTCCCCGTTTTCCTAAAAAAAATATTTACTAAAAGCAATTATCCGTAACCGTAACCGTATCCGAAACATTATCCGATATTATTATATATCCGTAACCGAAACCGAAACCGAAAAAACTGTTTTTAAATATCCGTATCCGAATCCGTATCCGAAATTTCATATCCATAACATCCCTATAGAGTATCTACACTTGTAATATCCAAAAATAGCACTGTCATTTGTTGCAAAATTAGACTATTGCACATCTATTTCGTAAAGTGTTAAGTACACCTAAATGAAATTTCGTACAGGTATTAGAATGACATACAAAAAATACGTATTTTTATAAGGACCGATTAGATCAGAACAGGCAATCGTATTATTGCCCGCAAAAGTTATAAAACCACAAAGTAATTATATATTGTATACTTCACGTAAGAGGAACATGTAAAAAATTGACCAGAATATAAAATTTTACAACATCTGACCAGTTTACAAAAGGTTCGCCTTGGTTTAAGGATGTTTGGGAGGTAAATTTTTTTTTTTTTAATAACTTTTTAACGTCTTAGTGAATCGATTTGAAATTTTCACAGGGGCCTTAGTATTTAATGAGGAACATTCTACTAAATTTTCAATCGTCTCGTAGCATTTTGAAATTCTCCGAAAAATCCTCAGAATGTACCTACTCAGCTCTTGTAGTCAGCTGAGAGCTATAGTTTGATGTATTGTACAATCAGTTGTAGTGATAGCTATTATTTAACAAAGATAACTATTTATTTACCTCATAGTTTGTTATACAACGCAATTATTCACGAATTTCTAATTTCATGTACTTTTATCTCCGATTGTACCTCCCAAACATCCTTAACCGGTACTTATCACATTTTCTTTCTTATGTCAAATATCACAGTATAATCAGTTTCGGGCAACGGTAAAGAAAACCATACTGATTGGACTGATATGCTTAAAGTCTACAAAAAGAAGTCTAACTGATAATATTCATACTACAAAATTAAAATATTCTTTAACAAAATCACATTTTTATATCAAAAGTTTTATCACCTATTATACGAGAGGTTTTAATATTTTTTTTTAAATAAATTGGAGCAAACGCGCGACAGCATAGTTGGAGTGGCTTTGGGTTTTCAATCCTTCGAGTTAAGAAGAAGTAAGTTGATGTTGCTTTAACCATTTAACCATTTAACTTTAACCAGGACTTCAAAGTGCAGTTCTCTTGTATTATGGCTATTTCGTAATTGATAAGATTCATAAATAATCGAAATAGCCAAAAATAGTAAGCGAATTCGGACCGACGCACCTTCCACTTTGTAATCTATGATAATAATTTCACAACTATCCGGTTATTGAAATCAAATTGGGTCAAATTATTCATTCAAATACCACTAATTGCATTTTTTTCTTTAAAAATTCAAATGTATTCTATTTTTGGATATAGTTATACTATTAATAACATTCATGTTTTTTTTTATAAATAGATACCGTCAAAACAGCCAACTTTATATGTTGAAGGTAATATTGTCAAACCACATTTTATATCAAACCAATTAAAATTTCATGGTTGATGGTATCAGTCTGTAGTACGTTTTTTAGTAATAGGGGAATTTCTGACAAATCAGTGGTATTATACGAATTTTTCTGATACAAAAATAGTAAACGTCTCATATGAATACTAATAATTTGAAGAAATCAAAGAAAGAAAATTTATTAAAGAAGTACTACAGGCACTATGAGCCCTAAAATTTTAATTTGTTTACCATAAAATGTGGTTTGGTAAAGTTATCTTCAATAGGTAAAGTTATCTGTTTTGACGGTATTCACTACCGTAGGCGAGTTAATATGTAAATAAAAACTTTCATTCTTTAATTTAGTGAATAGTATAATATACGTTACACTATGCACGTATTTAGCTAACAATAAGCTGCACTGAATCGGCTGATTTCTATTACCGCCACCTAAAAATAGTTTGAGTCATCTCATTCATAATGAAATAATAGAGGGCTAGGCTTCAAATCCATTTAACACACAATAGAATACACTTAATCTACTAGACAAAGGAAATTACGCAGCATACGACCAGTTGTCAAAAATTGGTAAAAAATTAAATTTATGCGAACTTTCTGCACTAAGTTATTATATTTAAATATTTCAATGTGTTTCTGAAAAGCAGCATTAACTAATTTATTATAAAATTTGAATAAGTTTTTCTTTTGATTTTTAACCCAAATTAATAAGTTTAACTGCATCTTACTCTATATCCCTCAGTTCCTTTACCCCTCTATACCATTTAAAAAAATTCTCAAGCGATTTCCTACAACTAGCATTCTACTGATGGGATGAAATAACTTTTTTCTTGGCTATAAATGCCTGTAAGCAGCTATAATAGCACACTTTTGTACTTTAACATGGCTGTAAATTAATTTAAGCATTACTACCCGGCGCTTCTACCATTATTATAATTTTATTATACCTAAATAATTTTAATTTATAAATTATTTTTTTATACATTATCTATTAAAAATGAATAATATGAAATGATAAACCTAGTGTAACTTAACCTAACCTCAATGCTCACCTTAGCTCCAACTAATGACATCTGATGAACGAAAGATTATTGGCCATCATTTTGGGTGAAATGGACTAGTTGCTTATTGGCCATCAAACTTTTATGAAAATAAATATAATCAGAAATAAAAACTTCAATTTTAATAAATTTTTCAAATTTGCTCAACATAATTTTGTGAATCTTTTAAGTTTTGCCGTAAAAAACAATTTTTAAGATAAAGATTATACGTTAAAACTATCTATACTAGGACCATGATAGGAGTATATTTGCTTAATTTGGCTCAAATGCTAAGAAAATTAAGAAAACTATTGTACTTACTATAAATTTTTATTGTTTTCAATTCAATTATTTATTTTCAATATTTTAACTATGATTATGATTTTAAACGCTTTATCATGTACGTACTCGTAGATACAATACGTAATATCGTAATGGCGTCATATCACATAATTAATAAAAAATTAATCGAATGCAAGTCATATTTGCAACAACAGTGTTCCGTACAATAAGGAGCTTTTAAACATGTATTTCACTCCTAAAAATTTTCGTTCATTCTCAATGTTGATAAAGACAGAACAGCGCCTGAAATTAATTCTCAGAATTAAAATTCAACTTTTTACGTTTTACATCTATAAACAATTGGGCCACCGCTATTTTTGCGCTAAATTTCAAATTTTTACATTGAATAGTTACAGAAAACACGGAATTCAAGGGGTCAAACTAGTATGTCTACCAAACTGTGCCCGCTGTAACGAGTGAGTGACGTAACACAGCACACACACGACCAAAACAGATGATGTATGGACACGAATATACCAATGTGTTTGTATGATATGTTGATGATGATGTATGCAGTTCGCATACATATAGTATATACTATGATGGCCACCGTATGTTACTACTAGTCAACAATTAAAAATAAATTTATTTATTTTAAGAAAGATATCCCTTTATTTTGAGAAATTTTTTATTCAATAGAATTTTAACACTTAAATACGACACACACTTCATATTTTTTTCTGTTTAAATTTCATGAGTTGATTAAAAAACATGATATTTATTATGACGTGAACACCACGACGGTCAGTAACAGATTAAATCAGTAGTGGTGTAAATTGCTACTTATTGCAACTTTCGGATTACACTTTTTTATATGTAGGCTTGATCTGTCTCATCTGTGACCGAATTAATTCCATAATAAGTGTTCCATTTGGTCAATTTTAGTACAGGACACTAAAAAAGAAAATATACAACTCAAAAAGTATTCGAAAACATGATTAAACTGTTTCGTACATGTATATATCCACGTTCTCTATATCACTGCGATGTAATCTTTATTAAATAATTATCCAATATTATTTTAAAAACCCATTTTTGTATACCTACGTGACTTAAGTCATTGTGAACTCGTATGGATCCCATTATAACGTGTATAACAGTCCCTTGGAATTTTCAAACAGTTAACGTAGTTGCTCTGAGATAGTCGGGTACAAAAGTATATCTCAAAAAAAATTTGTTCTTTTATCAAAAATTAAATAATGTATTAATATTCTTCAGTGATTATATTTGTATACCACTTGCTTTTTTTAATTTCCGAGCGCTTATGTTGTAGCAATTTAAGAATATTGTTGAAAAAGCGTGGTAAAAACGTTGCAAAATGATGTTTTTAAATTATATATCAAAAACGGCGTGGTCAATAATTTTTATTTCTTATTAAATATGGTTTGTAACTTTGTTTTAAATAACATATTAAAATTTTATCAAATTCCTTTGACACGTTTTCATTTTATTCAAAAAAAATTGAATTTTCCCATAAGAGCCCATGTTAAAATTATAAAACTTTGAAGTCGTTTTTCTCAAAATTTGGGTGGTCAATTTTTTTTTGGTAAGGGCTCGTATTATTGGTATTGGAATAAATAAATATCTAGAGAAATTTCGTTAAAATCCTTTGAAAAAATCGTTTTATCGACCAACTACCTTAACGAGTTGAACAGACACAGCATCAGTTTATTAATTCTCCCCTTCCACTGAAAATTTGTATACAACACGAAAAACTTCATTACTCATTTACTACACGCGCGGTTTTCATAACATAACAATAACATAAACATTATTGTTAACAAATTAATTTAATAAACATCTGTTAATATTTAATTTATAATTTAATTAAATAATTACATCTATTAAATTCGTATCAAATGGACAATGTTACATTTTGTTGAAAGAAAACAGTGTAGTATTTATTTTATTATAAACTTTAAAAAGTAGTGATTTTATTATAAATAAATAATAGTTACTGTGTTATGCGGTGAAACATAATGGAATACTTTATAGATACAAAATTTTTACTATTTAAAAATGTTGGTAAGAATTGTTGAAATGAAATTTAAAATTACCATTTTTAAAAATACAAAATAACATGAATGTTTTTTATATTTATAGATAAAATTCGTCCTATAGATATACGATCCACTACTTTAATAGATAAAGGTACATAAATGTTTTCTTTGTTTTCGAAAATATTAAATATGAATAATATAATTAAAAATAAACTAATTCCAAGTAGAAAATTCGTTAAAACGCATAATAAGGTAGCGCGTGTAAGCAACGAATTCTAGTAAACATGTGAGACTGTAGTGTCCTCTAGCCGGCAATAGCTGAAGTGTGTAATGATTTATTTCTCTACTAAAATTATAAAATTGATAAAAATGAAACTTATAAATAATTATTTATTTATTTTCACACAATTTTGTGTTTATTTTTTTAATTATTTCATAAAAATTTCAAGTATATTAAGAATTTACTTTAAAAACATAAATGAAACATGATTTACACAATTTTAAATTTAAATGTTGCAATTTTGTATTAGAATTTTTTATCGTTAATTTCTAACAAAAATAAATAATTCATAAATGATTACGTAACGTGTTCAATTAAATGTTGCATTATTCTAAAAATACTTATTTATTTTTATTAATTTATATTTTTTTTTATTTTGAAAAAAACATTTTTTTGCATAATTGTAAAGTTGGCACCATATATAGCATATATAGTACCAATTTTTAAGTTTACTTATTCTAAAAACCTAATTGACACTGACAGTTCTATTTAGGAATTAAATCAAAATCATATGTAATGAGTAAGTTTATTTATTTCTAAATTGTGCTAATCAAATTCCCGTGATCGATTAATTAAATTAATTAGTAAATATTATTTTATTAATTTTCTTATTAGTTATAATATTTTGATCTGTAATCAGTATAAAAATGTTATCAGTTTAATTTGGTAAAGTTAAATGCGTTGTTTTTCTTTTTTAAAAGTTCATTGTCATGTCAAATATGATTTTTCACTTTTAATGGATACAATATGTGAAATTGTGCAGTTGCAATTCTAGAATTTTATTGTTTGAAAATGTTATTATTTGATAAACAGTGAATAGTGGAAAATGCGCTGAAAATCATTTGGATAACACGTGGCTTTAATATTTACATTTTTAATGTTTTTATTTGAATTATGTTTTTTTACATTTTTTCACATTAAAGAACGTATTTAGATAATTTGTGTAGCTGAGTATAATTGGAATATGATTGGTTCGTTTAATAATTTTACACTTCTATTTAATTTTTTATTTAGTTATATTTAGTTATATCATTAAAAAAATATGTAAACAAAGATAAGAAATTATCTTGTGTTTAAAGTCACCTGTTACATAACTGAGTTCAGACAAGTTTTGCAAATATTGCTTCCGAGACTACTAAAGTAGTGGAAGCATTGTGATCATTTTTGAAAAATAAAAAATTTTTTCCCAAAAAAATAAAATTTTTTACGCACATTTTACATTTCAGAGCTTCCTGAACAATGGTTTGGTGTCTGTCCGTCTATGTGTCGCCAGTTTGCATCAAGTGGCATAACTTCTAAATTATTCGATTATTTTTAATGAAATTTTCAGAAATTATGCAATTTGGTTCCTAGATGGTCCCCTATGAATTTAATCGAAATCGGAGTAACGGTAGTTACGCCGCTACCGTATCATTTCATTAGTATACTAAATTGCACCAAGTGGCATAACTTCTGAACTAATCAATTACTTTTTATGAAATTATCAGAAATTATGCGGTCGGGTTCCCAGATGGTCCCCTACAAATTTCATTGCATTCGGAGTAATAGTATCCACGGCGCTACCATGAAATTCCATTAAATGTCAATATCTTATTTACTGTTAGTCCCACTTCGCTCAAATTTTTAAAGTATTTTGGGGGTTAGTTTCTAAAATATTTTTGCTATTATTTTATAATTTAGCCTTCAAGTATTTTGAGTTACAACAATTTTTTTTGTGAACTTTAAGGCGAAAATATAATTTCACGGTATATATATTTGGTAGAATACTGTTTTAAAGTCTTTTACGAGTACGAGGAAGCTGTGTGCCACACCCCATTGGCAACGTATTTTTTTTTTTTTTTTTTTTGATGTTTTTATATTCATTTTTTTTTAGTTCCTCGAAAACAAATAAATCATGCTAATGTCCCAGGGATGTTACGCTCAAATAATCAACATTCTGGATCGGCCATAATGCAATCGTTACAATCGTTGGATGGTCCCACGCTTTACGCCGTTGGTCCACCACCAGACATTCCAAGTTCACAGTTACATTCGTTGAAGATAAATGAGGAGGACGAAACTGAGCCACCTACTCAACCTGGAGGTAGTTTTTTACTGTTGGACGGCTGTGAAAAACTGCAAGTGAAAAGTGCAAGACAACTTTCGAAACTGTTAAAAATCGCCGATGCGGACACAAAAATTAAAGTGGTATCAATTTTTGGTAATACGGGTAATTTTTGTTTTTTGTTTTTCATTGGAATTAATTGATGTGTAATTTTGGAAAAATTTATTTTTGCTTGTTGTGTGGGGGAAATTAGGCGATGGAAAGTCACATACATTGAATGAAACGTTTTTTGACGGTAAAGAAGTATTTGGTACCGGCAATGAACAAGGTCCACGAACGTTAGGAGTTTGGGCCGCGTGGGATCCGATCAATAAAGCGTTGGTACTTGATACGGAAGGCTTGAAAGGTGTCCCTGGTGGGAAACCAAATTTATATGGAAGTGGTCGGGACGAACAACGAACACGATTACTTTTAAAGGTAATACACAAATTTCTAGTTCGAACCTAATTTCACGGGGGGAGTTGATAGGTTTAAAAAAATAAATAGAAGTAGTTGAATCTGTAGATTAGAATATAAATAATATAGGAAATCATGCAGAAGCATGCAGGGACGTATTTACTCTAAGTGCCGCCCGAGGCACTGTAAAGAATGCCGCCCCTGCTTTTTCGTAAAACAAAAATTTTAAACAAATTTCTTAATAACTTTCTCACTTTTTCCCCTTTTCTGTAAAAAGCAAAAAAAAAGACTTGTGAATACTAAAAATTATATTTTTTCCCTCAAAATTTGCCGCTCTAGGCGCACGACTAGTTCGCCTTATGAAAAATACGCCCCTGGAAGCATGGGCACCTATTTTTAATCAAATAAAAAAAATTAGAAATGGGACAATTGGTTGATTTTTTATAGCCTAAAATAGATGGGCTCATAATTAGGTTTTTGAAGAAAAATTTTTTTTGTCATAAATGGAAAGATCATATATAAGTTTTATAAGAAAACTCTTTTTATTTTTTTTTTAAAGGTAATAATTAAGAAGTTATATTAAACTAAAAATAAATTTTCAAACTTAGAACCGATAACGGGCCGATAGTTCACGAGCGCTCATGTGACGTAATAAAGGTTATATGGCCTGAACATAGCTACATTAGTG
The DNA here is from genome assembly GCA_035578155.1 of Brachynemurus nebulosus. Classification (NCBI taxonomy): domain Eukaryota; kingdom Metazoa; phylum Arthropoda; class Insecta; order Neuroptera; family Myrmeleontidae; genus Brachynemurus; species Brachynemurus nebulosus. The sequence goes on from JAPWDM010000002.1 coordinate 65,212,545, forward strand.
TCTTTTTATTTTCAAATAGATTATAGACCAAGAGCTACTGGCCGATTTGCGATGGTCATTTCAACACGCGTTAAATTAAGAAGATAGGATCTTGGATACTTACTCTACACAGAAATTCAGTTCTGGCAAGCCTATTCGACTCAACCCGGTCGAATAGGCTTGCCAGAACTGAATTTTTAAGTAGAGTAAGTAGTATCCAAGATCCTACCCTCTCAATTTAACGCGTGTCGAAATGACTATTGCAAATCGGCCAGCAGCTCTCCTACTATTATTGTTGCTATAAAAAATTATTGTTACTATGAAATTAATGGTTACGTTCAGCAGATTTCAGCGCTCAATTAGCGATTAGTGATTAATTGCAACAGTTTTTTTATTCTGGTGAACGTTTTTTATACAAGGACGATGACAGTTAACGTTTGACAAGCAACCAGCCAATCAGTGTTGGCTATTTCCGACAACACATTCCGCTTCTTTGCAGCGTACTTTAAATATGATGGAAAACATGGCGACCGCTGAGTTAACATGTTGCAACTCAACGGAAAAAAAATACCATTCAGCAGAAAATCATAAACCGCTTTGCAACTGTTGCGTTCTGCTGAACGTAGCCATTGTTGCTCTGAAATTCTTGTTTCTATCCAAATTATTGCTTGCTATAAACTTCACTGTCGAAATATCGAAACTAAAGAAATATCGAGCTTGTTTTGTACCACTTTGTGATAGCAATACAAAAATAAATCCGGAAAAAATGTCCCTAAAGATTTTGAACGTCGAAATCAATGAAACAACCATCAATAATTTTTCCTACTAAATTTTAATAATTTTGACACTTGACATATTACCTTTATGACGTCACAGACATCGCGATCTTTTGTAGTGCTGTTTTTAACCAAATGATATTTTTTAAAATTTTTCAAGTTTTAATTAATTTATTATTTATTATATACCATTTTTAAAAAAATTTTTCGTATCGATTATCAATATTATTTATGATGTAGAATTGAAATAAAATTAAAAAAATGATATTTATTTTTTATTCAAAAACCCAATTACAATCATTATCATAACGCACGCTTAATAATAAACCGAAATAAGTCAAAACTTCAGAATTCGAACTTCTTATAATAAACCTAACTACCATAGCTCAAAGAATGGGTACAATCCGATCGCCACGCGAAACAAAGCAATATTATAATATATTCTATTGTTTTTTCACGTGGCGATCGGCTTGTACACATTCTTTGAGCTATGGTAGTTCGGTTTATTACAAGAAATTTGAATTCTGAAATTTTGACTTATTTCGGTTTATTATTAAGCGTGCGATAATATAATCTGTCTACTGAACAATTACGTCACAAATCATTTTAGCGCCACTTTTAAAAGTAATTTAAAATAAAAATTAATATTTAAATTCTAATACAATACTATTCATATACATTTTTATAAAATAATAGGGAAATTGGGTAGAAGCACGGTTTCACCTATTTTCGAAAAAAATCGGATAATTGGTTGATTTTTTATAGCCTAAAATATAATATGGAGCCGTACTTCTGCATAATTACCATCATTATCATAATAAAATCTTTTTACTGAACGATCACGTCACAAATCATTTTAGCGCCACTTTTAAGAGTAATTTAAAATAAAAATTAATTTCTTAAAAAAAATTTAATCAATTGAGATCGATTGAATTACCATTATTATGATAATATAATCTGTTTACTGAACAATTACGTCACAAATCATTTTAGCGCCACTTTTAAAAGTAACTTAAGGTAGTAGTTTGGTAACTCGCGCTGTTTTTCATGCCTACTTTTAGGGGCATTTTTTTTTTTTTTTTAGGAAGGACAATTGAAAAGTTTTGAATTTTTAATGTTTTTATTTACATCTTAAGGTAACAAAAACGATTTTTTTTTGAGTAAATTGTTTTATTATTATTATTATTATTATTATCACTTGAAGTTGGCGCCTCAAAAAAAAGCACGTGGATGGCCCGGGTGATTTTGACTCTTGGGGACATCTGAAATCAAAAATTCTTAATTAGTCTTAATCTATGGATATGTCATTCTGGTCAGAACTAGAATTATGAAATTTTATCGAATAATAACAAAATGGCGGACTTTGAAAAAAAAGTCATTTCTTTGTCGCACAAAAACGGTTGTAAAATGGAAAGTTAAGGGTGAAAAAAATTAATTCTAGTTTGACGAGAACTACAAGTGTGCCGAATAGCCAGTTTAAGTTTCAGAGCAATCGGTTGAATTGAAAAAAAGTTATGACCCGGGCCGACCGTAAAAACGCTGTTTTAAGAAAAACGCGTTTAAAGTTTCAGCAACAAATCATAAATAAACTCTTACTTACATTGATCGTCGATGCCCAACCGCTTGCAGCTGCCGGCCGACCTACTCGGTTGTAACTCGGTTCCTATTTCGAATTTCGGTCTAAAATTTTCACAGTATATTCTCAATATATTGTACTTTCGAATTAAGCAAAAAAAAAAATCGATTTTTTCAATCCAAGGTACTAGACTTTACCTTAAAATAATAATTAATTTTTTTTTTTAATTTTATCAATTGATTAATATTAAACATTAAATTTGATTTTTTTTTTGAAGGTATTAGCCGTTTCTGATGTCGTACTCTATCGCACAAAATCGGAACGTTTAAGTCGCGATTTATTTACATTTTTGGGTGCCGCATCACGTGTTTACACGCAATATTTTAGTGCAGTATTACTTAAGACAATTAATGAACGAATTGTTGATCAAATTGGCACTGATAATACCGGCACATCCACACTAGGTCCAGCTTTAATAATTTTTCACGAAACTAGATATACAAAAGTTTTAGAATCTGGTAAGTTAAAAAATTTCAACATAGTGATATCATTTCAGAAATGTTGATTGTTCAAAATTTTCTAGGAGTTTCTGAAACTGCCGAGGATACAATACGAAAACTGTTTGCCGATCTCAAATTAGACATCAGCGCGTTTAGTTCGTTACGTTACGTGGGTATTCAAATGGACACGAACACTCCCGCGGCGGGAACTCCCTGGACGGAGTTACGTACAGCCGTTCGGCTGGCCCTAGAAGACACCACGATACGTGCACCACGAACTCCAGATGTTATTTTCGAAACGCTGCGATCTTTAAACGATACTTTTAGTAGTGATATTAATTCAATTTCGCCGGAAAGTCTGTCGCGCGCCAATAATTTCCCCGATGAGTATTTCTCGTGTCGATTAAGTTGTGAAAGTTGTGGTGCAAAGTGTGTCCGATCAATGGGTCATGTCCGCGATGGGCTACCTCATGGCGCCGATCCAAAAAATCCTTGTACATATCAGCATCAGTTTGAAAATTGTGTTTATATTTGCAAAGTGAGTGTACAAGTTGGCTTTGGTCGTGATCTTACGGTTATTAAATAATTTTTTGTTTGTAAATTTGAAATTATAGAATTGCCATAAAAAAGGCCAAGAAACGGTTGTAGTTCCACGCATGTCTGGAGGAGATGGTGGATCCTGGTTAGGTGGATTGGCACGTTACGCGTGGTCCGGTTACGTTATAAATTGTCCTGTTTGTGGTGAAATTTATCGTAGTAGACAGTATTGGTATGGGAATCAGGCTCCAGAAGATTCGGATGCTGTTATCACAAAAGTTGTCCATGTTTGGCCTGGAGTAAGTGTATGTTTAATTTATAAATTAAAAATATTGTTACGTGTTTTGGTATTTTTACTGGTTCTTGAATAGAATATTCTAGAACTTTTTTTCAAATTCCGCTAATTTGGGTTCCGTTTCTCAATGGGTGTATTCGCTGCTTTCATCAATCACTTTTAAATTATGTAGGCCCATGCGCACAATCATTACTGGAAAAGTTAGGGAATTTGATCTTCAGAAATCTGTGGCCACCATGAGTCAGTAATTTCTAGCTGCGTGAGAATAGACATTGTCAATATCTTGATTGGTTCCTAAATAGAATATTCTAGAACTTTTTCGATAATTTCACTTTTAACATTGCTACGTACCGTTTCGAGCCGAAACTATAGCCACCTATATCGAGTGATTATTTGACAATTTATCAGGACGCCTTACTATTATAAATGAATGAAAAATATATTTTAAAAAACTGAAATTTGTTTAATAAAAGCCATTCATTTGCTTATTTTACCTTAAAAATGTCTTAAAATGGAATAGTTTTCAATAACTAACATAGGAAAAGCATAGGGGGTGATTTTTTATATTTTTTTGAAAATTTCAAAATATGTAAAGTCAAATGGACATCGTAATAAATACTTGCTTTGAAAAAGTCAAACACAGTATTTTAAAAAGAAAATAATTATTCTTAAAAAATAAAAAATAATAAAATTATATCCAAAAAGCGTCTGGATAGACTAACATATTTGTCCACCTGAGCGCTGTAATCGAATTTTCTTATTAATACACAATTAATTGATTTATTTTGCGCAATAAAATAGTTGACTGTTATTTGTCAACATCATACGTGCGTATGACATATACATACGCAAGGGATTTACGCATATAGACGCATAAATTAAATGAATTGACAATATTGTCCCTGTTAGGTGGATAGACCCACAATGAACGTGAATGGAAACACCCAAGTTTCTGCGCAACGAGTCATTGACGGTGTCGCCTATATTTCGGAAGCTGTTGCCAGTGTGAGCGCGCCACCAACTCGTGTCGTCTCGTCATGGTTTGCCGACCAAATTGCCCCAAAATACTGGCGGCCTAATCATGAAATTAAGGTAACAATATTATTGCTAATATTTTTCCAGAATTTTTCCGTCTAAATGCATTTTTTTTTGCAGTACTGTTATGCATGCCATCGAATTTTCGAACCCACTGACGTGAAGCATCACTGTCGCTCGTGTGGCGAAGGTTTCTGCGATCCGTGCTCGTCAAAACAAATCCCAGTCCCCGAACGGGGTTGGGATACGCCCGTTAGAGTTTGTAATATTTGTTATAGTAAGTTAAATAATGGTAACGATAGTCGAGTGAGTACAGAAATTCTTGAGGAAGTGGAAGCGGAAGTACGTGTTCGAAGATATGGTGAAGCTGTCGTTAATACGTTATCATCGGTTGCGTCGGCTGTTATAGAGGTACAATAACTTCACTTACTCCCTTAAAATAACTCTAAATACAGCGGAACTCCAAAGATAGCATGATGTCGGTTCTTTTTGTGACGTAATTTCCTCATTTGTTCCACTAGTGGCGACTTACAACATTTTTTAAATATATTAGAGACCCAACAGACGTGTAGTATATTTTTATTTGGAATGTTGGTAAATACTATAAATGACGTCGAATATAATATATGTATGTATATATTGTATATGTATTATAAATGTTTATAAAAAAAGACATTTAATATGCCCTGAGAAGTTAAAATACTAAAATCGGAGGCATAGTTCCAGAACATTCTATACAGAAACCGGCAAAGATATGAAAAAACTAACTTCACCATTGCGTTGGTCATTATAAAAGACACCAAATAAGGAAAGTTGACAAAAATTCTAGAATATTCTATTCCTCAACTAGCAAATATATCAAAAATATCAAATTTGTTATTGAACGAGAGGCCAAACATTTCATTTTGACAAGTGTTCCAGAATGTTCTACTTATTAACCAGCAAAGAAACCAAATTACCGTCTTCACCAATGAGGCCCATGGGACACAATTAGACACATGTTTTGAAACTCGATTTTTCAATATTCTTGTTGGTTATCAAATAAAATATTTGAGAACTTTTACCAAATTTCGCTCTTTAGTCCCTTTATCGAAAACTTTTGTTAGATACCCCTGTTTAATATATCTATTCAATGGACAATTTTCTCAAATATGTAGCAATCTGTCACCAGGGCGGCGACACAGGTGTTTGGGATGCCTATAATCGAGATATTAATTTAACCAACCAAAAATCACCTTCTGTCACAGAGCACTGAATCAAACATATTAACATATGTTTCCTAGAGATAACACAGGCATTAAATTTTGAAGCATGACTCCATTTTAGTAAGCCGAAATTGTAACCACGGAGACTTGTTTATAAATATTAGATAAACCAATTAAACCATTAAATTAATGGTTTGACCGCCATTAAAGTAATCCCATCAGTCAATTTTTTTGCTCACATCAGTCAATTTTTTTGCTTCAATTTCCTAATGTATTTGTAATACACAGCATTCTCTCTAGTCGATTCTCTCCTCAATGCCTTCTGTTAATTCCACTTTAGCAATGAAATTTTCCAATTCGGTTACCTAGGAATATTGTTTGTTTTTTAGAAATTAATTTTCCAACTATAGAGATGTAGTTCCGAATAACCCGTGTCGCCGCCCTGGTGTTAAACAATTTTCTCATGCGGTTACATAGCAATTTTTAAATTAAAATTTCAATCATAGAGATGTAGGTATTTTGAGAAAATGGCTCATTATCAGTCCCATGTTGAAGTCGATCTGTCCATATTTTTGATTGTCACTGAATAGAATATTCTAGAACTTTTGTCAAATTCCATTATTTAGCCTCTTTTTGGATGACCAATCTAATAGTGAAATCAGTTGGTTTTCGAATAGAATATTCTGGAATCTTTTCCAATGACCAATCTAACGATAAATTTCCAATGATAAATATAAACTAATAACGATAACATGGTTTTGTAAAGAAACCAATAAATAAATTTTTGAATAATAATTGTGGTAAAATTTTTGAAAACATGTATAAAAAAATTCAGAAAAAAATTATGTATATATACTTTTTTTTTAGTATCCCCGTGACTTGATCAAGGAATCAGCTCGACCATCATACTGGCAACCAGATGCGGAAGCGATAGCGTGTCCCGTGTGCAACGGGAAATTTGGCCCGGAGCCGTTAAATAAAGGGCGCGTACACCATTGTCGAGCTTGTGGGAAAGCGGTGTGTGGTGATTGTTCGAAACATCAGAGTCCGGTACCTGAACGTGGTTGGACGGAACCTGTTAGGGTCTGTGATATGTGTTATGGTAAACGAAATGACTAGCTAACGCGAGTCATTTATATTGTTTAAACAAAAACAGAGTACAAGGAAAGAATATCAGAGAAATACATGTATATCGTATTTTAAAAATAAATAATGAAAAAATTTTAAAACGAGAATCAAATCTCATTGTTAACTGGATCGTTTTGTAAAGAGACTAGTTAAATTTCGTTAAATTGTTTCGTAAATATGCAAACGGCTCGCGGTTACACTAAAAAATGTGTTGAATTTGTTTTTGTTAAGAATAACTTTTGATTTTTTTGCCTATTCCCTTCAAATGTCTAAACCACGGAGTGAAGGAGTAGACATAAAGGCTAACTTCAAAAATGCATCACTGCTTACATGAGGCAGAGTCAAAAGTTCAAAAACGCATCAGACGCATCACAACGAAAAATCAAAAGTTCATTTTTGCATTTGATGCGTCAAAACAATGCATCAAGAAATTTGGTGATGCGTGTCCAAGATGCATGTAATGTGTATAATGTAGAATTATAACTACTTGCCATATTATGTAGGTATTAACACCAACAGGAATAATTCCGAAAAACAAATTGTTGAAAAAGATGAATGTATTTACCTTTGATTAAAATTGTTTAAACTATTTGAATATATCTTGCACTCAAAATAGGTATGCAATATTTTTTATTCAAATAATTTCAATATTTTTAATTTCAAGTGAGTTCAAGTTGAAATTCAAAGATAATATACCTATACAAGGACTGTATATATTATCTATAGTCTATCATGCTACTTTATCTGTCTTATCTATAGCCAAATCAGAAGCTAAATGATACCAATATCCCGTTCAAAAACATCTAACGTGTATCAAATTTCAAGAGAGCATCAGCAGCGTATCATGTAGTATTAGACGCATCAGAAAAGTCATGATGCTGCATCGATGTGGTAAAGTTTACATTTTTGAAGTTACCCAAAACTTAACGTTCAAAATATAGGATAAATATTGAAGAAGCCGATAGCTAATAGGTAAGGTTTATTTATTAGATTTTCGCAATTCGCAAAATTTATGCTACTTTGTTTGCAAATTACAAAGTAGCATATTTTTTTGAATCTATTCAAAAAATAAAAACAGACAATATTTTTTTTGGTGGTCAACTTTAGGCATCTGGTGGCGAATAGGAAAATTACTACGAGTAGACTAAACATGAAATCGCGCCCTTATTCGATTTCCCAAATTCGAAAATTGTCCTTCGTCGATTTCTTTATTGGTTCTTGACCAGATAATGGGTTTAATTCTAGTAAGTTGTTTCTGTATATATGTAACTGAAAAAAGCCTGCGTGTCATCTGTGACACGCATGTCACAGGTTCACCATCACTGATTTTACGATATTATTAGTAAGCATATCCAATAAATGTATAAATTTTTAAATTACTGTATTTTTACTGGCAGCAAAATTTAAAATAATCGATATAACGGATATTTCTTCTACCAGATATAACTATTTTAATTTCTGATTGAAAACACAATACCCATTTAAGATTACTCCATATTTCCATGGTACCAATTTTAAAATCTCTTCTACCAAATCAATCTTTTAAAAGCTGTTTTTTTGACGATGATATTCTCTACTTAACCATTTTAATTCCTCGTGGAAAACGCAGTAATAATTTATGACGACTCCTTACCTCCATGGTATAAGTTTTAAAATCTTCGTGAAAGGACATTTTTTGATAAAGTGTTTATCCATTAATAAACCGAAAATTTTGTTTAGATGTTTGGTCATTGCACTGTTTCAATTTTTAGATATTTATTCCATAGTATAACACCAATATTATAGACTACTTACTTGATAATTCTTAAATATACGTGAAATTCCTAGAGTTCTGTACGAAAAACTTTTGCCATCATGTGTCTTGTGTGCCAATGGTACTAAAATTTTGTAAAATATCATTTATATACAATGACTGGCCTTTCAGACACTAAAAATCTTTTCATTGATAAGTACCGTCGATACGTTAACGTTTAAATGTGAGTTCTGATATCAAAACTTAGTTTTTTTCTAAAAATTCGGGTACCGCATCTGTTTGCACTTTTAAAGTTTAACTAGTTTATTTACAAAACGTCCAATTTTTGAAATGTCTTCTATATATTTAAAAATATTTACACATTACTAGTGGCGCGTTGTTAAGTTTACTAATAACTATGCAATATTATTTTAATTTTTACTATTCAATAGGAAAAAAATCAAAAATAATAATCACTTTTGCATATCCTTCGCGCGTGCAATCCTCGAAACCATCACATTCGTATCCATCACATATGCATAAAAAATAGTATTTATTTTTTACTATTTATAAAAAAATTAAATTAGATGTTAGTAGGATTTTAATTAATTTTTAGAATTAAATTAGATATTTTTCTAATTTTGGGTATTTGTTGTTTTAGACAATAGTTTACAGTTGGTTTTGTATATACTTAAATTTTATAAATTTTTTAAGTATAAAAAAAAAAAAAAATAAATAAATAAAAGTAAAAGAATTATACTCATTTTTGATGCATATCCAAAATTTTGGAACGCCCTAGTGTTTATTTAATAAGAATATTGACTATAATAATGTTATCAAGTTTAAATATTGAAATCAGTCAAATTGTTAAATTAACGGGTGCCAAAAACGTATAAATCTGATCTGTTAACAATACTCTTTACCCAAGTCAAAACCAAACCAAAACTATATGAGAATAATTTTATTTTTGCTTAGAATGCTTCTTTTATTGTAATTCTTATAAATGGAATATGTTTTTTTACTTGATTATTAAGTATTTCTTATCTTAACCCATCATGACCCATTGTATGTTTAAATAAACACATAACTTCTGTAGGGATTTTGTGGGGTGATGACAGTGCCATCTAACAATTATCACTATTTATGTATGTTGTCAAATTGACATTAATTCAATAAAGACCAATTTCTCAGGTTCCTGAAATTTGTCTTTAGTAATATTTGTGAAATTTTATTAACTAAACATGGAAAATTATTATGTAAAATGTTTGTCAGCGAAAGGTTTTCACTCGCGCCTTTGAAGGTGAAATTAGAAACTGTCTTTGGGCGCACAGAGTATTCTGTCACTAACTACATGAAAACATAAATGTGCGCTCAAAGACGCCTTCTAATTTTACCACCAGAGTAACTTATAACTGAGAGAAAAAACTGAAAAAAAAAATATAAAAATATTTGACAGTTTAAACATTACAAAAAATTGACATTCTGACTGTAGTTTTCCGGTTATGTTTCAGTTAAGGTAAGAAAATTACGATACTATGGTTCGCCTTCTAATTTTACCACCAGAGTAATTTATAACTGAGAGAAAAAAACTGAAAAAAAAAATTATAAAAATATTTGACAGTTTAAACGTTACAAAAAATTGACATTCTGACTGTAGTTTTCAGGTTATGTTTCAGTTAAGGTAAAAAAGTTACGATACTACGGTTATTCTTATCTTAAACATTGCTCCAATAAAATAGTATGATAAAAAAACACAAAATTAAGATAATAATCACTTCAATAAAAGAAGTATTCTTCGTTAAATAAAATTATTTCAATATGGTGTCTGCCATTTTAAAGACGTATCAAAAAAGTTAATCGATACTTAACCTCAACATTATGTAAAAAAAAAAAAAACCAACGAAATTCATTTGATGTGATATATTTTTCCTATAACGTCACATTTTGTGTTTTTACGTATCATAGAATAACAAAAAGTTAAGGTTATGTAACTCGGAGTGGGACGAATGGAATTATCATTCAGATTAACAATTCGAAAATTGGAAAACGGTGATTATGTACATGTAAGTTTCACGGATCCAAAGCAGTCGTAACGCTACAAGAACTTTACGAGAAATGAAAGCTTTATTCTGAAATTTTTTTTAAAAATCAAAAGCACACTGAAAAATTTATTACATCAAATGGTTTCAAATATTTATTACTTTACTACCTAAGTCAGTCTTAAAAACTTGATAAACAAAATAGAATAAAATCTATTTTTTAATAAAAATAAATAAATAAATAAAATATATTTAACATAAATATTATAATTAATAAAGAATGTTTATAAAAATATTTGATAAAAACAAATTATAATATTTTTTCGTTAATTTCTGTTTCGTATCTGAAGTGGAATGATAGCGGAATCTTTTTTTTTTTTTAAATTTCATAAAGGAATATAAAATTTCATATTTAATTTTTTTTTTTAAATAATATTCACACCCCCGATGAGAGTGTTGTACAAAAGATGACCAGTATTCGAAATTGTTATTGGAAAAATTGTCGGACCAAATAAAATATTAATATGAAATTTTATATAAACTATACAAAAGAAATTGGATCTGTGATTTTGACACGTAAAAAAGATTTTTCGAAATTTTTTTTACGTATCAAAGTTATGTTTGTGCATTTTGACATTCAAAAGACTGTTTAGCTTTTTTCTGTATATATTTGTACTTTTTTCTCTTTATTTGCTTTTGTTGAAAATGCATTTTTTATTTTATTGTTAAAATTATTTTTTATTAAAAGCTTTATCATATGAAAATATATCATTTAAATTTTTAAAAAAATCTATAGACAGTTTGTCAGATTATACGTCTGCGCAAATTGTAATATGCGCACTGAATCAGTTTTGTATTGTGATTCTGCATATTATTGGTTTTTGATTTTTGTTTAAATTTAATTGATATATTTTTAGTTATATAATCAAAACGCAAGCCATTTTAAAATTTGAATTCAATCACCGGTATGTATGAGTTTTGAATGTCCCGGCTGTTGAGTAAAGTGGGTGTACTTACTTTTTCAAAAATTTATATTCCTTTAATTTCGTGAAAAGAAATTATAAAAGAAAAATATATAAAAAAATTTTGTAAGTGTAGTATAGCAAAGAAGTATTCAACCGTATAAAGTGTATTTGAGTTTTTTTTTTTCATTTTTTAGTGCATTTATAGCTGAAATTTTTAAACTCTTTGTAATAAGTGATTGAAAAAATTATTTTATATTCTCTGAAAAATTTTTACTTGTTTAAGTTTTTTTGTTATTTTAAAAATAAAAAAAATTTTTTGCTCAATATTATTTTTTACATTTGTGTTTGTCTTTTTCTAGCTGTCCTCTTGGAATCAATTCCTACCTAAAATTGGCTAATATTCGTTTCTTCATAAAAACAAGAAATAAAAATTAGTGGCGGTCATGTGGTTACGGACCGCCATTTTAAAATATTGTGTCCACTAATAGCAACTAATAGAAACTTCTGATTGCGTTCAACGTCAACCATAGTCAAACAGGATTTTTATTTTATCAAAATGAGCCATTTCCTCAAAGTATCTATATCTCTATGATTGAAATTTTTAATTTAAAAATTGCTATGTAACCGCATGAGAAAATTGTTTAACACCGAGACGGCGACACGGGTTATTCGGAACTATATCTCTATAGTTGGAATTATGGAAGGTAGATATCAGGAGCACCATCTCTGTATCAAAAAGTGTCCATAAAAAGTCGTAAATAGTGCCGGCGCTACTGCAGCAAAAGGGTAAATTGAGAGAAATAAACAAGGACAGAAAAACATCCGCGTTGTTATGTAATTATTGTTTTTGTATTATAATTGTTACATATAATAGTTTTATTATTTTAAAAATTTTTATAAAACAACACAAAAAAATCTCTATACTCTTTTGCTACTCTAGCGCTATTCTGGCGAGTTTTTGAACTGTTACTTAGTACTTAAAACGGGACACTTTTTGAACTATTTTCCTATTGTTATCCGTACAAGATAGTCCTCCTTATATTCTACACTCCATAGTTGGAATATTAATTTCTAAAAAGCAATATTCCTAGGTAATCGAATTGGAAAATTTCGTTGCTAAAGTGGAATTAACAGAAGGTGATTTTTGGTTGGTTAAATTAATATCTCGATTATAGACATGTAATCCCAAATACCTGTGCCGCCGCCCTGGTGACAGATTGCTACATATTTAAGAAAATGGTCCATTGTTTATTGACAGATATAATTTTTCATAAAGTATACATTTTAATTCATAAAATAAAAATTTTACTTGACATAATTATAATAAATCCTTAAATATTTTAAAAAATAAAATAAGCAATTACCTTTAAAATATTTATTTTTCTAATTAGAAAATTAGATAATTACAAAAAAAAAATATGACAAAGTTATGTCGGAACACGGATCGATTCAACTTTAAGACGCTCCCGAAGTCTGGACATCCCATTCCTGTTTTCTTATTCCTTTGTGCGTTTCCTACAATTTTTTTCTGATTTTTCAAAAAATAAAATCAATAAAAATTCTATGAAATATTTACGTGTGTCGATGATTTCTATTGACGGAGCAAAGATTACGCGAACACCTCTGGCGGTAAAATTAAAAGGTGGGGGTTACTAGACTACTTTGCCGCACGTTTTACTTTGATACAGCTTCTAATTTCACCAACAGAGGCGCGAGCAAGAATTTTTGCGTCGCCAATGACCTTGTTTTTTAAATGGTTGGAACGATTCAATTTAACGAAAGTAATTTATATGAAGAATAACATTTATTTAATAATTTCTGTTAAAAAATTACATTATTTTAGATGAATTTCCTTAAATTAGAAAAAAATTGATTATAAAAGCACTTTGTCCTAAGATCATTTACATCATGTTTCATTCTCGTTTTCCACCAGTTTATTGTGAATGCTTAGCAATCCCTAGAAAGTAAAAAAATTTTTACAAAAAAAAATCGAACACATATTTACATTCGAAAAATACTTCATTCTTTCTCAAGCACTAAAACTAAACCAATTGCTAACGTTCAACTAATTCATAAATAGCTTAACAAAAAAAATTGAAAAATTTTGTTAGTCAAAACGCAAAATGAGATTTTTGATTGTCAAAATTAAAAACTTGACTAGTATTGAGTTGATCTCAATTAATAAACTAAAAAGAAAAAAAGGATATGTACCGTATGATGGTTTTAGTTTTAATGGATAACTCTGGAATTAGCAACCAATGTATCTTCTTCAATGAGCTTGTGGTGGACGGCACTCAGAGCCTGTGATATTGTGCACACAGAACAAGTAATAAAAGTCAACTTGATTATTATTATGTAATACAAATAATTTTTATTAAATACATTTAAATAAAAGCGTAAAGAAAGAAAATTCTTCATGAGGGGAAATGTCATTTCATTAGCAGGGGCAATATAGGTAACCTACCTTGTAAGGGTAAGACACGGAAGATGGCCAATACGGTACTTGATTGTATTTAAAATTTGTGTCAAATGTTAAATAATTCTATGCATTATCATTGTATATGTCCAATTTTAATGATGAAACATAACAAAATTTGATAACTATTTAGAAATTTTATTTTGAAAATCGCCATTTAACAAATATTCAAATTAGTGAAAACGCGCCATTTCTTGAAAATGACGTAACATTTTGCAGCTAGATATGTCGATTTTGATAATTTTCATCGGTGAGGTGAAATTGTGTTTTCTTTTGAATATTTCTATTAGCTTATATATATATTCAAATAAATACTTGCTTTTACTTTGACTTTTTATGAATATAATCAAAGTTTTGAGGTTATACATATTGATATTGACGTTTAGTTGCTTCAAACTGTGACGTCACTATAGTGAGGTGTTTTTCTCGCCTTTTTCTCATTTAAAATTGTAGGGTTACTTTTTTTGATGATTTTTTACAGAATCTGTCGAAAATACAAAAATCACTTAACTGACATGGAAAAACAATGCTTTTAGAATATTTTCGTAACTTCAGTCAAAAACACTATTATTTTGGATTTTTCGGGGCAGATGTGTAACAGCCATTATTACACATTTAGTAAAACAGTCCAGCCAAGTGCCTAATGCATCAACAATAAATTCATGGACACTAGGACAACGAACTCAAACGGGGGAATTGCTAGAATCGTCCACACAAAATTACATATTACGTTTTCTTTTTTCACCACTTGTGGCGCTAATTTCCTTTTGTAGTGTAATTTGAAATTTATTATTATCGTTTAGTTACTTCTTTATTTTTGACTATTTTTTAATAACACAAGGCAACAAAAAAAAGTTTTTTTTCCTCACGAATGAATTTATGTGATTCGTATTCCCCACGCCTTCTATAGTGTAGAAACGTAAACAAAATATTTCAGTCACGTCACAATTTTGTGGAAAAGATATTTATTTATTTTTTACATTTAATGATATTTTTAAAGAAAAAAAATTATGTAGACTTAAAAAACGAACTCTAATTTTTTTTTAAATTTTAACATGCATAATTATGTACTTAAAAGTCATATGCATGTTAAAATTAAAAAAAAAAATTAAAATACCATCAAAAGTATGTGAAATAATATTGTAAGTGAGTAAATCCAATGAATAGTTAATGTTTATTGTTTTTCTTTGTGTGTATTTATTGGTAGAAGCGTAACTACCAATTTTGCGCCCTGGAGCGAATTTGAGTCAAGCGCCCTGCCTCAAAAATTATCTCTTTGCTGTGAATGAGCAAAGTAAAACTGCAGTAAATATGTAAAATTTTCGTTTCTCCGCTAAGCAAAAAATAAAACAAAACGTCCATTTTTTCTTCTTTTTCCCGCAGGAAATACCGCTAACGAGCAAAGAAATTTCCAATTTTTTTTTACAGGCTCTAAGGACTACAACATAAAAACACTAACACCAATAAAACATTTATTTTATTTCTTCCGCCTACATTTTATAGATTATGCCCCATTTCGCCCTGCGCCCTGAAGCGACTACTCCACATGCTCCACTGTAGTTACGCCTCTGCTTATTGAACTATAAAATATATCCTTAATTTAATGTTTTTCCGTGCAATAGACAAAATTTTCTTACATTTTTGTCATTTTTTTGCTTGGTTCTAAATAAGATATAGTGTTATAATTTTCCGTGACGTTTTAAAAATTCCCACTCTTTGTGACGTGACTGAGCAAAATTAATATTTTTCTAGTATCAGGAATGATACCACCTACACATTCCAGGGTATGTTGTTCTTGAGGTTTTTTTAGTGTTGCCCAGTGTAATTATTGATTTTATTTCCATTATTTATATTTAAACAACCTAAATGACTTATTTTATAATTTTAAATTATTATCTATATTTCAAACTGCCGTTTCACTCCCCTACCGCTTTGGTACGCACGAACCAGTAATGTCCTCTTATTTTTACAGCCATTGCAAATACATAGAGTTCGTATTTCTTGTGTAGTTTCCATGAATAAATTTTTGTAATTCTTAAATGACGAAAATTAACTCCAATGGTCGCTCACACTACACGTGTGTGATAGCCAAAACAACTGTAGAGATCGATCACGCATGTGTGTGATGCTACCGCGGACGGTGATTTGGTGGTAATACACTCTCTGTATGGTGATTTCTCTAAACGTTATAGACGAATAACGTCAAGGGCGGATCCAACCAGTTGAAAAGCTGCTTCTAATCGCAGGAGGAATTTTGGGGAATTGTGTGTTTTGAATGTATGTTTAACTAAAAAAGTTACCTATTGTCTGTTAAAGGGGGGGGAGGGTGCAGCCCCCGCAGCCAACCCCTGGATCCGCCTATGAATAACGTAAGATATATAATTTTTAAGCCATAATTTTTTTTTTTATATTTTTTATCATTTTATTGTTATTGTGTTTCTATTTATTTTTATTAAAAATGTGTGTGTTCTATTATAATTTTTTATTTCTGATTTGTGCGCTTTCTCTTTAAGCCCAACGTCACTACATTCTGTGTCCGGAATTGACATTTTGGGAAGTTAGTCCTTTTTTCTTAACGGATGAATTTTAAAAATTAAAAGTCTCTTACTCTTATATTTTTGTCTTACTTTATTAAAAAAATCGTAACTTCCCGCTATGAAATGACGTTTTATCGTGAAAACATATTTTAAATGGTTTGAAACAATTCTAATGTGAGTAATATGAGGTTATATGAAAAATTTTCTTTCGAATCGTTAATAAAATGTTTCACCTTCAAGGCGTACTATAATTACGAGAAAGTTTGAAATTTCAAAATTTCAAAATTTCCTGACGTGATAATGTCTCACTGCTTTAGCAGGCCTGCAAAAGCATTGCCAAAATTATTGTCAGCGTAGCGATTACGCCCAAAATACTTTACTGTCATGCAAACGGAATAGACTATCCCCTTTTTAGTACTTTCTTTGCTTATACGAGTCTTGAAGGTGTTTAACACAAAACCTTACATTTTAAAATATTGCATCTTAGAATACCTTCCCCCAAGTTTAATAGCCGCTTCCTTTTAAATGTTTACGTCTTGTTAAGATACGTATGATCAAAATAGGAAAGTAAAAATAACAAAATTAAGAAAATTTTTATTCAAGTATCTTACTTTGAGATGTAATGAATATGATAAAAGTTTAAGCTTATAAAGATTGATATTGACGTTTGTTTGTTTTCAAATTGTGATGTCATTATATAGAACCATTTTCGCGGCCATATTTTATTTAAACTGAACCATTATTTTGTGATTTTTTTTTATGCGGAAACAAGGCATTTGGTTCTTTTTTTTAAATTTCTATAAAAGTGTTATCTTTGATAATTCTTTTTATCTCTTTGATGAAGTTGATTTGTAGATTCTATCGTGAAACTTTACGATTTGTATCTCGAAATTAAATTCTTTATCAAGAGGTCACAAGAGAGTACGAAAACTTTGCAAGTCGAAGTATCACAGTATATGGTATCTGTCCCTATCCTTTTCGTTAATTTTTACAATAAAAGAAAGAGGCTATTATGCATTATTTTTTAAAGGCAGAATTTTAGTTCACGTTATGGTTTGACATTTAAAAAAAAAGTACATTACATACATTAATATTTACATTAAAAGCTCCCTGATCAAATTCACTTGAAAGAGGATTCCACCACCGTAAGAAGATACCAGATACAAGGAACGGTTTACAAAATAAATGGTTAAGATTAATGGGTTAAGGCATAACTACTTTCAACCGGATCTTGCTCTGCTTCCTACATTTGCAAAAAATCAATAAATATATTAGTTAACCAAACTATCAAGCAATGATTAAAATCAAAATATGTAGCTGGCTTCCTTCAATTCGCAAGTCCTTCATGCAAAATTTTAACAGCAATGAAAATGTGATTTGCCACAGCAGGTGGAAAATAGCTTTTCGCCATCGGAAAAATAAAGCAGAAACGAAACCTTAAGCGCAAAATGAAAATGCGTGCAAAAATGATGCAAATATTTTGCTGAAATAACCTTGAAATATTTGACAGTTTTCACACGGAGTTCCAGCGTGGCATCTTCATCACAAATCATCAGCGTGTGTGGATGTTGCTGAAATGCTGAAACCGTCCACATATGATTCACACCTTCTTCGATGGCTTTGTACAGTGCGAATGCTTTAACTGTTCCTGTAATCAGGATCATTACCTACGGGCCCACCGCAATCAAACAATTATTTCCGACTGAATTTTTCTGGAATTTCATAACAAAATACCTCTTTGGCATCCATAACCGTTCCAACACCAACAGTTAACGCTTGTTTTGGTACCTTATTAATATCATTACCGAAGAAGCGAGCATTCGCTTCCAACGTATCCTGAGCTAATGTTTTAACACGTGTACGACTAACTAACGAGGAACCAGGTTCATTAAATGCAATGTGTCCATCGGGACCAATACCTCCGATAAACAGCTCAATACCACCAGCCTAAATAAATTCGATTGTACAAAGGTCAGATAAAACGTTTAACCCTTCGTTAGTTTGCAATTGCAGACGAACGAAGGGTTAATCGTCTTGCGAAGTCATTTCACCTCTTTGATTTTTTCTTCAAATCCATTACATTCCGCAACCAGATCTGGTGCATTACCATCTAGAATGTGTACATTGGCCGGATCAATGTCGATATGTTTGAAAAAGTTATTCCACATATAATAATGATAACTTTCTGGATGGTCTCGGGGAAGTGCAACGTATTCATCCATATTGAAAGTTTTAACATATTTAAAAGAGACTTTACCCGCCTTATGATATTCAATTAGTTTACGATACATTCCCAATGGAGTTCCACCTAAAACATAACAAAAATTTTCTTTCGAGTGATTCCTGAACTTTAAAAAAAATTATCTACTCACCAGTAGGTAATCCTAAAACGAAATATTTATTAGGCCCTGCTTGAAAATCATTAATTCGTTTCATGACATATTTTGCTGACCATTCGGCCACATTTTCTGCCGTGTCTAAGATTACTAACCGCATTGTTGTAAAAAATTCGGAAAATTTATTTCAGTCTGTAATAATGGAAAAATATTTTTGCAATGTTTGTTTATGAAGTTCAACAAAAAAATAAAATAAAAATAGTTTATTGACTTCTATGCATTAAATGACCTGGAAAAAAATTTAACAAAATTACTCTGGTTTTATCTTCTTTATAAAAAAATAAAAATATTTTACTTAATTAAAATAATTGCTCAATTTTTGTTTGATAAGTCTTGTTTACCCAGTTATCAATAAAGTTTATATTGTTCCATTTCTGATAAAACCCAAAGTGAAAAAGATTAGAATAATATAAATATAACTTTTAAAATAACCTTTTTATTTAACAATGATATAGTTAACTAGTTAACTTTTTTTTAATTGAACACAATTCTTGAATTTTGAATTTTTGTCAAAAAATATAATAATGAAGTACTACTGTTGCCATAGTATTTAATTTTTTAATCAATTATTTATGTAGAAAATTAGAGACATTGTTGGAATTTAATTATACAAAAATTATTATTTATATTATACGAGGGGTGTTTGCTTAGAGGCCACCCCCTAATTTATTAATTAAATAAATTGCAACAGAGTAGAAAAATGGTTTGGTTTTAATGGTGTAAAATTTTAGTCAACAATTGATTTTTAAAATTATATTAAAATACAAAATAAAAAAAATAAAATAAATAGTTCTAGGCTAGAAGGGAAAAATAAATAAAAGAATTATTTTTGATTAAATTCATTTTTACTGGTATTAGCATGGGATTAAATAATTACAAAAATATAAAAATAAATAAATATTATGTAATAATTACCTTTTAAATTTAACTAAAATTACAAAATTGTTACCTCACGAACTATTATTTAACTAAAATAAATTGAATGTGACAGCGTTTTAAATAAAATATAAAATATCTTTATGTAATTTTCTGTGAAATAATGTACTGATGTTTGAAACGTTTGAAATATGTACATAATACATATCACACATATAATATGTATAACCTTGAAATCGTCTCCAAAACACAATTTTTGGTCACTTTGCAGGTCAATGATCGCTTCAATGAATTTTTTTTTATTCAATCTATCCAATATCCAGTTCGTATAATTTGTTGTCTGGTTTAAAAAATTAGTTCTTTTTTATTGTTATGTAGTTATATTGATTTATATTATAATATGTATGTAAATAAGTAACAAAAATAAACGTTGCAACATTGTAAAATAAACGCATTCTAAAACAAATTTAAAAATAGTTACTGCTATTTATTTTAAATTTCAGCAATTTTTTTTTTTTATTAATAATGTTTTAAATTACATTTTTTCTTTTAATATATTTTAATAAATTTATATACATACTATTTTTTATATATGTATGTTATCCTAATTTTTCGTCTTTCTGGTTAATCGGCTTTGCAGCAGCTTCTAATTTTTATGCACTGAACGACTAACTTGTGTATAATTTATTATTATTATTATAAGTTAGCTCAATCAGTTTAATAAAATTATTGTTAATAGTTGAATAGTTTTTGTCCGCAATAACATTTCTCAATTTGCCCACTAGATGTCTACTGGTATAACAAAATGGTTGTGTTCCCCGGTGAAAATATCATACATATATATTTGTCGAGCAGTGAGATTACAGTTTTATAAGGGTGGTTTTTACGATAATTTCTCGGATGCTGGAAGCAAGCTCTGGAGCTCTTATTGATTTAGCGCATGGTGGGCTAGGCCATAACAGTTTGTACGTTTGAACATCATATACGCCAAGTGTTTGAAATATCCATATCATTCATAAAAGTTGTGTATTTCATCACAACCAATCGCGTACGAAAAACTAGAAAAAATAAAAATTTTACGAACTAGTCCAAAATAATCGTGCATTTTTGACGTGAACGTTCTAAAAAAAAAAGCCGGGCATCCGTCACCGTGAACTGTTGTACATTTTTGGACTGATTACCATATTTTTTAAATTAAAAAAACAACATATCAAAAAAAAAAAAACAACCGACATGGATTGTAAAAATTTTTACGAAAATCTAGTTAAATCTGTGATATACGCTAGTGACAATAATAATACGATTAGTAACAGATAGCTTAAAATAATTATTAAATATTAATTTTGCAGCTGCAAAGAAAATGTAGACGATTAAACAGAAAAAAAAACATTTTTCGATAGAAGAGACATTTTTGTTTTTTTTATTTTGTTGTATTTTATTTTTAAGTTCACCTACATTTTTGGTTTTTTCACTGTGAATAAGAAATGTTGAGTTTAAAATAAAATGGGTATAATAAAAAATAAATTTGGCTCAATATTTGTAGGCCTAAAGATATTATTAAATGTAAAAATAAATAATAGGCCTTCGATCGTATTCTATTACTGGTATACAAAATTTAATGTAACACCAGATGATTACTGGGACTATAAAAAAATTATGTATTACTTAAATTTTAAAAATTATAAAACTCAAATTCTCAAATATTTTAATATTACTCAAATGTGAAATACAGTATTAATAAATAATTAATAATCAATTCCAAACAAAGAAACTATTCAAAATAAGAATGTACAGTTTTATTAAATAAATTTTAAAAATAATAATAATTTATGATAAAAATTAAAACTATTTAAAAACCAAAATATTTTTGACGTTTCTTAGAACGCGATCATAAAACGCGGCATAATGGTTGACTTGAATGGATACGTTATTATAATGGTTGAAACAAAAGATAAAAAGACCAAATTATACGGTAAGTAATTAAAAATTTTTTGAAATTTCGTTATTTTTGTTTCTAATTTGGCTACTATAGAGAGAAAAACCAGATGTCAAATAATATTTTACAATTTTTTTTTTTTTTAAATCTAAAATTTTATATTAACCGCCAAAAAAATGCCTAATTTTCCAAATTGAACTTTAGAATTTTAATTTATTAAAGTATAATGAAATTATGCATTAAATATTTAGATGTTGAGTTGCTCGAGAATGGGAAAGTTTAGAGTGTAAGAGAACGTAGATTGTTCTAGGTCATAGATACAATTTATGGGGCAAAACAATGTGTTTGGTTTCCTTAGAATTTTCTTGGTTTCAAGTTTATTTAGTACTTTTGAATTATTTGAATTAAATTTGTTTTATTTGAATGATAATCTAGGTAGTTAGATTTTTGTCCTTTAACCTTCTAATTATTCGTGGGTTGATAAGAATAGCTTTACGATGATTTTCATACCCGAGTGCTTTGTTTACTGGGGGAAGTAACCTATATAATAATTCCGAAATGGGGAGAAATCAGTAATCAGGAAATAGAATAACACTCTTCGGGAATTTGAGATTGTATTTACACAATTGTATGGCATTTGGACTTTTGCATGGTACAATGATGACCAAAATAATCTATATAGTTTTCATAATTTTTAACACTTTTCATTTTCATTTTTTCAAAAGTTATCGCTATGGATTCTTCACATTGTTAGATTCTTTCGTATGCTCCCTTTTCTGTCTCAAGGTAATTTATAATTACAGTAATTTCAAAACAGAATATATGTATAAGATTTATATTTAAAAATTAGGGACGTCCAGTAATTGTTTCCCGCTAGGAGGCTACCTATGTATGGGTCTATGCACCTCTACTATTCAGAATTGGCTTATGTTCCAATTTATTTTGTTAATTTTTACTTCTTCAATTGATTTTGTAATCATTATAGTAAGTTTAAATGAATGTAGTCCATTGTTATGAATACGAACTGTACACATACAGAATAACTATATAAATATGGCAATACAAAATACGATTTAGAAATGTTAAATTATTATCTAAATCAATAGTTTTAAAAATTATATACATTCATTTAACTTTTTGAATTATGAAGTTTTTTTTTAGCTATGTAAATCCAACTTAGTTTGTCACATTTTTGTGTGAGAGAGATAAGTAAATTAAACTGTCACTGTACAAACTGCTTTTTTATCCTTGTCATCTTTTTTAACCAATCATATTTTTTTCAAAATTTTATTACCTTAGTTACTTTTTTCTTAGAGTTGTAAAGTAAACTAGAGTAAGGAGTTTATAGTTCACTTCATAAATTAAGCTATCACAATTAAAGTTTCCAGGAACTTGTGTAACAAGTCTGTGGGTTTAACACTATTGATTAAAACATAAAACTGTAGACGGTGGACACATAAGCAAGATGTAATTAACAACTTTTATAAATAATCATAAAATTTTTGGCTTATAAATCATTTTTCTTCACAAAATAAAGAGACCAGTTGCCTAGACCAGTGTTTTTCAACCTTTTCCATGGCGCGACCCCCCTAATATGGAAAAATGTTTCGCGACCTTCCCTAGTATAGAAAAATATTTCGCGACCCCTACCCTCTGCTATTTCTAAATATTATTTTATTTTATGTTACAAATCTCGAATCCGTTCATCATTATTGATTATTTTCAGTTAGGTGTAAATTAAATACGTAACAAAAGACTTTAAACACGCAATTTTTTAAACTGACATCGAAGTTGACGACTTATAGTAGCTTCTGAACGCGCGCGTGACTTGTGTGAGCGAGACAGCGCGACGTGATGAGGACTGCGTGGAGCATCAAGCAAATAAAGGATGACACTTTTGTATTCTTTGAATTGTGTTTAAAACTGCATTGATTTGTTGTTTGTTTAGTAGTTGCTCACTGTCTTTTATTGCCTAATATCCAAAATTCTGTGCTTATTGTAATTATTGAAAATGGATGAATTTCTGAAAAGACATGCACAACCATCAACTTCAAGTTCCAATGAGAGTAACAAAAGCAAAGAAAAAGCGTCTAGATGACGACAATTATTTAAAACTCGGATTTACTGTTATTGAAAATAAGCCCCAGTTATTTGTTTTGAAATTTTATCAAGCGAAAGTATGAAAGGATCACATTAATGTAACCTTTAATTGACCTTTTCTTTATTAAATATTATATACATATATTGAATTAGAGTGGTTTTATTGTTAAAGTAACTGCGACCCCCTTAGAAAGGCTTCGCGACCCCCCAGGGGGTCGCGACCCACAGGTTGAAAAACACTGGCCTAAACCAATCATTTTATAAACTTATTTGATTTGCTATTTTTTTTTTAAATAATTTCTTTTTTTTAAAATTATTTTTGAAAAATACTACAAGCTATAGAACATTTCTAAAGAAAATCGGTAAATGTATTTATGAAAATATAAGAACAATGTGAAACTATTAACTTTTAACAAAAGGAGATAAAAGAGATAAAATTTTGACAGACTGATTTATGAGGAGAACTACAAATTCCGAACTCTAGTAATACGAGTTACCATCTATTCATACAATGATTCGCAATATAATAGCTATAGAGTGGTAGTGAACTTTACCACTTGTGTTCTAATTTTTACAATCTACCATAAATAAATTATTATTGCCAAGTAAAGTAAAACTGACTGATAATTTGTTATGTGAAAAAGGAATTTAATTTTCTTTTGTATATTTTTCTAACACATATAAGAGAAAAAAAAATTGAACAAAACGTGAAAAATACGGTTTTTCTTTGGAAATTATTATAATGTAACAATTGTACAGAAATAAATGGTGTTAATTTTAAAAATCGATCCTTTCTCATTTCTTTGAATCGCTTTGTGCCACCAAATAGTCCATTAACGTAGTTGCTCCGAGATAGTCAGGTACAAAAGTATATCTCAGCGAAAAGATTTTCTTTTATCAAAAATTAAATAATGTAATTCTTCAGTTATTATATTTGTATACCACTTTTTTTTTAATTTCCGCGCTCTTATGTTGCAACAGTATAAAAGTATTGTTGAAAAAGCGTTGTAAAATGATGTTTATAAATTATATTTCAAAAACAGCGTAGTGAGTAATTTTTATTTGTTATTAACGCTTTAAATGATTAAGACGAGTTAACTCGTCCTGCAATATGGCGGCTCAAAATGCTGTCATATCTATATATTCACTGGTACAGGTGTCGCCATCTGTGACAATACGGTATAATTCTAAATAATGTTCAATTTAATCAAACATAGTTTAATTACTATATAATTTATATTTTGTAAATTCCTAAGGTTCACTTTTTTAATGTTGGGATCTTTGATTTTTTTCTTTTTCTTTTTTTGTAGCCTTATCTGTTGTACTTATCACTTGCCAGTAAAAAGTCCGGCATTTTGAGACAAAAAAATTTTACCATATGGTTTGTTTAAAAGGTTAAATATGGTTTGTAACTTTGTATTTTATAACTTATTAAATTTTTATCAAATTCCTTTGACACGTTTTCATTTTATTCAAAAAAAGAGAGTTTTCCTATAAGAGCCCGTGTCAAAATTACAAAACTTTGAAATCGTATTTCTCAAAATTGGGGGGGGGGGGGTCAATTTTAATCGGAATAGGCTCGTATTATTGGTATTGAATTAAATAAATATCTAGAGAAGTTTCGTTAAAATCCTTTGAAAAAATCATTTTATCAACCAACTACCTTAAGCTATCAAACATAAAGAACTGTATTCTGAAATAGGCTATATATACATATTATATTCAGCAATGAAACAAATATCAATTTGAGAACAGGGGCGTAGTTACCGTGGTGACGGGTATAACAGTAATAAAGAGCCCCCACGTTACAGAGGCTTCAACATGTGTAAGCAAAAAATTTAGAGAAAAAAACGGTTTAGCTTTTAGAAGAAGTAATGAAATATTAGAATCTCTTGATAACAGTATTTTTTTAGCATTGCTTGAGTTACTAGAAAAATATGAGTCTTTTCAAATTTGACCGCTTCCACATGAATACTGCCCAGAGGTCTCTCAAAGAAGAAAAATATCAATTTTTATAAAAGTCCGAAATTTATTTTACTAATTTCTAATTCTGGATACATATTGTGATTAATTGGTAGGGTTGTCGACCGAAACATTTTTTTGATACTAATCTACTAAACTGTGGTATCAGATAAATAATTTGGATAAAAATATTAAAAGTTTAAGTGCTAAAGTTTTGTTTAAAAAGGGAATATTAAAAGGGGTCAAATTTCTCAATATGAATTTTGAATTGTATGTCCCCTTTGGCATGTTTCGCTCATCAAAAAGTTTAATTTTCTACGAAAATGTAATTAAAAAAAGTACATGGGAATTATCAAGACGAGTAGTATTTATGGTATTTATACGTACATAGTAGATTTATACAATGTGTCCCAGATATGTAATTAATACTTTCATTATGTGAAGAATATAAATATATAAACGAAGAGCAGAAAAATTGATATTTCTGATTCTTGCAATAACTTTTCCGTGGTTAATTTTTTTTTGTGTAGAATTAGGCACCCACCTGAATCTAGTTCTTGTTATGTTCTTAATTCTTCATGGACCAAGGAGGTCTACTGATATTTTTTATTTGAAAATTGAATTTTTTAAGACGACATTTTCGATAACATTTCCCAGTGTTATCGGAGAATTTCGTTATCAAACAGTTGGATTATTTAAATTTTTGTCAGACACTCTTCCCCCAGCAGATTTTTAATTGTTGCGCTCCTGACTGTGTTAAATAAATAATTATTACAAATTAGTTATTACAGCATCGCAAGAGTAAATTACATAAAAGATAATTTATTGAGAATATCAGTAGAAGAAGTGAGAGGATAAATGTGTTTAATTGTCCCAAAATTTACTTAACATTCCCCCAAAAAGGCAAGATTGAGATTGCAGTTTAAAATACGCTGCCAATGGAGTGTGGCACACAGCTTCCTCGTACTCGTAAAAGACTTTAAAACAGTATTCTACACGGTATATATATACCGTGAAAATATATTTTCGCCTTGAAGTTCATAAAAGACTGTTGTAACTCAAAATACTTAAAGGCTGAATTATAAAATAATAGCAAAAATATTTTAGAAACTAACCCCCAAAATACTTTAAAAATTTGAGCGCACTTGAGGGACTGGCAGTAAATAAGATATTGACATTTAATGAGATACTATTACTCCGAATGCAATGAATTTTGTGGGAGACCATCTAGGAACCCGGCCGCATAATTTCTGACAATTTCATAAAAAAGAATTGAATAGTTCAGAAGTTATGCCACTTGGTGCAATTTAGTATATTAATGGAATGACATGGTAGCGGCGTAGCTACCATTACTCCGATTTCGATTAAATTAGGGGACCATCTAGGAATCAAACTGCATAATTTCTGAAAATTTCATTAAAAACAATCGGATGGTTCAGAAGTTATGCCACTTGGTGCAAACTGGTGACACACAGATGGACAATAAAACGTAAAATGTCCGTAAAAAATTTTATTTTGGAGAGAAAAAATTTCTTATTTTTCAAAAGTGATCACAATGCTTCCGCTACTTTAGTAGTCTCGGAAGCAAAAATGGAGGAAAACAGAAAAAAGGACCGTGTCCGAAATGGTCCATATAGGGTCCAGCAATGAAGTAAAGGTATAATCATAGAGCACTAGAGATAAAATACCTATCTCTATACTACTGGAACCAGTGTAACCAGTTGAGATAGCAAATATGTTGTATACGTGCACGGTGTTTACTTTGTATTTGTGCGGTAAACTCTGTTAGTGTGAGTGATCGGTGGCGGTGATAGCCGTCACGTGACCCTGGTTCGCATACATATGTGTGATACCACAACGCTACTTGTGCGGGTTCTACAATGCTAACAACAATCAAATCCATTGTTGTTTGACTGATCTACATTCAGCGACGGGTACTGAGCAAGTGGCTACTAAGCAGCCTAAGATGCACATAAATGCCCATAAGTGATTGCAGAAAAGAGATAGTTGTATTCGTTCTATTTGTTCTATGGGTATAACATTCAAGGAACATTATTTGGTCAGATGTACAAACTGTTAAAAATTGAATTTAGTTGCAAACAACTTAATTCTTAATTTATAATCTACAGAGACTATGATTCTAAAGTTACAGAGAATTTTTTACATTTAATGGTAGCATTCTTCTCTTTTTAATTTTCTTACAGTGTACAAGATCTGGGACACATTGTATATGTACACGTAGAAATTTCCCGCAAACAAACTTTCGTAAATTAAGATTTAATTGGCAAATAATTATCTCCAAACAATTAGATCAAATTAAAAACAACCTGTAGCTTGACTGTAACTAGGCCGTATACATACATATTATGTACACAGACAGACATCTAATAAAAAAAAATTTATAAAAGAAAGTAAAATGGTAATGTACTCTTACTTGGCAACCGAATTTATCAAATTACAAAGTCAACAAACCTTTTATTTATTGATATAGAATTTCACGAAAATTTATTTTACTAATATTGCCAAGTTTGAAATAAAATTTCGGGATCATTTCAAGTGTTAACACGTGTACGTTAGATAATTCACTAGCTTACGTGTTATATCAATTGCATCACTACAATTTTATTCTCTTGACGTTTATGTAATTACGTTATATAACTGTAATGTTAGTTGCCTAAAAAGACGAGGTCATGCTTTTATGAAGATTTTATTATAGTATACATATTATAGGTATAAAATTATTATTATATAATTTGCTTTGTCATTGTTAAAAGTACAATATTAATATATTTTTCATAAACAAAAGATTTTTGTAAAAATTTTTATCGAATTTTTTTGTTTGAGGCTATTATGTTATTGTTTTGGTTGAGAGTGAAATATCATTAATTATTTTTTTTATAGAATGTAATCATCTTAATAAAAATCAGTTTTCAAGATTTTTTTTGTTTCTATTTGAGAGATTGGAGTTATATTTAATTACTCCCAGTAGATTCTGTTATTAATCACTCTGTTTTGTCTAAACAATCGATCGTAAATTTAATTATATTAATTAACGTAAACGAAAAAAATCTAAAAGATGAGTGAACGTATATTTAGAATTTAAAAATTTAGAATTAGAAAGAATATGAATGAGTTAATGGAGTAACGGATTTTGTATTTCTATTTTCAGGGTCTCCAGGTGACCGGGATAACCTGGAGGTGGGAGATGAAATAATCGAAGTCAATGGTAAATCGCTAGAGGACGCAACAAAATCGGAAGTCTTACAACATTTTTACCAGGTAAGCACTCGGTTCAATTATTAAAATGTATATATATAAACTTCACGTCAAGACATAAAATAAAAACTAAGCAACTATGTACATACTTTAGCATATTATAATATGTAAATAAGCATAATAAAGAAATGTTAGAAACTTAGATAACATATTTACATGAAGGTAATATAAATTGCATCTAGCAAAATAGTGTTATAAA
Source organism: Brachynemurus nebulosus (assembly GCA_035578155.1). NCBI lineage: Eukaryota > Metazoa > Arthropoda > Insecta > Neuroptera > Myrmeleontidae > Brachynemurus > Brachynemurus nebulosus. Next base: position 65,242,070 of record JAPWDM010000002.1, read on the forward strand.
AAGTTGTTTTCTAAACTTATACATTCGGAGTAACGTGGGTGTAATGTCGATTACATAAAAACAAAATATATTCCAATATAGTTTGATTGTTGATTTTTACTGTTGAAAAAAATGTCTCATCAAAAATTTTCTTTGCGGATTGAAAAGAAAATATAGGGTTGACCGGGGTAATTGTAACTGGCTTTTCATGAATTGAGATAAAAGCCTTGTTTTGGTTGATTTATTTTTAATTCTACATTATTCAGGATGCACCACACAAACTTTGAGCAAATTCGTATGAAAAACAAAAATTTTATAAGCCATTCACATTTCCCCGGTGCGGTTTTGTAAATCACATGAATTTTGGGGTAAAAGTGAATGCCATCTGAAAAATTATTTAGAATGGATTACAAGAGAAGTGAGGTATATCAGAGTCAAGCCCAACTCAAATTCTTCACATTTACGCCACTTTCAAATTTTTCATCATATTTTAGCGGTCACAATTTCTCTTTGTTTAATGCAAGTTACCCGTATCTCAAAGTACAAAAAATTAAGGTTAAGTAAAAATAACAAAAATTGTAGGAACAAATTTATTACAAGCTAAAAATGACACTTTGATGATACTTTGTCATTTTATCACATAAAAAATCAAAAAATTACATGATTTTCACACTAAAACAAGGAAAATAAGACTCTTTCAAGGAAGTAAACTTAGTTTACATGAATAAAAAACAGCAATCTATTAAGCGTAATACTGTAAATGAAAAAAAAATTGGTTTTGTGTTAATCCTACTGCCCTTGGACACTCACAGAAACATTGAAAACAAGTAATTTTTCTGTTTTTGTAAGTTGTTATTGGGTAAGAGATCACAGCAATGATTTCGTAGATTGATACACAAAACATATCGCTCTTTACACAATTTTTTTTTTTTGTATTGTTTGTACAACGGAAACTTGTACAATAATGTCACCACCATCTTTATCAACATTTTCAACTCCGAAAAGGACACTACTGAAATTTTTGACCGAATGGGGGAATTTGTGAATGACGTTCACCATTACCCCACAATTTTAAAATCATGGGATAATTGTGAATTGGTAATAAATTGTCCAATTTCTTTAGTAGTTAATAAGGAACCCTCTCAGGGTTTAGACCACTTCTTTAGAAGTACTTTTAACCATTTCTTACCTTTTAAAAAAATAAAATGTATTTAAAAAATACTTTGTTTTGAGGATTGGTCGAAGTATTGTAAGATACACAAAATTTTGCAAGGGTTTTTGAAATAAAACGAAATACTAGTACTACTAGGAGAATTGTTATCAAATTTTAATAGCATATTAAGAAAAGACAGAAAAACATACTAAGAGTTGATTTTTATGTCATCGAAAGATGACATATTAATATCGTTGTGTGATCATAGTGGGGGAAACATTATTATAGAGTACTATATCCATATTGAATACTTATAGAGTTGTACATCCATATTGAATAAACGCAAGAGGGCTGTAGAGTTAACAACTATAGAGTTAACAAAAAATCATAAATAAACACTTTCACTGAGGTGGCATTACTTAGTGCGTGTCAAAAACACGCACTTAACGAATTTTTTTTAACAATATTAATGTTATTTTAGAAATTATAGGCGCCGTTCACAATTACCCCGGTCAACCCTATTTTTTTTATTTGGACTGAAGCCATTAAAGGCGATGACATTAAGTAAATAGAAAATAGCACTTACTGAAATGTAAATGTAATGTTTCTGTATTAATAATAACAATAATAATATTTCTTCAATTTTATATAATTTTCCTGCGATATAGTTTTCTCTGTTCGTAGAAATAATGTTTACGCTATGTAACAAAGAAAATAAGGCTTTAAGACGTAATTAACAGAAGAATGTCTATTAGTTTTTTTTTTTTTTTACTTACTATCCTGATTAAGTAAATTATATACGTCATATACTATATAATACATATAAAGCAAATTGATTTAAACAGAAGCAAATACACATAAAAATTTGTTAGTTATGTAATGATGTTACTACAGTAAAACTGCTATAAAAATGATAATAATGTATGAGATTGTTTTAAAATGGAACCGATGTATTTTTATACTTTTGCATAAATAGTAAGTTTTTCCTTGACAATTTAATGCATGTGTATCAAGTGCCATAAGAATATTGTAGTTTTTTCACTTTTACCATGGAAAAAAAAGTTAGAACAAATTTTTACAGCGAAAAAAATGGTACAAAACATTTCATTGGTCATTTGTAGGTATACACGATGAGAACGAAACAAATATTCGTATTGGTAAATTTAAATGATTTCAGAATCATGGTAACAATGTATTAAATAATAATATGAATTATACTAATTTATTTTATTCGTTAAATTGTCTTACCGTATTACACTTGAGATTTATATTTTTTATTAATATATATATATATATATATATATATATATATATATATATATATATTATATATATATATATATATATATATATATATATATATATATACATATATATATATATATATATATATATATATATATATATATATATATATATATATATATATATGTCCGCGCGATAACTCTCGAATGAAACGTCTTACGTTTATGAAATTTGGTGAAAATATTGAAGTCCCAAACCGTTGGACGAGTTCGTTAACCAGACACGTCCAATACCCGGAACATGATTTTTTTGGCAATTTTCGTGAAAAAAAATTAGTTTTTTGTCAAAATTTCCCCTTATTTAAAAATTTTTGCGAAATTTTTTTACACCATTGGAAAGAGGTGAAAAAATCACATAAAAAAGATCTTTAAACTATTGTTCTATGTCAACTAGTTTCTAATAAAAACTAACTTTTATAAACGGAAATTCGCTATGTTATGTAGGATGCTGCGACAGGGGTATACTAGGTATCGGATATTTTTCGGATCAAACAGCGTGTTTTGTGTTTGCAGGTATATCGCACTTGATGTGATTAATGAGAATAAAAACGAATAGATATTTTGATAAAACAGTCCGATACCTAATACATAGCATTACCGCCATCTGTGATTTCTTTATGGAAATATAACTGACCAGTAGTGAAAAAGAGTTATGGACCAAACTCAGAGGCTCCGAAAATATACCCGTAACGGAGCGGCGTTCTTGAACGATTTCAATCGTTCGAAACCGTTTGAGAAATCGGACTCAAAACGATTTTAAAAATATTTCCGCAGTCAAAATTCTCTTTGGATATTATTCTAGGGATCGTCAACTGAGTATTGGTTTGTACTAGGTCCGACGAGAGAGTGGGGTAGCCGGGATTGTAGCCCCGGGGCTCGGATTGGAAGACAAGGCCCGCAGCGATCGGTAGGGGCCCGGAAAGAAAGTAAAATAAGCTTTTTTTAAGAAATATAATTTATTCCCGGAACCCGCCATTTCTCTCCACGGACACGTTTTGTACTAAGTCAACTTTTTAAACATTTTTTTTTTTAGATAGTTGTTTTGTTAGTTTTGGACACTGAGGACACCGAAGCCACTATCAGTAAAAAATTATTAAAAAAAAATTGACTTGGTACAAACCAATACTCAGTTGACGAGATGTTTAGTACATCATTTAAACCAAAAAAATTTCAGAGTGATGTCACGTCTTAACACATGTTTTTTACACGAACTTGGATTTTTTTCCTATTTTAAAAATACCTAAAAAGGGTATAGCGAGGTTTCAATGGCAAAACTGCCTTTGGGGCCGAGGTTCAAAATGATGTGTGCGGTAGTAAGGGCTTTTGATGTAAATACGATATATATAAGATTTAGCCCCTGACCTTGAACTTTTCTTGAGATATTCGAGAAAGTTCTCGCCGTGCAATACATTTTTTAAATTTTTATATCTCGAAAACTATAAAAGCTAGAAATATAAACTAAACGGCAGTCGTTAGAGAATTGTTCAAGGTATGTTATATATTTTTTTTAGATTTTTGCGTGACTATTATACGTGATAAATCAATAAAAATATTTTTCATTATTATTTATCGTACAGTTGTAATGAAGTGACACCTTTGAAAAAAATACAAAATGTTGCTCATACTATGTACTTACACTCAAAAAAGTTTCATCAAAATCAAAGAGGCGCTTTTTAAGAAATTAATAAAACACTGCCCTACTCTGTAATCCGCTCCTGACCACTACGTGGTATATATGGTATATATTGTGCGTATTCGGATAAAAACTACTTACGTATGTGTTTATTCATTGTTGGTTACATTGTTTACAAAGGATAAAGAACCGAACAGACCAGTACGACATACTGTAACAGTAGTAAAGTCATTATATTATCACCCGTCCTGGTTTGTCCTCATATTAAATTTGTTTAAACACGTTTATGAGGAACTGACTGAATTGATCGTCGCTCTCTTACAAAATAAATATAGTAGACGATTAAAATTTAATACCCCGTTAAATGATACAGTTTCAGAATACATGAAAATTCGAACGACCGTGCCAAATTCTTTACGAGAAGAAGTTAAAAAGCGATATTAGAACCGTTAAAAAAGTAACATTTGATGTTACCATTGGTAACATTTGATTTTACCAAAGGTAACATCAAATGTGCTCGATTTTCCGCGACTTAAAGAACAGGATTTAAAAGTGTTATGTACTTGTTTCTATCAACTCGCATTAACAATTTCTTATCTACCCGAACTAACTAACTCCGAAATTAATCTTCGTTTACGTCAAACAAATATCCAAATATTATTAAATTCCATGTATAATCACGGCATATAAATAATAGAAATTATGGCATTTTTACTGAATATGTTCCCACCAGTACTAGTATTGAATGTATTCAGCACTATTGTTGTAATTGCCCAAATGTTTTTTTTAATAAGCGGCTAACATGGTTTTAAGAATTAGTGTGTGGACTAACCGGGACAGGTGACCGTCACTGTCATATAATTTTATTGCACTACTTGACTTATACCAAAATCTCAAGTAGCTAATAATTTCTGCGTACAATTAAAGTCAATTAGATATTGGGTTTTGATAAAGAAGATTTAATAACTGTTTTGATCAATTTATCATATTTTAGCTCTTAATACTTATAAAGTATGCAATATAACTACTTTATTGCTGTCACGATGTATCGTACCGGTCAGTTCGGTCCCTTAGCATTAACCATGAAGAGAATTTTGCCCATGCTATGCATTTGTTCTCTAAATATGTAGTGTACCCGTATATTCATCAATATGATCAGCACTATAAGCTGTACTATGACTATAAAAGTCATCCAAATAGATAAATAAATTCAGACAGTTCCTCAAAAACGTGTAAACAGATTTAATGTGAGCACAAACCAGGACGGGCGATAATATAATGATTTTATTGCTGTTACGGTGTGTCGTACCGGTATGTTCGGTTCTTTATCCTTTGCAAACAGTGTAACCAACAATATAAATAAAGACATACGTAAGTAGTTTTTATTCGGATACGCACAATATATACCGCGTAGTGGTCAGGAGCAGATTACAGAGTAGGGCAATGTTTTATTAATTTCTCAAAAAGCGCCTCTTTGATTTTAATGAAACTTTTTCGAGTATAAGTACATAGTATAAGCAACATTTTGTATTTTTTTCAAAGGTGTCACTTCATTACAACTGTACGAGAAATAATAATGAAAAATATTTTTATTGATTTATCACGTATAATAGTCACGCAAAAATCTGAAAAAAATATATAATATACTTTGAACAATTCTCTAACGATTGCCGTTTAGTTTATATTTCTAGCTGTTATAGTTTTCGAGATATAAAAATTTAAAAAATGTATTGCACCGCGAGAACTTTCTCGAATATCTCAAGAAAAGTTCAAGGTCAGGGGCTAAATCTTATATATATCGTATTTATATCAAAAGCCCTTACTACCGCACACATCATTTTGAACCTCGGCCCCAAAGGCAGTTTTGCCATTGAAACCTCGCTATACCCTTTTCCCCAGATAATTGACTATTGTAATAATGGAGTAATAAGTATAGATTTTATTTTTTCCTATATTTTTACCGGCAAATGACATGTACATACCTTATAGATTACGTCTAAATTGTACATAATTATCGTATATTTAACTTTTTAATGTAATAATTTTTTTTTAATAAATTAGTCCTCGGTATATTTATAACAATTACATCAAATTTATTGTTTTGCATAATTTTATTATCTATTTAGCTCAACTGCTGGTAGCTCAGTTCTACTATGCTCAATTCACTTGCTGATGATTTGTATTGTTTCGTTTTTGTAGAATATACATATCGGCGAGCCTAGTGTTACACTGTTCTATGTGACTTTTTTGAGATTTGCACTTTTTCACCTATTTGAGTTCTCCATTTCATTGTCTAAGTATCTATATAAATTTAAATTTAATCAAAATTCCTTAAAGAACGGTAGAAATCAACAAAACATCAAAATTCCATCTCCTAAAAAGATAAATAATTTTATTAAAAGTTCTATGTTTCACATAAAATTTGGATGTTCTAAATTATTTTTTCGTTCAATTTATTATTGTTTCACATAGTATTTTGATATACTGTAATTTGTCTATACCTGCTTCTTTGGAAATTAAAATTTTAAAATATGTCAAAACTTCAAACTAGAGACGTCGATTCTCCAAAAAAAGGATCGATTTTTGGATCGATTTAAATCGAAATAAAAAAAATCGATTTTGTGAGCTCGATCTAAAAAATCGAAATTTTGAAAAGTTTAATAAAATTAGCTGATAATTTTTGTTTAAGGGACTTACTTGATAGTACATAGGTAATATCGGTAATATCGTGTAAAAACGCCTTACATTATAAAGGCGATGAATGAGTTAACTTTTCAATTATAATTAAAGAAAATAGGGCAATTGAATATGTAGGACGAATACCACGAATTGAACCAAGTTTATTCAAAAATTTCCAACAAATTGACAAAAAAAATGCTTTCTAAATAAGTCGCTTTTGTGGGAAAGGGATCGTCGTTTGCACAGATAGGTGGTCTCTTCCTTCCTTTTGTATTAATAGTCTGACTTATATTGAGCGATAGGAGGGGTTCGGTGATATAACGAGTAAAAAGTGACAATTAACAATAGAGTTTTTGATATTTCATTTTAACACATGTTTCTTTGTAGAATTACTATTAAAATGAAGTTATTTTTGGAAAAAATCGGTTATCGATCTCTTACTTTTAATAATCGATTCATGAATCGATTCAAATGAAAAAAATCGAAAAAAAGAATCGATTTTTTAAGCTTCGATTAATCGATTTAAAATCGACATCTCTACGTCAAACTCATTTTTCTCGAGATTTTAAAAAGTCGACATGGAACAGTGTAACACTAAGCTCGCGATATATAATAAAATTTATATGAATAAATGAACTACTATTGTGTGTTCGTTCCATCATTTCCCTCGGCTTTCCATTTATTATAAATGTGGTATTTTTAATTAGGTTACGTTTTGTTTTGAAATTATCTGTATGTATATATACGTAATGATATCTAATTAGGTTAGTGTGATATCGAGCATGAACGCAGTTTTACTGTAGTATTATGTAACAATTGTTGCTGCCACTATTTCAGTGTTGAATGAAAGAAAATTTTAATGCTGAATTACGTCTTTTATTGTTATGTAGGTAGTTAGTTAAAAGGTGGCCTGGATTTTATATGCTAGATTTATTTCTATATCTATGATAAAATATTAAACATTTGAACGGATTACTTTGTGAAAATCCATAGTGGAAAATATGAAAATGTTTTCTGTGTCACTTTTCACCAATAAATAATTTGTAAGATTAAATTGATATGGTAAAATTGTTTGATTTGTATTACAGTTTGAGTTTTGACTAGGTACTTTAAATAACATTTAAAAAAATTACTTGGTGAAGATCCATAAATTCATAAGATCCTATAAATTTATATTTTTTTTAGTATATATGTTATAGTCAAAGGTCGATATACAGTCTCTTCGCGGAATGATTCGTTTATTCTAGGTTTGACCAACACCTTTCGGCAAACCTCGAAATAAGTTCTTATTTCGGCCGTTGACTAACGTATTTTTAGTCATATCTAAAAGTACCTAACTTTTTAGTCAAACGTCGAAATTAAAATAACCTGTTTCGGGGTTTTTCTAGTCTATCCTAGAAGCGACTGAGGCAAATTCGGTAAAACGTCGATTTATACTGCACTTGTTGCAATGTTTAAACCGGTTTTTGCATGCGAACCTAACTCTTTACGGTATTCTAATAAATCGATTTGCCATTCCGTATTTGTGCATTGAACATACGGGAGTGTAAGCTTAAAGGTGAGTGAATCAAACTGTGTTGTGACTGAAAACGTGGCTAAAGAAGCTTTGAAAGCTAAGTCTATGCAGAAAATATCTAATCTGAATAAAAAAGTGTTCATTTCATATTGGAAATAAACGAAAATATTAGATCATATGTGAAATAAAATCTGCCAAACTATCTATTAAGAAGACATCTATACAGAAAAAAAATGATTAAGCCATTATACGCTACAAAAAATATCTGATACTACGTTGTAGACGATGAGTTATTCGATGTGATTGAAAGTGCTTATCACGAATACGGTCATGGTGGTAAAAATCTTACAATTAAAGCCTTGAATAAAAACTATGCAAATGTCACAGAAGAGTGCGTTAACTTGTATTTAGATTTTTGCCAAACATGTCAAAAGAAAAAAAAACGAAAGTTTAGTATACCTAATACCTAACTAAATAATTTAAGTCTGACTGGCCAAACCTCGATTTCATAAAATTGATTTTCGGCGTTTGACTGTCCAAATTAGTCTCTTCTAGGATTAACTAAAAATTCGTTATCAAAGATAGAAAAGCGCTATTGGTTTGGACTTTGACTAAGACGTTATGCCGGACCTGAGGTTTGACTAGGTAAACCTAAAAATGCCGGCGCTTCGGTGTTTGACTATAACATATATAAAAAGTGACTATTTTACACACCGGCATAATTAGCGGAACATACAAAATATCTCTGAAAATCAAACAAAATTCACTTAAAATTACATGTTCACAAGTCGATATACCTTTATTTTCGTTAGCAAAAGTAATTAACCATATGAAATGCCAAATTTTTGTGTTTCTTAGACGACTTATGTCGTCTAAGAATCATTTAAGTTAAAGATTATTTAACAAATAGAAAATGAAACACCGCGTTTTAATACCGCGTGCTTCCTCCCGTGCTCTTGTCAAAGCCTCCATTCGTCTTCCTATACTCAGAATGATGTTATCTATAGTCTCCTGAGGCATTCTTCCCCCTTCTTTTATTACGACTTGTTTACGTCCGACCATATTGAGAAGAAACGGCATTTGAATTCGAGAGTGACAGACCTCTTAAAAAGATTTGCAACAATAATAAATAAGAACAATTAACTATAAAAAGTCAGTTGATTCATTACTTCAATATTATTTTAAGTAAAAATGAAAAAAAAAACAGCAAACTTTGTTTAATAAATAGGTTTTTACATTTTTTTTATGTTCCGCTAATTATGCCGGTGTGTGTAGTTAAGAAAGTGTAAGAACTAGGAAAGCATAGGAAATTTCAACTTTGAGCTAGTCTAATGCAGGGATCGGTAGACATTTTTTGAAAAGGCCCAGTTCGTAAAAATTTTAAACTTGGCGGGCTATATCATAATTATAAAACAACAGACAAACGTATTTATTCGAATTTTTGTGAGAAAACATGCGATTTGATATTTTTGAAAATGTCTCTTCATATTAATACCAAATTCAGAATTTTGGTTAGATCCATTTCTTTAAACTTTAAATAAATGTATATTGATCCATCAAAATAGTAAAAGTACTCGTTCAAAAATTTTTTAATTTGTGAAAACATGTGAAAATATTAAATTTAAAAATAATATTGGCCCACGGGCCCGATTAAAAGCAGGCATTGGACCAGATTTTAGCCCTTGGACCAATGATTAGTATTGATGTCGAATGATTGATCGATGAATTGGTGTAATCGACTAATTTCTTTTTTTTTTTAAATTTGGTAATTTTTCAGTGGATTGTGTTATCTAAACTGATTAACTTTTTCTTCCAAAAGCCCGAAAGTAACAAATTTTATCTTTTCTCTTTCTGTATTCTTTATATCTGAAAAATAAAAAAATCTAAGAATTTATTCATTTGTTTTCACTTTTAAGTATTTTTTTAAATACAATCTTCCTTTTTATGTCACCGAAGGATGACATATTAATATCGGTCTGTGATCATAGTGGGGGAAAATAATTATAGAGTTTTACATGCATATCAATAAACGCAAGAGAGCTGTATTCTCACTGAGTTGTACATATATTGAATAAACGCAAGAGGGTATTCTCACTGTACTTAAAAAACGAGCCAAAAGATCATTACTGAGGTGACACTACTTAGTGCGTGTCAAAAATACGCACTTGACGATTTTTTCTTAAAATAACTATTAAAATTAATTATTAAATTTAGAAGAACACGTTGTTTTTGAAAGGCCTTTATAACTTTTTTTTTTTCAATTTTTATACTGGCTTTTATAGGGGGCTTCGCCACATACAAAAAATAGACTAAATAACATTTTACTGTTAATACCAAGGGTGTGAGCGCCGGGTAATGTACTTATTACTGTTATAAACATCGTTTATAAAGCACTATAAGATTATATAATGAAAATTAGATACTTGAATTATATACCTATTAGTAAAAACCATTTTCCTACTTTAGAGTGGTGGTTTGTAAGTTTGCATTCGTCTTTTCGGGTGCATAAGTATAATTACGACTGAAACTGAGTCACATTCATCAGTATAACATGAGTTAATTGATGCGGTTGCTTTTGTAGGTTCTGTTTCCATATAGTGTAATAGTTTTTGTTCATCTTATGTACAGTGTAACCTCTCTTAACCGGACAGCATTTTCAAACGAAAATTACCATCGAAATATGAGTCCTTTAGCGAACAACGTGAGACACTGTAAATAACTGACACTGTGTAGAATTTCAGAGTATTTGATTTAAAAGAAATTTTCACGTGAGATTACTATCCAGTACATACGTTATGTACTGAAATTGTAATTATAAATTACAAAAATATTTATAATAATTATTTTTCCGTTAAAAAAGAAATGGTGGGGCTAGATTTATGAAAAAAGTTTTTTGGCAATAAAAATCGCATGTTTGGAATAGGGTGTTTTATCAAGCATTTAATCATTAGGATTTAAGAATGTATATTTCATTATTTTAATGAAAATGAGTTTTGTTATTAATTTACGTATATTTTAAAAGTACTGTATAAAATTTTAGGTTAGAATTCTGCACTATGCTTGCGATAGCAACGTGCGGCATCTATCCCAACAAAAAGGAGAGATGTCGTATTTAAAGTTGGTATAGATGCCGCATCATATTACATGTTAAAAACATAGACTTATATACCTTAATTATGCAATTTTTTTTGGACTGTAAATTATGCCACGTAAATATAAAAGATCCATTAATGGATAAGGAAGAACCCTCATATTAGTGAAGATAACGAAAATAATGATGATTGCCTGTGTACAGGGCCGCGCCAAGGGACATTTTCGCTGGGGTGCAAGACAAAAATTGTCGCCCCTAAAACGCCAAACTTATTTGTAATACATTTTTGATAATAAAATATATGCCTCCCGGCTACCAGTTTACTTACTGTATATACTTACTTTAATGAAATCCAAGATTGATAAATGTTTTATGTGTAGAATTCAACGACGGTTTTTATAAAATTAAAGCATGCAAGAGCATGTTCGATCCCGATTCCGTTTGATCTCGCCGATTACCGCGCAAATGATTGTTGTCGCTGGTCAACAATCGGAATAATCGGATTACCGACGGGTCACAACAATCATAATAGACAAGTATTTAAGCAAAATGCGGGTAACATTTAAGTGTCATCAAAATTACCACATAAAAATAGTAATAATTTTATATTTTATTTGCCGCCCCCAAAGCCTGCCGCCGGGGTACTAGGCACCCCTAACACCCCCGCTTGGCGCGGCCCTGCCTGTGTACTGAATGTTTGAAAAGTATTCAGAAACAAAAAAAAAGTTGACTGGTTAAGATGTACAAAGTGCCAAAAATGGTTACATATGGCATGCATCATGTATTGAGATGTGTGTAAAATGCAAAATTTTTAATATGAACTATGCGGCGTCTCACCTTCTTTGATGCGGCATCTCTCGCATAGGTGTGGGAGAGACACCACTTTGCAGCCTCTACAAAAATGTTAATTATGAACCCTTTATGACTCAAAATTTAAAATTATTTATAAATAATTTTAAAAAACAATGTTTACATTTATTGTGTACCAAATTTCAAATCAATTAAATGCATACTTTAAGAATTATCAAGGGTTTTCAAAATGTTCGGCATCTCTCCCGCATTCACCCGATTCTAAGAACTTTTTGATTCACACTCGTACATGATCGATCCGTACAAAATTATCCGAAATCTTATCGGGTCATGATTGAAAAAACCATTGAGAAACACTGATGTACATTATCCTCCATTTATTCGTACAATCCTGTACCTATATTATCGTTTATTACTTAAATTATTACTACAAATTAAATTTGATAATGTTTTTTTGTTTGTTTTTCAGTGTGTCGCATCCCGCACCATATCCCTGAAGATAAAGCGACGCAGTAATAGCCGACTTGGTAAGTGTTTAACTGTATATATATGTATATCTTATCTATATCATACATATAAAAAAATTGTATTAGTATTAAAAGAGGAAAAAAATACTAACATAAAAAATACAACTCCAGCTTATTATTTCATTAAAAATATAGCCGCGCGTGCACACTGAGGCGCGTATACAATAAACATTTAATTTGGGGCAATAAAATTATTTTTTATTTTGAGATTTTCCTACTTGGCAGGAGTTTAATTTCAATAACCAGTTCATTCACGCGACTTTTAATTCTAAGTAATTTAAAAAAGTTATTTTAAAATATCTGTTTATCAGGATTTATAAGTGGTGTGAAGTTTGAAGCAATATATAACCAGAGCCGAATTTACATGAAGGCACTTGGGGCACGTGCGCTGGAACTCCCACCCAATAGAGGTCTCCACAGAATCAAATAAAATCTCAAAATTAAGAGATATAATAAAAAAATAAGCGCTTTTTCGTTTTTCAAATTTTCTTTTTTTTTTTGGTCGCGAACCCTTTTTCGGGCGCCTCCATAAAAGTACTCAGAGCCTCCACATGTTAAGTATTCAGAGTCTACCACGTCAGAAGTGCTCTAGGGCCTCCACAAAGGTAAATCTGACCCGGTATGTAATATAATTTATAAAATCTTGAGGCGTTATTATTAGTAGTTATTACCGTTTTTAGATGTAAGTAGCTACTTTCCTTTACTTCTCAGTAGTTACGAAAGTTGCTTTTAACTTCACTCAAAAGTTATTTTATACTTTTTAGTCCATTTTTGCATAAAAGCTTCATTTAAAAACGTTTTTTTACTTAAATTCATTATAACATACTTTTTCTACTCCTGTTGAAGAACACACTCATTATATATCTGTTAATTGTTGAGAAAGTTAGGCATTATTCAAAGGTGTGGAGGAATGATCATTACTCAATACCTTTTTGACCAATGAAATCACAGTATTAACCATCATTCAATAGGTTTGCGATTGTTTTGCGAATAATGTATGTGTCAAGTTTTAATTTAATATATGTTGCGTAGTAACGTTCAAGTAAACAAAGTAGTTTATATTCTGTTTTGATCGTTTTATACATATTATACAAACATTTAATGAAATTAGAAATAGATTAAAAATTTGATTTAAAATTTATATTCAATTTTATTTAAATAAAAAAGGAAAAAAGTCGTAGAAAAAATATCGTATTCTACTAGCTTGCAATGGCTATTACTCACTCAGATGCATTACGACACTCGTCTCGCAAGCTCGGCTCGTGTCGCAATTTCATCTTCGTGAGTAATAGCTATCATTACTAGCTCGTTGAATAATATACTATTTTAATCTGGTCACAATTAATTAAAAATTATTAATTGAAGAATTATTTTTAATCTGTATTTTAATCGGTTATTTTACCCTAATCAAACATAACTATGGAAATTGAAAATTGCAATGTAAAATCAATGGACAATATTTGGCAGTTTGAAATGTGAAATACCCCTGTCGCAGCATCTGCATAACATAGCGAATTTCCAAATATTGGGCATTGGCGGATCTCATCTAAGACCTGTACCCATTTAAAATAGTTTAGCTTTAGTGAAACAATTTTCAAAATCAGTTCAGTAGTTAATTTTTGGCGCTTTTGGGTCCTCAGGACGCTAACGGATCTCATATAGTGTAGCATATATCCACTTAACAATATATTATTACATTACATAACTACAGTTTTCGATTTTTTTTTTAGGTATGAAAATATACATAAATTATATTTTCTCTCTAAAGGGGGACATCATACAAAAATTTCCTTTCCATAACGTACTCTTAAAAAATCTGGCTAATTTTAATTTAAAAAGATGAAACAGAGCTATTATTATTATAACACATACATACATATTGAATAACTAACTAGCACTTGTTTTATCTAGAAAAGAATTGCTTAAACGATAAAGCATTTATTGAAAAAAAAATTCCGCAAATTTCTTAGTTTTTCTCAAAAGCTAGTTCACTTAGAACAATGTTTTAAAAGCTAATCTTATGCAATTTTTTACACTCTTTCCGATAGTGTAAGAAAAAATTAAAAACATTTTTTAATTCTGGCCAAATTTTGCAAAAAACCACTAAAAATGGCGAAAAATGGCCGAAAAACCTACTTCTGGGCATCCGACGTGTCTGGCTAGCGAACTTAGCCGAGCCAATCCGGATTCCAGCTCGCACACCAAATTTCATAAGCATTAAACGTTTCGTTCGAGAGTTATCGCGTACACACATAAATACATATATATGTATATATCTACAACCGGTTATATAATTTAAGCAGACCAGTAATTTATAATCAGTTATTTTCAAAGATTTTGGACAAACTGTCTTTGAAATTAAGCTTCCTTCTCATGTTACGCCTATGTGTCTGTGTGTGTTTTTCTCTCTTGTACGCGAAAGCATTGTTTAATATTTAATGAGAAGATAATACTTTGTTTTTTGTTTTTCCTTTCCGCCTCGTTTCTTCCATATTGAATAAGGTGGAGGACTACCGTCACCAGTTTGAAATAAAACAAAAAAAAATTATATAATGCTTAATACACTATACTGTTGGGCGCAGCATTAATAGGACGTTCGGGGGTGGAGGTGCTGGGTAAGATTGAGGAGTATTATAAGGAGGAGATGTGCACAGATTGCATATTATGACACTATATGGCAAAATTATGATTATATAAATACAGTAAAAAAACGCGAGAACGTGTGTGATTTTTAAGTGATAAATAGTGAGCTTGCAACGAATATCGACAAATATTCGCGGTATTTGGGGCTGTTCGGGTATTTTTTTTTTTTTTTTGATATTCGGACGAATACCGATTAGTGATGTCGAATGATTAGTCGATTAATCGGTTAAGTCGACTAATTTTGTTTACATTTAGTCATTTTTTAGTCGACTATTCTATCCTCGACTAAATGACTAAAATGATTAATTTTTTTTAAATGACTAAAGACGACTAATTTAACAATTTTTCTGTGTTATTTATTAGATTTCAAAAAATAAAAACTAAAAAATTCACTTTTATGTGATTAACACATTGCGATGTCTGATATCTCTCTTTTTCTTAAAAGAAAAATACTAAAAGTCAATAATCAAATTCAAAAGAAAACCTCGCTTTTGAGAGTTACATAGGTTACCCTATTCATGAATTCGGCTAAAAATTTAGTCGATTAGTCGACTATTCTACGCTCGATATTTTCGACTAATGACTAATTTGGTTTGAAAAACCATTTTAGTCGATTAATCGACTAACTGCTCCTCAGCTCGACATTACTAATAGCGATTAGTGAAAAAAAGATGAAAAATGAAATAATTAGCCATGAATATATCATGTATGCACAAGTACACACACATATACAGCTACATAGTCATGATATGCGTACTGTTTAGTACACGTATTTAAAAATTTTCAATTTTGAAATAATTGAAAAAACGGCTAGCAGCTATAACTCATAACTGAATTTAAAATAATTAAAAGAATAATTTATTAAGGTAGTTGGTCGATAAAACGATTTTTTCAAAGGATTTTAACGAAACTTCTCTAGATATTTATTTAATTCAATACAAATAATACGAGCCTTTACCGAAAAAAAATTGACACGGACTCTTATGGGAAAACTCCATTTTCTTTTTGAATAAAATGAAAACGTGTCAAAGGAATTTGACAAAAATTTAATATGTTATAAAATACAAAGTTACAAACCATATTTAATAACAAATAAAAATTATTCACCACGTCGTTTTTTAAATATAATTTAAAAACATCATTTTATAACGTTTTTGCAACGCTTTTTCAACAACGCTTTTATATTGTGACAACATAAGCGCGCGGAAATTCAAAAAAAGAAGTGGTTTACAAATATAATAATTGAAGAATATTAATACATTATTTAATTTTTGATAAAAGAAAATTTTTTCGCTGACATACGTTTGTACCGTCTGTAACTATCTCGCATCAAATACCTGAACTCTAATTTTCAGTAAAAACGATGTTAGATTTTCCATTCGACAGAAAAGAATTTCATAAACCCGTCTGGTTATTATCTAGTTCTTTTTCTAAAACAGAAAATAACCAAAGAAAAGTTCATTTAAACAAATAGTTGAAAGTCGCGATTCAATAAAGAAAAAAAAAACACCACTTTTTTATTTTTTTATTTCTTCATTTCTGTTTTTTTTTTGCCTCAAATAAAAAAATGTGAAAAAACAATCTGGGAAATAAGTAAGCAGCATAATGTTGTACTCTGTTCATAATATAGAAATGATCTCGAACATATCCTCAGGTAATTTTTACATTTGCCGTCGAGGAGCCATGTTGTTGGTTGGCATACAAAGAGAGGGAGCCAGGGGGGAGGGGCAGCGGGATAAAACAAGATATCACCCATAGAGATACAAGATAGCAATTTCCTATTTTATAACTACCGTAACCGCTGTCATCAGCAAATGACATGACACCGCTACCTCTACCAAACGAATATGATACATACAACAAAGCACATCATTTGTATCTATACAAACATGCGAATGTGTTTGTGCAATATGGTGATGTCTGATTGCGCACCTTGCATATACATACATAGTATATACTGTCATGGTCAACCTATGTGACTACCAGCCAACAATTTGAAATAAATTTATTTATTTTAAGAAAGATATCTGTTTATTTTGAGAATTTTTTTGTTCAATAGAATTTTTACACTTAAATACGACACACTTTATATTTTTTTTCTGTTTAAATTTCACGAGTTGATAAGTACGAAGTGAACCCTATATGACGAACAGTAACAGACCAAATCAGAAACGGTGTAAATTGCACAACATTGCACCTTACGAACGACAGATTTTTATACGAACGCTGCTTCTATAGTGTTCTGTGATACCACCACCCGATTGTACCACAGAAACAGAAATAATAGCAGTATTAGGAATGGTCTCTGTTACGTTTAACAAACCCACTGACTCTTTGCAGTTGTCTAGATAAAGTTATTATTAGGATTATTATACTTTATGAAAGTGTAGATATCGTAGATATTATAAATTAAATTAGTGATGATCAAATGATGAGTTTTAGGAGCAAGTATATAGTTACGAGGGCGGTGAACACTGTGCCTCGGGCCTGCGAAATTACAAGGGCCTATACGAAAATCAAAGATTGAAGTACTAGGAATGTAATGTAGATATGAAAGGAATAAAATTGAAAATATAATTTCCCTTTCATTTCACATATTTGAGTATAGAACCTATTTTATTACTTTTTATGAAAATTTTTCTACGGCCTACGACTTCATTACAATGGTCCTGTCTCAATACATGGTCGATCTAGTAGTCGGAAAACGACATTTCATATTACACGACCTAATCTTATTCCAAATTTTAGTGCAAATGATTCCAAGCTACAAGAATTCTATTCTATATTCTAAAAATTAAATAATTGCTTTTAAACATATTGGTAATGGTGAAAAGAGTGTCAATATTTATCTCAAACTCTTGGCCGTTTAAGTGGTCGGGAAACGACATTTCATATTACACGGCCTAATGTTATTTCAGCTAAGGGTAGAAATTATTCCAAGCTACAAGAAATCTATTTAAAATTAAAAAATTACTTTTAAACAGTTTTCTAATGCTTAAAAAAGCATAGATATTTATCTGAATTACATAGTAGACCAAGTAGTCGGAAAACGACATTTCATATTACACAACTGAATGCTATTCCAAACTATAGCGAAAATGACTCCAAACTATAAGAATTCTATTTAAAATTAAAATACCCCTGTCGCAGCATCCTGCATAACATAGCGAATTTCCGTTTATAAAAATTAGTTTTTCTCGGAAACTAGTCGACATAGAAAAAAAGTTTAAAGACCTTTTTTATGTAATTTTTTCTTCTTTTTTAAATGGTGTAAAAAAATTTCGCAAAACTTTTTGAATAAGTGAAAATTTTGGCAAAAAATTAATTTTTTGCAAGAACAAAAACCATGTTCTTGGCATCCAACGTGTCTCATCCAAGGGTTTGTCTCATCCATGTTCCCACCAATATATATATATATATATATATATATATATATATATATATATATATATATATATATATATATATATAAATTTTAGTGAATATTATTTTTGGTTTCTAGGGACCTCAAAACAAATTTCTGCCATAGTCCCGGGCTCAGGTCGCGTCATGACAGTGGCTGTAATAGCTGAATTCCATATTGGAAATTCGCTAAAATTACATTTAAACATTTTCATAATGGTGAAAAGTTTAAATATTTATTTTAAATTCATAGTCCATCAGGTAGGTACTCGGGGAACGACATTTCATATTACACGACCTAGTGCTATTCCAAATTTTAACAGAAATGATTCTAAGCTACAAATATTCTATATAAATTAAAAAATTGCTTTTAAAAATTTCCGTAATGGTGAAAAAAAGTTTCAGTATTTATCTCAAATTCATAGTCGATCATTTGGTCCGAAAACGACATTTCATATTACACGACTTAATACTATTCCAAACTATAGCGGAAATGATTCCAAGCTACAAGAATTCTATTTAAAATTAAAAAAATCGATTGCGGAATCGGAAAGTAAGCGATAAAATTGATTCTGTCTGTATATTATGTTGAAAATTTCGCAATAAAATGAAAAAGCGTAAATCATATTTGACAATTTTTAATAAAATATAACAAAATAAAAAGTAATACTAGACAGGTTTACTTTGTGAAAATCCATATTAAATATGGTATCGTTGCTTTGTCACTTTTTCACAGCAAAATAACAGAAAAACACGAGTCGACTTTCGGCTTTTACACCATCATCAGGTGAAAAACTTAACTAAAAATTGCTCTTTTTGGCGAAAACTATTTATAATATAGATCGGAGCAAATAATGCATTGGTGGGGGATGCTAGAGACAGAGACAGAGACAGATACAATCACAGTATACAATAAAATTAAAAATTTTTTGTATTGTTTGCAAAGGTAGTTTACAGCGAAATTTATTTTTAAAAACTGGTTAGGTCCAATATTATTAAATTGACCGGAGCACACTGGGGAAAACCAGACACGTGAAAACAGCGGCGAACGACAATTACCAGAAACAAAGGAAATCATACAGACATCTGTCTGTTGATATGCACGAGGGGTTACACCCAGCAGGTAGCTGCTTTTGTTAAACTAAAAGGTTTGTTAAATGAAGTAAAATCAAAAATATTGTAAAAAGACTATTTAAATATTAATTACCAGGAATGGATAAAATTTTTAAAATGGGTCCTATCAACTAAACTATTCGAAAACAAAACGTGAGATGCATCGTGTTATAGATTTAATAAAGGCGATTTGTTTAAATCAATTTGGTCATTCAAGATGACATGGTTTGGATCTTTGTTCAATTTGTTGATTTCCAGGGCTTCCAAAATGTTGAGTTTGCGGCCTTTTTTACAAATATGTAATATTTTGGGTTGTTGATCGGGTTTTACCGAATGACCTGTTTCTAGTAGATGTAAACCAAAGTTGGAAATGTGTTTCTGGGTAGTGATATGTTCCTTATATCTGGTTTCGAACGTTCGACCAGTCTGACCTATGTAAGACGCGTTACACTCCGAACGTTCGAAACCAGATATAAGGAACATATCACTACCCAGAAACACATTTCCAACTTTGGTTTACATCTACTAGAAACAGGTCATTCGGTAAAACCCGATCAACAACCCAAAATATTACATATTTGTAAAAAAGGCCGCAAACTCAACATTTTGGAAGCCCTGGAAATCAACAAATTGAACAAAGATCCAAACCATGTCATCTTGAATGACCAAATTGATTTAAACAAATCGCCTTTATTAAATCTATAACACGATGCATCTCACGTTTTGTTTTCGAATAGTTTAGTTGATAGGACCCATTTTAAAAATTTTATCCATTCCTGGTAATTAATATTTAAATAGTCTTTTTACAATATTTTTGATTTTACTTCATTTAACAAACCTTTTAGTTTAACAAAAGCAGCTACCTGCTGGGTGTAACCCCTCGTGCATATCAACAGACAGATGTCTGTATGATTTCCTTTGTTTCTGGTAATTGTCGTTCGCCGCTGTTTTCACGTGTCTGGTTTTCCCCAGTGTGCTCCGGTCAATTTAATAATATTGGACCTAACCAGTTTTTAAAAATAAATTTCGCTGTAAACTACCTTTGCAAACAATACAAAAAATTTTTAATTTTATTGTATACTGTGATTGTATCTGTCTCTGTCTCTGTCTCTAGCATCCCCCACCAATGCATTATTTGCTCCGATCTATATTATAAATAGTTTTCGCCAAAAAGAGCAATTTTTAGTTAAGTTTTTCACCTGATGATGGTGTAAAAGCCGAAAGTCGACTCGTGTTTTTCTGTTATTTTGCTGTGAAAAAGTGACAAAGCAACGATACCATATTTAAAATAAAAAGTAAAATAACTCCTACATATAAACCTCTTTGTTCTTGTGTTCTAAAAACGTTTTACAGTGTCAGTACGAGAATGTGAACCATTTGAAATTGCATTAAGCTCTCCACTTTGTTCGTGAAAAACGGCCACTTAGATCATATAGTGTCACCACATTACAGACAGAGGTCGCTCTAGTAAGTATGATACCGAGTGTTTCAATAGTTTTATGACATAGAGAATGTATTGTGTTTTTGAATGTAGTATATCGGAAAAGCGTATAAGAAAAAATACTCCTGTCGTAGCATCCTGCATAACATAGCGAATTTTCGGTAATAAAAATTATTTTTTCTAGAAAAAATATCGAAGATCGTTTGAATTGGCTGTAATAACTGAATTTTCCATTCGGAAATTTTCTAAAAGCTTAAAAAATATCTACCACAGACCAATAAACACTATTATATTATACTACTAGACAAAGTGTAAAGCCAGTTTGTAGGCATTTTTCTTGAAGCAGGTAACAGGGTGAGACGGGTGAGATTTAATGAAATAATATGATATAATGTCAATTTTTGAGCAAATGCGACTATAATTATATTGCAGGACATAATTTGTATACATATGTGTTTTGAAAATAAAGCGAATACCACTTTTTTTTTTACTTTTAAAATTTTGCAGTTTTTTCTCGAAAAAGTAAAATTTTATTATCAATATTATATTTTGACAATAATTATTTGAAAACGTTACCATCGCGGTTATTGCATTAATTACTATATTACAGAATACTATCCGGTCGTATCCTGGTCGTATCTGGCTGCCTCAATTATATATTTATATAATTAGTTTATATAATGCAACATATAATATTTTCATTGGTCTGTGGTATCTACAATCACAATCTGATCGACTGACTGTGTTTTTTTCCTTGATTTATTAATAGAAACCTCATTCTGAAACTCCATATTTCATAAACGGCGCACAAAGAATTAAAAATTGTACCTAAAAGGAATCTCAACTTCACTTTAATAGCCCTTTCTAACGATATCCAACAAAATGTGATACGTGAGAAAAAAATTTTCATTTCTATTTTCAAATTTTTAATTTTTAGTTTTTTTTTTTGCTATTTTTTAATTGAGATAGCCATACGGTTTTTGCTATTTTTTAATTGAGATGTGCGGTGGATGGGACCGCATAAAAAAAATCGCACAAAAAAATATATTTAAAAATATCATAAATAGCTATAAAAAGTATAGTTCGATCCAGATTGTACAAAAAACTTTTTTTATGCGATTGGTCGGAACCGCATAAAAAAAGTTTCATCGAAAAAATATCACTCAAAACGCTCAAAACTTAGAAATTTCCTTAGAAGTTGCTTCTATAAACAAGATGAAGCATTAATTTACACGTAGAAACATTTTATTTCAATTTTATAATATTATGAAAATTTTGAAAAATATATCTTTAACAAAATTAAATGATGCAATAACTTATGTTCTTATAAAATATATTGATTAAATGCTTAAAAGTCGTTAAAAAGTATTTTTATCAAAGAAAGTTATTATAGTAATTGTTTAAGTTTCTTAGTGTCTCGTGATTTTGATTCACATTATGCATTTTAATGGCCATTTTTTACAAACCACATAAAAAAATCGCATTAAAAAAAGACCGCATAAAAAAGAGTTCAGCTGTATGAGTTTCGAAATTTGCTTCGGAACCCAAACACAAATATTGTATGGTGTTAAACAATCTACACAAAGCATTGGTCACAGCATCCTGCATAACAGAGTGAATTTACATTATAAAAATAATTTTTTCTCGAAAACTCGCTTACAATTTAAAAAAAAAGTGTGATTTTCATACAATTATTTTTTTTTAAGTATGAAAAATATATTAATCTTTACCTCCTCTATAGTGATATTTCTCTTGTAATTTATCATAATTTTTTAAAAATGATAAATGCCCATCTTTAAACGGTAGAATCGTCCAAATTATATTGCAATAATAAGTCAAAACCAAATGACAAGAGAAAAAAACGACATAGTAATCGGATTAGAAGAAATATTTGATGTCACTGACAGTGGCAGGCGATAGCAAAGAACAAATATAGTACTGATTACAAGACAAGATTCTCTTATTTTATTTATTTATTGTTTTGCTTTATTTAATAAATATTATATTATTTGTTTGTGACTTTGTGGCCATGTTTGGGTACATTCTTGTACATAATATGTAGGCCAATGGAGAATATCGTATTATTTATAAATTAAACGAACCTTATTAAACATTTATTTAAATCTTATTTGCGTTGTTTTTCTTGTATTCTGTTTTAAAAGTAATCAAAGATTATTAATTTATTTTATCTATTGTGAAGTGCAATTAATTTATAAGTTTTGTAGTGTTGGAATTCGTTTAAATGTAATTTAAGGCGGGAGGGTCCTCCAGACAACATGTTTTTTAATATTTTTTTTTAAGAAACTGGATACATTTATTGTATCAAATGAAGTTACATAGTATAGTACATGTTATGGTGTATTCACTCATAAATTTTTATCCAAAAAAAAGAAAAAATGGCAGCGCTACAGCTGTTCGAAGTTGACTATTTTAATTTGCGCCGTGGAATGCCCAGCCTCTTGTAATCAACTGAATTCAATCGGACAAAAAAATTTTATTAAAATTATTCATTACGCTTTGCATATACCTATTTCTGATGAGAAAAAAAACTTTTTTTTCACAATTTAAAACCAAAAAGAAAAAATTTTATTTTTTGTTTTTATAAACAAATTGTTATAAACAATATTTATAGTAATAATTTATGCAAAATTTTAGGTATATGCAAAGGCCAATATCTTAAAGAATATCTGTACAAAATTTCAAGTTAATACCTCAATAACTTTTTAAGTTATGTTCCACGGCGCGGAAAAAAACCTGTTTTGAGAAAAACGCTATTAAAAATTTTTCGTTCTTGAAAAGTAGAGCTAAAAGAAATTTCTGTAGAAGTAAATAAATAGCCTATATCAGATAATTTTACCATTATTATCCAAATGGAAAAAAGCTATCTCTTAAGTTAGTTGGGCAATATCTTCGAATACATTTTTATACGATATACTTTATTTGTAGAATTCAAATCGATCACTTGAAATCATCAAATCCATTTGACTAATTATAGTACAATTAATTATCTGATATTAGCTGTTTATTTTATGTTTAATTTCTGTAAAAATATTTGAAATTTTGAGGACCCGTAATTCAGAATTTGGGCCCTGTTGGGCCACTTCTGAGGCCACCTTCTATTGGTAACGCTTGCCGAAATGTGTTCAGTGATCTTGGCTATACGGTCCAAACAATTTTTGAAACAAAATACATACCCAATAACAGTTCCAAATTAAGAAACGTTTAAATTTTTAGATTTTTACAATCGTTTTATTTATTGTGCAAATTTTATACTCACCAACAAAAAATTGATTTTGTGCAAACAATTCAAAATATTTTTTAATATCCTCTACAGCTTTTATACCACTAGTTTTATATTTTTGCTCAAATTTATTACTCTACATAATGTGTTACACTAATTACAAGACTATTAACTGAAAAAAAAATGTGTGTTACGAAAGAGAGGACATTTGTTTGCCATAGTGATAAAAAAAATATACATACATACAGGTATGTACAATAATTTTAAAATTCTATGGAACTGCGCACGGACATGGTGTCGCGACTTGCATTATGCAATTTGTCATTGAATTAGATGTTCAAATATGTTAATAGCCATTCAGTGAATATCAGTAAATAAAAATATTCAAAGTTAAAATTTTAAATTATTATCGATATTCTAACCGAATAATTCAAAAGTTTCCAAAGTGTGGCTCGCGAACTTCAAAAATGCGCCAGCACCAGATCATTTACAATCTCGAATTCGTAAATTAAACATTTTTCCGTTAAGGGGAGGTTTACTTGAGAGTCGTTAAAAAAAATTGATTTTTTTTTTTTGCAGAAATTGGTAGATAATTATGTGTAGAATATGTTCCCAAAGTGATTTTGCTGAAAGTAATTTAAGGAAAGGTTTACTTGAGATTTGATAAAAAAAAGATTATTTTTGCCGAAATTGATAGCAAATTATGTGTAGAATATGTTCCCAAAGTTATTTTACTGAAAATAATTTAAAAACAAGATTCTTGCACATTAACCGAATCCAACTTTCTATAAAAAACAAAATTCAAAAAACGTAGTTCACGCAATAATGAGTATTAAATATCAAATTTTGAAAATACGTTTCTTTATATATATTTTATAATATCTCGGAATTACATTTTTGGAACTGGTGGAGACGATAACTCAAAAACTATTCGATGGATCCTTTTTTTAATTTTATATTTTAAAGATAATTCAATTCTTCGGCACCTCTACCTAAGTTCGATACACTTTCAATATTTTTTTTATTTTTAAATTTACTTTAAAGAGCGAAAAATAAGACAAAAATCGTAATCAAAAGTTCAAACATTCGCCATTCTTTTTCTTTCAACAATTTATTGATATTATAGGTAGAGGTGCCGGTACTCTTCATATATTTTATAAATCTTTTTTGTTTTTGGATTTCGGTGGTTTATTACCGGCGCTAGGATGTCCACCAACAAGGCATTGGATTTTCGGATCGTCACACTGCACTATCTATAAAATGGACACTTTTTTATATTTTTCCTTGAAAAATTTTTTTTGTGTAGTTTAATACTGCACATTATTACATACAAAATTTGAAATTGATATTTACTTCCGTTCTTGAGAAAAAATTCTAGAAAAATACATAATTTTTAAAAACTCTGGAGTAAACCTCCCCTTAATAAAGTAAAAATTTAAAAAATTTTGCGGGAAATCATTTAAATGCCGAAATACGGGAAGACCGAAAAGGAGATGTGGCAGGGGCAATAACTGAACTAAAGTGCAAGCCAGTTATACGAGAAGCGTCAAACTTAGCTGGTTGCGCTCGAAAATAATGAAAATTATTTGTATTACAAAACTGTGATATTAGTGCTTTATTACTACCCGTAGCAATTAGGACATGATTTTTTGGATTGCTCAAAAAACATTTTACGTCAGTAACAGTGGGAGTTGCCTTTGCGTTTTCGCCATTGAAGTAATTAAACTCTGCCCTTCTTTTTTCAAACAAACTGATCTTTTTTTTCAGAATTTTCAAAAATATTGTTACGTCAATAACATTGGGAGTTGATATTGCGTTTCCGCCACAAAAGTAATTAAGTTTTATACTTTTTTTTCAAACGAATTAATATTTCTTCTTTTTCAGAATTTTCAAAAATATTTTAAAAAGCGCGCCACATTACGCCAATGGCAGCACCATACACGTACATGTATATGTCATCAGTTTACAATAAAATTCAATTCAATTTGACATTGTTGTTTATATTAGTTTTGTATTTTACTTTTTTTCTTCGTTTCTATCTTTCAATTTATTTTTTTGCACCGTAGTTATGTGTAGTAATGTATTCACGATTTTCGAATAATTTATTATTATTTTCGTAATACAATAAGAATTTATTAAGCTAAGTTAAAAGATTTCATTATTGAAATGGCGAAAATTTATGTGATTCGATTGTTTAAATCTATATCAATTTGATTCGATAAGAATTTTAATTAATTGTTTGAAATAGAGATGTGTTAATAAGTAGATATGTGTTTTGTTTCTTTATTTATTAGTTCTATTGTTTGTTTTAAAATATTCCATTTTCCAAAAACGTTACTTGTTTGTTGAAAAAATATTGCAACAATGTTTATTATGTTTCCCTGATGTTTTCCATGAAATTTCTTCTAAAATTTGTCACTGTTATCCTAGTTTACAATTAGGGTTACCACCCGTACTTTTTTAAAAAGTATTGTACTTTTTTTTAGGCAAACGTACTTTAAAAAGGAATAAAAGTACGCTAAAATACTTTTTTATTACTCATGCTGGAGAAGTACTAACTTGGCGCACACATTTCTGTAGGCAAAATAGCTGTTTGCCCACTGTACTCTTCCCACATACTTTTTTGCCCGCGGAAAGTAACTTTCCACACGCAAATTGACAGTAAAACACGCAAAATTTAATCAAAACACGCAAAACCGTCTCTTGATGTTTCATTTAATAAATATTTCATAATTATTTCTATAGAAACCACCAACAAACTAATTTAAACAATGTTTAATTCAGAAAAAAAAGATGAACACTTAAAAATATTATTTCAAAAAGTAATAAAAATGTCAAAAATAGTAATAATAGTAGGAAAAAGTATGTCAAATTTGTAATAAAAAATAGTATGCTCAAGTGAATGAGCGCACTCACTACGTTCGTACGCTCAACTTCGCTTTCGTGGGCAATCGACAATTTCCCGCACTTATTGCACAATATACTATTTCTTTATGGGGAAAAAATTAGTAAACATAAAGTGATGGGCAAAAAAAAAAAAAAACGTTAAATTCCAAATTTTTCCATAAATAATATAAAAGTTTAATGCCTACTTTCTTTTTACTAACTGTACTTTTTATTTTTGCTAAAAAACCGAAAAAACCTTTTTTGCTTTAAAAAAAGGTGGCAACCCTATTTACAATATACACCAAATTTAATTAATGTTAGGTTTCAATGGCATACCTTAAAAAGATAAAATATTTTATAATTGTATCTAAATGTTTCGATTTTGGTGGCTTCCATCATCAAAGACCAACGATATAGTTATATTACAATGTTTCTGACTTGCCAGTTCGTGAAAATAACTCACCGATTTGTAGAAAGATGTATAAATTACAGTAAATTACAAAATTAATACAATTTTTATTTTTACCTTTTTTTTAAAAAAAAGAAAGAAAACTTTGGGGCTATTTTTATTCACAAAAATTGTTTCTCGTTGCAAAAAAAAAAAAATTTTAGAATTTAGCTTTTTATTTAGGGCACATGATAGATAGCACACATTTGGCACAATAAAACACAATATTTTTTGTTTGAAAACAAGAAAATGGCGGAAAAAAAATGGACAAACGGTCGACTAAATGGTAAATAATGTTGGGTAAGGGTGGAAATGATTCTAGGCTACAAGAATTTTATTTATAAAATTAATAATTATTTCTAAACATTTCTCTAATGCTTAAGAAAATGTCAATATTTATCTGAATTATATGGTAGATCAAGTGGTCGGAAAACGACATTTCATATTACACGACCTAATGTAATTCCCGTTATTGGCGGAAATGACTCCAGGCTAAAAGAATTTTATTTGAAAATTAAAGAACTTCTTTTAAACATTTCTGTAATGCTTAAAGAAGTGTCGATATTTATCTGAAATACATGGTCGACCAAGTGGTCGGAAAACGACATTTCATATTGCACGACCTAATGTTATTCCAACTAAGGGTGGAAATGTTTCCAACCTACAATAATTCTATTTAAAATTAAAAAATTGCTTTTAAACAGTTCTCTAATGCTTATGAAAGTATCGATATTTATCTGAATTACATAGTAGAACTAAATGGTCGGAAAACGTCATTTCATATTACACGACCTAATGTTATTTCAACTAAGAGTTGAAATGATTTCAGTATACAAGTAGTCCATTTAATAGTATTTTACAATATAAGTTCGGTAAGTTGCTTTTACTGATCGAGAAAATATTGCGAAAACGAGACTCGCAGGGTCGAGTTTTTGCAATTTTCGAGATCAGTAAATGCAATTAACGCATCGTGTATTGTATAATATTTTTTGCACGATCGATTTAAAATGATTAAAGAATGAAAATATGTTAAATAAAAAATAAAATTCGGATAATATAAGTGAAATTTATATTTCTATGTTATGACATAGAATACCATGAATAAATATTATAAATATTCTTAACAACTAATAATACGAATCTTTGTAGTGACAATTGACAACTATATTTGTAAATAAAAAATTAAGTGTCAATATTTCACTGGCGTGAATATCTTTTTTGAATTTTCTATTAACAAAATTGAGGAAAATAGTTTGTTAAACTATAATATTAGTGAGAATAATGAAATTGGTGAAGCATTTTATTTTTGGCTGCAAATTTATTCTCGTAAAATAAAAGGAAGATTATGAAAACCGCAGAAAATTTTAATGATTGTACGACCTTTTGAAATGTCAATAAAATAAGAAGATTAATGCCAACAATAATAATAATAATGTGCAAACTAGTGAAAATTTTCATATTAATCGATTTATTTACCTAATTGTTCTAATTGTACTTTTAATTTCAATATAAATAAATAATTACAATCATTTTTGAGCTAATTTCACTTACCACACTCCTATTCACTTACCACGCATCTATTTCACTTACCGCACGGTTATTTTTTGGTTTCCATGGATATAAACAAACGTCCGGGAAATGTAACTTACCAGCATTGTCAACAGCATCGGTAAATGCATGAAAATACACGATCGTACAAAAAATTATTTAAGAGCTGCTCTTAAACATTTCTGTAATGCTTAAGAAGGTTTCCATCTTTATCTGAATTACACGGTTGACTAGATGGTTGAAAATTTCTTAGTTGAACATTTCTAATTTAATTTAAAACTGATGTATTCTAGGGTTGCCCTAACTATTCATAGATGCTGTGTACACGGACCATAAAGTGTTAATTTATTGACAAACAGAAACAACGGAATACTATCTTCAGAAACTAGATGATGATGGTAAACAGTATGTGCATATCACAAATATAAAGAAATCGATTGTAAAAACATTTAAAGTTAGTGTAACCATATGGTAACAAAAATATAAAAACGCTACATATATTCTGTTTAAAAATATCCATTGTATAACATTGGTAAATTGGGAATTAGCTTGTAATATATTTTTTTGAAAGTGGCCCATGGTCTCTATCTTGGCGATGTGACGCCCCAAATTCTCCATTTTTTCCCAGCACCATTTGACTGTAAGTTAAAAAAAAAAAAATTATAATTATTATATTAACATAGATGTCCGTTACGTAAGTTATTAGCAGTGGCATAATTATCCGTATCAAAACATAATGTATCATTATTTTCAAGAGACATTTTTAAGTATAATAGCCCCCGTCAGTACATTAACTGCATATTATTAAGTTTCTTCATTGCATGCCGCACCGGTTGAAAACTATTTTATACATTTGTTGCAATTTTTAATTAAAAAATGAAATGCTACACACATACAAGCATAGCACCTACCTACGGTTAAAAGAAAATTTGTTAAATATAACTAGGTAAAAAAATTAATTAACTTTTTCCACATTATGAAAAATTTTCTTTAATTACACACTATAATGTGAAAATTATTTGTTAATTTTAAAATTACTATACGGTTTAATGTGATAATAGTTTTGAGTTTAATTGTAAGAAAAAAAAATGGTCGAATTTTTATTAGTCCTAGAAATTTAGTCGCCTAATTTTTTTCCTTTTTGTGTTCCTCC
Source organism: Brachynemurus nebulosus (assembly GCA_035578155.1). NCBI lineage: Eukaryota > Metazoa > Arthropoda > Insecta > Neuroptera > Myrmeleontidae > Brachynemurus > Brachynemurus nebulosus. The sequence goes on from JAPWDM010000002.1 coordinate 65,272,637, forward strand.
GCCGCTCTGTGTGAGTTAAAAATAGTTTCTTGATTTTTCGTGTTGTGTGTGGCTATTAATGCGCTATCACGTATTAACAGATAATTCTCGAATAGATTTTTCTAGAAAATCTTGTATACGGTACACAAATGAGTTAATGTTGGCTTTAGAGGTTAGAGTAAGTATTTATGGTCAATTTCAGTTAAATTTAATCATGCTTCATCACTTATGAATTTAAATAATTTCTTGGCTTTATCTCTTTCATTATTGCACTTACGTAAATTTTAAAATTGCAGTTTGTTTTTAGACAAGCTACAGCCGAGCCAAGTTTGGAAACCAACGTAAAAGAAACTCTGCTGGAATTATCTGCTGATAGAATGCTATACTTAGAATTCAAGTCTGTCACTTTGGCTACTTTTTGGTTAAAGAGAAAAACAGAATACCCACAATTAACTATAAAAGCTTTAATGTGTTTGATCACATTTTCCACCTCCCACCTGTGTGAGTTGACGTTTTCTTCGATGGCTCAAATAAAAGGCAAACAGAGAAATCATCTAAATTTAGAAAATGATCTAATTCTCTGCCTATCAAGAACGAATTCACGATGGGAAAAATATGTCAGCGAAAAACAGGCGCAACCATCACATTAATTAATCTTTAATTAACCTTTTCTTTATTAAATATTATATTTTGAATTAGAGTGATTTTATTTTTAAAATAACTATGACCCCCTTCAGAAGGCTTCGCGACCCCCCAGGAGGTCGCGACCCACAGGTTGAAAAACACTGATTTACAGTGATGAAACTTTGTTTAGCTAACGTTGGTCGCTATAATGATAAAATATATTTTTAAATCTATTTATCTACTTCTTATAATAACCAGATGGCTGCCTTCTATCTGCAAATAAATATTTACATACAATATGCGGTTAACAAAGACATTTAGTACGCCCACGCGTTACGCCACTGTTGTAAGTGGGTATACAAATAAGTAGTGATGGGACTCGATTCATTCAAGTCAGATTTTATGATCCGAGTTGCCGTTTGACTCACACATTTGAACCGTAATACTTCACAACGTTTTGTTTATTGGTAAGGTACACTTTTGTATTTAAACAAAAGGTCTGTTTTTATATAATGCAAGTGATATCAATGCAAGTTATCCAAGTGATATCACGTGTTTGGCCATTACGTGTTAAGGTACCGTCACAGTGTAGAATTTTGAAAAAAATTAATTTTTTTAGTCTCATCTTAAAGTACATACAGTTATGCATGTTCTCTGAAAATTTTAAATTGAAATTCGAATTATTACGACGGCTACGAGCACGGATCAATTGATCCAGTCTAAATACAAAACCCTGTGGATCGATTGGCGCCTTTGGGCGGGATGATATACCACTTTACATTCAGTCTTTCCACAACCAGTGAACGTATAAGATCAACTGTTATCACCACAGTATCACATCTTTATTGAAACAATGATTTAAAACAATTTTAAAACAAATTTTAAACGCGTATGTCTTGAAATGCCCTTTTTAAAAACGGTACTCACTCTCAGAGGAAAAATTTTCAAGCTATAAGATTGACATTTTGACAGAACATTCTTTATTCCATTCTCCATGTATCTACGAACGCTTTTTTTAAATCTTCCAATTTTTTCATACGGAAAACTGTTTAAAAAAGGCCTAGAATTTTTTGTACTTTTTAGTCAAACCGTTGCCATTTTTTAAAATTTCAAAAAAAAGAAAAAACCTCCATAGGAACATAGCGGCTTACCTACAGATTGATAATCAATTTGATTTTTTTTTTTGGGGGGGGGGGGGTGAAAACTGTGCCCGTAATCGTGGGCACCAATAACCGCCCTTTTTCAAACACACTTCTTTGTTAAATAGTTTTTGTTAAATAGTGGTATTAATCGTAAAAAAAAATTCATTCCCATTCCCCCATCTGCACACACTGTGATGGTACCTACCTTAAATTGAACAAAGATTGACTCAAGTAAAAAAATGATTCAAGGGCTCAGTTGACTCAATCGAGTTAAGAAATGTGACTCGAGTCTCATCACTAGGTACCTACGGGCAACGTACGAGCTTTGTTATACATTTTAACATACCTGTGTATTGTATTGTGTTTCAAATATTAAGAGCTATCGGAATCAGTGGTGGCGTTGGAGGACATTTCTTTTATTTACCTTAATAAATAAACCAATATTTATTATTATATTGTCAAAGGAGTTGTAATGTTGCGATATTTATTTTTAAATATTTCCGTGTTTTATTATTACGAAGGTCAGTGGCATTTTTAGTTGAAAATTTAGGAATTTAAGAGTGAGGTATTAAGGACGTTCGTGCGTCAAACCTAATAGTAGATAAAAATTTTAATTTTAGAGAATTGATAAGTTCAATTACATAGCTATCTTCTCTCAAAAATCTTAAGGCCTTCATAGATCATTTCTTAAAGTAATTGACGATTAAAAATCAAATTTTTAACGCAGAGCCATTGGAAAAAACATTCTAAACAGCATTTTAAAAATTATAGTAAGTATATTATAAGAGTAGATACCATAATAAAAAATGTTTAAAAATATTCTTTGAAATATGCAATTTATATAATTGCACAAAAAACATCGTGTTGACGAACGTTAAAATGAAATATTAATTATTGAAATTAATATTCGGGTAGATTTTGATGTGTACACAACATACAAGGTCAAATCAGACTACTAAATTTCAATCAACAACTGTGTATGCATTGATGTCAGAGATCAGTATATAGGTGGTACGTATAGGAATCACCCATATACACGACCAACACGACACATCATATGACACATGAACAAATACAAGCTCTGTATGCATAACATACAGGTATAGTGTTTTGTGGTAGCTACATAACATTATCCTGTAGTGTTTTGTGAACGCGATCGAACGTCTTTAACCAAAGAAATGATGTGTAATGTAGCTAAGGTTATGTACATCGTTTAGTATAGTACTATTGGGTTTGTGGTTGATGACTATTAATAACTAACGTATCTCCTTTGGTCAGCCTCAAATTCACGATTTGCCAAACAAGAGTGGAGCTGCTACTCAGAGAATCCATTTCTGGGGTTCGAGAAAAATCAATCTATGATTGATTTGCGAATAAATTGTATTGTTTTTCTTAACACACAAAATAGAATGCACAGAAATATAAAGTTCTATTGCACAAAGTACATAAAATAATTAAATTATGCACATTCAAACGATGGCGTTAAAAAAAAAATTATTTCCTAAGGAATATAAAAATGAATATAAACGTAATCATGTGATTCACTGCTAAACTGAATGACGTCAAAGTCATGACTAATGGCTAAAATAAACATGGATTGGATTTTAGACTGAAACTAGCTGAAACTGAACCTTCGATCAGACTTCGTTCATCAACTACTTATTGTTTTAAAAATTTTTAAACTATGGAATTTGTAACTTAAGGTAGTTTTTTAGGAAAATGTGTTGATTATCACTCGTTTTGATGAAAAAATAATTTACTGCTACTCCATTTGAATTACATTAGGTATAGTTGGAATCACTCATAGGCGGATCCAGGGGGTGGCTGTTGGGGCTGCAGCCCCTCCGCCCCTTTGACCGACAATAGGTAACTTTTTTAGTTAAACATACAATTCAGAAAATTCCTCCTGGGATTCGAAGCAGCCCCCCCTTTTCAACTGGCCCTTCGAATCACTTATATTTCGTATTATACATATAAAAATATGTATCTACTCTTAGGGTGCGTTTAGACTACGACATAAATTGCAACACAAATGTCAAACATAAATTTCTTTACTGTTCACACTTTAACAGATTTTTTGTGTTTGGATAGTGTCTGTACATAAATGTACGGAATTTGTGTCCGAGCTATTCACACGCAAAAAATTTCAAGAACGAAACAGCTAGTGCTCGATCACCATGAATCTATATATCTGTCTTCTGTAAGTGTATTGAAAAGTGTCGAACTTGTTTGAAAACTTATTGGCCACAAGAGACACTTGGACACAACGTTAAATTAGAGACACTTGTATGCACACATAGACACTTGATGTATAAACGTACCCTAACAATGTTGATAAAAAAATTTGGTCATGCAATTTCAAGACGAGTCAGTATTTAGCTCCTGAGATAATGTAAAAAAAACTATGCCAAAATATTTTTTCATCATTATTTTGTCCACAACTCATCAATATGGGTATACTATAAGTCTGTTGGTATCAAGGCTATTAAGTACATGCTAATATGGAAAAAAATAACAGCAACCAACATCACCCTAATACTGGTGTTGGTAATATTAATTCACAACTTTGTATACTTACAATTTTAATGTACGTGTTGCCTTCCAATGAGATTTTTCCTGAATGTATTTTTACAATCGCCATGAGTTGTCATATTACTGAGTGGATGAAGGTGTTATGTAACATTTTTTTTATAATTTTACAGTATAGAAGCGTTTGAAAGTTTTTTTTTTTAGTTTAGTATTGAATTTCTACAAAACTATTGGACCTAATGAAACCAAATTTGAATACATAAATATTATATGATACTTCAGCATAGAATAGTTCAAAATTTTGCAAAATTGTTACATAATACCTTCATCCATCCATTCATGCCTTCAGTTCTGTATGCGACTTGATTGAAGATTATTTATGTATTGGAAAATAAATTAATCATAATTGTCAGTGTGTTTGTACGTCATATTTTTTTTTTTAAATGTTGGCATATTTTGATACACGTCACACGTCACAGGCCAATATGTGATATGTGCAAAATGTATACATATTTCCTACAATGATGCATTTAAAATATACTAAGGTTTTTTTTTATCAAAACAATGCTGTTCATTTAAATCATATGTCAGTTTCAAAGGTAAAAGTGTATGTAAGATTGTGTGGCGGTTCACAAAAAATTTAGGTACCTATGCAGTAAATAAAATCTCAAATTGTTATTTGGTGAATGTGCAACCAATGTATTTAGTTGTTACCGATGCTGTTGACAATGCTGGTAAGTTACATTTCCTGAACATTTGTTTATATCCATGGAAACCAAAAAATAACAGTGCGGTAAGTGAAATACATGCGTGGTAAGTGAATAGGAGTGTGGTGAGTGAAATTAGCTCAAATATGATTGTAATTATTTATTTATATTGAAATTAAAAGTATAATTTGAATAATTAGGAAAATAAATCGATTAATATGAAAATTTTCACTAGTTTGCACATTATTGTTGGCATTAGTCTTCATATTTTATTGACATTTCAAAAGGTCGTTCAATCATTAAAATTTTCTGTGGTTTTCATAATCTTCCTTTCATTTTACGAGAATAAATTTTCAGCCAAAAATAAAATGCTTCATCAATTTCATTATTCTCACTAATAATATAGTTTAATAAACTATTTTCCTCAATTTTTTTAATAGAAAATTCAAAAAAAATATTCACGCCAATTGAATATTGACACTTAACTTTTTATTAACAAATATAGTTGTCAATTGTCACTAGAAAGATTCGTGTTAGCTGTTATCAATATTTATAATATTTATTCATGGCATTCTATGTCATAACATAGAAATATAAATTTCACCTATATTATCCGAATTTTATTTCTTATTTAACATATTTTTATTCTTTGATTATTTTAAATCGATCGTGCAAAAAATATTATACAATACACGATGCGTTAAGTGCATTTACTGATCTTGAAAATTGCAAAAACTCGACCCTGTGTGTCTCATTTTCGCAACATTTTCTCGATCAGTAAAAGTAACTTACCGAACTTATATTGTAAAATACTATTAGAAAAACTTCCTTAAAATTTAACATTTATTCGTGGTTGAAGCGCTGGGTACAAAGGCACCATTTTTTTATTTCCGACCGTAAGACTCATAATTTGTTTAGATTCAAGTCCAGTTTTTCTTATTAATGCAAATATAAGTAAAATCAGAAATTCTAAAATTGAAATACTTTTTTAGGGTTCCTTTCGTCCGTCTGTCTGTCTATGACAGAAATTTTCTCGAAAATTGTGTACGTAGCATAGGAGTTTGAAATTTGGCGTAATGTTAGGTGTTGATGAAATGCATATATAGGTACTGCCAGTGAACGATTAGAAAAAAAAATTGTTTAAGGTGCCATCACAGTGTGATTCTGCCAAAAAATAGTCAATTTTCACAATTTTTTTTTTTGGATGGATAGGATGGGGGAATGGGGATGAATTTTTTTTATGACTAATACTATTTGACAATACAAAAAATATTTTTTTTATTTATTTTTATTTATTTTTTATAATTATTATAATTTTTTGAAAAAAGTGTCTTTAAAAAAGGGCGAAATTTGGTGCCCACTATTGCTGTCGCAGTTTTTATCTGAAAAAAAAAATCAAATAGATTATCAGTCTGTAGGTAAGCTGCTTGCTGCTTCATAGCAAGGGGAGCTTTTTTTCTTTTGAAATTTGAAAAAATGGCGGCGGCTTGAATAAAATGTACAAAATTTTTACAGTTTTCCGTGTGAAAAAACAGGAAGATTTCAAAAGAAAAAAGCCACCATAGGAACATAGCGGGTTAGATTGATAATCCATTTGATTTTTTTTTTTTTTCAGATAAAAACTGCGACCGCAATCGTGGGCACCAAATTTCGCCTTTTTTTAAAGACACCTTTTAAAGAAATTATAATAATTATAAAAAATAGATAAAAAAAAATATTTTTGTATTGTCAAATAGTGGTATTAATCGTAAAAAAAATTCATCCCCATTCCCCCATCCTATCCATCCGAAAAAAAATAGTGAAGATTGACTATTTTTTGGTAGAATCACACTGTGATGGTACCTTAAGCTTAAAATACGAGGTGAGTTTGGTCCAAAGAATTTTTTTTAATATTCTTTTGGCCCAGTGGTCCTTTTAGCGAGTTTTTAAATCGAAAATTCAGCTATTACAGTCACCAGGAACTTCAAAAAAATGTGTTTTTTGTAAAAATTTGACAAATTTTTAAAGTTCTCAAATTTTTTTTTAAACTATGGCAAAGAGTGGAGAAAATCACGTAAAATATGTTATAAACCATTACCCTAGGTAAGTGGGTTCTCAAAAAAAAAAAAAAAATTTCTGTGATCGCAAATTCGCTATGTTATGCTGGATGCTACGACAGGGGTATTTTTTCAATTTATTCGTATAATACTTTTAAGTGAACCGTCAATGAATTAATTTGCATTAGATGACCTATAAATGGAAATAAATGAGTAGTTATTTTTTATTTTTGTGTTCGTACCTATATTCTCTCACTTTGTACACATAGGTATAGCTTCAATTCATCCATATATACATATACCTACATACAGTTGTGTGCAAAAAAATGACAACATTGATTTATTCTGACAATAAATCATTAATGGAAAAATGAACTATTCTGCGAAATGAAAAAAATTGCATATTATTCAATTGATTCAACTGATGCATTTACATCTATAGATAGATATACATATGTGCAGTACTTTCCAATTACATACTTTTCACATGAAATGAAAGTTATTGACGTACATCTGTATGAACGTTACATATTTTATGAATGTATGATTTAAGAATAAAAAGCCGACACCACAGTTGTATGACTTTGCCGTCCCGTTTTTGTTTGAAATCTGCTGAGAGGTCGGGGTTAGCGTTAATAAGTGATAAGTGGATGATACATAAACAATTATGATTAATAGTCAAAAAATAAATCCAAAGAAAAATTTCCAAAAGAAAATTCTTTTTAGTGGTTAGAAAAAATCAAAATCTATTTTGCACTTTTAGGGGTAGATGGGTGTATTTTTAAGGGAAATTGCTGCGAACAAAATTATTGCAAATTGAAATTTCTATAAAAACTATTTTGTAAAATTTTTCGAAATCTTGCCCTTAGTTCCTCCCACAGAGGACAGAGGTACAATACGTATCACTCCACTACTGGAATCAGTGTAACCAGTAAGAGATAGAAAATATGTTATATACGTGCACGGTGTTTACTTTGTATTGGCGCGCTAAACTGTGTATGTGTGCGTAATCGAACATAGAGGTTGCAGTCACGTGACCGGGCTCGCATACATATGTGTGATACCACAACGTTATGTGTGGGGGTTCTACAATGCTAACAACAATCAAATTCATTGTTGTTTGACTGACTTACACTTAGCAACTGCTACTGAGACACTGACTACCTACGAGCCTAAGGTACACAAAAAGCCATACTGCAGAATTCATGATAGAGATAGTTGCTGTGTCTCCATTACTCCATGGTTCCCCCAGAGGAAAACCCCCACTTACAGTGAGGTCAGTAAGCTCACTGTAAAATTTCAAAAATTTTTCAGCTCTGACAAAAAAAATAAGGGCTTTTAAAAATAAGAATTCATGATAGAGATAGTTGCTGTGTTCCATTACTCCATGGTTCCCCCAGAGGAAAACCCCCACTTACAGTGAGATCAGTAAGCTCACTGTAAAATTTCAAAAATTTTTCAGCTTTGACAAAAAAAATAAGGGCCATTGGAAAAAATAAAAAAATATCAAAATTCTCAAAAAATATCAAAATTTTTTCCTTTAAAATAACTGGGATTTTTTGTAGTACCTTTCATCTAAGGTTCATCAATTTTCATCAGCAAAGTCTAGGCAAAATCGAAAAAGAGCAAAAATTTTTGATTTTTCTATAAGGTTAGAAACAGCGACAACTCCACTGAACCACTAAACAAAATGTGTCAAATTTCGGTTCCCTTTAATTTGGATGGGGGATGTAGGGCTAGCATATACCATATAACACCAACGGGGCCACCAGGGCCGTGGAGAGAAATGGCGGGCCCCAAGAAAAAAGCACATTGTTAAAAATTTCTCCCCAAAAAATAAATGCTGAGTATAAAAAAACTGATTTTACTTTTTCCCGGGCCTCAATTGACCGCTACGGGCCCCCTCTACCAGTCCGGGCCCCAGGGCTGCAACCTCGGCTACCCCACCCTCTCGTCGGGCCTGGGGGCTACAAGAGTCGGTTACAATAATGTTATAGCGGCACGCACGGACAAACTATAAGTAGGATCGCCATTCAGCCGGGTTTCCGCAACTTGTCCTCTTTTTGAGAGTGTCCGGGAAACATCCGGGCCGGATTTTCGATAGAATTCAATTTTTTGAAACTTGATTTGCATCAAAAAAAGCCTCTCGGATACTTCCCCCACACGTCCTCAAAAAGAGGTCCGATCCGAAAAAATCCGGAAACGTCACCATGTCATTATTTCTGTAACAATTCTTACAATACAGTACTACAAAGTGACCAATGTTTTTTGAACATTCCTATAATATGTATGTAGATACATTACGTTAAAACAATAAAGCATGTGTTAATTTTACACTTATTAACCATTTACGATTGTTTTATTACTCATAAATGAGTAATAAATATATGTATGTACGTAATCCCACATAAATTAATCATCAGGATATAAAAATGTTTCCACAAAATTTTGCAATAATTGGCAATTTATTTACGCATATTGTACATACCTACATTATATGAGCCGTTTATTTTGAAAGTGGGACAAGTCCATATTTTGTTATTGCGAGATATTTAAGGGTTTGCGTTTCAATAAATTTAAAAATATTGGTAAGTGTTAATAAACATATTTTTTGTATTTTGTGTTATTAGATAATGTAAATTTATAATCCAATAGTGTTTATAGTGTTGGCAAAAAAAATAGTGGTTTTATTATAACTAAATGGACTTGCCTCACTTTCAAAATTAATGAATTATTGTAATCGTTAATTTAAATGGATAATATTTTAGTTCTATCATTTAAAAATGAACATAATAAAAACTTTTCACGCAACAGTTCAACTTCAAAAGCACGTACTGTGACTTTATTACCCCCTGCCAGTGCCTTAGCAATAGAAATGAGCGTATGAAAATAAGTATGTACTTTAAAAGGGCGACTCATCCCCTTTTGTTGCTTAAATGAATTTTGAAAGTTTATTCTAATTGTTTTAAGCTATTTTCCTTGTAGAAGTTTTTAATTACTCAAATAGTACGATTATGTCGACACAGTCACTCCCGTAGTTAACTACCCCTGGATTTAATATTAGAAAATTGAGTAAAAACAGGTCGATTAAATTTTTTTACGTAGATTTGAAATCTGTAAATAAAACTTTATTATATTTTATCTTTTAGCCCTTTTCGCAAAATTAACCCCCAAATTTTAACCCTAAGCTACCCCTGTTCGTATAATTTAAGCAAGTTACATATTAACATATAGCTTTTTAAAAAAGAGCAATATGGCTAATTTAAGCTTTTGCTCTATTTCTTACCGTTTTCGAGATATTTGAAAAATTACATTTTCACCCCAATTTTTAAAGGACGATTTCACTCCTTCAAACCGCTTTTCCGCAGATAAAAAAAATAAGTGTTACTTATTTTTTAGTATTCTACAACATATCTAAGTTTCATCAAAATCAATAGGTCCAGTCTCGGAAATTTTACTTGTAAGATAGACCTGCACCACTATCAAAATAAACATATTTACAATACTGTTAAGAGTTAAAACTTCAACCTTCCAAATATTAAGCTTCTGAATTTTTTTGACTATGAATTGTTGACAGATAAAAAGATCATACTAAGTCTTATCTGTAACTACCATTATCTTTATTTTTTTCAAAAATGGACTTGCCCCACTTTCAAAATAAACGGCTCATATTATGAATTGTATAGGATTTACGACAAAATGCACTACTATATGCTATTTTGTTTTGAATTTTATGCTGACATTATCAAAAAAAAATCAAAACAATAAAATTTGTTTATATTCATTTGTTGTATAAGGTCGGCGAGCATAAATATTTACTAATTGCAAATGGTAAAAAGTTTATTGTTTTCAAATTAAAAAAATTTTCTTAATTTTATACATAATATGTGTGTTGTTTTGTGAATGTCAGCAGAAAAATTCTTTCATAATTTTATCATATAAATGTGATTTATTGTATATGAAATTTTTACTTTCTAATTTTTGCACGTTTTTAAGTGGATATATAAATCAATAGCATTTTTTATACAAAATTAAGTTGAATATTCGGAATTTCGATATACTTACGTCAGAATGAAAGCTTGGATTTTAAATCTTCTAGTAATATAAACAAATTTCGCTTAAAATTTTAAACAAATTTTTTTGGAACTGCTTATTTTGACTTGATTGACATAAAATCTCCAATTCTATCCAAGCTATTGTCTTCAATGTACTAACCTTCACTAGATATTTTGCTACTATCCGAACCTTGAAAAATTGAAAACTGTTTTTTGGTGACTATTTTAAGGCCATATTCTATAGTCTAGAAAGCGATAATTTTAGTTTTTTAGGACTTAATAAAATAAAGCGTCTTAATATTTTTATTATCCTTTTTTTTACTATCTATTTATTGATATAACATATACATACAAAAGAAAATCCATACAAAAAAATGAAAATTCGATTTTACGGCCATGAAAAAAAATGATGATTTTGGGATTTGTGTTATTTATAACAAAAAACTGAAAAGATTTCTGTTTAGAAAGTTTGTAATTATGGCAAAAGCTACGATGAAAAAAAAATTAAAAATCTAAAAATAATGGTTGTTTAAAAAAATTTTTTTAGTTTTTAATTTTCTGAAAATAGTAGTAAAAATTAAAATTTTACAATATCTGCAACTTTTACATAAAGAAACTTGTAGTAAAAGTACCTAGGTACATGCCAAATTTGAGGTACATAATTAATAATTTTTTATGTCAACCGTCGACCGAAACCAGTCTAGTCAGAAGAACGAAGAAGAAAGAAGAAAAAATAATTTTTGTGGGAAAGGGGTATAAATAAATTATTTTAGTGTAAACATTCGTCTGTTTCAATATTTATGTGCACTACTGTAAGATTCTAAAAACTAACCACAGCAGAAAAACAAAAACAAAAAAAGATGTGGAAATTTCTTCCTCTTTATTAAATTTTTAAAATTTTCTTCTCTATGTTTATAACATGATTATGTGTTCATGTTTTTTCTTTTTTATTTTCCCTCCCTTTCTATCCCAATTGATATAGTAGAATAATGTTTAAAATACGAAAGCAATATAATATCTATATGTATAAATTAGGGCTGTAACGAATATTCATTTCCACATTCACAATATGCGAAAGATTTGCAACTTTTTAACATTCGCATTTGTATTCATAGTGTAAAATTTTTGCGTGTTTGTAAATATATCAGAAATCGACTATAGTTATAAAAATTTTTGAAACATTTCCAGTATGGTATTAATTAACAATCTACTGGAATTTTTGAAATCTTTTTACAAATCTTCATCGTAATACATTTTTAACATTCAAGAATGAGCAAAATTAGTCTTTTGCAATATTTTTTAGTAAAGCCAAGAGTAACTACCTACAAGACCAAAATTGAGCTTTACAGTATCAAGACCAAGATTAAGATTATGTATGCGTTAACAAAACCAAGATACAGTGGTTAATGTAAAAACAAAGTAAAGACCGCTTTCGTGTTTGCATTTTGTCGTTTTCGCTTTCGTTTTTACATTCGTTGCAACCCTACAGCATTTAAAACGAAACATATATACAGTCAAGCACAAAACAATTATGACGATGATGAATGAAATTTATTTTAGTTTTTGAAAAATTGAATTGAAAAATATTTGCACTAAAGCCTGCCATATGATCCATTCCTAAAAAAATTAGATTAATTCCCACCACCCTGCTCCCCGTTTGCTGGTGTTACTGTTATTTTGTTCATCACTGTAGGCATGCGAACATAATCAAAGTTCATTGATTTCATTTTACTTGATAGATGGATGGAAGAAGACGAAGCATTAGAGCAAAAGAAACGGGAAGAAAATAGGAAATTATTTTTCTTGTTGAAGAAAAATAAAGAATTATCTGTGTGGGAGAAAAGAAATTTTCTTTTTTCGCACAATTTTTTTGATCTTTATTTGAAATATTTCGACGATTAAATAAAATATGTATGTATTTTTATTAAAGTAAAAAAAAGAAAGAAGAAGAAGAAGAAGGAATTATAATAAATTATTGAATTATTAAAAATAATTTATAAAGAAAATATAGGTCATTTTACAAAAAAAAAAATCATTTGCAATATTGGAATCTGTCAGTGGGTGTGGCTTAAAAAATTACATACTGTCAAAAAAGTGTATTGAGATTAATTATATGTATATTAAAACTATTTTTGTACTTGGATTGACACAAGTCCAAATCCAAGACATTTTTGGAAAAACTGTCAATGAAAGGAAAAAAATAAGTCAGTTGTGTTCCTGCAGTAAACACCTTCAAAGCAAAATTGTCTGAGTCAGTCTCCTTAATCACAGCCGGTGTAAGGGTATCTAGTGCTTTCCTAATCAAATTATAAATTTGCAAACAAAAACAGAAGCAAATATAATTGTGGCTGAAATTCCACCCTTTTCAAAGAAAAGAAGATGTTTGCTAGTCTTTAAACCAGCCGAATAGATTTTACTTTTTAATATGTTGGGTTAAAACCAGGGCTGCCAGTAAAAATTTTTAGTTTATACAGTCAGGTCTCTGAAATTATACAGAATTGACTCCCATTATACAAAACAACTTTTCGTTACAAAAAAAGAGCAAGAAAAAAATGAACCGATTTTTTTTTCGAATAAACTTTAATTATTAAATTTTAATCATTTTTGCAATCTTGCCAGAACAAAAGAAAATTCATATATACATAAGGGCATATCGCGCGTTCTCTGTCCCAACCTCGTATCCGAAAGCTCCCAACTATTGGACACACAAAAAAAACGTATTTAAATGTTTTCATCACTATGAACTTAAGATTTATGCTAATTACATCCTTTGATGTTAGCTACCTGTATATTTAGATAAGTATATATGTAAATACAATATTTAATATGTTTTTGTGTGTCCTAAAACATGTAGTTTTTGATATACGAGGTTGGGACCGAGAACGCGCGATATGTAGTTTCTTTGGATCTAACGTGATGTTACATTAACAAAGAATTGCAACTGCTATGTTCAGCGTATTCAGTCTAAATTTCGGTGTTTGTATCCAATTATACAAGAAAGTTTCTTATAAAAAGAGGATACATAAAGTACCCAAATTATACAGATTTTGTATCCAATTATACAATCTGGCAGCCCTGGTTAAAACCGCATAAGACAAGAATATTTTAATTCACTATCAAAAAACTTTTTAGAGAGAGTCCATAATCTATGTACTTCCATTTTTACCTATTTTAACCTCCCCACTTCCATGTAGGCTACAAGTGGAGCTTTTGAACCCCCTTCCTTTCGGTGGGACGTAGTTTTAGCGAATTTCCAGATTGGAATTCAGCTATTACAGCCACTGTCATGACGAGACTTGAGCCCGAGACCATGGCAGAAATTTGTTTTGAGGTCCCATAATATTCACTAAAGTTAATATATATATATATATATATATATATATATATATATATATATATATATATATATATATATATATGTGTGTGTGTGTGTGTGTGTGTGTATGTGTGTGTGTGTGTGTGTGTATTCGCACGATAACTCTCGAATGCAATGTCCTACTTTTACAAAATTTGTTGAAAATGTTGGAAGTCCCAAACCCTTGGATGAGTTCTTCAGCCAGACACGTCGGATGCCAGGAACATGGCTTTTGTTCTTACAAAAAATTAGTTTTTTGCCACTATTTCCACTTATTCAAAAATTATTGCCAAATTTTTTACACCATTTAGAAGAGGAGAAAAAATTACATAAAAAAGGTCTTTAAACTATTCTTCTATGCCAACTAGTTTCCGAGAAAAACTAATTTTTATAAACGGAAATTCGCTATGTTATGCAGGACGCTGCGACAGGGATATTTTTTTTTCTCCAGAATATATTTTATTACAATAATGTCTTCATTATTTACGTTTTTTTTTAATTTAGCAAAATATTTCCTCACAAAACACGTCTCTTTTCTATATAAAAATTATGTGACCAAATGGTAAACATAATCCACTCGAGGTAGTTCTAAGAAATTTTAATTATTTAATTATCAAGCCTTTAGACTCTTTGTTCATTTCGTCGAAACATTAGCAATGTTGGAAAATCTTCTTTTCCACGAGTCACTAAGAACATATTATGCTGGCGATGTAAAATCAAATGCAAATTATTATAATGAACCACTCGGCCACGTGTTGTTTACAAATTTTTACTTGCCATTATATTATATTCATATAAAATATGATAATTAATATCAATATATTGAATGCCCTTTATAGTGTGTTTGTCTGTTTGTCTATTTAAGTGTTGAAAATATAATTATTTATTTTACTATTATTTGTCAAGAACGTGCAATATGTAAGTACACAAAAAACACTATATAACAATGAGTGCTTATGAATAATTTGCATACGACACTTATGGCTGGGAAAAAATTAACATAATCACTTGAAAGTTTTACGTTCAATAAGTTGATATGATACGTAACACTATGGAGACAATTGACAATTCTTTTTTAACTAAATATCCCTCATATAAGGGATGAAATACCTTTAGAAAGGCGAAAATAAAGGCAATTGTAGAAGTTTTTGTAACAAGGAAAATTGCATAAATTTAAACATACATATAATATACGTATATGTGGACTCACGAGGCGACTATAACCCTATTCATCCATACACTGAGAAAAAAATACAGTAATTTTTACTGAAATTTCTGGTAAAAAATTACTGAGCTCTCTGGTAATGCGGACATAAGTGACAGGCTAAGCAAAAAATACGATAATTTATAGTAAAAATTTTAAATTATCCTATAGCGCAGTAAAAATTACCGTATTATTTACAAATAAGGCTTTTTTTTATTTATTAATAAATAATTGAATTAAAATAGTTTAAAAGGATATTGATAGAAGGGTAAGCATTAAAATCAAATTATTAATATAGAAAAAATTTTTTGTGGTTTTTTATTATTTGTGGAAAAAAATATATAAATTCTTTATTTGACATATTATATGATAAAAATTTTTAACAATAAGCACATTGCAATAATTTGTATAAAAACATATTTCAATTAACATATCAAAACTAAACAAAAATTCATGAAACACAACAATTTTTTGTTTTAAAAATTTATTATAAGAAAAATAACACTATATAAACATCCAGTCACCTTGGCTATTGAACATTTGAACAACTAAACGAACAAACTGGGGAGTCCTGGTTACTTGCTGTCTGAAGTCGTGTTGGCCGTGTTAGACAATGCTCGGTGCTATTGCGCATGCTTGTTATTCTCAGTTTATGTGATGCTTGGCTATGCAGTGGTGTGTGACAAATAACAAATGCACAACGACTCAGTAAAAATTATTCATATGTCCAGATAATTTTACAAAAAATTAAGTAAATTTTCCCGGTGTCCACTTGAAATTTTACTAGCCCATCGAATTTTACGCAGCTGTATAGGAAAAATTCTTAAGGTGTATAGGAAAAATTCTTAAAGTGTACAGGAAAAATTTTCAAATGAATCGTAAAAAATAATTTTTGAAACGCATTTTTTATATTTTTGCTTAATAATTTCCTACGGACTAGTCACTTAAGACTCGTTTACCGGAGGCAGCTCAGTAATTTTTACTGGAATTTTTTCTCTGTGTATATTCTTGAGGTTTGGCATTTTATTTACTATGACCTTAAAGTATTACGCCATATAATTTACTTTACTTAAATACAAAATTTTGGTGGTACTTTTAAGTAAAAAGTAAATTTTTGCCTGACCGCTGTTTCTATTAAGGGAGGAGTTCAAATAAAAAAAGCAACTTTTTTATTTATGATTATTTTGCTTGTTGAATTTTTTTTCAAATTAGGGAGGGTTTCAAATAGAAAATTTTGTTTTTGAAACATTCATTCCTCTTCCCTGTGGCGGGAGGGGGCCATTTTTCATAAGTTTTTAAGCGTTTACAAGGAACGCCATATCTTAAAAAGTAATGAATACTTTTTAAAATATTTTTTCATTATTTTATTCCTAAAGGACCTGTCCATAAAGCTGAGTATGGGTTTTAGGTAATTTTAAAAATAGACTATAAAATTGTAATCCCAAACTTCTAAAAATTATAAAACCCAATTTTTTATTAAAAAAAAATGTTTGAAAATTGTTACAATTGTTCAAATGGAAAAAGCATACTCCACTTTATGCGCAATATGTTTATGAACAAAATTTTAAAAAAATTAAGTCTCTATCATTTTTAGAACTTGAGATATGATTTTACTTGTCAGGAAAAACACAACTTTCGGGAAACGGTAAAAAACAAAAATAATAACAAAAGAAGCGGTTTACTCACTGTTTATTAAAACTCTCCAGTCCCATACATTGTCCCCTCTTGATCCTTTTTCGTGCATACTATAACTCATGTTCACACCAAAACTAAATATTACTGATTAAATCGCGGGGGGTGGGGCGAACGTTGTCTGCAAAGGAGCAGCAACTTGGCTGTGCAGTGGCTCACAAATAAATATTTTTCTACTTGAAAAAAAATTTTTTTTGACCATGTTTTATATATCACCGTGTTTGTAAAGAAGCACAGAACAAAATAATAACAAAAAACGAGATTCGAAAAAAATTTGTTTATTAGCCGTTTCTTGCGTGAACTCCTCCCTTAACACTTTAAAAACATTGTATTTGATTGACTTGACTTTTTACTGCTAAACTCTTCGACTATTAACCAGCGGCATAATTATAAATTTTTTGCCCAGGTGCGACTTTAAGCCAAGCGCTACCCTATGAAGCGTCCACTTTTTTTCCGAAACATAGAAGTGACGAGCAAAAAAAGGAAAATAAAACATCGTCAGCTTTACTTACCTTCCCATTTTCCCACTTTAATTGTCCTATTCCTAAATTTCCAAATTTTTTTAATTTCTCACTTCTTCTGTTGAGCCCTACTTCTTGCCCCTATTATGCTCTTTTCATCATGCACCCTGCAGTGGCTGTTCGACTTGTTCAGTTACGCCTCTGCTATTACCCCATAATGCCAAAATAAATTTGGTTTTCCTTATAAATTTACTGCCGTTTTAGCTCCCTCCTGTTTGGAAGATTACTTTCTGATTATAAGTGAAATGTTTCGTGATAGGTTTTACAAGTAGCTATGGTAATGAGAAGTAAAATTTTCAAGAAAAATTTAAATGCATCCCTTGACAAATTAAAATGACATGTAAAATAAATATGAAATTATCTCAATTCACTCTTTTAGTTGTGTTGTTTAGTTTATGTAAGTATTTACTTAAAATTTACTATATAATTCTTATAAAATATGTTTACAATTTTACTTTTTAGTAATCGAAAATAGTAGCACTTTAGATTGCTTTGAATGCACTGACTGTGAAGATCCATTTAACCTCAAGGAACACTCCGATACACTGGTAATATGTGATATCGAAGATTCACTCTGTTTAAAGTATATTGTAGTTAAAAATGGCAAGTTGCGGCTCTTACTTTTTTTTAATTCTTATATTACTTCTGTAAGGAAATTGATCTTGAAATTTTTCGTTTAGGCCAGGAAATTGTCACTCGTTGTTGTGGCGATAAAGAGAAAAATTGTAAAGAACTCGCAAGGACGTTACCGAAAAAACCGAAGTCTTGTTGTGAATGTAGAATAGACGGATGTAACAGCGTCAATCGAAAATATCCATATTGCGTCTTATTTTTAATCGTTTTAATTTTATTATTAAGAAATTTATGAAATTTTTAAATTAATTTTTTGGAACTATTCAAAAGTTAAGGGGTTATTCAAGGCCAAAAACCGAAACCTTATATACGCAATCGGTTTGAAACCTTTTGCATAGTACAGGTATTCCTTTAAGTACCAAGAAAAGTTTTATTTTTCCTTTGCCTGATAAAGTCGACACATAAAAAAATATACATCTTTTACGGTGCACAGCACACAGCTTCAGCGAATGGCCAGAAATTAATGAATCAAACGGAGGTTCGAAGAAAATAAATTTTTTGGATTACTAAACTTAAAAGTACACCGGTTAAAAAAAAGATACAAAAATTGTGTTTTAAAAAAAAAAATCGAAAGCTTTTTATTTTATTTATTTATATTTGGGCCGAAATTTAAAGGGGGAGGATCAATTTTTTTAGATTTAGCTTAGAATTAATAAAAAGCTACGGGCTGCAGACGGTGCGTCAAATTTAAAAACGAAATTTTGAGAAGCACGTTTGAAGTTTCGACAACTGCTGATGATTTTGGAGGTACAAAAGGAACAAAAATTCCGGGGAAAAAAATTACGAATATTTTTTCTGCAACCCTGAATAGCCCCTTAAAGAATCGTAAAATTATCACAACGCTATTAAGAATAACAATGAAAAATACCACTTATGTTTTTACTTCTAAAATCATGAAGACATGTATTTTAAAATTATCAAATGAAGTTGAAAATAAAAATTTTATTCTTAAATGATATTTTCTAATATACCTTAATAAAATGGATTACATAATGCCTACGTACTCTGTCTCTGGTTTAAACAACAAAAACAATATAAAAAAAAAAATTATAAATGCAATTCATTATAAATTTCAAGGTTAAGTGTATACGTTAAATTAATTTTACCTTAAGAAACAATACACAAATTTAAGTTATTATATTAAATTACTAATTTCTGATATCATCAATATATTAACTAACATAGAGTCAAAATGAGATTTATGAAATATTATAAATATTCACATTCATATATTAAATATTTTTTTATTCTGCAATTTTATTGTATGTATAATGTTGATCATCTCTTGATCAATAATTTTCTCGAACAAATTTTCTTATGAAATGTACTATTCCTAACAACTTTCTTCGACACAGATTGGCGATGTGTTATATTTATCAACAGACTGATACGAAAAGAGAGTATGGATGTTATGAATATAAAATTTCGGATACACGGATTCGGATACGGATATTTAAAAACATTTTTTTTCGGTTTCGGTTTCGATTACGAATATATAATAATGTCGGATAATGTTTCGGATACGGTTACGAATACGGTTACGCTTTTAGTGAACATTTTCTTAGAAAAAAAGGGAACGCCAAACACGAATCAACGAAAATCTATTAGAAGAAACACATGGAGCAAATATTTTCTTCGATTTAAATTCAATTTTTCAGCGTCAGTTATCTGTCTTTATCCGCAACAAGTACGAAACTTTTATTTTCGGATACGGTTTCGGTTACGGATAATTAATGATTTCGGATATCCGGTAGTTTCGATTACGGTTACGGATATCTATAACATCCCTAGACGAGACCCGACTAGAGTAGTTAACGGATGCTTAACATGCTTAATATCAAATAATAAAATAATAAATTAAATCTATGTAAATGTCACCGTGTACATTTTCTTTTTTTATTCAATGGTTTCGTCGTTAACATAACGTCTGAAATTGGTTGGCTTCCTACACGAGACGTATTTATAATATCATTTGCAAAATAGATAGATATATGTATGTACTTGAACACAGCAAAATTGGCCTCTAACTCATAAGAATATTGTAAAAGCTCCTCTACGAAGTAAATAGATATATCAGACATAGAAAAGAATAATTCGGGTTTTGAAACCAAGATGCGCGGTGACCGTCATGACTGTATTATGCGGCCTATACACGGTTCAACTTGTTGTACAACTTGATTGAGTTGTACAACATGAACATGTTGTATTGTGTGTGGGGTAGTTGAACAACAAAACCAGTACATATATGGTGTAAAGGGTGTAAATCAACAAAATATTTACAGCGGTAACAATTGGAAAGTTTAAATATTTGATTTTGTTTATTATTTCCAGTAGCTTGCGGTGATATCCTTAGCAAAAAACCTTAATGTAATTTCCAAGTGTGTTTTTGCAGAAATTGCATCACGCATAAACGTATCTTCTTTGCTTCTTAAAGGTGTTATTTTTACTAAAATATCATTAAAAATTTCTTCATTCATTCGCATATAATTTTTGTAATCGTCTGGTGCACATTCACTAATTTTTTTTAAATAGTTTTTCATTGGAAAATTTTTTTCCCAACCACTCTTTGCTCTATTTTCTTTTTTTTCGTTTACTCAAGCTTTCTTTACTCATTTCTACAATTACTGCTAAGGCAATAATTTTATCCATAATTTTAACGAAGTTCTCTTTTTCAAAAATTGTGAATAACTGAAGTTGGATAACAAGTTGAATGAATAGTTTAATAGTGTATGGCAAACAGTTCAACTTGTAGTACAACTAGGTAGTACAACAAGTTGAACCGTGTATGGGCCGCATTAGAAAAGGTGAACATGTTTCGCTTTATAAAACCATAGCGTGCGTCAATGGCTGGCTATATGTATAAGTTGAAACGGGCCATTGGAATTTTGATTCAGAACAAAATAGAATTGCCTAATAATTTTAATTTACTTTTGAACGATTATACTGATATTTACAATTCTACTCCTTTTTCTATATGATAATTTAACTTACTTATTCATAATTTTTGTATACAACTGTACTTTTTTACTTTATTTTTAATTCACAAAATGCATATATTTTGTCACATATACCCAACCACTTAACCAGTCTAAACTTGTTTTTGTTTTGGCCCTTCCGTTACATTTATCCCTATTATTTTGCTCATCCACCACTATTACTCTTTCATAGGATGTATTTAGTATAAATAAGACATAAGTAAGTGTAGTATAATTTCACTTCTTTGATAATGATGATATAGAACGAAACATGTTACCAAATTGATTTTCCTTTATGCATCTGCGCAACCTAGGAGTGAAGTTATCCTTATTAGAAGAGAAAAATATCCCGTACAATATTTTGTTGAATACTTATGACCGATAAAGTAGGCAGTGTCTTTTTATAGATCTGTAAAATTCAATTTGTCTACTAGTACGAATCAATTTATAAAATACATTATGACTTGTTTTTCTTCAAATCAACTTTATCGGATGATTTGCACGCCAATTTTAATGGTGTTTACTATATTTAATAGATCATTATTAACGTTCATTTGCTCTGTGGTACGGTTATTGTGGACTTCGTAGTGCGAAAAATGAAACCCTTATATAAACTCTGCATGCCTGGCATCGAATTAGGCTGTCTACTTGCACATGACACTTTTAAATAATCAGTGTCGGAGCTTACGTAGTTTAATAGGTCATGTCGTTATTGATTTTTATAGGTCCGACATTCGTCAATCTTCGGACCTATTATAATTTCGTTCAAATTCTTGCTATTCTTGAAACATCAGTAGCGCATACAGTAAAAATCCACTTGTCGCACACTCTAAGAAGTGCGACATCGACATTAAGTGAGGGGAGAGTCCATACCTCGTTTACTCACGTACACTGCTTCTCAAGTATGTGTGTGTGTCCACACAACGTATTCGCCTTAGTCATAGACGGTCATATATCGTCATATTGTATGCTTATCTTAAAGTATTATTAATTTACCTATGCATGTTATATATAATATGTTATTATTTTTTATTTAAATTCAGTTTAATTATATTTATTTAATAGAGTTCAACGTATTATTATTATCAATATCATTATTTTAATAAAAAAAGTGTTTAAAAAATTTATTTTAAAATTTTTGTTAGAAAATATAGTTTCTATCTTTTGATTTGATATTTTGTAGTTGCAAAACTTGTTGCCATAATATTTTCTTTAAAAAAAATATAAAAAAAAAAAACACAATTTAAAAAGTGAAAATAGTGACAATTTTTACATTATTTTTTCAAATTTTTTAATGAAAACATGACTGACTATGCTTCAATTTTAATTTTAAAGCTTGGTGTATCCTAGAAAAAGAAATATATATCTTTTTAACGTGTACGTATTATCTTTCGTACGTAATATAAATTACTGGTCCTTTCATTTCTAATGTCTATGGTCAAACATATTCATCTATTTCTTTAATAAAACGTAAAAATGTACTTAAATGCTTTATATACTTTATCCCAAAAATTGAGAAACAGTAATCATTGATGACCTATATTTAATGCGTGTCAAACACGCACTTGACGACTTTTTAAAAACTGTTACTGATTTTCTTAAACTCATAGAGAAAGTAAAACGTTCAGATAATTAAAAGTAAGATATATTTTATTCTGAGAATTGTGATAAGTTCTAGTTACTGAACTACAAAATCCTAACTTAATGTGTATCTAATACGCACTTGCTCAATTTTTTATAATTATATGTACAAAGACAACACATCTGTAATTATTGTAATACAGTATAGGTACATAAGTATTAATATTGATTGTAATTTGAAGTAGCTATCATTTGTGATAAAGTTTCGTAATTTGATACAATTGTAAGTTTGTTTACATTTACAATGTTTACAATGCTTTGCACTTACAATACAATATTGTATACGTATTACATTACCTATACAACGTAAACTGTAAAGAGTCTTCTTTAATTTTATTGTAATTAATTTTTTTTTTACCCATTATGTATAACTGAATGGTATTTATGTGGATTCTATCATCAAATAAAACATAAATGCCAATTATGGTGGGAGCGCTAAGAAAGCATTTAAATGTTGCGTTCGGTCTCCGTTGCGTTAATTCAAGAAAATTTATAAAACAAAGTCGAAAATTATTAATGAATAATCTCTAATTTTTGCAAACAAGAACTAAATCATTACACGGTAAAACCTCTTTTAAAACCAGACAGCAGTGTCACGCAAAAATTTTCCCGACAAACAGAGGTGTCCGAGTAAATAATAGCATTAAGTAATGTAGTATTCAGAACTAATTTTTTAATTCAAATCAATTTTATGAACAAAATTAGGTACTTATACCAAAATATAACGTTTAAAAATGCATCGTCACATTAGAATCATTGTTAACAAGTTAAAACATGAACAATTATACCTAACCCATATAGGTATACATACATATGCACTAGACATATTCGAGTCCGGTTAATGGAGGTCATAATGTTCTAAATAATAAATTCTTCGCGCATACTACGGGACGACTTAAAACCTTATCCCTAGTGTTTCAGTTATCTTAAGGCGCGGGCCCTCCGTAAATCACGTACGCAAACAGGGGGGAGCGGAAGGGAGACAGTGTCCTAGTTGACGAATTAAAATTGAAAGTAAATTATAGAGTTTCGGAGTCGCTCTTTTCATTTCTATCAAAATTAGGCAAATAGGGCAACTAGAAAAATATTTTTTCTACTCCTACTATTAAAAGTAACATGTTGCGCACGGCTAACTATATGTAAAAATTAACAATTGCACACACCGTGCGGAAATAGCGTGGGAAATTATTTTGCACGACTTAATATAATAAAAAAAGTTGGCTATGTTGTCGATTTAATATATAATCTATATAAATAATTCTAAAAATATACATATTATATGTAAGTTGATTATTTATTACTATTGCCATAGTTTCAAAGTATGCTTTGGCAAAAATTTGAACATCTTACCACTGACATTAAAAATTTAAAAAATTTTTACTACTTAAATTTTATTTTACTTACTTAAATTTTATTGTAAAGATTTATGTTAAAGTTTACGAAAAAAAAATGTGCTCGTAGAAAAAGTATAGTGTAAAATATGTGGGTAAAGCTTATTTCTCACTCATATGAATTGTTCAAACTCATATCCGTGAGAAATAAGCCTCTTTTCCCACTTATTGTAAAATATCGCGCGTACTCTGTCTCAACCTCGTATCTGAAAACTCCCAATTTTTGTACACAAAAAAAAAAACATATTTTAAAACCGTGTTTTCATCACTATGAGCTTAAGATTTATACTAATTACACCCTTTGATGTTGGCTACCCATATATATAAATATATATATAGATAAGTATATATGTAAATACAGTATTTAATATGTTTTTTGTGTGTCCTAAAACATGTAGCTTTTGATATACGAGGTAGAGACAGCCAACGCGCGATATACTATTCTATTGGATCAGTTACATATTTATGAAAGGAATTTGATCATTTTCATGGCAAAAATGAAGAGTTTATACCCAAATTACTCCAATTCAATCAATCACCCTAACTTAAATCGCTTCAATATTGTATACTTTGAGAAAAACGGAATTTCTTACTTTAGTGACGTCACCAAGTTTACTAAAATCTTACATTTCCTTAAAAACCATTAATCAAGTCACACAATGATGAAACTGTAAGAACATTATTGGTTTTCGGAGTCGTTCTTTTAGTGCTACGGAAACTTTTAATAAAAAAAAAATATGACCCCCTTCTAATTCAAAGACTGGATCCACTCCTGTTTGTAACAATATGCAAAACTAATCGCACTAATCGTCAACTACACCTATTTATGGTCAACAAAATATTATATTTTTTACATCAATCGCTACTCTGTACGCATAACAATTACAAAATTTTATGCGGAAATACTTTTTTTTTTATAGGTATTGTGATTTATTTTAATAACAACAATAGATTCTATTTTGTACTTCCTCATTCATGGGAGGTGGAGGGGGGCGGTGATGTACATACAAAAAGATGAGTGAATGCATACCTATATGGTTTAGTAAATTTTTTTTTCTATTAAAATTAAGCATAAATATAAATCAAATCATCACAATATAATTGCGTTATGTCACGATTTCGGTAATTTAAATTACGGAATTTTAGTTTCAAGGTAACGAACTGTTGTATTATTACTGTTTGGTTGAAAGATTATACTTAAAATGGAGTTATGTAATCAGAAGTCAACGGATAATCGTTTGAAATATCTGCTGTGATATTGAGAATTAGTGATATTAATGTGACAAACGGCCATTTTCATAATAATTGTCTTCAAGTGACTTTAGTTAAAGCGACTTTAAAGTTTTCATTTAACTTTAAAGCTTTTTATTTTCATAAAAAATTATAGTGCAACTTTAGTTAATATTCCAAATTTCCCTTTAATATATTCCAAAATATGGATTGTCACTTCTTTGCTTCATCTAAATCTTTAAAAAAGTTCTTGGTCTGTCCAATTATCAAAATTTGTTTAGGCTGCTTATATATTTTTGGTTTTCCAATAATTAATACATAAATCATTTACAGAGTCACTACTACCTGATAATGAGGACGATGTACTCATTTTAAAAATATTTTCTTTTTGAAATAATAATTATACTACTAATAATTAACTACTCTTTATTAATTAAACTATTTATTCGGTTTTATTTTGACAGTTATACGTACGTTAAGGTGGGTTTTCGCTCATAAAATCGCACTGCTTGTTTAGCTTGTTACTTTTTTTTGTAACCAATGAAATATCAAATCAAACAAGCAGCGTTGCGCGCGCCTACATGATTTGATATCTCATTGGCTACAAAAAAAGTAACAAGCTAAACAAGCAGTGCGATTTTATGAGCGAAAACCCACCTTTAAAGTCAGTAAAGTTCACTAAAGTAACTGATACACTGACTTTAATTTAAAGGACCTTTAAAGTAGTAAAATTTGATTATGAAATAAAATTTTCATTTTAAAGTAAACTTAAAGTATTCTTAAAGTTGATTATGAAAATGGCCGTTAGAGTTTTGAAAAGTTTGGATTCCAAAATCCCTTACAATTAGTTCCTTATTTTTTTCCCACAAAGGATAAAAAAATTCTTATCTCTTTTTAATTATACCAAATATATGTTATAGTAATTGTAAGCACAACAGGTACCACAAGTATGTTGCATAATACGTAAAATGTTTAGAACATACAGTACCACTGCGGCACCTATTGTGCCTAGACGGAGAGCAAGTTTATTTATGCACCTTATAACGAATAACCGGTGTATCTACACAATATATATCCATCTCTCTTTGGTTTCCCGGCGCTCTCACCAGTGTATACTGAGAGTGTACCATAAATAATACAGTAGAACCTCGTTAAGTGGCATCAATCGGATCAGTCGGCGCTGATCCGAGATAATGGAAAGTACATCTTACACACCATAATTTCCAACTTACAAACACTTTTTTCTTGGAAAAAATTTCGAAAATTTCTGTTGCGCCAGTTTAGAATACCTACCTATTACACGGGCTTTGAGAGCCACATGATCATACGCATGCCTTTTATTTATCAGATCAGCCTTAAGGATGTTTGGGATGTACAATCGGATGGAATTTCGACGACAGAATAGATTAAAAAACTTTTTAACGGCTTAGTGAATCGGTTTGAAATTTTCACAGGAGCCTCAGTATTTAATGAGGAACATTCTACTAAATTTTCAATCGTCTCATACCATTCTGAGATTCCTCCCAAAAATTCTCAGAATGTACTTAGCTCTTGTAGTCAGCTGAGAGCTACTATAGTTTTTAGCGAATTTCCAGAATGGAATTCAGCTATTACAGCCACTGTCATGACGCGACTAGAGCCTGGGACTATGGCAGAAATTTGTTTTGAGGTCCTTAGAAATATATATATATATATATATATAGGTATATATAAATTTTAGTGAATATTATTTTCGGTTTCTAGGGACCTCAAAACAAATATTTGTTATTTGGTGAAATTTCTTTCTTGAGGTTTCTTCGGATCCCTTTCGAAAATAAAAATAAAGATATTTTTTGAAATTCTGGGTAACTTCAAAAATGTAAACTTTACCGCATCGATGCAGCATCATGACTTTTCTGATGCGTCTAATACTACATGATGCGCTGCTGATGCTCTCTTGAAATTTGATGCACATTAGATATTTTTGAACGGGATACTGGCATCATTTAGCCTCTGATTTGGCTATGATAAGACGGATAATCTAGCATGATAGCCGGTAGATAATATAGCAATACAGTCCTTGTATAGGTATATCATCTTTGAATTTCAACTTGAACTTACTTGAAATTGAAAATATTGAAATTATTTGAATAAAAAATATTACATACCTATTTTGAGTGCAAGATGTATTCAAATAGTTTAAACAATTTTAATCAAAGGTAAATACATTCATCTTTTTCAACAATTTGTTTTTCGGAATTATTCCTGTTGGTGTTAATACCTACATAATATGGCAACTAGTTATAATTCTACATTATACACATTACATGCATCTTGGGCACGCATCACCAAATTTCTTGATGCATTGTTTTGACGCATCAAATGCAAAAATGAACTTTTGATTTTTCGTTGTGATGCGTCTGATGCGTTTTTGAACTTTTGACTCTGCCTCATGCAAGCAGTGATGCATTTTTGAAGTTAGCCATAAGAATTGATGCGAGTAAACGACTTCTGTCAGTGTACCGAATTTCAATTTAACATCAATGGTATGAACATTGGAATTTCACCCGAAGAGTTCCTTTTTACGTTTTTAGTACGGGATCCTAAAAATATAACAATCGATATTGCATAATCTATTTTTACAACATCTCTAACATTTACAACAAATCCTATTGTGTGCAGACCGCCTTATTGACGACAATTAATTAGTAGTAGCGTTCAACGGTACATCAGGGTTTCCTTTTGACATGACATTTTCATGCATATTTATGTTTCTATAAATATATGCTGCGGTACTTATAAATTTTTGTCGAACCAACAGATAATAGCCGAAGTCAATAATTACATTTTCTGTTTTCTCTTCTTGACTCTTAATTAATAACTGTTCTTTTTTTGTTTTAATTAAAAAACAAAAATTAATATACACAAACATCTGAATATCTGATTAAAAAAAAAGTTTGTGAAAGAATCAATTGTTTCCATAGATATGATGGTCTCATTAAATAATATGAAATTGCTTCGACTCTTTTATTAATTAACTATTTTTCAAAAATTGCTAAAATTGCAAGGTTAAAAAAAGAAAGCTATTTTAGGGAGGGTGGGATTTCGCTGAATTAAATCAGTTGTTATATTCGTTTTAAAACTTAACGTGGTTGACAGTGGCGGCTTTACCCTAAGTGCCGCTCTAGGCTCCGTAAAAATACGCCCT
This sequence comes from Brachynemurus nebulosus, assembly GCA_035578155.1. Lineage (NCBI taxonomy): Eukaryota > Metazoa > Arthropoda > Insecta > Neuroptera > Myrmeleontidae > Brachynemurus > Brachynemurus nebulosus. Next base: position 65,301,538 of record JAPWDM010000002.1, read on the forward strand.
TAAAAAGCTAAAAAAATTTTCTTAATAACTTTTCAAAAAAGGTAGGTGACGAGCAAAAAAAAACATCAAATTCCGCTCCTATTTTACCGTCCCCAAAAATCTGTCGCCCTAGGCTCCAGGCTACTCAGCCTGCTGGTAAATCTACCACTGGTGGTTGGGATGTTTAAAGGTGGATGTTATTTTTAATACACAAAATGCGAAATCTTAAGCCATTTTTGTGTTCTTCAACAGACAGCTTATTGAGTTACCGCTTCCAAAACATACCGAAAATATTCTGTTAAACATTAAATATACAGAGTCATCTAAAGCCCAACACAGTTGATTATAGAACTTTCTATCGGGGACAGATTCCCTATTTTTTTGATTATCCCGAAAACTATAAGAAATAGAAATACCGCTGTCGCAGCATCCTGCATAACATAGCGAATTTCCGTTTATAAAAGTTAGTTTTTCCTGGAAACTAGTTGACATAGAGTAATAATTTAAAGACCTATTTTTATGTGATTTTATCTCTTCTTTCTAAAGGGGAAATGTTGGCAAAAAACTAATTTTTTCAAGAAAATTGCCAAAAAAATCATGTTTCGGGCATCGGACGTGTCTGGCTAATCAACTCGTCCAACGCTTTGGTGCTTCCAATATTTTCACCAAATTTCATAAACGTAAGACGTTTCGTTCGAGAGTTATCGCGCGGACACATACATACATATATATATATATATATATATATATATATATATATATATATATATATATATATATATATATATATATATATATATATATATATATATATATATATAAATTTTAGTGAATATTATTTTCGGTTTCTAGGGACCTCAAAACAAATTTCTGTCGTAGTCCCGGGCTCAAGTCGCGTCATGACAGTGGCTGTAAAAGCTGAATTCCATTCTGGAAATTCGCTAAAAAACACTTTATTTGACACAACACTTTACTCTTAAAGTGCTTTCGACTGCCATGTTTAATCCCAGGACCTGATCTACCGGAGGGGCTGTTCTACACGCCATTGTGCCACACGCCACAATCCGGTCAAATTGCAGTCGTGTTACGGTCTGTCGTATCGGTCTGTTTGGCGCTCTATTAAAACCGTAATGTGCCAATCACGTTAAAAAAACTGAAATAATTTTTTTTTTTTTAAATTTACTGTAAATAAGGTAGCACCTGTCTTACGATACACAAAAGGCTATTGAAAAAAAAAATAGATGATACCTATTTATATAGTTCTGTTTGAATAGTGTGGGAACTGATAAGAGGGCCTGTGTCAGGATTCTTAACTATGTATAAAAAATTTTTAGATCACCGTGCTAAGGACACTGGTACTCGCAAACTGGAAGCCGTGAGAATTCGAATTCGGTGGTTTTCTACAGTTTCCCTTTACAATTCCAGATGAATAAAAGAAATCCTGGCCTCAACCACTTTGCTTGTACGCCACGCACATTATAAAATGTTATGTAATGGTAAAAAAAGTATGCAAATAATGATGTGAGTGGCGTCTATTATAGACGAAAAGTCTCAAGAACGGACATTAAACTACTATTTTTGTTGATAGGTACATGTAAAATACTAAACTGAAATATATTTTCTTTAGATATTCGTACATGTATTCGGAAAATGGGTATACACATATGTATTAAATCAGTGCTGCATCCAAGTAAATAGTAGGTATCTATCTACTGAGTAAATAATGTTTTTATTAATTTTTCAGCTACAGTGAAACCAGTAAACCATATGTACACATATCACGTTGGTGTTATAGGGGAAACAGGGAAAAAAGAATACATTTTCTATTTTAGTGAAAAATATAAAATAATGTAAAACTATAAAAAATAAAATAAAATGGTCATACTGACCAAAACATGTCACAAGAGTTTAACACAATAAAAGAAATGGTATTTTTGCAAAGTAAAATGTTTTAGTTATTAATAGCGACTTTAGTGCCCCTAAAACGTGGAGATATGTCAAAATATTGGGACTACTATGGGAGGGTAATAGCATAAGAAAAAGATAAAATAGGCATTCTTAAATGAATGATCCTCGCGAAAAGCCTTAAAGGGGGAAGGTCCTCCAGACAACAGGATTTTTAATGATTTTTTTTTTTTTTTAATTGGATACATTTATTGTATCAAATGAAGCTACATAGTATAGTACATGTTATGGTGTATTCACTCATAAATTTTTATCCAAAAAAAAGAAAAAATGGCGGCGCTACAGCTGTTCGAAGTTGACTCTTTTAATTTGCGCGATGGAATGCCCAGCCTCTTGTAATCAACTGAATTCAATCGGTCAAAAAAATTTTATTAAAATAAGTCATTACGCTTTGCATATACCTATTTCAGATGAAAAAAATTTTGTTTTCACAATTTCAAACCAAAAAGAAAAAATTTCATTTTTTTTATAAACAAATTGTTATAAACAATATTTATAGTAATAATTTATGCAAAATTTTAGGTATATGCAAAGGCCAATATCTTAAAGAATATCTGTACAAAATTTCAAGTATGTCATGTTCTGTTTTGAGAAAAACGCTATTAAAAAGTTTTCGTTCTTGAAATTAGAGCTAAAAGCAGTTTATCGTTACCTAGGATAATCACTCTGTTGGGATTAAAACATTAGAAATATATTCCTTAAGGTTCAAATGAACTTTTAAAGCAAAACTGGAGGACCCTCCCCCCTTAAGTATCTGGACGACCTATCACAAGTGGAATTACTGGGAGGTTATAAGGAAGTTTTAAGAAACCTATACATAATTTCAACGTTTTTCTGTTTTAATTATTTCAAATTTGATAATTTTTAAATATCCACTTATACTAAACCGTACGCATATCATGACTGTGTAGTTTATGTATGTGTATTTGTGCATACATAACATATTCACGGCTTAGTATCGAATATTATTTAAAGTATACCTAATTTAGGAATATTTGCGTCATCTGACGCATTATCCATCACTTACAATTAAACCATTAAACCGTATACCAACTAGTGATGTCAAGTCGAGATGCAGTTAGTCGATTAATCGACTAAAGTTTTTTTCCGACAAAATTAGTCATTAACCGAAAATATCGAGCATAGTATAGTCGATTAATCGACTAAATTTTTAGTCGAATTCATGAATAGGGTAACCTATGTAAGTCTTTCCAACACAATGTTTTTAATTTAAATTTTGACTTTTATTTTTAAGTTTTTTTTTTTTTTTATTACAATGTATTATTCACATAAAAATAAAAAATCATAGAAACAGATAATTTTTTTCATTTTTTCGAATCTAATAAATAATGCAGAAATACTGTTAAATTAGTCGTTTTTAGTCATTTAAAAAAATATTAGTCATTTTAGTCATTTAGTCGAGGGTAAAATAGTCGACTAAAAAATGACAAAATGTAAACAAAATTAATCGACTAAACCGATTAATCGATTAATTATCCGACATCACAAATACCAACAAAGAACAAAGCAACATAAATGTACACAAAAAGATTATCTATTAAACACGTTACACTCCTTTGTATGCGCAGTTTGATGCGCAATGATTCAAATGAATATACTGTTGCTCTCTGTTTACATTTTTTCCCATTTTACCCTACCTCTAAAGTATGTTCACTAAAAATATTTCTATTTAACTATATGTATATGAAAAAACTCTTTCCATACTTACGTATTACATATAAAAACATATTAAATATTACATATATTGCCACAATCACCTGTATAAATACATACACAACTATAGTACTACTACATAGACACGTAGTTTTATATCTGCGTATACGTATTCAGATATCTACCTATGTATGTACCCACTACTCGCTGCTTTTTATATTAACTTGAACAGGTAAGTCCGATACATAAGCAGTTAATACCTACGAGTCAGTGTGCGCCATGTCACCGGGTAACCACGACCAAACCGTACTATACAAACGAAACCTCGATAGATAATTCGACTCTTGTATGTGTTTTGTTCACTTCTCCCGGAAAAACAAAACCCAAAATTTCAAATCAGTTGCCAATTTTTGTAACGCAAAATAAAATCGGGAATCCACCAATTTGTATTGTGGTGCGTCTCCAACGAAAAATGTGTTAATAATCCTACTACTTGCCACTCATCACTCGACCCACTACTGTGTGTGCGGGGATTGTTTTGACACATCATAGGGGTGACCAAATTTTGTGTTGTGATTTTTTTTTTTTGGTTGTCTAGTGTTTATGTGCCATTTTTACACCTTTTTGAAAAGTGTTGTTTACACCTTATTATAACCAACATATTATTCTGTATGTGATATTTTTTTGTGTAGTGTTGTTCTTTTCACGGTATTGTGTTCTCTGTTGCACGTATTTGTGGTGTTACGTTGGTGCAAGCGAGAGGAAGCGATTCTTTTATATATATATTGTGTGTGTGGAATTTGTTGCAAGTGTGTCGGTCATAAAACTTTTAATGAAAAAAATTTTTTTTAACATTCAGGTACAGTTATCATTTTTTTATTCATTTTTTTTTTCAAAAAGTATTCGATTATTGCGGTTAGAAACAATTGAAGAATAACATTTGAAATTAGCGGGGGGCGAAAAGTTGACAGTCAATTTAATTTAGACTTCATTTGTTTGCGGGAGGCTGTGCTTCTTTTCGTTAAGTAACAACATATTTTGGTATGAACGGAGGGAACGTGGCAAATTTAAATTCCGGTTTACAAAAAAAAATATTTATAGACAGTTATTGGTCGCTGGTCAACGATTCATTACGCTGACTGACCGTGAGGCGATGTAACACTTAACGTTGTTTTTAAATAACCAAACAGGCATTTTGAATCTGGTTTCTTGTTTAAAAATAAAAAAAAAAAAATTATTGTTAACAAAAGAAGAGTGGAACCTGTATTTTGAAAAAATTTTATTTTGCTAGTTTATTATTTATTCTGTGAAAGAGATTATTTATAAATTCTTGAAGCGAGTACACACAAAGCTTTCATGATACGATTAACACGTGCCGTATGTATAAGACATCGGTTCAATCAAAGGTAAACTCTTTGTTCCAATCTGCATCGAAGTTTGAAGCTTTGAAATTTTCAGAAACTACAAACTCAAACATTAAAATGAATATTTTACACAATTTCTCGCATTTGTCGATAAAATCTGGTGATAACAGATGCATCAACTGTTAAATAATTTTATTTAAAAAAATGTTTCTTCTCAGCGCTCTTACCATGTGCTTGAATACAATTCTGGATGTCACATATTATTGTTTTTAGAAATTATAATAAATCTTCAACAAATTTTGCTACTTGCTATTGCTACTTGATAAAGTATAATAAGTAATTATAAAGCATTTGCCTAGAACAATAGTTCTTGCGTAATGCATGCAAATATTCAAAATAGTTTTCATATTTTCCCGAGGGTAGAAGTCATTTTACCGTAATAAAAAGTATCTTAGATGTTGACCCAGACAGTAGATTGTCATCACACCAATTTTCATTAAAATTCGTCCAGTTGTTTTTACGTAATGTGTGCACATGCTCAAAATTGTTCCGGGAGTAAAAAGTATCTTAGATGTTAACGCTGGTAATAAGTTATCATCACATTAAATTTCGTTAAAATCCGTTCAGTAGTTTTTGCGTAATGTGTGAACAGAGACAAAAATGTTAAAAATAGCTGTTTTGAGATCTACACTGATAACTATTTACAGGACCAGTATAATTTTCAAAAAATATCCCATGTACAGAAACGGTCTCGTTACACTTTTATTATATGTATAAATTTCTATACCATTAAGATAGGCTTTATGTTGATTTAAATGTTAGAATAATCAGAGTCAAAATTTGATTACCAGTTCAGATTTTTTTTTACTACCGAAAAAATTTGATGCAATTTTTACCACCCTTGAAATTTTCAAAAAAGCAAAACTATTAAAAAAATCAATCATTCTTTGCAGTAATCCTAATGATTGTATTTCTTTAAAAGAAAAAGATTTTACTTTGGATAACAATTATGTTTACAGGAAACAGTTTGCATATAATATGGTTAATATATATTAATCACAGGGGTAGAGTATCTGTTTATTAAAAATAAACAGACGACAGTTTAGATGAGAAACCAAAATTTTTTGAAGACGCAAGGTGATGATGAGGCTATAATCTCGAATGTAGACTCATAATTGTGTTCCTATTATTTAATGCAAGCACTGAAAAATTAGTGAGAGGTTTTCTGGAATGTTTTCGATGTCGTCAAAGATTAATTAAAAATAAAAAATTTTTGGATCAAATTTTACTGTAATCATAAACGCAATCTGTTAAATTTTGAATAATATAATGCAATAAAACCTATACATGCGTCAAATTTAAAATAACGAACTCACATGGAGCAAATTTAAAATGGTACGCATGCGCAATTTTTTTAAATAACTTTTTAATTAATTATGCTTTATCAGGCAATCCTACGAACATTTTACCGTTATATTGAGACACTACAAACGATAATCTCTCGGTTGTTACCAAAAAAAATTACATTCATGATTGCTTCCGGCTAACTTTAGTACAAAATTTTGATTGTTAATTACAAATAAACTAAAGGGCTACAAACGAAAATAAATATACTACAAACATCTACAAACGGGCTACAATCGATTGAAGTTATTAAATTTTAACTCCAAAAAAATTTCCGGCCAGCGTCATGATGCTAAATATATTATCTCGATGAAAAATGGTTGTTTTGGCCTAGTAGCAAACATACATACACGGAGAGAAAAATCCTATAATTTTTGTAGAGAAAATTTCAGAAAAATTACCATGCTCCCCTATAATCCGTGCGCGATTGACGACCAAAATAAAAAATATGTACTAGCATGGTAAAATTTAATGTGGTGCTACTAACACAACTTTTATCACACTCTTATGCATGTATATTATAGTTTAATTCTTGTTGTCGTACTCTTTCATTTGCGCATCTGACTTGCGACCTTATATTGGTTGCACTGTACCTGTAAAAACATGTATACAAAAATGATTGCCAACAATATAATTCTAATACATATACTAAAGATAGGTAAATAACAAAAAGATGAATTAAACGATGACATCATCCTAAGAGAGTGTAAAAGCAACTGAGTACTAGCTGCATCAAGGTGCTTCGTGCGAGCTGTCTGACAAAGTTTCTTCCACAGTCCACACCTATGGTTCGCATGTAACCCATGTAACTCGCTGATTGAGGTACATTTCATTACAGCGATCCCAACACAACCAACCTTCTTTCTGTTTTTTTTCTTTCTATTATTAGCATGTTAGCATGGTAATTTTTTTAATAAACACAATTAAAAATTATTTTTTTGTCGGTAATGGAACTTTTTACTGTGCTGTTTTACAAATTTTACGGAGATAATATTACGAAAAGAACATTCCATCCTTTAAATTTTTTATGATTAATTATAATCTTTATATTTTTACCTTACAGAATTTAATATGTTCGCCTTTTACACGTCGATTGTAGGCTGAGCACAGTATTTTTTATAGGAATTTTCTCTCCGTGTACTAGTTTTGAGAAACTATACATAATTCCAACGGTTTTTTTTTAAATTATTTCAAATTTGAAAGTTTTTAAATACATATATTAAGCAGTACGCATATCGTGACTGTGTAGCTTATGTATGTGTATTTGAGCATACATAATATATTCATGGTTTACACTAAGAAAAAAATACGGTATTTTTACGGAAATTTCTAGTAAAAAATTACGGAGCTCTCTGTTAATGCGGGCATAAGTGACAGTCAAAGGAAAAAGTACGATGAGTATATTAAAAATTACCCTATGCCTCCGTAAAAATTTCGACGCTGTACAGGAAAAATTCTACTCTCTTATCGTATTATTTATAAGGTTTTTTTTTTTTTATTTATTAATAAATAATTGAATTAAAATAGTTTAAAAAGATATTGATAGAAGGATGAGGATTAAAATCAAATTATTAATATTGAAAAAATGTTCTGTGGTTTTTTATTATTTGTAGAAAAACATGTTTCAATAAACATCAATACATATAAAAAACATACAACAATTAAAATAAAAAATAAATAACAATTCATGAAACACAAATAACAATTCTTTGTTTTAAATGTAAAGTCCATTAAATAGTTTGTTATAAAAAAAAAAAAAATGATGACACTCCTGCATGGTACACATCCACTCACTAGCATGGGTCCACTGCTACTAAAATGGTAACGGTCGCCGGTCGGACTGCTGTTGAGTTATTCAAAACGACCTTGGTGATGTTTACCGTCAGTTATGTGTGATGCTTGTGTGAGAGAGAGTCTACCTTCTAGCTTAGTAAAAATTACAGTTTGGCTCCGTAAAAATGCTTCTATTTCTAGTATAATTTTACAAAAATTAAGTAAATTTTCCTGGTATCCACTTGAAATTTTACTAGCCCATCGAATTTTACAGAGCTGTATAGGAAAAATTCTTAAGTTGTACAGGAAAAATTTTCAAATGAATCGTAAAAAATAATGTTTGAAAGGCATTTTTTATATTTTTGCTTGATAATTTCCTACCGACTGGTCACTTGAGCCTGGTTTACCGGAGGCAGCTCCGTAATTTTTACTGTAATTTTTTCTCAGTGTAGGAATATTTTTTCACTATTCAGTATTTGGCCGAATAAGCTAAACCCAGAATACGGATCGAATATTCGTTACAACCCTAGTTTTGAGAAACTATACTATACAATTTCAATTTTCTTTACCGCTATTTTTTACGGTACGGTCATTAAAATTCCCATTTACAAGTTGTGTATTTTGAGATTTTCCGGTTTAATAATGTACACTAGGATACTATGATACTGACTGACTTTCATCACAATATAATGTAAAGCAAACAAACCACTAGGTTATAAAATTTATTTCCTGGAAATTATTATCATTCAAGAAATGGTTCATCATTTCGAACGTGAAAAATTATTTTCACTCGTGTAGATAGATAGGTCCCTACATCGAGATTTCACAAACATCTTACAAACATTTTCATTCCATAAAATTTCACTTTATAAATCTGGTCTTTATATATTTGTAAATCTCAAAAATAATTTATTTAGATACTAATCGCATCTTTCAGTGATTTATTCAATGTCAGTTTTAAGTGATAAATACTTATTCAATCTGTTTAAACACACGGGCAGTGATTTTTAAATTTAAACGTTCCATATAGCATTACTCTGGTGATATCTATCTGTTAGATTGCATTAGTCCTGCATTCCTCTTCCTAAGGATTCTATGGATTTGGTGTTATCAGTTTTGAAGAATAGCTCGCGGGTAGTTTCGAATTTTTTTGGCCTACTATGAGAAAAAATTTACTTTTTGACCAGTTTGCACATATCGTCGCCTTCCAGGCATAAGGTAGTATCTCATTTTTAGTGATTTTTTTTAGGAGGGCAGAAAAAACAAAATGTAACAGTAGTTCTTGTTTTTTTTTTTTGCTCTCCTAAAAAAATCGCTAAAAATGAGATACGACCTTATGCCTGGAAGGCAACGATATAATTGAAAGACAGTCAAAATTTAGAAACTGAACCAACTTTTAAATAGAACGCATATAGCTAGGAGTATGTGATGAAATTTTGCATCGAGCTGTCTCAAATTCAAGTCCAAATTATTGAGGAAAATGCTAGAAAGTGTACAAAAATTTCTTTTTTCCTAAATATTTCCAGAATTTCAGATAACCTGTCGTGAGAAATGTTATTAAGAAAATCTCTTAAAATAAAAGGGAGGTTTTTTTTTAACAACTTCTGGCTTTCAAGCCTCGCTTATATTTTCTACTCTTTTGGGAAAGTTAAACTAAGACTTTTGTCGAGTATATTTTTCTGTTTTAAGATAAATCGTAAAAATTTACTCATATATATTCGGGTTTATAGCGTTCGTCGCCTTCCCGCTACCAAAGACCATGCTACTCTGTCATGGTACTGATCCGCTCCTAATCCTCTGCTTTCCATGGTTTCGACAATTCCGCCATACCAGCTTCTTCTAGGTTTACACCGTTTACAGCGTTCCGCTGATTCCCAACAGGAAACCTTCTGCGGAAGTCGTTCATTTGCCATGCGATTGACGTGACCAAACCCAATTAGTTGCTTCCTCCGGATCACGTCTTATATTTATAAATTACAAACCTTGGGAATAAAAAGATTTTTTTAAAAATTTTCCCTCAAAAATACAGTCGACAAGCAAAAAAAAAACCTTACACTTTTACTAGAACTCCCTACCAACAGTTCCAGGCTCCCTTTCTGGACCTGGACCAGCTGGAGCTGGGACTACAGCCGCGTTGTCCTACTCTCCCGAGTAGAATTGTCTCGCCAATTTTAACAATAGTATGTAGTTTATTAGTGAAAATCTAGCACTATTAACCGAATCATAATAATATGCACCTGAAATTTTCAAAACATCCCCCTACGTCTACTCAACGTTAAAAATTTAGGGAAAATGTCTTAATTTTTTACTCAACTTAAACATTCATATAAATCACAAATTTGGAACATACATAACTACTTATTGCAAAATAGTTGAAATAATTGACATTGCTTATCAAAATATGTTGTTGATAAGGGAAACATTAAAGTATTAAAAACTGCACACATTCATACAGTAAAAAGAAAATAAATAAATTTTTACATAAAACAAAAATATTTTATATTTAGCCGTTTGTAAACATTGAAATAATATTATGTTAAGTCATGTATCGAAAATAAAAATAATTGAATTAAAAGAACTATGTACAGCTGATCCTTTTTATATACGGTGGATAGGGACCGCATAAAAAAATCGCACAAAAAAAATATATTAAAAAATATCATAAATAGCTATAAAAAGTTTAGTTCGGTCCAGGATTGTAAAAAAAAAACCTTTTTTGTGCGGCGGATCGGTACCGCATAAAAAAAGTTTCATTGGAAATACATAACTCAGAACGCACAAAACCTCACGATTTCCTTAGAAGTTGCTTTTCTAAACAAGACAGAGTATAGAGAACGAACGGTCGGTGGCCTAATTGGTAAGGCGCTTGGCTAGTAACCAACAGATCCGGGTTCAAGTCCCAGTCGATCCAGTTTTGATAATTTTTCAAACACTATGTGAATTTTAATTAACATAATGAATTGGCCATTTTCCATGTTCATCGAGTGTTCAAGTATCAGCCAAAGCTGGACATTAAGTGAACATATGAATATTGGTGTATGTTTAAAATACGGACATAAGTCCGTCATACATTAATAATGTTTCACAGGTACTCGATAACATTTGAAATTAAAGAGTATTAATTTACACGTGGGAACATTTTATTTCATTTTTATAATACATATATTATGAAAATTTTGAAAAATACATGTGTAAAAAAATTAAATGATGCAACAACTTATGTTCTTATGCAATATACTGATTAAATGCTTAAAAATCATTAAAATGAAGTTTTATCAAAGAAAGTTTTTATAGTAAATGTTTAAGTTTCTTACTGTCTCTTGATTTTGATTCGCATTATGCATTTTAATGGCCATTTTTTTTTTAAAACCGCATAAAAAAATCCCACAAAAATAAATAGCACAAAAAAAGACCGGATAAAAAAAGGTTTAGCTGTACATACATTGCAACTCCAATTTGTATGCATTCAGTATAAAAAATACAATATGTTTCCAATTGTTTTCAGTTGTTATGTAATATATTATCTAGACAAAAGACGAACGTTAGAAAACAACAGACAATCGATCAACGTGAAATTGACAATATGTGCTGTTGAAAGTAATTAGTAATAGATTATTTAATTAGACAGAAAGTAATTAGTGGAAAAGTATAATTTGTAGTTTAATAAGTATTAATAAATGTAAATTTTGTTTTTTTCGACTGGCAAAAAGGAATGTGCAGAATTTTTATTTATTGAGAAATTTTTGTACATAATTATGGAAAGTACTTTCCTTTTCTGTTTTACGCGCACGCAAAATACACTATGAACATCAAAATATAGAGAAAAAAATAAAAATTGAAAGGTACTTTCTGTATAATTATAAACGATAAAAGAATTTCTTTATATACATAATTTTTTTAGTTAAATTCTCACGTGGTTTACTGTTAAAGTGTCCCAGAAGTAAATTGGTAATTACCTTCGTATCCCCGAAAAGGACCATAAAATTTTTTTCTTTTTACTCGACTGCTCCAGAAGAGGGGTTATGTGCTACAAGATAAATGAAATGTCAGAATTCATTCCTTAAGGGGATAAAGTAGGGTTTAAAAATTTATACAGAAAACTGTTGCGTATCGAAACGTACAAATTTGCACAGGGTTTCCTTATATAACGTAGGTGAGCACTAAGATAAAATACGCTGCCAGTGGGGTGTGGCACACAGCTTCCTCCTAAAATAGCAAAAATATTTTAGAAACTAACCCCCAAAATACTTTAAAAATTTGAGCGAAGTGGGACTAGCAATAAATAAGATACTGACATTTAATGGGAATTCATGGTAGCGCCGTGGATACTAATACTCCGAATGCAATGAAATTTGTAGGGGACCATCTAGGAACCAGACCGCATAATTTTTGACAATTACATAAAAAAGAATTGAATAGTTCAGAAGTTATGCCACTTGGTGCAATTTAGTATATTAATGGTAGCGGCGTAGCTATCGTTACTTTTTTCGTAGGGGACCATCTAGGAACCAAACTGAATAATTTCTGAAAATTTCATTAAAAACAATCGAATACTTCAGAAGTTATGCCACTTGGTGCAAACTGGCGACACACAGACGGACAGACTGACGGATGGACGGACAGATACCAAACCAAAATTGTTCAGGAAGCTCTAAAACGTAAAATGTCCGTAAAAAGTTTTATTTTGGAGAAAAAAAATTTTTTATTTTTCAAAAGTGATCACAATGCTTCCGCTACTTTAGTAGTCTCGGAAGCAATATTTGGAACTTCATCCATTCATAAAAGAGCGAGATAGGAGGTGAAAATTTATATAGAAAATTGTACAACCTATCAGAAAAATCGTATCCGGAAAATAAGTCACATTTTCTGAATGAACTTGACTGCTTTTACAGAAAACATGAAAATTTTGCTCTCAAATTACCCAAATTTCACCAACAGATGTAATTTATTTCAATTTTGGGTAATTATGCACTTACGATGTGCATTAGAAATGTATATTTTTTTAAATTTTAAATGAAACTAGAGACAAAAATAACAGATTCTATGTTTTTATTTTTTTGCGGACTCCTTGACAAATAATTAAAATATTGATTTAAAATTGTCGTCTGATTCAATATTATTTCAGCCATTTTTCATATATGTGTGAGCGTTCTATGTATGTGTAGTAGTGTTACTACATGCATACTCTTTCTTTATTGGTTTTTTAATGGCGGTATGTTTTTAAAATCATTGGCGCGCGAAAATTTAAAATTGACAAATATATAATTTGTTGTTGTTGTTAGTGTTGCTAATGTTTTTGTTGTTAGTTGTTCCTTTTGTATTTTTTAGCTAACAATACGTGATTTAAATAGATTTTGTTTTGTATTAAATTAGTAGTTAAACTTACCCTAATTAAAAATAACTAAATTAATTGTTAATAAAATTCATATTAATTTTAATTGTGTTTTCAAAAGAAAATTTATGAATCTGTCCTAGCTAGAGCACTCTTAAATTACAAATACTTATTTATAAAGTGTGAAAGAACTATAAATGGGACTGATTTTATTTTATATTTTACCAGTTTTGTTGGTATCATTTGGTATTTAGTAATATAAAAATTTGAGGAATGTCCTTGTTTGCTTTCACCTGCATTAACTGGTGTGGTTATATGCAGTTTAATAAGCAAACAAATTTTGCTCTGAGAAGACAGAATTTTTGTTATCCTGTCTCATTTACCTCCCTAAACCAGCCCCATCCTGTAGAGTTTTGTTCAAGTGTACTCGTTATCCTAATGATTATTCACTGTGAAGGTGAATATAATTGCCCTACTGCAACATAAAATGCATGTAAGCGGGACTCTAAATCTGGATATTTACGCTTAAATAAGTACTCAGCTAAATATCCAGTAAAATGTACCGATTTACCTCCATACCGCGGAATATTTGCGCGAACTTCTCGCCACACTCTTTCGATGGTATTTGTATGCGCACCTGATACTGGATCGACGAAGTTATAACTATGATTTACGGTCAGATGTTCGAAACCTTCCGTACTTAAGCTATGATAAGCTTTCCAACAATCTGATATAATCGTTGTATCTGGTTCTATGTACTCTCTGATAACTTGCAACAAAGTGGCAAAATTCCTTTCTGCTACAGGTACCAAAAAAGTATGACCATTCCCTCTTTCAATACCCCCAAAAACCCACTGTCCCTTAATAATTCGACCACGGTGATATTTTCGGCACCCGAACTTCGCCTCGTCAATTTCTACGATTTTTCCTGAACCACCGATTTTACTGCTATTATTTATAAGTGAAAAAATAAAAACTTCGCGACAATAGGAATACCAACTGACCATTGTATGTTGTGAAATTTTTAAATTTCGACAAATGAAATCTTGACGAGGTGGTTTCATGAAAAGTAAAGCGGTTGTGAGCCGCCAAATTGTAATTAGGTCTAAATGAGAATTTTCAATAAATGTATTAAACCTACCACTTTGAAAAAACCTACATCGTTGAGATGTATTTTTTGGTGTACGCTTAAAAGTTCTAAAACAACGAAAATTTAGATTTGAATCGAGTACACATTTCATTTTACAAGTCGGACAGTAACATTCGCCTAAAAGTACACCATGCCGAATTAAAAAATTTTTCACGTCCTCAAAATTAAACGCGGCACTATCCCAAAATAAAATACTACAACCCTCGTATAAATTAACCGAGTTACCCGAGCTAACCATTATCCCAACAATATTTATAATCGTAAATGATCTATAATTGCCAATAAATGCCCAGAAATATTAAAGTCTGAATGCACTGGACTCTACAAACAGACTGATTAATTGTTGGCTTGCTGGTCATTTATATTGTTATTAAACGTCGGATGGATTTTTCTAGAATTTATATGACCGTCACAAAAAATTGGAATGTTAAACAATCAACAATTAAATAGACCATTTTAAAATTTAATAACGTTTTACTGAACTTTACAAACAAACTGGTTCATTGTTAACCTGTCGTTTCTTTATATTTGATATGCGTACGTTAATAAATTTGTAACAAAATTTTCTAGAGTTTCTATACCATCTATAAAATTTAAAAAATCAGAATTTTCCAAAATTAAAAGAAAAATATTACAAAACTTTTTGATAAAATGTTAAAATATACTTTTATTTGCAGCAGCTACATATTTGTGGAATATTAGAATCTAATTCAGTGTTTTGTCAAATGTTATGCATTTTAAACTTCCGCGCGCGAATTATTTTAAAAACATACCGCCATTAAAAAACCAATAAGGAAAGAGTATGCATGTAGTAACACTACTACACATACACAGAACGCTCACACATATATGAAAAATGGCTGAAATAATATTGAATCAGACGACAATTTTAAATCAATATTTTAATTATTTATGGAGGAGTCCGCAAAAAAATAAAAACGTAGAATCTGTTATTTTTATCTCTAGTTTCATTTAAAATTAAAAAAAATATACATTTCTAATGCACATCGTAAGTGCATAATTACCCAATTTTGTAACCATATTAATTTAGAAACAAAAAAAAGTTGTACTTGATGACGTCATCACGTATACCAAACTTTTCAAAAGACCCACAAACCGTAATTCTGATGTTAGAAACGTGAAATTTGAAGCTGTCCATAGATCTCCGATACTAGTCTCTTTTTTTTTCATTTTATTTTGGGCAAGGGTAAAAGTAATGGTATTGAATCAATCTCTGCCAAGTAATAAAATCAATCAATAAAATCAAAGTATAAGAATTTATTGATTTAAAATCATTTCTTATATAATTTATAAATACGTTATGTCACACTAATAATAATTAAAGTACAAATATTACACTTAAAAACGGTTAATTGTTGGTTCCTCTCCGTTACCGAGGAACAATTAAGTTGTACTATCCGGAAAGAATTTAATGACTGTAGATAATCACACTTTTGAATAGATAATTATAAATAGCTACTTCCGTTTCTGTTTTTCACTATTTCCACCGAATTCCACCTACTATTTCAAGGTTAATGATTTTTCAATTTTTTTTTTTTTAAATTTGTTGTCGCTTAAGGACATAATAGTAAAAGTGTTATGTAATTCAAAATTAACAACTTAAAAACGAATGAATTCTGTAATTTTTCTTTCGATGACCTCAATTAACCCATTATTTTAGGGCAATGGCAAATTTTGAGGCCAATAAAAAGCTAAAAGACATTATATTGCCAGCTAATTAAATAAATGCTAATATTTTAAGGTTAATAGCATATATTTGATAAATAATTAAATATAATTGATACATTTTATACGAAATTTCCGTTTATATCAACCAAAAGCCGACCTTGATTGTGAATTTTTTACGGTGCTGAACTCCTTTATAATCTTTATATATTACAAATTGAAATCAATGAGTTAACCCGTGCAATAATCCGTGTAAGTAAGTCTTTCTAAAAAGTAGCAAGTGGCTACTTAAAGAAGAATTGTTTCAAGTACAAAATCAATACGTTATTTTTGTCTTAGAATATCAAATTGGTTGTAGTAGAGCCGAAATTTCAGAACAAAATTGGTTTTCTTCTTTGTCATTTTTGTATCATTAAATATGCTTAATTTCAAATTACAAATGTCGAAATTAAGTCGATAATCGTGGCAAAGTTTAGAAGGTTCAATTCAATTGACTTGAGCGTTACTTTATGGTATTGCATATATTTGCTAATAATATTAATAAAACACTACATTTTGTAAAATTATCACTTACAAAATATCAAAAGTGCAATTTTTGCAAAGTAAAGTGTTTTATTAATTATTTTGAAGGTTTGGTTGCTACAAAGTTTTCGAGGCCAACAAAACTTTACAGATTTTAGAATTTAAAAAAATCCCTTGAAGTTTCATGTTGATTAGGCAACCACTTGTTGAGAAAAATGCAATTAATAACAGAATTACACATATTTAATTTTTCTAAAATGATTAAGAGATAGATAATAAACAAATATTTTACTTCGCAAGAATACTACTTTTATTTTGAAACTGTGACAATATTGTTTCGAACCGTCAGAAAATGTTTGAAAATTAACTGACGGTTCGAAACAATATTGTCACAGTTTCAAAATAAAAGTGGTATTTTTGCGAAGTAAAATATTTCTTTATTATTTACAAATATGGAATACCATAAAGTAACGTTCAAATCTATTAATATGATTAAGAGATACATTGTAAAAGAAAAATTAATTCTTACAGTAAACGAATTCTTTACCTGTGAATCTGGCAATGGTTCGGCCTTGTTTACTGCCCATCAAAGATATACTCTTATTTATAAGAACTGAAAATGGCTCATTTCAAAAATAAAATTTTGTCATTATATAAAAATTATTATAATTTCTACTATCCTTTTTGAATATATTAGATAGTAGATCTTGTGAGAGATAGCTATATTACGAGTTTGTCCAAAACATAAATTTATGTGAATGAGTCATTTTCAGTTGTCGTTGCTTTCACTATATGACTAAATCGTTTTCAATCTAAAAAATTCGTAATTGACGTCACAGAATTTTGCAATTTCGGGTTATTTATGAATTTTTACAAATGTCCTTTTTATTTGATAAATATGCTTGGCCCGTACATACATATTTCTAAAAAAATTTTTCAATCTTTGTCATCTCTTTTGCTACATTTAATATTCTAAGGTAATACCATAAGTAAAAAATTATAATTAAGAATTACTTTAAACAATTAAATTACCTACTTTTATTGAAATATAAAACTAATAATGAATATCTACTTGCTGCAATGTACAGTTTCAGACAAAACTATTACAACAGTGCTCAACAAAATTTCATATTAAGTTTCTCGCATAAGTTGATGTAATTCTTTTTCCTGTCACTGTACATGATGAAATACGTAATTGAAAGTAAGAATTATTCTCATTAAGATAACAACTGATTAATAATAATGTTATCTAGAAACAGAAACTAATTAACAAAATAGGTTCAGTATTTATATGATTCATCAGAAATGTATTTGGTAAAGTAGGTGCTTTTATACATAGGTATACAGTGCGTTCATTTCAAGATTACACATTACATAATTTAATATAGTATATGAGAGTCCACTTCAAAATTACACATAGGCAAAATTTCAATGGTATTTATAGCGTTCCTATGGAAATTCAGTTATTATTTTCATAACAGTATTGGTGTTCAGTTAAGAATTACACATTAGTATTACTGAATAGCAAATTTTATTGAATAATTTGTTTAACCCTAGAATCATACGTTGGTCTACGAGAAACGTTAATCATACATCGACGTCGTCTTGACGGATGGACTTTTTACGGAGAGTTTTAGAGTTTATTTGCAAAAAACATTTTTTTTACATAACAATACTACAAAAGTGAACAAAATATTTAAAAAAATTGGATTTGGAAAAATTTCTTAATGTAAATATTTATTAATTTTTTTAATCTTTTTATCAAAGCATATTTTCATTATAAAAATTAAAAAATAGATAAATACATCAATTGTATCATAAAACATGTGTTTCAAATAATTAATTTATGAACTATTATGAGTCAGTGGACATGTGTGACTTTACAGAATGTGAAATTTCTTAGTCATAAATATTCCTATAGATATGCAGTTATTTCCCTATTAGGCACATTTGTAAATTTTCTAAAATTTTTTTCTAATTATAACCTGCATATCTTTAATAAATTTGAGAAAAATTAGGAAAACTTTTATATGTGAAGTGCAAAATCTTTAAAAAAAAAAAACATCGCGTAATCATACATCGACGTCCTTTTGACGGACACTATTTCAATACAAACAAAACGACAACGACTATAAACAAAATAAATACGTCTTATGTGTTATAAGAACAAATAAATTAGATAACAGAAGTTTCACAGCAAGCAGGTACCGACAAGTTGTAGTATTGGAGCAGGTAGAGAAGTTCGTTCGTCGTTTTGACGTGTACGTATGATTCTAGGGTTAAGAAACAAAAATTAACAAATTATTGTTGTTTATAAAAATATTCGACGTGAAAACGAGCCAACATTCCTCTTCCCTTAAAGTACCACACACATATTTTTCATTTTCCATTTTTCTTCCATTTGAACTATACTAATAAAATTGATATGTTTTACTTTTAATTGAAAATGATCTATTTTAAAATATTCTGACAAAATTTTGAAAAACTGAAGCGTTATTGTTAATTTCCCTAGAAACACTATCTCCTGGATTTCCTATGTATAATTTTGGACTGGACGCACTGTATATGAAATTATCAGTACATATACATAATATAGTACAGAGTATTGTTCAAATAAGTGGCTTTTTTAAAAAACAATAAAGATAAAAAGATTAGTTTTTTTTGTTTGCTTGAAAAATATTAATTTTTTAGCATGATTTACAAGGCTATAACGTTTATCAAAATTGTTTAAAATGTAGTTATTTTATCACCAGGGCGTTATAAACCAGAAAACTATTACCCGTGGATTTGTACAGTTAGAACAAAAAATGCGGGGTCTCAGTAAAAAGCATTATAAGCATTATAAGTTCTTCATTATCGATATATCTGCTATAGAAATTGTTTTTTTTTGCCTTGAACGGACAATTGACAAGTACCGTATCTATTTCTCAATCGATATAAGCAGCTACGATTTGTTTTGGATTCACCAAATTCTTCGAATTAGTTATTAAGTACCTGGTATTCAAGTACAGTAGAACCTGTTTAAGTTGGACACCCGCGGTGCAATCAAAAACTGTCCAACATAAACAGGTGTCCAACATATGCAAAATACCAAAATCATCTACGCTTAGTAATTTTAAAGTTAACACTAATTTAGAATATAATGCAAAATTAATTATTTTTAAAGTAATACATATACACACATCTACGTATCAATATTAATTGAAATAAACTATCGAATAACAATCGTAATACATACATATTATAGATATTTAAACATTATCTTTCGTAAAAAAATCACTTATCTTAGTTTGTTTGGATACAATTTTTAGGAAAATTTTGCTTTCTAATTTGCTTTGAATTTTGAATAAATCTTCTAACAGTTCGCATGGGTTTTCAGTTAAATACTTAATGGCGGTATTTATACCGTTCAAAGCTTCTTCAGGGGTTGTTGGTTTCTCCGCTACTTTCTCGCACTCGTCACTAGATTCTTCGATTTCTTGTTCCTCGTCTAGTTGTAAAACATGTTGAAGAACGTCTTGATGTGTATTGAAGACATGATCGTGTACCTCCAAGTAGGCATCGGCGGTGATCATTTCTTCAGCAGTCTGTAACTGATTTTGAAACTCTGGAGGTAATAATTTAATTGCATCGCGAAGTTCTGAATCAGGGTCTTCATTATGATCCCCTTCATTTGCTTTTGGAATACTAAAACCAGCTCGTCTAAAACACTTAACAATTGTTTCCGTAGATACAGCTTGCCATGCTTCGCTGATCCATCGAATTGCATCCAAAACCGTGACTGAGTTGATAAATTCCTTGTGGTTGTTAGAAATTTCAGATTTAGCAACTAAACACATACGCAAATTCAATTATTATAACTGTCATAACATAACTAACACGTGTTTCGGTCACGTGTAAAATACATGAATGTCCAACGTAAACAGGTCAAAATATCAAAAATCATTTTAAAAAACTGTCCAAATTAGACAGGTTGCCAACATATAGAGGTGTCCAACTTATAAGTATTAATATGCATTTAAAACAATGTAATTTCGCCAGGCCAATTGAAAAGTGTCCAACTTGAGCAGGTGTCCAGTATACAGAGGTGTCCAACTTGGCAGGTTTCACTGTATTTTGGTATTTATTATTTCAATTTATTTATTATATAAAGTGAATAACTGAATTGAATAAGTAGTTTTCAGTCAGATTACCCGTTTTGTATATATCTGAAAAAGATTTTAAAAATTCTAGAACTTAATATTCTGAAATTATTTTTGATAGAGAAATATTTTTATTAAAAAACACCACTGTTTTTTTTTAGGTTTTTATGTTTTAAGACTATAATTTATGGCTATATAGTTCAGCTCATAACCAATCTTAGTTATGTCATGAAAAATATGTAACTAATGTAATTTCCCTTTGTTTTTGTAATATTGTTCGATTTTTCACTTTGAATAAACATAATTAGTAACATTTATGAACTTTAAGTTACAAACCAAGTTCTAAAATTCAACAGAGAAAAGTTTAAATTTGAATACTCTTATGACATCCAAACCAATTTCTTTAAATCATACTATATGTAATTGTTTTTTTTTACTACAGGTATAGCTTTTATAGAATTTATAATATCTTTGTCTTAAAAATGTATAATATAATAATATTGTTTCTTTCTATTTCTATAAAATCCTCTTAACTTTAGTGAGAAAAAAGTGACGTCACTTAACAAAACTGATGTCAACTTAACTGAAGCCCTACTGTATATAAATTTTATAAAATAATAATTAATGTTATGTCAAAAACACAAATGTACAATTACCGGCAAATTAAAAGCGATGCAGCCAGTGGAGGATATTATGTATATGAAAGTAAGTAATTATTTTATAGCACTCATATTACTTTAATATGATATTGATATGTACATCTCATTACATAACACCATACGTATGTACAATACCAGAGAATACTATGTGACACTACGTATATACTGGGATACATACCTACGTCAGATAAATTTTAATTTGTGTGAAAAGTTAATTGCATACTATTAGGATCGGCTGTCGATTCACAAAACTTTGTCCCCCAGCAAGTAAATTTTGTAGGAAGAAACTAAAACTAATTTTATGTCACCGAAGGATGACATATTAATCTCGTTGTGTGATTATAGTGGGGTAAAAATTAATAATAATAATAATAATAATAATAATAATAATAATAATAATAATAATAATAAGTTAGGTGGTGAGGACACCTATAGCAGCTGCCCTTGGCACCCGTGAGGGATATTTATCCCCCATTGGTGTCAAGGAGGCTAAGGGTTCCAGGGGTAGTTTATGCGCAATACAGTAATCTTCGGATTCCATTAGCCTCTGACTACCCAAGATCGGCACCTTTCCTTCTCGAGGTACCACTGTTTTCACAAAAGATGCCGGATCTAGAGGAGTAATCCTCGAAAGTTCATTTATTATCCTATTTTATTATTTCGTTTCTTTTTTTATTATTTTTTGTTTTCGTTATTTTTATTTCTTTTTGTTTCAGGTTTTCTTTTATCTTTGGTTTCTTTTTTGTTTTTGGTTTTGTTTTGTTTTCGTTCTTCTTTGTTGTCCCAACTTCAAGTCATCTTCGGGACCCACACTAGCTCGTGTGTGGCTTAGCGGCGTTGTTTGGAAAAGGGGATCCTGGTGACTGAGGGAAGCCGTACTTGCGAGTACGGTGGAACAACACTTCACTTCGGCCCTGGCTTCAAGCATAGACCGTGGCTGCGGTTATGCACCGGCCGCAGTAACTTCGAGCGCCCCGGGGTCGTGCGTGTCACTGGGGCAATGGGCTTCGTCCCTAGGGCCCCTCATTCCCGTATCCCTGGCGTGGGAGTCCCACGTCCCTTATGAGGCTCCGTGGAGGGTGGGGAGCGGGGTGGGGGATTTTTTTGTCGTACTTTTATGGGAGAAGAAAATCATACTAAAAAGGGCGAGTCCGGGCCCTCCAAACCGGACGCGAACCCGGCTCCACCACCGTCATCTGGTGTGAGCTCTGGTAGCGAGACACGTCCCGCTACCGCGTCCAATGTACCCGCACCGCAAACTAGCGGGGCGAGTACAGTGTCCAAAAGGGGTAACCCTCCCCCCAAAAAAGGGAATCGTCGTGGGCGTCAAATTCCAATTGACGCCCCAAGAGAGCAAGCTGCAAGTTTTATTAAATTTTTAGTAATAAAACCAACGGAAGGAGACTTCAGTAAGATGAGTCCCTTCCAGTTGGCAAAATTAGTTAGAGATTTTATTGGGCATGTTAAGAATGCTAAACTGTCGGGCAAAGGGTTGCTCGTGGAGGCATTCTCAGCGGCACAATCCGAGAAACTCATTAGTTTAAAGAATCTCGGGCAATACGCAGTGGAGGTGACTCCCCATGGAGTATTAAACTACTCCCGGGGCGTAATCATGCACCCCTCACTAGCGTATTGCACCCTTGAAGAGATAGTGTCGGAGATGTCTTCACAGGGGGTAATAGAAGCGAGGAGGCTTAAATTTAATAGGGGGAATAAATACCCGAATTCTCCCCTAATCATGTTAACATTCAATAAGACTACCCTACCAAAAGAGGTAGTCTTAGGCCTCTTCGAAAAAATCGACGTTCGTCCGTATATTCCGGCACCAATGAGGTGTTTTAATTGCCAGAAATACGGACATGTAAGTCAAAAATGTAGCGTCGAGCAACAGATTTGCGTGTGTGGCAGGCCGTTACATGAAGGACGGCCATGTGACGAGCCAATCAAATGCATAAACTGTGGGGGCAATCACTCTGCCAAGTCGAGGAATTGCCCCATCTTCAAACAGGAATCAGCCATCCAAGAGCTGAGGGCCCTGGAAAAGCTAAGCTATCCAGAGGCAAAACGCAAGCTTCTGGGCAACATGCCCCGTCGCTCGGCCTTGGATGGTTATGCACGCACTGTTGCAGCCCCCGCCCCAACAGCGGCTGAGAAGAATGGCGAGATTAAAGAAATTAAAGAAGCCATGAGACAGATGCAACTTACGATGCAACGTATGCAAGAAAGTCTCATGCGCTCTGTGGGTGTAGCTGGCCCTACTCCCACATCAGCCGCAGCGCCAGCCAAGGTCTCTGAGGCCAAGAGGGTGTTGACAACCACCCCTCAGGGACCCATTGTGAGAACTGTGACGTCTTCTCCAAAGAAGTCACCGAAGAAATCACCGTCAGGCAGAAGACGTCACAGTGAGGGGGAGAAGGAGGTGGTAAAACCAAGGTCCCCAAAAAAGGGACCCTCCACAACCACCTCGGAGGCAGAAACCATGCTGCCTCCACAATCGATGGTGCCACTGCCACAACGACCAACGGCACCATCCGGACCGGGCACACCCGAACGTCCGGTCACCCCCCTCCCGAGTCGCTCAGTACCAACACCAGTGAGCGACTCGGACTTGTCGACAGCGTCGGTACGGACGGGTGTCAAACGCCCGACGTCCGACGCATATACAAACACCTCGGCTACTGAGTCCGATAACTCGGACGCCGAGGTGCGAACGACAAAAAAAAAGAAAGGCTGGCCAAAGGGGAAACCTAGGAAGTAGCCACACTTCCTAGGGAGCAACCCTACGTAGTAGCAAAAATGGCGATTATTCAATGGAACTGTAATGGTGTAAAACATCATTACTGTGAATTGCAGATGCTTCTGGCTGAGCACACGCCCATGTGCGTGTGCTTACAAGAAACACATTTAAAGCCGGCGGAACAATTTTCAATAAGAAACTATCACATCCGCCGGCACAATGTACAGCCAGACATCCGGGCGAGGGGGGGTGCTGCCATCATCATTAAAGATGGCGTCCCATTCCGGGACCATCCATTAAACACCCCCCTACAAGCTATTGCAATACAAATACTGAAACCGCCACAGTTCACAGTATGCTCGGTCTATTTACCAGACTTTGACTGGAATGTCGAAACCCTGACCGAGCTTACCTTACAGTTACCACGTCCATTTTTGTTACTAGGAGATTTTAATGCTCACAGCCCCATGTGGGGTTGTAGCACGAGAGACGCCCGTGGAAGACTCATCGAACGTTTTCTAGATGAGTCTGAAACGGTCTTGTTGAATACCGGTGAAGGTACATTTATTAATGCAAGGACCGGTGAGTTGTCGGCTATCGACTTGTCACTTTGCTCACCGGTTATGGCGCACCGTTATGAGTGGACGCTGGCGTCAGACTCATACGGTAGCGACCATATACCTATTATTTTAAATAGTACCATGCCGATGACTCCACATTCGTCTTCGCCGAGATGGCGTCTTCGTCAAGCCGATTGGGAAATGTACGCTAATTCATTCCGTACACCCGAGCTGACTGGAGACGTAGAAGATGATGTGGAGAAAATGTCCTCCAGTGTCAATGAAGCAGCATATACGAGTATACCGAAGTCGTCCAACATTCCACCCAAACATCAAGTACCATGGTGGAATGAAGTCGTCAGTGTAGCAGTTGCAGAGAAAAAGCGGGCGTACCACGAACTCAGACGTCGCCCCACGCAGGAAAATGTGACAGCCTACAAGCGTGCTCAAGCACGCTGTAAACGCACAATTAAAGAACAAAAGAGGCTATCATGGGAGCCATATGTTTCGGCCATAAACACCTCCACGACCACCTCAGAGGTATGGAGAAGAGTGAGGGCCATTACTGGGAAATATTCCCGTTCACCTATGCCCTCCCTTCTCGTCGTCGACGGTCGGAACATCACTGAACGCGCAGAAATAGCTAATTGCTTAGCTAAGCACTTTGAGCGCGTCAGTGGCTCCCAAAACTATGACCCGGACTTCCTGCGGATCAAGATCGAACACGAACAAAACGATCTTGATTTTTTCTCAGATGAATCCCTCCAGTACAACCAACCGTTTTCTATACAAGAATTACTGGAGGCGCTTCGGGGATCTGGGGATACTTCCCCTGGACCTGATGAGATCCCCTACGCCATGATCCGGAACCTGCCTTATCCTGGTAAGTGTAGGTTACTGGATTTGTATAACGAAATTTTTAGGCAAGGCGCTTACCCTCCGCAGTGGCGAGAAGCTACCATCATTCCGCTGCTAAAAGAGGGTAAAGATTCATCGCAACTAACTAGCTACCGTCCAATATCCTTGACTTGCTGTTTCAGCAAGGTATTGGAAAAAATGGTGAACAACCGTCTCGTCTGGTGGCTGGAATCCCACAACCTTATACCTAAACATCAATGTGGGTTTCGCCGATACCATTCGACTACGGACCATCTTGTTCGCCTCGAGAATGCCATTCAAGACGCCTTTCTCCAACGAAAACACCTTGTGGCCGTGTTCTTCGATTTGGAGAAAGCTTATGATATGACCTGGAGGTATGGCATTCTCAAGAAGCTGCACGACTGGGGTTTAAGAGGTAACCTCCCTCAGTTCGTAAAAAGTTTTCTGACTGACCGTTCTTTTCGTGTCCGGGTAGGTGACACTGACTCTGAGACCCACTCCCAGGAGAATGGTGTTCCTCAAGGTTCCACCATTAGTGTCACCTTGTTCTCCATCGCAGTCAGTCATATTGCAGCTTCAGCCCCAATTCGTCGTTGCTTGTACGTTGATGACCTAACCATATTCTATGCAGCCGATTCCATCGAGGATATCCAACAACGGCTGCAACAAGGCATCAACGAAGTGGTGACTTCTGCAGAAGCTGTTGGCTTTCGTTTCTCACCTCAAAAAACATCGGTGGTTCACTTCTGCAGAAAGCGCAGCGCACATCCGGATCCTGTCCTCACTTTAAAAGGATTCAACCTTCAGTGCGTTGATAGCGTCAGGTTTCTAGGACTTATTTTTGACAAACAACTTACGTGGCGCCCACACCTCCAAGCCTTAGCTGCGAGTTGTCGTAGGACAATAAACATGCTTAAGTGCTTGGCTGGTGCATCGTGGGGTGCGGGCCGGGAGTCGTTGCTTCGCCTGTATCGATCGCTAGTTCTGACTAGGATTGATTACGGCAGCATTGCTTACTCCTCCGCCCGGGCGTCTGCGCTTCTACTCCTAGATCCTGTTCACCATGCAGGCATACGACTGGCTACGGGAGCATTTCGAACGAGCCCTTCTATGAGCCTCTGCGTAGAGTCGGGCCTTCCTCCGCTGCGACTGAGACGTGAGCGTCTCTTGCTCAATTATGCAGCGGGGGTATATGCAACACCTACACATATAAACTACCCGACTCTGTTCAGATACCGTTTACAGGGGCTCTACGGTCGACGTCCCACCATAAGTCGACCAGTGGCCGTTCGAACGCAGGAGTTATTAGAGAGTCTACACTTACAGTTCGCCAAGGTACTTCCCAAACGTCCTATGGAAGTACATCCTTGGCTGATCCCTAACGTAAGGTGTCGTTTCGACCTGACTGGTCTCAACAAGGAGGAGACCAGTTCATTCGAATATCGATCCCGCTTTTATGAGATCATTAGCGAACTTGACTCTCTCTGCATATACACAGACGGTTCCAAAACAGCTACCGGTGTGGGAAGTGCCATCGTCATTCGTGACGATCCTCACGCTTGGACACTTCCTCCCCAGGCCACTGTGTATACTGCGGAGTTATTTGCGATTTTGCAAGCCCTGCGATTCTGTCGAACATCCGAAGACAGCGCATTCCTCATTTGTTCCGACTCGTTGAGCGCGTTGCAAGCGATCTGCCACTCTCATACCATCGATCCATTGGTGCAAAACATCCGAACGTGTCTCTACATGCTCCGCCAAAAGTCTATCACCTTCTTTTGGATTCCCGGACATGTGGGGATACCTGGCAATGAACTCGCCGACCAGGCAGCACGTCACGCAGCCGAAGTCGGTGAGCCACAGGACATTGCCATTCGCCCAGAGGATCTGAGAGTGTGCATTAGATCGGCGATCGATCAGAAATGGCAACGTGAGTGGAACAACCTCACGGCGAAGCTCAAACAGGTGAAACCTGAGGTCCGAAGAACTCCGGCACCTGTAAATCTGAGCCGGCGAGAGAGTGTGGCCCTGACACGTTTACGCTTGGGCCACACGGCGTTAACACATCGTCATCTTCTCGCCGGTGAGGATCAGCCAAGGTGCGCCGCCTGCGGGACGGCGCTGACCGTGAGGCATATAGTTGAGGAATGTGTAACCTTTGAGCCATTGCGCCAGAGGTTGCAGCTCCCGAATAATGTAGCCAACGCTTTAAGGTATGATTCGGTCTCTGAAAGTAAGATGATTGAATTTCTGAGAAATTCGAATCTTCTTCAGAGACTGTAGGGGCTTTACATCTCTGAATTTTACAAAGTCATCTCTATTTATCTCCCCCGATATTTTAAACTTTTATTTCAGCTATGTTTTTAATTTATGTGTTAAAATGCTTTTGTGTTCGTCTTATTTATTAACAATACCCTGTTCCAGCTGGTCTGGCAGGGTACTTTTAGTCTCTCTTTATGCCACTAAGGGCCTTTTACACCCTTAGTGGTACTGTTGTTATTTATACTTTGTTATCTGTTTCCGTTATTGTTTTTTAATGATGTGCCACCGAAGGCCTTTTACACCCTAGGTGGCACATCAATTGTTGTTTTTATCTGTGATATTTTGTTATGCCGCTGTAGGCCTGTTGTTATGGCTCTACAGCGGTATTGTTTTAACTCCTTATTGCTTCACTGGTCGGCCTGTGGCGTCCCAGTGACGCAATAAGTTTCTCTGTGATATTTACCTGTGATATTGTCTCTAGTCGTTTTCTGTGTATTTCTAGTCGGTTCTCTCCACTCCGGGGTCCTGTACACCTCGGAGGGAGTTCCAGCGATGGCTTCCAGGCCTTGGTGACCGGACGCTCTGTCTAGTACTTATCATACCGTCACCAAGGACTGTCCGCTCTGTTTAAGCCCTGGGATGGCAGGGCCCATCGATGGATTTTATTATGTGTATGTTCTGTCCCTTGTCTATCGCATTTATGTGTTCCTGTCTGATTTGTGTATGTTTTTATCTTTACCGTTTATGGCGGCGCATGCCCTCTGTTGGCGATGCCGCCGGGTGCTGCTGACCGCGCCATCCACCGGCGGCAGTACCCCAATTTTAACTAAAAAAAAAAAAAAAAAAAAAAAATAATAAGTTATGCAACCAATGGACGAGGGAGAGTCGTACCGGTATCTCGGATTCAACCAGGATGAACGTATAGATCACAGCGCTGTAAAACAACACCTAATGCAGCAATACCTAGCGCGTGTACAGAGATTGCTGAACACTCACCTTGATGGAAAAAAAATCATCAAAGCAATTAACACCTACGCAGTTCCGGTGCTAACGTACTCATTTGGGGTAATCAAATGGACGCCTACGGACTTGACAAACATCGAGATCAAGACCCGCGTCCTTATGACCAAATACAGAATTCATCATCCCAAAGCAGCGATAGAACGACTGACGCTGCCAAGAGCCGAAGGGGGTCGGGGTCTTATAGACATAAGGAACATGCATAATAAACAGGTTCATAACTTGCGAGAATACTTTTACACCAAAACACACACATCACACCTACACAATTCAATAATCCAAGCCGACAAGGCATACACACCATTAAACCTCTCACACACAGAAATGCCAGATAGTTTTTGCCCCTTGGTCACGAAGGAGGACAAAATCCAGCAATGGATCCGCAAGCCTCTACATGGAAGATATCCACATGATCTTAACCAGAGTAACGTCGACAAAGCAGCGTCGCACGCCTGGTTGAGTCAAGGAGGTCTTTTCCCGGAGACTGAAGGATTTATGCTGGCTATACAAGATCAAGTAATTCATACAAAGAATTACTCAAAATACATACTTCGTGACTCGTCAATAACATCTGACTCATGCCGGAGATGCCATTCCAAACCCGAAACGATCCAACACATCACAGCTGCCTGTACTCAGCTCGCTCAGTCCGAATATAAACACCGTCACGACCAGGTTGGCAAAATTATATACCAGAAACTAGCGGTTAAGCACCACCTTATAACCGATAAAACCCCTTACTACAAGCTCACACCAAAAGTAGTAGCGGAGAATGACTCTTGTAGACTTTACTGGGATCGGTCGATTATTACAGATAAGACCATAAATCATAATCGACCAGATATCACCTTCGTAATGAAACAAACTAAGACCACCTATCTGATCGACATTGCGGTTCCGAATACACATAACTTACAAAAAACACACGCAGTTAAATTGGAGAAATACACTGACCTCGCAGCCGAAATAAAACAACAATGGCGAATGGAACATGTCCACATTGTTCCAATAGTACTCAGTGCCACCGGGGTCATTCCACACACACTACACAATAGCTTGAGCCTCTTGGGTCTCCCAAAGTACACATATGTCACTATGCAAAAGGCAGTGATCATAAACACATGTCGTATAGTACGGAAGTTCCTCAGTAATACGAATCCGACTGCGATATGTGAAAGCACAAGATCTGCTTGTACTCCATCTGAGCCATCTACAGTGAGTGAACAACACACTGACACTCATCTTACAGACACACAACACACATACATAAACACACAATACGCTAACACTGAAACACAAACACCTAACACACATACAGATCCAGATTCGTCTGATGGAGAGGGAGGATCGACCAACTGCCGCACTGTCACTGTTACCGCTCTGGTGCACAATCCTCCCCAACCCAATAACACACAAGGTCCGTCAACCTCTGTACCATCTAAACGCGCAATTCCAGGAACACCCGATCTTAATGAGCAATTTGATGAACCAGAACACATTTACACCAAGAAACGAAAAATAGAACGACACATCCACACACATACACGAACACACACACAAACACATACAGTCCTTTCCCTTCCCTCTGTCCCTAATCCTACCTATTCTCTGAGGACACGAAAACGAACTAGGCATTCACAGCCGTCTGTCATTGAGCCAACATCTACGCTCCCACAAAAGTCTCGTCGTACGAACCAGTGTACACCAAAATAGACGCATAACACCTCGTTTCAAGCAACAACAACAACAATATAAGGAGTGATGTGACAGACCCGTCCGTGAATGTACTACGGTACTTTTACGGATTGGTCTGGCACATTACCCTTCCACAGAGCCTAATACCTTGCATAATGCCGGTATAGGTGAATGTTACCCAGTACTGTCCTACTGAGTAGTGAGCGCCAGGTTGGCGTAAAAGTCTATAATAATAATAATATGTAATATAATAATTATAGAGTTGTACATGCATATATTGAATAAACGCAAGAGGGCTGTATTCTCACTGTACTTAAAAAACGAGCCAAAAAATCATAAATTAACACTTTCACTGAGGTGACATTACTTAGTGCGTGTCAAAAACACGCACTTGACGAATTTTTTAATATGGATATATTTTTGAGCTGGGATACAGATAACTTGGAATAAGATAACTTGAAAAAGATTTTTCATTAAGTCCAACTATTTATTACCTGATAATGGTCTCATCAACCGAAAGGTAGCTCGTGGAATACAGTATAGCACCGATAATGGAAACATCAGTTTTGGAAATTTTTTGAGAGCATCAAATTAGTCAACATCACTTTTGGAAAGTTGCATTACATTTTTGATGTAACTTTCCAAAAGTGATGTTGACTAATTTGATGCTCTCAAAAAATTTCCAAAACTGATGTTTCCATTATCGGTGTTATACTGTACTTTAATTTTTCAAGTGAAAATTTGATAAGAAATCTTATTTTAATTTAAGCAAAGCTTTAACTAATACATGTAAGTATATGTATGTAAAATAACAAATTATAAAAAATTAACGAAGTTTAAGCTAAAGAATTTTGGTCTACCGTTAAACCATTAATTATGAAGCAAATTAATTTGTCCATATACTAATTCGTTGTCATTTCTCTTATATTATACTTACTTAGTTTTGAAATTTTCCTTATCGGCACCGCCACCATTAATTCGATTCGATGAATTTGACGATTCTATTTTTGAAATTTTGAAAACACTACCTTTCAGTCATTTTTGTGATAGAAACTTGTATATATAGGTACAGACAAATAAACAGACTGATAAATATTAGAGTGTATTCAGTTATAATATTGCGCAATTAACATATTCAACGACACAAATGACATAATTAAGAACTTCTAATAATTTTTACTCAAATTCAATCTGCTGTCATTAAAATTTGAGTTTTTTATTTTTTATTTTTTTTTTAAATTTTTTAATTAAAATCTACACCACTAATTACTTGCAGATGTAAAAATTACTATTTTAGTGTGATATGAAAAAACTTTTTTTAGATGATTGATTTATAAAATGAAAAAAATCAAAATAAAAACACCTCATTTTTTTGTCCTTTAAAGGGGTCTTCTATAGTAAAGAAAGCAAAAATTTCGGCTTTTTTAGGAATTTACAAAAAAAAAACTACTAATATTTCAACTGTCTATTTCTGACCATCTATTTATTGATGTTTTAAGAACATATAAAAAAATGAAAATTCAAGAACTTAAAGCGATTTAAATACAGCCATGCAAAAAAAATGATGCGCTGGTTGAAATGATTTCGGGATTTGTGTTCATTTGCAACAAAAAAAAAAATTCTGGTCTAGAAAAATTATTATTCTAGCAGGAATTACAATAAAAAAAAATTTAAATCTAAAAATAGTGGCTACTTGAAAAAAAAAAAGCTTTTACTTTTCAAAAAATAGTAAAAATTAAAATTTTGCAATATCCGTAGTGTTTACCATAAAACAACATGTATTGAAGGTACATGCTCAACTCGAATTCGAGTGGAAAAAGAGAAGTCGAGTAAAAATGTAGTTTTGAAAAAAATGCATTTCAAGTTTTGAACCTGATACCTGAACCTACCATATTAAAATGGCTATAACTTTGTAAATTTTTAAAATTTTTAAATTTCCTTTTGAAGATATATTTTTAAATATCTAAACTTTCAGAAAATGAAACAAAAAAAAAAAACATCGAATCTCAAAAAAGTTCTAAACTAGAAGCCTACCTTAATGTTATATGACATAATTTCTAAAGAGATTAGTTGCAATAAGTTAGTGCAATTTCACATAGAAATTTTTTTTCAAATTTCCCATATGTCACAACCGTCTCACTCCTATTTGGTGGCGGATGATTCATCGATTTATTCAAATTTTTATGGAGTATCATTTTATAATACATTTAAATCGCATTTAGTTTGAATGGAAATTAGCATATAATGAAAAATTTGTTTTTTATTTAAACTTATAACCATATACTAGCGGTGACTAGCGGTATGGGAAATAATTAATTCTTATTACCCACTATCTGTCTGTGTTCGCTATTGAATTTTTTTTTATTTATTTAAATATGCAAAAAAAAAAAAATTTAAGCGAAACTGTCGTTTTTAAATTAAAAAACGCAACCAAGTTCCGTTATAAAAGAGTACACATTATTAATTAAAGTTTTTGAACTCGTTTTATAAACATTGAATGTAGCTCGGATGAGAGGAAATTGTGGCTCAGGTGTGAAATTAAATGCGCTGGTTTATATTTTCATTCTGTTAGAAAATTATTATTGGATCAACTTTACAGGGTTGTTATCCTATTACAGAGTTTTTCAAAATTCGATACACTGAAATATATTTATTTGATTTAAAACGCTTCATAGTATTTTTAAACTTTGGTTAAAATATGTTTTGGTAATTTTATGTAATTTTGAGTTTCAATATTGTTGGATATTTAACCGCAGGGACCAACAAAATGGAACAAAATTTTTGAAATTTTGTAGCAAGGTAAAGGTTGTAACATACTTCTAATTGGCAATCGATTCATTTTTTTCAAAAAAATTTTTTTTTTAGTTATTATTCATAAATGTCTATACATATATCAATCACTTATCAGTTACTGACTTCAACCCTTTCTCCTGGACAAGTTTCAGAAAATAAAAACGGAACGAGAAGTCCTACACACCTACTATAATAACTGAATAATTGAATAATTTTCATCCCCACGTTTTAATACGGGGAAGTTCCTCTAAAAATTAAAGAAAAATTTTTTTCTGCTGCTTATCAATTTAAATTTCTTTAGCAAATACCCACATGAAAAATTTAATTTTCATATGTCCAAAGATGTGGAAACTATGGGGGTGTAACGGATGGTCGATTTTTTATACAGTTTTAAAAAAAAATGGCCATTAAAGTGCATAATGTGAATCAAAAGCCTGAAAAAGTAGGAAACCTAAATATTAATTGTAATAATTTACTTTGATAAAATTATTTATTAATGGTTTTTAAGCATTTGATCACTGCACTGCAGAAAATTATAAGTTATTGCATCATTAAGTTTCGCTTTTTTGTTTTTTAGAAGTATTTATCACAATTTTCATAATATTATAAAAATGAAATAAAATGTTCTTATGTGTAAATTAATGTTTTGTCTTGTTTAGAAAA
This sequence comes from Brachynemurus nebulosus, assembly GCA_035578155.1. Taxonomy (NCBI): domain Eukaryota; kingdom Metazoa; phylum Arthropoda; class Insecta; order Neuroptera; family Myrmeleontidae; genus Brachynemurus; species Brachynemurus nebulosus. The sequence continues at coordinate 65,335,797 of JAPWDM010000002.1, forward strand.
CAGTTTCTAAAGAAATCGTGAAGTTTTAAGCGTTTTGTGTTAAATATTTTTTATGAAACTTTTTTTATGCGGTCCCAATCCACCCCATAAAAAAGTTTATTTTACAATCCGGAGCGAACTTACTTGTATAGCTATTTATTTTGTAGGGCTACGAAGGGTCAATGACTCTTCGTAGACCTTATGCGTTCATTTAGAATCGGACGGCAAGGTCGTGATGCGTGTACGTAATATCACAATGCCGTTAAAAGTAAAATTTCTTTGCCCGGTTTTTTTTTTTCAATATTTTTTTGTGCGATTTTTATGCGGTCCTGATCTACCGCATAAAAAGAATGTTTAGCTATGCTTCATGATTTTGACTATGCAACCGTAAAAATTGGACTTTTCGGACGATTGAAAAATCTTACAATAAATGCAAACCATTTAATAGCAAAATTCATGATAACAATATTTACAGTTTTTCAATTAACATTCTCGATCATTCTATCACCAGATTCGATTATTCTCACCACACATGCCCATCACAAATTGGTTTATTTAGTTATATAACTGCATTAGAAAAAAAACAAAACAAAATATGTAAATACTGTTAATATGCTGTGGTGGCCTTTCCATGGACTGAAAGGTCATTTACTTCGTTCACGTCCCGTTATCATAAAGGGATGACTTTATACACGTCATGTATCCATCCCACCCGCGTGTACAGTGACGGGGGTGGTAAATGAAGGGGGGATGCGATGGTGAATAAATGGAAATTAAATGTAAGTGTACTGCCGTGTAGTATAATACGGTAGTTTTGTATAGTTCCCGTAGTAGTGCTAGTCGAAGCTTCGAGTGAATGCCGCTAGTTTGTAGTTAAGACGGTTCTACACGATGCTACGAACACCTTCCAACATTGGACGTTCGATGGTTCATCGCATCGTGTGGCCGTTGTTCGAACCTACGAGTGTCCAATGTCGAGCGTCAAACGTTCGCATTTGGCCATGTCCCGCTCGATGTCGGTATTCTTGCGCCGAGTCAAAGGGATGCTTCGAACGTTTGAAGGTCAGTGTTGGTTGCGTTGGCTGGTTCGACTCAGCAGCTGCACGACTCGTTCATGTGAAGAGAGACAACATCAGTGTATAACATTAGAGGTAACATCAGACAGATAACAGCCTCGTCCACTGAGTACCAACACATCATCATTCGTATTGGATCAAACATTCGATTCACCGTGTAGCAGATACATTCGTTGCACCAACTATCGAACTTAATTGCCTCAAACGTTCGATCGAACGTTGGAAGGAACGTTCGTAGCATCGTGTAGAACCCGCTTTCAAGCTAATCGACCGACGCGCGACATCCAAGTCAATTTATTAGCTGTACGTGGTGAAAAAAGCTGCCCACTTTTTTTTTCTAAATACAATTATAACATTCAATCTTAACTGGGTCACACGAATTATGTGTTATTATATAGAGATATTATTTTATATTTAATACGGTTATAGTAGGACGGGTTAATTTAAAAAATACGCCTTAATTTTTTTAGGACAGTCTATTTTACGTGGGAAATTACTGTATAACCTCTTTTTATACAACCATTTTTTGTACGATACCTTTTTGGAAATTTTGGTAAGTAATTTTGTCATACGGAGAGTCCTCGAAAAACGACGTTATATCAATTTCAACTTACATCGTTTCGAGTTACGTTAAACAATAATTTGGGACTAGTTCTCAGTCTTGCGTCATTTTTTCGAGATACGTCATCAGGTTTAACACATATTTGTTCGTATTTCTAAGCAAAATAAACAATGACAGTATTCCTTGTCGTGGCATTCTGCAAAACATAAGGAATTTCTGGTTATAAAAATTAATTTTTATCGAAAACTTGAGTCGCTGAGTTTCAAAACCATCTAATTGACGATTTTTTCAAAATTGAGTTAGATACGATTTATTATTCAGGAGGATAAACTGCATCAAAAAATACCAACTAGATGGTGCAAAATCAGCTTTTTCCCTTTTAATTTTAATGACAAAAATACGAAACTGTTTCAAAAGTAGCTAATTGCAATATTTTCCAATTGAAAAAACATGGAGTTGTAAGCAACACAAACCTGTTGCAAAACTATCTAATTACTTATATAAAAATGGCGTCACTAGAAAAACCTGGAACAAAAGTAGCTAGTTAGGTGGTCAATATGTGGCACTGCAGAGGCTGCAGAGAATCAAATAATTGTATGTGACAATTTTATTACTCTCTCTAAGAAAATATTTACTATTGAAATAATTAGAAAAAAATACAAAGAAACTTGTGGAATTGCCAGATATAACAGGCTGCGAATGTATGCAGAATAAAATTGTGGTTCATCGTGGTTCTGATTTGAGTTTTACTGTTAAATTATAATAAAGAGACTCGTTTTATAGGAGAATATTCTACTAAATTATAAAAAAAATATCTTGGTTTTCATAAATTATAATAAAAACGACGTTGTACGATGTAAATAGGTAGATTTCTACGAATGTTGTTTTCTTTAAAACCTATTGAAAGAATAATAAACTATTGCAAAAGTGTCTAATTGTTAATGTTACTGCTGCAGAAGTGTCTAATTGTTAGTATTACTGCTGCAAAAGTAGCTAATTACAAAATCAACCGTTTCAAAACTATCTAATTAAAGCAAACTGCTGCAAAAGTACTTAATTATAATTTTTAATCGTTATTTACTAATTATTGAAGAGTGGTATCGTTGTTATTATTTCTTTATAAGAACTGTATGATTTTTCCTAAAAATTTAATGGTAAAAACCAAACAAAAATCATTATTATAAGTGAGATCACAGTTTTTTGTATTTCCTGAACATTTTTAGTTGTGTTAATTAGATGGTTTTGAAATGCATCGACTCACTTGCTCTCCCAAACCCGGATAATGATTAAAAAAAAAAACGTATGTTATGTAATTTTTTCTTCTTTTAACCAAAAATTTCTTCAAGGAAACGTTTGGCAAACTTTGACAAAAAATTCATTTTTTGAGGTTTCTGACATTGGACGTGTCTGGTTGAAAAACTCACGCAAGGGTTTGAGATTTCCAACGTTTTCACCAAATTTCGTAAAAATCGAATGTTTCGTAATTTCTATCATGGTCCTAAAACAAATTTCTGCCATGATCCCAGGCTCAAGTCTTACTGTAATAACTGAATTTCGTAATCGGAACTGCGCTAAAAACAATAAATTGGTGCCTAATTGAGTTTTTAACATTTTTCATAATTTTAGACATCCAGACAAATATGGTAATATAAAGTAGTCCAAAAATCATTTGGATAAATAATAACAACGTATCTTGGCGAGCTCCTTATGTGTGATAAAGTCCTAAATATTTTAAATAACATTGTCTGCTGATCAGGGGCGTAGCTACCGCCGTATCAGCCGTATCAATGATATGGGGCCCCCGGGCTACAGAGGCCCCTAACGTGTGTAAGAAAGAATTAGTAAAATGTTATCCACAATGTCACTTAATCTCGTGCTTCCCGGGAAAAAAACATACAACAAAACTGTCATACGAGAGAATTCCCGACCCGGAATCATATTTCAGAGTCAATGTATACTATTGCTATTTAGATATATTAATTTCTCAAACTAAACAGATTTCAGAGGCTTTGTGACCTGAGTAATATGTTCGAAGTATTACAACCGGAGAAACTCCTATCTTCTTCAAACGAAGTGATAAAAAACGCTTCCGGAAAACTGTGGGCTAAATACAGTAGAAAAGACATCTCAGTTAATCTTTATGAACAATTAATTGCACTGAAAACATGGTTAAAATCTGAAATTCAAAAAATGCATTCCATTAAGGAGCTCATGGAATTATTGCTGATAAGATTCAATAGCCTTGCATCCAGTTTTCCGGAGGTAATAACAGCATGCTTTCTATTCTTGACCCTTCCAGTTACAACCGCAACAGCTGAAAAAAGTTTTTCAAAATTAAAACTGATAAAAAATTACCTAAGGACTTCGATGGCGCGGGAACGGCTATCAGACTTGTCACTATTGTCTATAGAGGCAGAAATTTTAAAAAAACTGAAACTGTCTTCAACTATAGATGATTTAATAAATCAATTTGCCGAAAAAAGACAAGAAAAGTGTATATTTAATTTGAATTGTTTGGCTAGCTCAATTTCTAGGAGGAAACGATAACTAATAATCAATAAATATTTATTTTAATTTAATGCAAGCATTTTTGTTTCTTTTGTGAGAAATCTTTACCCTTCATTTGGGCCCCTCAACTAATTTTGATACAGGGCCCCTCCAAGGCACGCTACGTCACTGCTGCTGATCTAATCCTTAGTCTCATATCAAAATTCAACGAATACCATATTCAACAAAATTTGTGGATAATAAATTTTATTTATACACAAATTATTTCTACCCCAATTCAAATATTATAAAGGGCAGGTGTATTTTTATTTCATATTTGTATATTCACCCCAAAAAATATGGAATGTAAAGTATTCATTCAAACGAAAAACTAAATTGCACTGAATTTATAAGTCACATGTGTGCATATCAATAACCCACGGCTGCTATATGTACAATTATACATATTCCGGCTTTTTTTATTGCACTTTAATGATTTTAATTTACGTACAGTAACATTCCGGAAATTCATATGATGAAAATCTCAATCACCTGTGAATTTTAAATAGGCGAGGGGTATACTGTGTCGTCTACATGACGGCACATGAAACTTGTTTTTCAGTACGATGTGTTTATCTGTTACTTTCAGGAAACTTGTACAATTTAAGCATAATTTTATTTTGATTGTCATTAGAAATAGTGATTCGGTTTTAAATTGAATTGTATTTTTGCAATAATTACTGATCAAGCATATTTGTTGGAGGCCCAATGCCCCGGCTGCCCCAGTCAAAGGGGGCCCCCAAGAGAATACAAAAAATTTCAAATTTGCAAATTTCTTGGCAAATTTTAAGGGTGGTATTTCTGTAAAATTAGGGCAGCAAACGAGCAAACGACTGACAAGCGAAACAAAAAGGTCGCCGCTTTTTGTTTTGGCGGAATTTTTTTCCCCGGGGCCCCTGAAGACCTAGTTACGGGCCTGTGCATTGGTATTGTATATTTATGTGAGTGTTATTCTTAAATATTAATTTCAATTCCACTTATACGAAATATTAAAGTGGAAGCAACATTGCTATATATATATATATATATATATATATATATATATATATATATATATATATATATATATATACGCAACCATAATAATTCAAATTATATATCATTCGATTTTTCAAATCACTCATAATTCAAAAAAGTTTGATGATTTCCATAATATTTAGTAAAAATTGCTTTTTGCGATTTACACAGTCCGGGTTTTCACACTTTTCCAGTAGCCGTAAGATAAATAAAATAAAAAATGTCCCAGAATCCAGATATATTTATTAAAATACAATCAATAACGGGATACAATGGAAGAACTTTGAAGTTAACACTACTTTAGCTTTGTTCACTTTTTTTTTTTTCAATTAAGTTGAAAAATAGTTTGATGATTAAAGTTTTTCCTCCGTTATAGTAAAAAGTTGAAAACTTTCCTATTAATTTTTTATTGGAAAAATTGTTAACGATTTTACTGTAGTATGGGTTTTCCCCAACGATAAAAATAGAATATCTAGATGCTCCATACTTTTTATTGGATCATGGGCAATTTTTTTTTATTAACTGGTTATCCACGGTCCACATGACCAAAAAATATAAACATAATTTTTGTAAAATTTCCGTCATCAAACTTTTTATCAATTTTATATGCTTGGTAGTGCGAAAAAATGACCTTATTCAGTGTTTCCCAAACTATTTTCATCACGGAACACATTTTAAGTTCTTAAAGAAAATCCTGTTTTTTGCCCTTTTTGAGACCTCATAAATTTTATTTAAAAATAGTCTAAATGATAGTTTGGATTGAACCCTGTCACTATTGAATTTACATAAGAAAAAGGATCAAGCTATTTGAAATGATAGGCGAAACTCACGGTTCTTTTTTTGAGATAAGACGAGTTAAGCTCATTATTTGATTCATACACGCTAAGACGAATCCGATTTGCTTCCCTAAACATGCAATTATTATTTTTTAAATAAGTGTTTAATCAGACCCGGATCAGGGGGGGGGGGCAAACCGGGGCATCTGCCCCCGGCGTCAGTTTTATTGGGCGCCAAAAATCATACTAGGTCGGTCTATATCAAATGGTCTAAAAAAGAGTTGGTTGCTCGACTATTTTAGAAAAAATTAATATTCTTCCAGTTGTTTCTATATTATATTTGAAGTATTGAGAACAATTCAAAAAAAAAAAAAAAAAATTATCTTGAACCGTTTAAGCGTGGTAGCCATTTTTGTTTTTCAATCTGCGTTGATTTTTGTGTTTACAGCTATTTATGTCAATGCACATATTTCATAAACCGTTCATCCTAAAAGGTTGAAATAAAAACTGTTTTAAAGGTAATAAATGTCTCTTTATTTTAAGTTATGTCCATATTTAACCTATTTTCGCCCCTTCTATAAGAAAACTTTACTTAAAGTTGGATATCAAAATTTAGCAAAATTCACTTTTTGAACATTTTTTTCTTATAGAAGAAATGTTTTAAGCCTCGTAGTATTTTTTATGAGAATAGCTGGTATACGGGTACAACTACCCATTATGAAACAAATACACACTATTTTAATTGTGAAACTTGTATCCTTTAATTTTTACAAACTTCCAAAAACTGACTTTTTCCCAAATTTTGTAATTTTGCGATAAAAATTTGAAATTTACACAACTTGTAGTGCTTTCGGAGTGGATTTATTAAAATAAAAAATCAACGTGTACCTATATTAACCCTTTACAAAACCCTCAATTTAACGGGAAAAATAGCAGTTTTGTAAAGAACTTATATACTTATGAGTTTTTTTGACAATTTATGTCAAACGTTGGAGAGAAGTGGCGCCATTTTCAAGTTTCTGCCTTGGCTCTAAAAAATCGTAGATCTGGGGCTGTGTTTATATGTGATAAATTTTGTAAAAATCATCAAAAAAATAACTCTGTAATTTTAAATGAAAAAAATTGACGCGAAAAACAAATCACTGTAATGACGTCACAATTTGAAGCAACCAAACTTCAATGTCAATATTTATAACCTCAAAACTTCGATTATTAGAATTCGAAGTACTTATTTGAATTCTGGGCAATTAGTATTACTGTATTAACAAACTAATAGAACTATTGAAAATGAAACACAATCTTATTTCGTCGATGAAAATTATCAGGACCGACATATTTACTTACAAAACGTTACGTCATTTTCAAGAAATGATGCGTTTTCACTAATTTGAATCATTGTTGAAAAGTAAGGATTTTCAAAATAAAATTTCTAAATAGTTTTCAAAGAATATTTTTATGTTTCATCATTAAAATTGGACATTAGATATGTAATCATAATTTTTCATAGAGTTATCTAACATTTGCATAAATTTAAAACACAGTCAAGTAACGTATTATATAGATTATTACTTTATGGAATTATGTACCTATATGTAGTAACTCACTAAAATTAGGAAAGACATTCATGACGTGTTTTCCAGCCCATGCTACATTTGAGTCCAAAATAAGCTTTTTTGCGCATTTCGCCATCTACGTCATGATACGTCACATATTTGAATTTTTTGAAAAAGACAACATTACAATCAGTTATTATTATATTTATAGTGTGAGTTTTTTGAGAGTTACCATTTTTATTACAGTCAAACCGTTGATAAGAGCTATAAAGATCCTGACAATAGCAATCATTGCCCCCGTCGATATCTGCAACTTTTATTTGAACAATTTCTCAATTAAATCAACGGTTTGGCTGTAGTAAAAATGGTTACTCTCAAAAAACTCAGGCTGTATATACAGGGTGTAAAACAAATAACTCTCGTCCTTTTGTGGGGTGACTCGTAGCACCCTGTAGGCACTAAAGCCGCAGGAATTTTCTTGGAATTAACAGTCGCGTCACCCCTCAAAAGGATAAGAGTTATTTCCTTTACACCCTGTATATAATATACACACACACACACACACACATATATATATATATATATATATATATATATATATATATATATATATATATATATATATATATATAATGTGTGTGTGTATATTATATACAGGGTGTAAAGGAAATAACTTTTATCCTTTTGAGGGGTGACGCCACTGTTAATTCCGAAAAAATTCCTGCGGTTTTAGTGTCTACAGGGTGCTATGAGTCACCCCTCAAAAGGACCTCACTTATTTCTCTGACGTCCTGTATATATAATTCGCCATCAAGATCTGCGTGTCGGCGTACATATCTTAATCTACCTTGGTGTTTTCTACAACAAATCACACATCTATAACGTACAGTTTTTTTTCTAAACAAGAAATAATAAAAATATTTATAACCACACGATGACCTTGTGCTGGGTAACCTTCGCCAGAACAATTAAACAACAACTTGTGTGATGTACCTAATTGTAAGTAGGTATTACTATATATTCTTACTAATCATAATCAACTTCCATAGTGTTTTTTGCCTAACTGCGAAATTAATTGTTGACTATAATCAGTGGCGTACCTACTAATTGCTTCAGATGACCGAGGCGATCTCTAATATGTCGAGCTCCTTTATACAGGGCCATTTTCTCTCAACGAGCGAAGCGCCAGGTCAACGTGCAAAAAAAGTACAAAAAAAATTTTTATAAACCATTTTTTATAAACCAATCCATTAGAATTCTTGCAGCTTGGAATCATCTTCGTCCCGATTTGGAAGTGCATTTGACAGTGTAATATGAAATGTCGTTTTCCGACCGGTTGGTTGACGTTGTATTTGAAATAAGTGTTGGTATTTTTTTTCTCACCATTACGAAAATGTTTGAAAGCCATTTTTAAATTGTAAATAGAATTCGTACGGTTTAGATTCATTTTCGTTAAAATCTAGAATAGCCTTAAGTTGTGTAATATGAAATGTCGTTTTATGACCACTTGGTCGATTAGGTATTTGAGATAAATATTGAGTTTTTTCGTCCTTTCGAAAATTGTGACAAGCAATTATTTAATTTTAAATAAAATTCTTACAGCTTCGATTCATTTCCATTAAAATCTGGAATAGCATTAGGTTGTGTAATATGAAATGTCGTTTTCCGACCACTAACTCGACTATGTATTTGAGATAAATATTGAGAATTATTTCATCAATACGATAATGTTTATAAGCCATTTTTTTAGCTTTAAACAGAATTTTTGCAGCTTAGATTCATTTCCGTTAAAATCTGAAATAGTATTAGGCCGTGTAATATAAAAAGGTCATTTTCCTACCACTTCCTTACTCATGTACTTGACATAAATATTGACAGTTTTTCCATCATTTCGCAAATGTTAATAAGCCATTCTTTTAATTTTAAACAGAATTCTTACAACTTGGATTCATTTCCATTATAATCTGGAATAGCATTACTTATGTCGTGTAATACGAAATGTCGTTTTCCGACCACGAACTCGACTATGTATTTGAGATAAATATCAACAATTTTTCCATAATTACGAAAACATTTATAAGCCATTTTTAAATTTTAAATATAATCCTTACGGCTTGGATTCATTTCGCTTAAAATCCGGAATAGCATTAGGTGGTGTAATATGAAATGTCGTTTTCCGACTCCTTCGACGACCATATATTTGAGATAAATATTGACAATTTTTTCATCAATACGATAATGTTTAAAATCCTTTTTTTTATTTTAAATAGAGTTCCTGCAGCTTGGAAACACTTTGGTAATAATTTAGAAGCACATTAGGTCGTGTAATACGAAATGTCGTTTTCCGACCACTTGGTCGACCACGTATTTGACATAAATTTATGATAGTTTTTTCGTCATTTCGCAAATGCTGGTAAGAATTTTTTAACTTTTAAATAGAATCCTTGCAACTTGGAAAATCTATGTATAGTATTTTATTTAATCACCTACTGCACCATAACTTACGTGACTAAAGGTAAAGCTTTTCACCTAAAAAAACTAATTACGTTTTTGTGTGACACTCGAATACTTCACTTCTTTGGTTTGCACACTACATAATTCAAATGTGAAACTATTAAGTACAGCAATCCCCCGAAGAACACGATTAATTGGTTCCGTGTTCTTTGAAACCGTGTTGTTCGAGACTCCAAAAGATAGGCATTTTTTATTACAAGTGTGAAAATAAAAAAATATAAAAAATTTTAAAGAAATAACGCAACGAAATTTGAATTACATACTTACATACACATTTGTATGCAATGCGTATTTATTTCGATTAAAATAGAATGGAATTGAGCATTCATTAGCTCTGAAGTCGGTCTATCATAAAAATTTACGAAAAATCGATAACGAACTACTTATCATAAATTCGTTATAATTGTTTAATTTAAGCTCTATTAATCCCTCTGATTTGGTCACCAATGGAATATTTTCGAAAAAATTAATTTTCGATACTTTTCGTAAACGTAAACTTTTGATCGTAAATATATCGTAAACGGTGCGTCGTAGCGAAAAAATAACGAAATTTTTGAAGGCTTAAGCGAAGCAAGTTATGGGTATTCCGAACATATTGGGACTGTCGAAACCTACTTTTCGTTATCGAAAATTATCGATGTCGAAAATAACGACATTTTCAGAATTTAAATATGTAAATTTTTACATATTCGTTATCATTTCTACTATAAAATTCTCAAAAATTTTATTAGTTTTTATTTCCAGCATTTTTCTTTTATAATGACAGATTCAATTTACACGATTTTTATTCGTGTAAATGGAATCAATATTTGATATACATATTCGCGTACATTGAGGACTGATGAAACTTTATATCAAATATATAATATGTACTTGAAAATCGTGTTGTTTGAAACCGTGTAATTCGGGGGAAGGGTACCCGTGTTCTTTGAGACCCGCGTTTTCGAGTACCGTGTTCTTCAGGGGATGCCTGTATAGGAAATATATTCCAAACTATAAAATTAAATCTGACCTAGTCTGCGATCTTACACAATATTTTTCAGTACATCTTACACAGTACAAGTTCAGTGGTCTAATACCAAAAGTCAGATTGTATTGATATTTGATTTTAATCAATTTGTTACTCATGTTGATCATAATTAACTTATGATTTTATAAATTTTACGAGTAATGATCCCGACGATCGCACCAGTCTGATCGGTCATTTAGTATTTACGTGCATATATCTGTAACACTGTTAAAAAATTTTGACCACTAGGTACTTATGAATATATTTTCAAATAGTTTTCTTTTTTACCAAACATATTCATTAGATTAATTTAGATTTTATTTATTTTACCGTGTTTTTAATTAAATTGCTTAATTATTTGTACATATTATACTCATCTGTGATGCGATTTTCACTTTTATTACAAATCAAGAAATCGCATTAAAGTATTAAAATTCCATTAACGATTATTTTTAAAATGTTGTTAATTTGTTGAATAAATTAAATTGCGTCACAATTCACTGAAAATGGGGAAATTTTAAAATAATTTTCTAGTAATTACCAAATTTATTTATTTGGGTATTTATGAGTTAAATATAGAAATGATTCACATATTTAATAGTGAATAGTAATTTAGCTCTTGTGGATAGGAACCGCATAAAAAAATCGCACAAAAAAATATTCAGCTAAAAAGCTAAAAAAAGTATAGTTCGCTCCAAATTGTAAAAAAAAAACTTTTTAAGCGTCTTTTGTGACTTTTTTATTGGAGTTTTAAATTTTTTTATAAAAATATTTGAACATTAATTTGTGATAAAATTACTTATTCATTGTTTTTAAGCATTTAATCAGTGCACTATCGAAACATGTAAGTTACTGCATCATTCAGTTTTTTACAGATGTATTTACCGCAATATTTATAATATTATAAAAATGAAATAAAATGTTCTCATGTGTAAATTAATGATTTATCTTGTTTAGAAAAGCAACCTTTAAGGAAATCGTGAGGTTTTGAGTTATGACTTTCTATGAAACTTTTCTTATGCCATGCCGTTCCGATCTACAGCAAAAAAGTTTTTTGACAATCTTGAAGAAACTGTACTTTTTATAACTATTTATAAAGTTTTTGAATATCTTTTCTTGCGATTTTTTATGCTGTATATCTCGGCACTGTGCTGTTAAGGGACCAATTGCTTCGTTATCTGCAAATTATATGCACATTTAAACCCTTATGAGCCACTCACATCCATTAATAACAATTGGAAAACAAAAGACCTGCCATCTTAATATGTTGTGGTGGGAGAGCTGGGGAAAAATTGGATTTCGAAAAATATATACGGTCACCTCTTTAATTGTACCTTCTAATTTTCAATTTTTAATTTTATTTATAGAATATGTACCTATACAAAAAATTAAATTGCTTAAATTTATTTATTACATAAAATCTACTTATTTTCCATATAAAAATTTTTTAAAAGAATACAATTTTCTAATGAACAAATTTTGTCTGAATGAAGCATACAACGTCTTGAATAATATTCATCTAGCAGATTGGAAATCTTCGGTACATCAAATATTTTTTCCAAATTCAAAATCCACGGCTGGTTTTCGGTGTCATAAAACAAATTTGAAATCCATTTCTTCTTTTCACTGCCCTTGACGTATATGACATCAAACTTCTTTAATATAGGTTTCAATATGGTATGAAGTTTTTTGTACGGAATAAATCCATACGACCAAGGTATCCCATGCCAATTTCGGTAAAGCCAACGTGCAGCAACCCGTTCATATTTATTCGGCAACTCTTTGAAATCAAACGGTGCGTCGAATATAAGATGTAATATTTCATCCGAATTTTCCGCAGCGATACCAACTTCTTTAAAATAAAATTGGTTGTTAGCTCCTTGATAGCCTTGTATATCAAGAAACGCCATTTTTTAACGCAGCGCCGCCGTAGAACTGAAATTATAGACACAATCCACAATTTTCACACTTAAGGTTAATCTTGGATTTTCAAATGATTTAATTTCTAAACAATAATGCAATTGTGATAATTATTACATTTTTTTAAACTAAAATATCTAAAGAAATATTTATTTTATTTTAATTTTAATACTTGTGAAGTATGCCTTTGGTTTCCTTTTTTACATACAATGCAAGTTATAAAAAGTGACATAGAAATTAAATATAGTAAGTCATTTTCTGTTTTGTTTTTATTTAATTAAATATTTAACTTTTTCAAGTTTTATAACTTTACATTATCACTTTTATATGTTAAAATATTTTAAATACATCTTCTGTTAAGTAAACAATAGCTACGTAGATAATTAATGAAAATTTCTTTCTGTTTATTTATTATTGAAAATGAAAAGTATTTTATTTGTTTCAGTATGTTAATGCGTTATCTAGTTTTTTTCTTTTTAATAAAAAAAATTACTACATTATAAAGTTTCACCTTGATCTGTATCGATTTTTTTTCAATTTTTGAAAGTTGGTACCATTGTTGATTAGATAATTTTTTAGTTAAATTTGATAAAATCAATTTTGGTTAAACAATTGTCTTTGAATAATTACTAACCTTGCAAATAATTATGTAATATTTTTAATTAAATTGCGTATGACAGAATACGAATTAATTTTAAATTAATTAAAAATTTAATCATAAAGCAACGGTACGGTTAAGAAATAAAAGGAAGATTAAATTTAATCTAAAGACAGATGCGCTAGCTGTTGGTTAAAAAAATAACTAGTGCTTAAGAGGCAAGGTTTGTTTATTAGGTTTTCACTATCCACAGAATGTTAGTATTCAGCTTAAAAAATGTAAATTGACATGAATTTAGTGTATTACTTCCATTTTTTCTTACAATTAATTTCTTTTAAATAAATAAAAGACAGCTCTAAATGCTGTCATGTTTCAAAACATCAGATTCAAGGCCGAATTTAGTCATGTGGCTTGTGGATCCGGACCGACATGTCTCACTGTGAAACATGTGACCCAAATTGAGCTTAGCTACGCGACGTTGGCGCCGCGACAATTTTTTTTTCTTTTTTAAATCAATTTCTAAATTAACGTGTGATAGCTTAAAAAATTGCCCTTTAAATGCCCTTTCCGAATATCAAATTGCCTCAGCTGTATCTTTTAGCAATAATAAGTTATCATTATATATATTATTTCAACATTTTGACATATAATTTAGCATTAAAACGATAAAAAAAGTTTTTTAATCATCAAAATATTTTTTCCTAATACTCTTAAATTTGCCCCATCGAAGCGCCAAATTATTTTTTGATTTAATTATATAATTAGAGAGAAAAAAATTAAAAACAGCAAAAAAGAAAAAAAAATTCGAGGCGCTAGCTTCACTTAGCTCCCAAATTGATGTTTATTTCTTTGATAAATATTTTTTAGGTTTTATTTTTGACTAACGACTTCCCGTCAGTGACATCAATTTTGAGAACTTTAATGTGACATGATGTCTTCCCCAACCAATGCAACAAGTTTCCGATTTACCCTCGAAACCTTTTCAAAGTATTTCTTGATCGAAATATCGGGGTTATTTAATTATTCTAACTAAAAACTTCGGGAGCGCAGGGACGTCGAAATTAATAATTCGACAAATTTGACTCTGCTTACAGTAATAGTTTCTCTATTCATCACCAGATGGCTAAGTATTAAATATATAAAATATTAGAATAAAAAATATGTTTAGTGAGACAAGTAAAAAATTTTTTTCCCAAATTATCAAATAATAAAAAAAAAATATTGACGTTGGCGAGAATATTAGAAACAAATTTCTCATTAATCTCAAAAAATCTTTTTTTTAAATAAATGGTAATTTAAAACACAAAAACGATTAATTTTCAAGTTCAAAGTATTAAAGTATTTTGCCAAATTAAACAGATGCATTAATCGAATTTTTTTCTTGAAATTGGCAATAAAATCACTTATGATGCATTTTCACTGACCCATAATAATTTTTTTATCTTAAATTTCTAGTATTAAGAAGGGAAATAAAACGTAAAATGAAAGAACAATATATTTGTTTTTGTTAATATTTTTTTATAATTCTCACTTTTTTATTAATTTAACAATAAATTATATACAATAATTTGCAAATTATGAATATTTTCTGGTTTTTTGTTCAATAATATTTTCTAAATATATTTATATAAGCTATGTATATATTATATAAAGTATAAAATTAAACGTATTTTGTTTCAAAAAAGTAACAATTAGAAAAAAGTTGGTTATAAAAAAGAAAAACAAGAAAAAGGAAAAAACGTTATCAAACATTGAAAAACGACTTTGATAATTAAAAAATTTTCACTAATATCAAAAAAATTTTAACCCTGAGGTGGTTGCAACACTTTTAAGAGAGCTTCCAACAAATCACATTTTCGTTTCTCCGCCTCCAATAGCTCGCGATGCATTCGTCGCGCCTCCAGCACCCGCGCCCGTTGATCCGCGCGTAAATTTTCCATCGCGGTACGAAACCATGCCGGACCTTCCACTTCTTTATATTCAATTTCCGTTTCCTCGAATATTAATTCCTCCTCTTTGATTTCACCTTTGTCCACTCCCTCGTCATCTTCATCATCTTTTTCGCTCGTGTCCTGACTCGTGGTGTCGTACCAAGAAATTGAGGTATCGTGGTGTAACGTGGTCGGGTGGTGTGCGTACGTTTCTTCGATATATGCGGGCAGATTGTCGTACGCGGATGCGATTTCGTCGTGTGACCGCTTCTTCTTTGGTGGAGGAACGCGTGATAGACCGTCATCGTCCTCATCGTCACTAGGAATCGGTAACACCATACGCGATTTACGTAGAATACGACCCCGTGGATCCGGCGTGAATATTATTTGTAATATTTCATAAAATTCCCACGTTCGTTGGCGTTTTTTCCGCTTATCGTAATATATACTTTTAAATGTTTGCTTGAGGTTGCGCCATTTACGATCGCACATCTGATAATCCACATGGTAACCTTTCTCTTGCATGCCATCCGCCACTTTTATCCATAGATCCTTTTGGCGCGCTTTCGGATCACGAAATTGTACTATTAATTTTCTATATTCTTCAATTAATGCATATACCATTGGACTTGTCCATATAAATTGACTATTTCGTAAACGTGTAATTTCATCATCTTCCTGCGACACAAAATTAATATTTCAGTAGTTACAGTATTTACATAATATTAGAGTCCCTATAATAAATAGAGTCGTGACATGTGTGCTAAACGCTGATTGGTTCCAGCATTTTCTGTTCGAAGTTGGATAAAATAAATTGAAAACAAATTAAATATTTAAAAAAAATCATTTAATATTAGTAAATAAAAACACTTTACAAAATACCACTTTTATTATAAAAATAGTATTTTGTAAAGTGTTTTTATTTATTAATATCAAATATGGAATACCATAAAGTAACGCTCAATTCTATTAAATTTATAAAAATCATTTAGTTTAACCTAGAAAGAATAATTAAATTAAAACTTTTTAATTGTTCATTCATTCGTAACTTATTAACAATAATTATGTACTCAAAAATATTTACTCAAACATGTGATAATTAATTTTGAAATTTCCCGCTCTGTGTTGAAAAGAAAATGGATGACGTGTCACGACTCTATTTATTATTGGGATTATGGAGTGTAGAATATAAGGAGGACTATCTTGTACGGAAAACAAAAGAAAAATAGTTCGAAAAGTGTCCCGTTTTAAGTACTAAGTAACAGTTCAAAAACTCGCCAGAATAGCGCTAGAGTAGCAAAAGAGTATAGTGATTTTTTTGTGTTTTTATAAAAATTTTTAAAATAATAAAACTATTATATGTAACAATTATAATATTAAAAAAACAATAATTACATAACAACGCGGATGTTTTTCCTTGTTTACTTCTCTAAATTTACCCTTTTGCTACAGTAGCGCCGCCACTATTTACGCCTTTCTATGGACACTTTTTGATACAGAGATGGTGCTCCTGATATCTACCCTCCATAATTGGGATTATACTCATTTACTCTACATAATATGTAATTTTATGGACATCTATTGTCTGGTGGGAAATTTAATATTAACCATATAAATAAATTTTTAGTAAAACATATTTTAAAGAAACCGTGAGTTAGAAAATAATCTGTGAAACAGTGTGACAAAGATGTCCATAACCTCACATTTACACTACACAAAACAAAAACAAAAAGTGATAATTACGCTGTAATTTTGAAGATGATTGGCAGCTTTGGTTGATGAATCACTTGTTGATTCGAATATGGTCCTGGTTTTGGATGATTTATTATGATGCGATGATTTTCCCAGAGTTAATTTAACATTTTGTACTATTTGTGTTGGTTCGGTAGATGTCGTTGTCTAAAACAAAACAAAAAGCAAAACATTGAAATACGAAAAAATAAACAAAAACAAAAAAATGTGATCGTTTTTAAATATTGGCGCTGTGACAAGCGCGCGCGCCTTTACTTTCTATTGTTAGCCTTGTACATATGTATATGTGTGTTATGTTCTACACTACTATTCTATTAAAATTGTACATACATGCACTACCTTGCCTTGCTTTGACTTACCTGTTCATTGATTTCTTCACAAATCACACCTAAGTTACTCGTAGACATTGTTATTATAATTTAAAAATCTAATATTTTATCTATATTATTTTGTTTATACTTAATAACTATAAGCTCATTATTAACAATAAATTTTAAACAATTTTACAAAGGTTTTTAATCAATAAACTAAGCGGAAAAAACGCTTGCAAGCAATGCTCTAGCGACCGCTGATCACTTCTTCCCTCGACTTTCACCGGAGATTGACGAGTTGCGCTGAAGAGCGCACTTGCTCATACTGTTCAGGTTGTTTTCATTTATGTGTGTCTGAATTCTTCTTAAACAATGTTACCATAACATCACATGTTATGTGTGTGGGATATAGATATATCTAGTTCGCACAATATGTATACTTTCAATAATTACAAAATTTTGTCTAGCCAGATCAGTATTAAGAAGTTATTCAACTTTTTTGTTTTCAAAAAATTTAAGGATCATAAAAAAATATAAGATTTTAGAAAATCTTAATTTTAACAGTTTTTAAGGGCAAAATGTAGAACTCGTACATATGCTGTAATTTCGATGTCTGCCGGAAAAAAGAAACAAATGTGGCTGAGAGTTATTGTACTTAAAGAGTTAAAGGGCGGTCACATATTTTTATTAAAAATAATTGCGTTTTATTATTAATTATCACACTTTAAAAGGGGTCAAAATATATAGGTTAGGACAATTAAAAAACGGATTTTGATATACAAACTAATTTGCCTAGTATATTATATGGCCCCGCGTAGGCGGGGCCGCTTTACTCACTTGTGTTACGCATTGTTCTGTTATTTTTATCGTTTTCTATAAATAAATTATACAATAATTTGTTTCAAAAAAGTATTATATAATACAGTTGTCATTATAAAAAATTGTGAAAAATATTAATAAATTTGAGCTTTCTAAAACAAAAATATGCTTCCGCGCTTTAACTTTTCATAATTTAAAATTTCCACCACTATTGTTTCGTTTTTCGGTTTATCGGTTCGAAAAAAAAATCGCATATGGACGAGTTCTATAAATTTCCCGTTTTTAATATCAAAGTATAATCTTACATATACAAATATGTAGCTTTTATTTTTAAAGCTATTATTTTATCTTGTTATTAAACTTTTGGTTTGCTATCCAACTTTGAATATTAAGCCCGCTTCGGAAATAATGATAACTGATAATTGTTATAGATTTTTCCTGTCTTTTGTTTACATTCACAAAATAATACGATTAACACGTAATCTTCAAGCGTTAGTTTTTCTTTTCTAACAATAAAATAAAAGAACTTTCCATTGCTTCATTTAAAAACTACGTATTTCACTATCACTAGTCATTTAAAAACTATGTATTTCACTGTCACAGATCAATAAATTATTTAAAATAAGTAAATTCACTTCGTTTTAGTTTAATAAAAACCGATCCGTAGCCTCTACACCAGAATCTATCATTTTCCAATGCACTCGTTCGCATTAATCTACACCGTGTTGTGTATATTATCTATACACCGATTGTGTACGTGGAATTGTATATGTGCTCCCTTTACCTTAACCACCAATCGAAATCAGTTTTTTTTTTTAAATAAAAATTGAGTATACGTATTATGTAGGTATCCATCGAACCTTAATAAATTCGAAAAAAGTAGTCGACTACCGTTGGAAAATTGAGTTATAACAGATAATCTCTTAAGAATTTTCCATTAAACTACTATTTAGAAAAAAAATATTATTTTAAAATAATATTTTTCACTCAATATATGATCAAAAATCTATAAAAATAACTTTGGGAATTTGAAAAACAAACAGCATACTCGTTTACTGGATATGACTTTTCACTATTACTTTATAGAAAAATAAACTCATAGCGTTAAGAATAAAAGATATGAAAAAATTTCAAAATTGTTACTAAAAATTTACTAATAATTATTTTTGTATTGTTTCAGCTGTGGAACTGGGATTATGTGCGGGCAACATCGAAACGTATATGATTGCAGTTGAACAACAAGCACGAGAACGTTTAGAAAGACTCTCAGCATTATTTCGAATAAAACCGGTTGATATAAACAAACTTTCACAACAGGTAATTTTTTTTATAGCAATAATTAAAAATATGTAATAAACAAAAAACAATTATGCAAAAACATTAATTCAATATTTACATGATTTTATATAAATATTATAAACCTTTAGTACGTACGTATAGTACGTATGCTAGATACTCACTGCTCCGAACATGATCATGGTAACATCTGAAAATGACCTCCTTGTCATATCGAATGTCAACCACATACATATACCATATACACACGTTAAACAGCTGGCCCTCTAATGGTTTTACAATCTACTTTACATTCTTAGAAATGATCATTGTTCACTCGTTATGAATTCAGTATTTTTTTCAATGGAAAATTCCCATTTTGCAATCGAAAAAAAATACAAGTTTTTATTGATACATAATTTGTCATTAACATAACCTAACAAAATCATTACTTCGTCTGTCTACATGATTGTCTATCTAACAAAAGATATGATGCTATCTTTGTTTATTATTTTTATGTACTTATTTAAATGTCTATTCACTTTTATTTATGTCTGTCCCAGTAAATAATACGCATTAAATAAATATGTAGTTACGTCATAGATACGTTAATAATTTTTTTTTATTATAAAAAACAAATGATTAATTCTGATTTTAAAAAGAAACATAATTACATATTTATGATAATTTTATCAGTTAGTGAACTGTTTTGAATGATCTAGCATACAATCGATTTTTGTTTCATTGAAGTAAATATTTACTCCCTGACCTACTTATCGACTATAATTTGCATATTTCAAAAACTTTTGGTCAAATATTTGCCAGGAAATGGTTGTTTTTTGTTTTATTTTACATTTAAACAAACAACTGTAAGCATTGGAATTTCCGTTTTATAAAAATTTCGAAATATATTTTGTGTTTTGTGAGTAAATATGCATTGCATGGTAAAACGGACTAGAAAAGGGCTAGATTAGAAGTTAGTTAAAATCTATGCCTCTCGTGCCCTGCTTACAACCTACGCTGGTGGTTGTGAGAAATCAATAAGATGGACTTTGGATACATGCAGATATGTGAAATACATACCTATGTACATGAATACGATAGGTGTATTTAGATGTGCGGGGTAACGTCGATAGCGGAGGGACACGGTGACGTTACTATCAACTACTGAATTAAGAACGTTCACCTACTACTACAGGTTATTCTCCGATGTTTCGACTAGTCAGACTCTTACCTGAAAATATGTCAATTTTACGACGATAAAATTAGATGATTTTATAATCGAAAATACTTTATTCGAAAGAATAGTTTTTTTTTTATTATGCTTCTTTTGTGGAATGACAATTCAAAACGTGTTTTGTCACAAAAAATTCAAAATGGAGTTATGCACATCATTCGATTGTATTTATCCATTAAAATTAAGAAAGAAAATTATGAATTTATACAAACTTTTGTCTCCATTTTGTCCATTTTGTCCGTTACCATATTTGATTCAAACAGTGTTTTGTCCAACGACCAATGAGAATCAACTGGCGAAGTGCTCTGATTGGTTCACTGGGTCACGTGATCAACACCTGTTGGTTGTGAGGTTATGTACACACAAGTGACATTATGTTTTTGAAACATTGTTTGTTGAGAGTCCACGATTAAACGGAACAAACCGTGTTTTGTCCAATCCGTCTGTTCAAACAATGTTCACAATATTAAAGGCATTTTTCTTTAACACTTACATTTCCGATCACGCGATATCGCGTGATACGGCTACTTTACTATGTGACTAATCACGTGATATCGCGTGACAAATACAAGAACCTATTAATTTAACATAAAATATTTGGCCATCTCACAGAGCCTATATTTTTAGCTTGGCAATAAACGTGTTAAATCATGTCCATAAGAATAATACAGCTTGAATAATGCAAACCTTTAAAAATAATACGCTGATTAGTTTTTGGTGATTTTTCAAAATTTTGATAACTGTGACAAAACACGTTTTGAATTGTCATTCCACATTTAAACTGGGAACTGGGCTCGCACAATTAGAGTTCCGTACACTTGTTTCATTCCGTATATACAAAAATCTTATTCAGATTTGCTTGTGATAACACTGAAAATGCATAAATTCCTACGCTGTACTGAAACGTTAGTAAATACGTTGTCTATTACTGTGTTCCCCCTTGTTATTTACAATATTTTTTTTTCAGCAGCTAGTACACTGTCGAAAAACCCATAGTTTTCCGATAAAATTAAAATTTTAGCTTTCGAAACCTAAAAGATCTAAAAAGACCAAAAATTACAAAAAAATATTTTTAGAATCCTTAGAAATAGCTCTTTCAAATGACACCTCACCGGGTATATTAATTTAAAACTTTTTATGTCACCATTAATCTCGTTGTGTGATTATAGTGGGGGAAAATATTTATAGAGTTGACCATGCATATATTGAATAAACGCAAGAGGGCTGTATTCTCACCGTATTTAAAAAATGAGCCAAAAAATCATAAATTAACACTTTCACTGAGGTGGCATTACTTAGTGCGTGTCAAAAACACGCACTTGACGAATTTTAGTATTTTTCTTTGGATCCAACTGACCTTCCATTCTAATCCAAAATAATTTTTTTCCAATCGTTATGACCGGCGATTTATGTTCCCGTCATAAAAACCTGACATTATAGCAAATGCCAAATTTTCGAATCTTGCTAAAAATTATCGTCTCTAATAATATGAGCGCTACACCTACACATAACATAACGCTTAACATGAACTTTAACATAACTCATTCACACAGAAGCAATAAGTATTAAACAGTAAATAGAACGCATAAATAATTAGGTACGTATCACGCTACTGTATTTTGTTGTCCTACTTAGCACTTCAGTATTACTATAAGTCAGTGTTTTTCAATCTGTGGGTCGCGACCCCCTGGGGGGTCGCGAAGCCTTTTTAAAGGGGTCGCAGTTACTTTAACAATAAAACCACTCTAGTTCAATATATAATATTTAATAAAGAAAAGTTTAATTAAAGATTACATTAATGTAATGGTTTCATACTTTCGCTTGATAAAATTTCAAAACAAATAACTGCGGCTTATTTTCAATAACAGTAAATCCAAGTTTTAAATAATTGTCGTCATATAAACGCTTTTCTTTGGTTTGGTTTTATTACTCTCATTGGAACTTCATGTTGACAGTTGTACATGTCTTTCCAGAAACTCATCCATTTTGGATATTAAACAATAAATGACAGTGAGCAACTACTAAAACAAACAACAAGTCAATTCAATAAGTTTAAACACAACTCAAAGCGAATTCACAATTCAAAGAATTCACAATTCAAAGAATTCCCAAAAGTGCCATCCTTGACTCGTCTGATGCTCCACGCAACGCTCATCATGTTTCGTTATTTCTCGCTCACACAAGTCGCGCGTGAGTTCAGAAGCTACTATAAGTCGTCAACTTCAATGTCGTTATAAAAATATACCTGTTTAAAATCCTTTGTTACGTATTAAATTGACATCTAACTGAAAATAAACAATAATGATGAACGGATTCGATATTTGTAACATAAAATAAAATTTAGAAATAGTAGAGGGTAGGGGTCGCGAAATATTTTTCTACACTAGGGGGTCGCGCCATGAAAAAGGTTGAAAAACGCTGTTATAAGTGAAATAATAGCCCAATAAATACCACCTTTATTTTTTATCAGTAACGTCCACTTTGCGTCATTATGACCCACTTAATTTTTTTCATTTTCACAGTGTAAAAGAGAAGATAAAATTAATTTTTTCTCAATTATGTAAGATTGGGGTCACCCGAGGGTTAATGACATTATAAGCGTTAGGCGGTGATAGGCCGAATGGTGGTTTTCCAACACGTTAAAAGAAGTTAACGCGTTATTTATTGCGTTGGTACGAATATTTTAGTGTTTCTCCTTCCTTGTGTTGAAAGTATTTTCATTTTCAATATTCTCAATACAAAGAGGTTTTTAATTTAAAATTTATTTAATCGATTAATACCCCTGCCGCTGCATCCTACATGACATAGCGAATTTCCGTTTATAAAAATCCGTTTTTCTGTGATTTTTCACCCTTTTAAGTGTTTTTTTCTTCTCTTTCTAATGGTGTAAATAAATGCTGCAAAAATTTTTTAGCTTGAGAAAATTTTGGTAAAAAACACTTTTTTTCACGAAAAATGACCAAAAAACCATGTTCAAAGACGGTGTGGGACTAAATATAAATATAATATATATAAATTTTAGTGAATATTATTTTCGGTTTCTAGGGACCTCAAAACAAATTTCTATTATAGTTTCGGGAGATTTCTTTCGGAGCTCTAAAAAACAGGACTTTCTTCGGAACCCTAAATAAAAGATCTATATGACTATATACAAGTGATAAATTCCTTATACCACATATTACTTATCGTAGTATTGTGGTAGTATGTATAAGTACCTATACGTTCATATAGTTTATTATATATACCCCTGTCGCAGCATCCTGCATAACATAGCGAATTGTCGTTTATAAAAATTAATTTTTCTCGGAAACTAGTTGACATAGAATAATAGTTTAAAGACCTTTTTTGTGTAATTTTTTCTCCTCTTTTAAATGCTGTAAAAAAATTTCACAAAAATTTTTGAATAAGTGGAAATTTTGGCAAAAAACTAATTTTTTTCAAGAACAAAAACCATGTTCCTGGCATCGGTGGTGTCTGCCTAACGAACTTGTCCAACGGTTTGGGACTTCCAACATTTTCACCACATTTCGTAAACCTAGGACATTTTGTTCGAGAGTTACCGTGCGAAATTTTAGTGAATATTATTTTCGGTTTCTAGGGACCTCAAAACAAATTTCTGTCATAGTCCCGGGCTCAAGTCGCGTTATGACAGTGGCTGTAATAGCTGAATTCCATTCTGGAAATTCGCTAAAAAGTAATGAATTTTTCAAATTTTCGTAAACAACTTTGTTTTGAAACCTACTTAGGGGGAGAGGTGGGTGTCAGTGGCTGAAAAAATATCAATAGAAAAGGCCATTCTGTTCCAAATTTTACTCATTTTAATGCCCCATATGTAAAAGTATTTTGAGTCTGCTTTCATTTCCAGAACGTCAAGATCCGGTGAAAACCACATGTGCTCAAATTGGTCTCAAATTACCATACTTTCTCTTCTTATAGCTATAACTTCGCTATTAAGCCTATATGGACGGGAAAGTAAAACTACTCATTAGTACTCATATTACTAATTAACGCGTCTTTGTCCATTATTAGACTCTAAAATGTTAACGTAAATGTGGCCTAAGCATAATAGCATCATAATATTCAATTCCGTAAAATCTACAGATTTATTGTATTTTTATTTTTTTTAAATGATGACGAACAATTATATTTTTTGTATTTGTAAATTACGAAAGAGAAAACGCGGTTAAAAGAAATGAAATTTAAATATTTGAAAAATTATCCTTACAAAGAGTTGTGAGATTAGAGAATATTTTCAAAATGCAATGCAGCAAATAAAACAAAATATTGTTCTTTTTTTAAAAGAATATCGTTTAAATATTCAAAACAAAACTATTTTAATATTTACATAAAACTTTCCATAGAAAAATGAAACGATGCATGATGCATATAAAAATACTCGTATTTTCAATGTAAACTCTTTTATTGAATTTTAAAATGTGCATTTATGTGTAATATAGAATAAAGTAAATAACTCTTTTTGTATTTATTTTTATTTAAATGAATGATTTTCTAAATAATAAAAATATTAAATATTGAAATTTTATTGTTGTTTGTGCTTTTATGAATTAACTGACATAACAGACAGGGATAAATGCAATACATACATATCATTTAATAATGTTTGAATTTTTATTTATTTATTTACGTCCTTTTTTGAAAAATGTTACAAAAATATTCCATAAATATATTAAATTTTTGTTACTAAAGGCTATAGATAATGGTTTCAATTTTACTAATGATTTTTTAATTTTTTATTAACATGAAAGTCAAAAGTAAGGACTTTCATACAATAAATGCGATAAGACGTTACACTTAGGGCGTGGTGCCATCTAGTGATCCTGCATGAATTTTTTTGTAGTTTCTATACCATGTGAGTTTTTTGAGAGTTGCCATTTCTACTACAACCAAATTTTTATGATAGAAATGGTACTTGAAAAGGTTCTTTTCTTGAATGCAATGGAAATGTGACCAAGCAAAACACTATCGGTTGAAGTAGCCTCAAGTACATATGCATATTTTTACCGCCTAACTGATAAATTAAAGAAAAATTAAAAATTAAACTTGGGGAAAAATTTTTTTTTGCTCACTTATGTTGTTAGTTAATGCATTAGATCAGTTTTATCGAAAAATTAATATATAGTCTCATTTAATTTAAAAATCTAAGTTTGTATCATAGATCGAAAACCATAAGAGTTATAAAGCTCCCGACTAGGTTGCCCCCGTCGATACCTACAACTCTTATTTGAACAATATATATAAGGTCGCTATTACATTGTGATAGATATTTGTCAAAGATCTTTGATCAAATATTAAGAAGTATCTTTAACTATGGTTACAGAAATTTATATTATAAAAGTTGGCTTATTACACTATAATATTTCTTTGATTAAATAAAACTTTGACATATGTATATCTATGACAGTGTAATAGCGGCCTTATTTAAACATTTTGACGTATAAATTAGCATTAAAACAATAAAAAAAATTTTTTAGTCATCAGAATATTTTTTCCTAATACTTGTAACTTTGCCCCACGAAGTGCGAAATTCTTTTTTGATTTAATTATATAATTAGAGAGAAAAAAATTAAAATCATCAAAAAAGAAAAAAAATATCGCAGCGTTAACTTCGCGTAGCTTGTGACTTCCTAATTTTTATTGCTATAAGTATCTACATTTAGGGCCGATAAGACAGCCAGCCCTGCTTATATGTATGGTATTTTAAGAAAAATGTAAATTGAAATGAACGTTGTCTTTTTGTTTCAGCTTAATCAACAATCAAGTTTAACGACCAACAGTCGAAATGCTCAAGACGCGAATGGTTTTATCGAAAATTCGTCGATCTATGTAACGTCACTTCCGAATACCGAACCGTTAGTGAGCAATCACGTGACATCATCCACATCCGTGAGTGATGTTGGTGTTCCGGCGTTGCCTCCTCCGGTAAACACATCTTCGACATTTACATCGACATGTGTCAACACTAGTACCACAACAACCACAACCACCGTACCGAACAGTATCGAAAAAATCGATAATAAAATCAATCAAAATCAAAAATTACCATCAACACAGGTCTCGTCAACATCAACTTCAACATCAACCACCGCGACCACAGTCCAACAAAAACAACAAACGCAACAACATAAAGAATCGTTACAACAGAAACAATCGAATTTAAACGTCAATAGTTCGACAACAACAACACTTAAGAGTCCTCTATTGACGAGTACTGGAACATCAACTGCTACTGTTAACCAACAGTCGACACCACAACCACAACAGAATCAACAGTTACTACAGCAACAACAACAACAAAAGAGTGCTGTGCCGCCATCTGTTGTCAGTAGTGGTGCACCGACCAGTGGAGCTGTTCGATCGTTAAATGAGCGACGTGCCTCATCACCGTTTCAGAACGGACGTACGGAAGTTCTGATTGGTGCGGATGATAATAAATTTAAAACTACCGCGCTTATTGAGAATACGCAACGGTTGAGTGTTGATAACGATAACAGGTAAGTCAGTGTTGTGTATGTTCCCACAGGATTTGTTAAATTAATTTTTTATAGATAATAATAAACCATGAAAAGAAATACATAAATTTATCATAAATATTTTGAAAATTAAACGTGTGTTCTCACTTTAATATTAAGAAGATACGAGCCGTTAAAAATAAGAAGTTATATCTAACTTTTTCAAATTTTCGCGCTCGTTTTCAACATCGATGTCAAAGGTCAATGTTTCGATATAGTAATACCTATTTATAATAACATCAATGCGATCGCCCATCCCTAGTGAGTATACTCCCAACACAACAGAAAATAAACGTCTTGCATTGTCACTACAAGATTACTTATGGTTGCACTAGAGGGCATTGATGTGTAGGAAACGTTATATTTATTTTTAATTTTCTTTTGGAAAAGAAGCGTTCACAAACGTTTTTATAAAACATAATTATTTTCGAATAGAAATCATAGAATTCACAAACAATTTCCGATCAATTAAGTACCTGGAAGACTATATTATAATCAATTTTTAAAAAGTGATGGCTAATCGTAAGCTTATAATTAACAAATTAATAACTAATAAACTTTGTCACAAACAAATTCGAAAGTGTCACAAACATTCACAAACGATTTTCATCGAAGAAAAGTTAAAATTTTAACTTTTTGAATTTTGTGTTGGCTAATCGTAAGAGGGTGCCGAATTGCATGTTGAAAAGTTTACAAATTGTTATACATGCGTATAACAGGAAGTAAGAATAGCGTTATCTAGAACCGAAGATAATTACTAGTTCTATCTTTGTCAGCACACCGAGAATATTATAGTAATTTTATTGTTTGTATTGTTGTATATGTTTATTTGGTTGGTACCTGTAATTTAAAGAATGGAATGTTACCTGTTGATTCTTATTCTTTTTCGAAAAATATAAAGCTATATTTACACGATACAGATGTAGGTTTGCAAGAAATTGGATGATGTGAGCGCTGGGAAGAACAATTAGTGAATTATTATTGTTTTTTCTTTTTGAAAATAAATAAAAAGTTTTTTGAATAGGTAATTCAGACATTTAAATATTAAATTATAATAAAAAGATTACTTATTTTGATCAATGAAGCCCATTTTTGGATTCAGTGTAAACCTAATTACACCACCATATTTGGAGTCAATCAAAATATTACCCTTTTTGAAGCTACTTGAAACTTTTACGTTTTACTCCATATTTACGTGGATATGTTTCGGTATAGGGTTAGAGCTGAAAAATTGGTAGCAAAAATTTGATGGTCTACGTGTAATCTAAGTATGGGTAATCGGGAAATACATAAAATTAAGTACCATTGAACTACAAAAAACAAAAGCTTGGTAGGGTTGCTAGATAAAGAACTATTATTTCAAAATAGTAAACAAATTCAAATAGTTAGTTAAACACAAACAGTTATATTTAATTGTCTAGTTTATTTAATTTATCCACAGCTAGTATACTTGATGTTATATTATTCCACACAATTTAAATAGTATTTTATAATATTATGTTTATAGGCTGGAGTATAGCCTAGAAACTAATTCTTTAACTTTTTTTATTCGTTTGTTCTCGAATTCAGAATTTATACTTTTTTTAAAAAAGCAAAATTTTAATCCACTATATGTATAGTCCATATATTAGGTAGATATCTTTTAAGTTTTAAGTTGATGCACAGAATAAGTGATGAGTTGGATTGACGCAGTGGCGTAGCGTGCCTTGGAGGGGCCCTGTATAAAAATTCGTTGGGGGGCCCAAATGAAAGGTAAAGATTTCTCACAAAAGAAACATAAGTGCTTGCATTAAATTAAAATAAATATTGATTGATTATAATTTAACGCATCCTCCTAGAAATTGAGCTAGCCAAACAATTCAAATTAAATATACCTACACTTTTCTTGCCTTTTTTCGGCAAATTGATTTATTAATTCATCTATAGTTGAAGACGGTTTCAGTTTTTTTTTTTTTAAATTTCTGCCTCTATAGACAATAGTGACAAGTCTGATAGCCGTTCCTGCCCCAGCGAAGTCCTTAGGTAATTTTTTATCAGTTTTAATTTTTAAAAACTTCTTTCAGCTGTTGCGGTTGTAACTGGAAGGGTCAAGAATAGAAAGCATGCTGTTATTACCTCCGGAAAACTGGATGCAAGGCTATTGAATTTTATCAGCAATAATTCCATGAGCTCCTAAATGGAATGAATTTTTTGAATTTCAGATTTTAAGCATGTTTTCGGAGCAATTAATTGTTCATAAAGATTAACTGAGATGTCTTTAATGTATTTAACCCACAGTTTTCCGGAAGCGTTTTTTATCACTTCGTTTGAAGAAGATAGGAGTTTCTCCGGTTGTAATACTTCGAACATATTACTCAGGTCATAAAGGCTTTGAAATCTGTTTAGTTTGAGAAATTAATATATCTAAATAGCAATAGTATACATTGACTTTGAAATATGATTCCGGGTCTGGAATTCTCTCGTATGACAGTTTTTTTGTATGTTTTTTTCCCGGGAAGCACGAGATTAAGTGACATTGTGGATAATATTTTACTAATTTTTTCTTACACACGTTAGGGGCCTCTGTAGCCCGGGGGCCCCATATCATTGATACGGCTGATACGGCGGTAGCTACGCCCCTGGATTGACGGTTAGAGTTCATAGACGAATCTATTTAAAGGACATATGTCACTAACAGTATGTCCTTTAAATAAATTCGTCTTCTTTCAACCTAACCATTACATTTTTTTTCGAACTGTTATATTAAATCTAATACAAAAGTTTGTCTCTCCCCAGCGTTGCCACCATGTATGGCTATTTTTAAAATTTTTTCTGAGAAATGGTATATATTTACCTGAGATCCTTTAGCCTTTGAATTAATATTAAATTGGTGGATTAGACTTCTAAAAAGTCACTAGAACAAAAATTTTTCAAATTTATAATCCTCTCTTTTGTTTCTATACTTACTAATCTTAAAAGTTGATCGTTAAAAATGAACTAATACGTGTAGTTCTGGACCATCGGATGGATTTGATTGTGTGAAATGGTCATTATTATACTTTACCTGGTGCCTGTTCATATGTATTTTTATGATGATGTCATATCACAATATTTCATATGTTGTATTTCTAAGTATTTTAAAAGTGTTCGTCAGGTTACAGACACGTATAGATGAATTTTTTAAGTGGATGTTGTAAAATCGCATGCTGGCTTATGATTTTTATACAATTTTTATGAATTGAGGAGATATGTACATAATTGGAATTTTTTCATTGACTAAGGAATTTGTGGGAATTTCTAAGTTTTTATATGTATACATAACTAACTGTATTTCACCTTTCAATTTTAATTTTGTAGGTATAGGTAAAATTTTGCTATTTGTAATTGCAGTTACGTGATAAAATTTATGTTTAGATGATTAATTTACGTATCGGCAGTATTGGTCAAACAAAAAAAGAAAAAAAATCGAAGAAGAGAGTTTCGAAAATCCATTGCGGTATAGTTTTTCAATATTTAAATGAGATGACTTTTCAAGTACGGCAATAATCAGCAGTATTGTTCGCAGCATGTTACCTACTTATTTATATGAATGCAAAAAGAAACCATCGCTTGTAAAACAGGTAACAAATTTAAATACAATTGGAGTGAACATAGGGTGGTATTTGTTGTAAGCAATAAGATAATTTTATATCTTGAAAGTTTATGGCCACTAATAACACCCTCTCGAAAAGTCATCCCAAAAATTGTTGGAAAAGGTATAAAAATTTCATCATTTCTTATTATATTGACAAATCTTAAAATTGGAATGAGTCACAAATGAATAGTATTTAGTAGAGATGTCGATTTTAAATCGATTAATCGTAAATCAATTAATCGAAGCTTAAAAAATCGATTCTTTTTTCGATTTTTTTCATTTGAATCGATTCATGAATCGATTATTAAACGTAAGAGATCGATAACCGATTTTCGCCAAAAATAATTTCATTTTAATTGTAATTCTACAAAGAAACATTTGTTAAAATGAAACACCAAAAACGTTATTGTTAATGTAAAAAGAATAGTGCTATTCGATTCGATTTCGAATCGAATAATTCGAAAATCGAATTATTCGTTTCATTATTTCGGATAGCTCGAACTTTTTTTTTTATTTCTAAGACTGAAACATACTAAGAACTTTAATAATTTATATATATATATATATATATATATATATATATATATATATATATTATATAGTTTGATTTACAGAGCAGATTCATCCAAAAAATAATTAAGTATTTTTAACTTGCAGTGGGTCCTTTTGTCGCATTTTTTTATGTTTTAACGAATTTTCGAATTGAAAATTCAGCTGTTACACCCACTCTTGTGGGACGGCTTAAGTCCCAGATAATAGCAGAAATTTTTTTTAAGGTTCTTGAAACTCGAAAATGATATTTATTAAAATCTATATACGTATAATATAATTATTAATCCATCCTTACATAAGTTTTTGTAACAATAAATTTTATTATTACTGATTGATTTATCCTGCTATTTAGGGATAATATATCTTTTCATTTATAAAATTATTGTAATGGATCCGATTTTTTTTATTTAAATTAAATATTTAAACATCTCTAAGAATCAAAAGAAAAAACAAAAATTCTAGCTATTCGAAAAAAAGCGAATAATTCGATTTTTCGAATTATTCGTTTTCTTTCGAATAGTTCGAATATTTTTCGAATAATTCGACGTTTCGAATTATTCGAAAACTCGGATTATTCGATTCGAAATTCGAATCGAATATTACTATTCGATTCGGTGCAAATTATTCGACATTTCGAATAATTCGCACGCCACTAAGTTTTAAGTCTTAAGGGAGGTTCGCAGACTAAAAAGTTTGAGAACCATAGAATTAAGTAACGATCCAACAAGACTTACATATATGGCGAGTGATCCTATTACTTACGAAATAGTGCTATAACATAATAAGTATGTCTCTCCCCAGCGCTACCACCACGTAAAAATTTTTGATAAAAGATATTTCACAAATTGGGAAAAATCCAGATGAGAAATTAAAGTGTCCTACATTTATAAATATTTTAAGGATACTGAACATACAAACAATTTTTGGAATTCGATAATGAAAGCTAACAATTTGGCGCGTGGAAACCAATTTACTAGATTTATATTTTCATGGTTACATTCAGGGGGTGTTAACCTTTCTATTCCGAACATCTTAAATCAAATTTACTTTTAATTTCATCAATTCTTTTTTTTGTGCCTATATATATGATATATACCTACTAATTTTTATGCTCGCCTAATATGTATGGATGTATAACCTTGGCGATACCAAAAGAATTTTTCAATTAAAAAAATATTTTTTCGATCACGTGATATCTCTCGCACGTAGAAGAAACAAAAACATAAAATGATTCATAGTCGTTGTTATGCTATTCAGGTTGATAATAGGTGTAATTTTTTTTTTACGTTTAACATACTTGTTCATAAGTACATATAATATAAACACTCACACAAGATAAAGTAATCCATTTAAAAAATTAAATGTCTCTTTAAAAAATGTAAGGTTATGGTTATGTAATATAAATTATGTTGTGACGTTGTAATTAATATCGTAATTATGATTATAATTAAATATTATAATAAAAAAAATATTAAACATAAATAGTATTAAATATTAAATAACATTAAATTTATCATAAAGTATGTATATTCACTAACATAGTAACATGTGAATTTAATGTAACATAATATTACATATGTATTTAATATGGGAAAATATATACTGAGCGATTCTTTAATATTTAGACAAATGTAAGGCCGGGCGCACATTGAGACGCAGTTAACGCAGGCAGGGCAGCGCAGTTTCTGTGGGTTGTGTTGTAGAACGGGACAGCACGAATTGAAACGCAGAGCAGTACTGCGCCGCACGAGACCGATGTGGCACTCGTGAATGTGGCACAGAAACTGCGCAATGCTGCGCGATATTGTAACTCGTTCTCGAGTTTTAGTTGGTTTTATTTCGTCGAAATGAAAACAATTGAAGAAATTGAAGAAAAATAGTGCTTCTCTGCTCTACTCTGCTTTTAAATTCGTGCTATCTCGTTCTACAACAAGAGTTGCAGAAACTGCGTTGCCCTGTCTGCGTTAACTGCGTCTCAATATGCGCCCGACCACACGTGTTTTCCTGTTTTGCCCTGCCCTGCGTTTACTGCGTGACGCAGTTCAATGTGCACCTGGCCTAACAGTCGGATCAGTCACCTTTTTATAAAAGGAATTGTGGCATTTGGGCCATAGAATAATGAAACTGGAAGAGAATTAGTGATTTTTGAAGTCTTTCTTTTAAGAGGAGATTCGCTAAAAAAAAGATATCGTTTTTTTTCTTCATAATTATGTTTCTTAAAGTGTTAGAAATATTCTCCTAAAATTTTATTTTAAAAAAATGAAAAATTAAAACGTTATAAATTCAATTTAAAACAAAAACTTTAAATATACGGTTTTTGAGACGGTTCTTCATGTATCTCAAAAATTGTTTGAGATATCGACATAAATCAAAGTGCATATTATTCCTCGATACCGTCATTTTGACAGGAACTAGGATCTTTTTGGTTCCGTAATATATTTTCGAAATGGTGGCTGTTATAGTCGAGAAAAAGTGGTGATTTTTGAAAATTTATTTTCAAAATGCGATTTCTCGCTGGTTTCTTATTTTTTTCCTTAGATCCTAGTTAGTGCCATAACTATATATGTATATTTTCAGGAAATTCTTGATTTTTTGATTTTGGTTCACCGGGAATTTCAGAACACGAAGAACCATCACGGTGAAGAAATCTCGCAGTGTCGATTTCAAAGCCATTTATATTCAGTTCAATTTTGAATTTTTTTTTTTTAATTTTTTTGTAATCTCAAAACATGTAGAAACAATGTTGTATATTTAATTTTTTAATAAAATATTTATTCGTATAAAAAAATTATAAAAAAGTTCGGTTTTTGATGTTTTTTGGCGAAGTAAACTAAAATTAATGATTTGAAAAAATCGCGAAAGCCAATACGAAAAAAATTTATATACCACCATTGAGTGGTATATAATTGCTAACTATCATTAAGTTAGTGGTGAGCAAATGCAAGACCAAGACCAAGACGTGGCAATCTTGGTCTTGGTCTTGTTCTTGCATTAAGAGTCTTGGTATTGGTTTTGCTAGAGCAGTTTGAGTCTTGGTCTTGGTTTTGCACTTTCTTGCATTTTTTTTATTAGCGAATTTTGTTCCTCTAAAATCAGAATTTTTACTATCTTTACGTATTAATTATACTTTCAAACTATTTAGGATTCATTTCAAATAACTTGAACCATTTTTCTTATGTAAATTCAATAGTAACAGTGGTCAATCCATTTGAAATGAACTCTAAATAGTTTAGCAAGAGTCTTGCATTTTTCTTGCTTTTGTCTTGGTCTTGCTCACTTGAGTCTTGGTATTGCTCTTGCAGCCATAATTATAGTCTTTGTCTTGGTCTTGCTCTTGGTATACATAGTTTTGGTCTTGGTCTTGGTTTTGCAAAAAATGCAAAATCAAGACAAGACTGCAAGACCAAGACTAATTTTGCTCATCAGTATATTAAGTTAGCAAAATTATCTTGAATGGGCAAAGCAGTAGGTGTTAAATCTGTTTTCTGCGCGCTGACAAGATATATGACACACGGTATACATACATACGTTTAAATTTTATTTACGTCCGTAATAATAATATGTTAAAAATATGTTTTAATTTTCACCGTTTTACAACATAGAAAGTAATTTTGTACCTATACGTTGCGTTATAGCGTGGATGAAAATGTTTAATATGTGTGAATATAACCAGACAAATATGTCATCTATTTACAAAAACGACAAAACTGTCAAGTTAAATCTCTGAATAAAATTTAGTTGGTAATCTTTCGAGAGTGCAATTTACTCGGGGTAGATTTACTGTCTAAATTATTTATGCTTTATAATACTGATATAAGATGGATCAAGTTAATTTACTTCACAGATTTACTTATTCGTCTTTGAGAAATTCTGACTTTATGTGTTAAATTAATTTGCCATCGTGTGTATATAAGTGTATGCATTTGAAATGGCAGAGGAAATAAGTAGAGGAGCAGTAGATCAAAACAACTTGATAAACCCGCTTTGAACCGATATGATTTTTTTGTCCAATTTCGACTGACTCAAAATCAGGGATCAAATATTGTTCGGTGTGCAATTTCCTCGGAACACGAGAGGGTAAGTCCTTTGAGAAAATTAACTGATGACAATATTATGGATCAAATTTGGCAAAATCTTTTATTTTTTAAGTTTTTAAGCCGGCAGCATATCTTTATTATACCCACCAAATTATTTAGTATCCACGCCACAAATTTTTATGTTTCTTGAAACGAAACTCTTTATGGCACGCTTTGGGATGGGAAGTTAACACAGAAAAACCGGCCTATATATGGTGGTAGAGCTGGAGAGAGGCAAAATTACAACTCAATACAACTCAAAAAAAAAAAAAATGTTATAATTGTGAGATTGGAGGAAGACAAATCGTATTGTTAGTAATATATAACCCTCCGAACTCTAACCGTGAATCCAACTCATCACACTTATTTTATGTATCAACTTAAAAAATAACAAATTTTACAAAATTCTTTTAAAAAAGTATAAATTCTGAATCCGAGCAAAAACGAATAAAAAATAAGAGAATTTTCACTGTTGCAACAACAATCTGTTCCTATCATCAAATCCCCAATTTTGAACACTTGCACGTCGTACACGATTGCCGGTACTTCCAAAGACGATGCAGATGCACCATCCTCTATAACATCC
This sequence comes from Brachynemurus nebulosus, assembly GCA_035578155.1. Lineage (NCBI taxonomy): Eukaryota > Metazoa > Arthropoda > Insecta > Neuroptera > Myrmeleontidae > Brachynemurus > Brachynemurus nebulosus. The sequence continues at coordinate 65,372,030 of JAPWDM010000002.1, forward strand.
CTTTGGCAAACAGCCTTCAAAGAAGCTACATCTCATCAGCAGAAGATGGATATGAAGAACACGCATACAATCTTGGAATCTATTTATTTCAGGAACCAAGGAGAGTTGTGTTTCTTATATTCGGGAAAGTCAACCCAAAGAATATTTATTAACCACCCGAGCTATATCGACATCTGTCATCATGGACCCGAATATTCAAAAGGAGAACCAGTTGAGTTATTCCACACAGGACATGAAGATATTAATAAATTTGACGAAACCGATCGAAGAAACAGACAAACTAATAGAAAAATTCATGAAAGTGACATTGCAGAAAATTATGATGGACAAAAATACGAAACAGGAAAGCCAACAGTTTCGAAATTAGTTGATTTTATATTAAACAACATAACAACGCCCCCTGATAAATTCCATATTACATTACGTTATTTAAATTCATCATTTGATAATATTCATAATAATAATTGGCTATATACTTCTGCGTTAACTAAATGTCAAAATTATATATTTAATTTAAATTTTAATGAATTAATAGATCTTTTAGACAATCATAATACTCAGTTTTCGTGTTTTAACGAACGTTTCGATGATATATATTACGATATAAAAATAAGTGAAAATAACATTTTTACCTATATCTTGTAAATCAATTTGATAATAATTATGATGAATATGTAATGTTTTTAACAAATTTGTATAACTTATTAAGTAGATGTAGTGGAAAAAAAAATACATATATTGTCACAGTTTCAAAATAAAAGTGGTATTTTTGCGAAGTAAAATATTTGTTTATTATTTACAAATATGGAATACCATAAAGTAACGCTCAAATCTATTAATATTAATACTCTAGAAATATTATAATAAACAAATTAGACAATATAATTTTTTAAATTTGTTTACTATTTTAAATCAATAATTCATTATCTGACATTCTGGCAATGTTCTTAGCTTATACTCCGGTTTAGACTATATCCCTCCCTAGAAACATATCCATAATAATATTATGTACAACTTAGAAATCTCAAATAATTTTAAAAAATGGGAATTGCTTCAAATTTTGAGTGGGGCTTTTTATTATATTTTACAATTTAAATATCGGAATTACCCGTTTAAAAAAAATTTTAAAGTTATTTATTGTCTAAAAGAAAACTCTTTTAATAATTCACTAATTGTTTTTCCCAGGGCCCACACCATATCATATTATTTATATATTTTGTGGCAATTATACCGATCTATAACCGTATTCAAAAATTTTTCAAAATGTATGAAAATAAAGTAGTTACAAGTTACATTTTGATATCTCCTGTGAAGTTTATAAAAATAGATTTATCCGGTTTTGGTCTGTTGCTCCTCATTTGCAATATTAGTGATATTAGTACGATAAATTAAATTGTAATTCATATAGATTAAGTACTTGTATTACCGTATTTATATTTACAAATGGATACGTTATACATATGTATGTTAATGTGCAAATAAAACATATCAATTTTGACTGATTTTAATAACATCTACTGCAATAAATTATGGCTTTTGCAAAATTTATGAGTTTCGGATGTGAATTTGCATCCCATACGTTAGTGGATTTGAATAAATAAAATAATAAAATTTTGATTAGTTGATTATGAAAGTGTATATTTCCGTAGTGGCTACTTTCATAGCTAGATAATTAGTTTGAACAAAATCGATTTTGTTTTTATTTTCTGTGGGATAATTTGTGATTATCGCGACAAAAAGTATTTTTGACTTTGTTCTGATAATTCATATAAATTTACAAACATAAAGAACTGCCCCAATTACAAGACAATTTATCCAGATATTTTGCTATTTTTAGCGAATTTCCAGAAAGAATTCTGGAAATTCAGTTATTACAGTAGGTGTCATGACGCGACTTGAGCCCGGAACTATGGCAGAAATTTGTTTTGAAGTCCCTAGAAACCGAAAATAATATTCACTAAAATTTATATATATATATATATATATATATATATATATATATATATATATATATATATATATATAAATATATATATATATATATATATATATATATATATATATATTATATATATATATATATATATATATATATATATATATATATATATATATATATATATATATATATGTATGTATGTATATATGTATCAGCACGATAACTCTCGAACGAAATGTCCTAGGTTTACGAAATTTGGTGACAACGTTGGAAGTCCAAAAGTCTTGGATGAGTTCTTCAGCCAGACACGTCGGATGCCAGGAACATGGTTTTTGTTCTTGCAAAAAATTAGTTTTTTGCCAAAATTTCTACTTATTTAAAAATTTTTGCCAAATTTTTTTACATCATTTAAAAGAGGGGAAAAAATTACATAAAAGTGGCCTTTAAACTATTATTCTATGTCAACTAGTTTCCGAGAAAAACTAATTTTTATAAACGGAAATTCGCTATGTTATGCAGGATGCTGCGACAGGGGTATTGATATATTTTTGATAAGTTTTAAATAATCTGTTGTCTGTCGCCAGCGTTTCCGCCATCAAATATATAAAATTTAAAACATATTTTACAACAAGTGAGGTGGGTTTAACCGCAGAGTAGGGCAGAGACAACATATCTATCTCTATACTACTGGAATCAGTGTAACCAGTAAGAGATAGAAAATATGTTATATACGTGCACGGTGTTTACTTTGTATTGGCGCGCTAAACTGTGTATGTGTGCGTAATCGAAGATAGTGGTGGCCGTCACGTGATCGTGTTCGCATACATATGTGTAATATCACAACGCTATGTGTGGAGATGTAACAATCAAATCAATTGTTTTCTGACTGACCTATACTCAGTGAGTGCCACTGAGAGAGTGACTACTTAGTAGCCTTAGGTACACAAAAATGCACACTGCAGATTTCATGATAGAGATAGTTGCTGTGTCTCCATTACTCCATGGGTTTAACCTTTAAAATTAAGTAAATTACTATTTTTAGCTGAATTTTATTATAGAAATTTAAAGCAAAATTTTTGTTTCCAGAAGGTCTGTGTAAACATTGGATTTATAACTTTAGAACAACTTTTATTTTTTGTTATGAATACCGTTAGTTACGGGAACGAGGGGGAAGTACACCCTGAAAACTATTTCTTGTTTTTCTTTGAATTGAAAAAAAATTTTTTTCGTTAACACTTTTATTGTCAAGTTAAAAATATAGACTTTGTGAGAACTGAGATGGCCAAATATTTTAAGTTAAATAAGTAGTTGCATATATTTATCACGCGATATCGCGTGATTGGCCATTTAGTAAAGTTACCGTATCACAGGATATCGCGTAATCGGCAATGAACGTGTTTTTTTTGATTCAGGCAAATATTTGCTTGAATTTTTTTTAGTAGTTAAAGAAATATTTCTTCGAATCAAAACAATTACTTTTTTGATTCGAAGAAAAAAATCAAAGAAATTTTTAATTTTTTAACAATGAAATCATTTTAAGAATGTACTACCCTCAATTTCGCTCCATATTTCACTACTAAAAAATAATGCTCGGCTTTCTCAATACCACCATTTCTAGTTTAAGCTGATCAAACTCTTTCTTCAGTAAAAAAATTGATACATTTGATGAACACTGGTATTGGGAAGATCCCATTCCAATTGTTAATTTGCAGAAACTGCGTGCTAGTGGGAGGGGAGAGCGTTATTAAGAGAGACGATATTGAGAGAAACAATAGGTAGTAATATTATTTCTATCGGTTCGTAACAAAAAATTTAAATATGGAGAGGATTATATGAAGAATTAATCTAGATGCCTTTGAAACTAGACAGATTATAGTTTTTAAATATATCCACTATTATTAAATCCATATGACATTTTTCACATATTTTTTTTCCACTTTAAGTCTTTTAAACGTTGATAAAAAACGTTAAATTATATAAAATTTTAAAAGTGGTTTTCAAGTACTTCTCCATTCCTTTTTTTCAGTTTTTCTAAACAAAATCCAGAAGAAACTATTTTTAATTTAACATTTTTGTTTTTAAATCTATGTTAAGTCACAGTATATTTCGCTTTTGTCTATAGACATACTTATCTGTTATTATATGTTTGTATGTATGTATGAAAAGTACACTAACGTACAGATAAAAGTGGACATGTGTATATTTGAATATTACATATTATATTGACAGAATTGTCAACACAAAGAAATGAAAAGTACGATAATCAGGTTTGAAGATTAGCATTCGTCATTGGATGAGTAATCCTAAATATAATTATCTTCAGCAACTACAAATTTATGGCCAAAATTTTATTTTTACTTTCCTAGAAGATTGTTCACCGTTTGCAACAAATCGAGACACCAGAATGATAAACTATCAAGTATTGTTTCAATTGCGTCCAAAACAATACATTTTGATTGTATTGTTCACGATTGTACTTGGTTGAAAATCCCTCACTGGGTTTTAAGAAATGTCTGGTGTGTCACCATTCTTCTTAAACCCTATTATAGCTCTTCAACGTATAAGATATATATAATTCAACTACACATATTCATAATGTCTATAATTTAACATACTATATATTTCTATGCGGTGCATATAGTCAGAGTCGAATTTACAATTTTGGTACCCATGGACATAACAAACTTTTGCACCCTCGTCCCTTGCCATACTTGCATAAAGCAGATAAACTTTCTTAGAAATCTTCTAATAAAAATGATTGAATGACTGAATCCTTCTAAAGAGTGTCTATTTTTTTGTACTCATATTTCATTTCCGGTTAGCGATTTTGTATCACGTGACGTGATGACACTTTTTTCCTCGCTTGGTAAAAATTTTATCTCTCAAACAGCTCTTTTAATATTATTCTGTTATTTTTATTTATTTCTCGTAAATACCCAATCTTCCCAAATTCTATATTACCCAAATTCTATCCATCTATTCTAATATTTCAGTAAGAATCGTTAGGGTCGTTTCCGAGATAAATAGGACATATATTATTTTCTGATTTCGACTTAAGTTTCCCCCAAATCCAGCTTTAATATATAATCGATAGTTGTTTGAAAAAATATCGTATTTCAATTTTAAATTACTGACGGGAAACTTCTGTCCGAAAATAAAATTTAAGTACAAAAAAATAAGTATAGTTTTGAGTGATATGGGGTCCAGCAAGTTTTAGATTTATACTGCAAGCCCTTCTGGTGACATTTGTAAAAATAAGCATGTTAGCATGCTCATTTCTAGAGTGCTTATCTCATAAATAAACTTTTGAATGAATTAATATTCTCTTGTTATATTACAGAATAACGTGACAAATTAACCAAAATATGTATTATGTAATTTTTTTTATCTATAGATGATTCTAGATGTAAGCATGCTAGCATGTTTATTTTATAAATATCACCCATTATCTGTTTAGCACACTCGTGAAACGCCCCCTGGAATCTTACATTCTGCCGGTCTAGGTCGGAACCGGCATAGGCCATCTACCTAAATCCAACCCTGTTTGTCATATAGTCATATGTAAATTACATACCTGTACAACCAACACCCACTCTTCCAGTATATGGAGACTGGAAAGAAATAATATATAAAGCACTGTTTATCCACCTATTATTACTCCTATACAGGTATATATATATATATATATATATATATATATATATATATATATATATATATATATATATATATATATATATACGTATGTATGTATATATAGATATAGGTGTATGTGCAATCTATGTTTTTTTTCTCCTGTGCAACCACAATAGACTACGAGATGACTGGCTTTTCAAAAGACATTAAACAAAAGACAAAGTAATTGGAGCGTATGTTGATTAAACAAAGATATACTATATACTATAAATGAAGTATATATTTTAAAACCACCGTACCACAAAACTTCACTACAACCACCATCACAAATCTTTTAACCTCATCGTCGCTACACAAATAATATACAGACTTGTAGTGGAAACAGATGAAGAATATAAATTTTTTAGTACTGTAATGTACAAAAAAAGGTGACGAACGTTCAATTTTTTTTTTTTTTGTTAAATTGATGGTGGAAGCGCTAGTAAGAATCGATTTTCTTTTACGTTGATGTGTAAATAAGGATGGTGGAATTTAAAATGAAGTGTGGTCTATACGACCTAATAGAATATTCGATGATGTAAATTTATAAAGGCCTTAGTCTTAGTCGGATAAGAAAGGAAAAAATACGTTGGCAATTGGGTGTGGCACACAGCCTTCTCGTACTCGCAACTGACTTTTATACCATCTTTAAAGCGATTTTGTGCTTAAATTGCATATATTTAAGGTGATGTTTGAAATAAGGATAACTTAAAGGTATAAAATCTCAAAATTTTCAATGGCTGCCTGTACACGTCAGTAATACTGTCAGTATTTCAAAATATTGACACTTTTATTGATCGTGTATTGACGATACTGAAATAATGATGAAAGTATTGAAGAATGGCTTATAATTCCATCAGTATTCACTTCAGTACTAAGACGTGGAGGGGACAGTGACATTAATGACAGCTAAAACCGTTAAAACATATTTCTCGTATATTATGTACCAGCGGTACCAGCCGAGATAAATACAAATCGATTGTAGATCGTATAATACATATGTACATCAAGTAGGCTTGTATATATATTAGTGATAAGTATGTACGGCAAGATGTACAATATGTACGATATGTACCGTATGTACATACATGCGTATATGTATGGCGTAAAAAAATAAATAACATAACGTTATTTCTTTTTTGTTTTCTTGTTTTGAGTTACAAACGCTAGTACTATAGCTAAACACACTTCTTCCATAATAATAACAATTCCAAAATTTCATTAATTTAAAAATTCCGAAAAATTAAACTTGACAGTTTGTTTTAAAATACTGAAGAAAATAATGATAGTTAGTGTACGGTATCATAAAAATACTGAAGTAATAAAAATAATGATTCACTATTTTTATCAGTAAATATTGACAGTATTATTGATTGTGTACAGGCAGCCAATCAAATATACCCTGAAAATATATTTTATGAAAATTTGTTGCAACATAAAATATTATGCCCATACCGATAGTTTTAGATGTATTTCTAATTTAGACCATTTTTGAGGCACCAAGGCCCTGGGACACCATTTTAAACTTACATTTATCTTTTTTCGGAAATTTTGTCAAAAGTTCTTTAGCTTTTTAATTTGCGCTTTACTTAATATTCTGAAATTTTGTACAAAATCAGTTCCCTACAGTGCATCCTAACAGTTCTAATGTAGCCATATTCATACTTCAATAGCCTCAAGATCGGTCCAGTTGTTTAATTTGAGCATTATTCTGTTGGCACGATTAACTTCGGCCTCACTGTCAAATAAGTAATTTGAAATTCTTTACAAAATCAATTCCTTATAGTGCTTCGCTCCGCTCGCCGAACGGAAATTTTAAGTTAAGTTTTTGTCGTAAATATCCATCTTGAAAAATTTAGGGTACTGTAATTTCCAATCCTTTTTGAAGTTCCAAGGTTCTGGAGAACATTTATAAACTCGCGGACAACGCTGAACTCTGAAAACGTTTCGGGAACGCAATAATATTTGAGGAAAATCTGTCCATCCGTTTATTTTGAGCAATTTTGAGGTTTCCAGATCTGTAGGGAGTAACTTTAACCTCACTTACTTTATATAAGAAACTCTTGCGGTGCTGTGCAAAATTTAATGCTTCTAGACCCATCGGCTTAAGCGGTGCGTTTTATTAAGTAGATAAAGTAGTGAATTAAAATTTTTACCTTGTCCGATCTTGTACTTATTTACATACTTATATAGAAAAGAATAACAGATAAGAACTTCGTTTCGATCTATACAACCAAAATTAGACTAGGAGGTGTATGTCGAAACATTAATCTAACAGAGTGAGGAGATATATACTATCTCTATATCTATATTCAAACATGCTACAATACATACCTGATTTTAAAAGATAAAAGATTACATTTTTGAATAGAATTACCAACAAGAATCCATTTGAACGGAAAGAGATAACCATATATGATGCCTAAACTGCATATCTTCATTCTCTTTTACAAATATGACAATAACTGCATTTACTTGTTTTAAAAGATAAATTACTTTCAATATATGTACAACTTTTTGAAAGATAGCTAGCGTAATTATAAGAGCACTGTTTTAAATATAATTCAAACAAAGATAAAATATATGACAAATATGAGATGGAAAATATGTTAGAAAAGAATAAAGTAGATATTAATACCTTGAAGGGATTACATGCAGGTATTATAATATAAAATGCTACTGTTTTTTTTTTGATATCAAAGATTATAAATTATTTCTTTTGTATAATTTATTCTAAATGCAGTAACTGTTTGTACATTTTTTATTTTTTGGAACAAAACAAGTCTAGTTGTGGGGTTTGAGTGTATCTAACTTTAAAGATCATTGTGTAACTATTTTTATTGATAGGTAGCAAAGAAGGAATTTAATGCAAAGGAAAAAAATCTATTATTTAAAAGAGGGAAAAAAAAACTATAGATAATTAAATTGACTAGAGTTTCCTTTGTTGTGTATTCGCAAGCAACAGGTGTTACTGATGATGGTGTCTCCTTTTTTTTCCGGCGTGGCACGCAAAAAAAGTTTATTTTTTCTTTGTTTCATTCTTATACTCGGTTTTTGTGCTGTTGGGTGTGGGAAAATTCTTTGAGATAATATAATAGGTAAATACTTGACTTAGTTTCAATGGAAACATTTTCAATTTTTTTGTGTTAGTATTACCAAGAAATTCATGGGGGCTCCGGAAAAATGAAAGTTGATAATAAATCTGAGTCCTGTAACACTGAACACATTGCAAGTTTTCGAATTGAAAATTCAGTTATTACGGCTATTGTTATGACGCGATTTGAGCCCAGAACTATATGATAGAAATTTGATTTCACTAATATTTATTTATGTATGTATGTGTCCGTACGATAACTCTCGAATGAAATATCCAATTTTTATGAAATTCGGTGAAAATGTTGGAAGTCCAAAAATTTTAGATGAGTTCTTCAGCCAAACACGTTCGATGCTCAGAACATTGTTTTTTGGGCATTTTTCGTGAAGAAAATAAGTTTTTCGCCAAAATTTCTCCAAGTTCAAAAGTTTTTGCGACATTTTTTTGCATCAGTAGAAAGAGGTGAAAAAGTCACACAAAAAAGGTTCTTGAACTATTATTCTATGTAAACTGGTTTCCGAGAAAAACTTTGTAAATGGAAATTTGCTATGTTATGCAGGATGCTGCGATAGGGGTATTATATTTTGCAGGGTGATTTACCCTAGTGTACTAGTTATTATTTGTGGACTTAATTTAAATTTATTTCAAAATGTATGTACTTTTGGAAAATTTTAAAATGAAGATTCTGATATTGTATTTGACAATAACTTTTATTTTTTAACATCTTTTGGAGTACATCATAGTAAAGGTCTTCGAAAATACCATAAAATGACACATTGTTTAAATGTTTAACTCTGTATCTCAGTTAGACGATCTTCCAAAGCGATTTAAAATTTTTGAAAATTTACATACCTATAATTTAAAAACAGGTTCATATATTACGATAAGATTTGGTATTTTTCTTAGTCGATTTGGGCTACCATTTTGCTAAACTTCATCAAATTCACCAGGTGAGTACAATAATTACCAGATAGTGGCCGGACATCTCAAAATGGATTGAGTTCCTGAGAGTAATTTTTGATCAAATTCGATAGCAGTTTGGGAGGTCAATATTATTTTGTAAAATAAAATTAATTTGTAAATTGAATTTCTGATGGCAGAAATGACGAATTTTCGCAACACATGTTACCTCACTTCAGGTTAATTAACTAATAACATTATATTACTTCAGGCTATTTAAACATAATTAAATTTTCAAAATTCCATAGTGCCCATTCATTCAATTACATACACCTACATACTAAATGTATGTAATTTTGAACTTTCTCTATTAAATGCAAATTTGTGTCATATTAACGTGTAGATTATGAATCACCTCTATGTGATACATATGAAGGGTACAGGAAAAGAACTTGATAGATACCATTTCACAAATATTCATAAGTTCAGTTCATAAACTTCTAAATAATTACCAAATATTTTTACGTTTTCACCAATAAAATCGAATATATTTAATAACTCATAGTAGTAGTTATAAAGTTTTTCTCCTGTACCCTTCACATATTATACATATTGTGTCAATATTGTCGCATTAAATCTTTATCCATCCAATAGTCTGTGCGACACCTCCGCGACACGGTGACAATACCGTTTGAGGTGCGAGGTGTGACGCGGAGGTATCAGCTTTTTTTTTCTCTTTATATTCGTGCCATTCAATTGATATGATCATCATCAGCAGCAGCATAATGACTGCGCGGACTGCGCGCCATAATGTACGCATTGAATTTGTATTTAAGAATTAACGTGGTGTTGAAGAATACAATGGGCCTACGTTCTAAAAAATTATTTAAATACCTCCTCCATGCAGTCAGTGTCAGTTAGTGGTGACACAGCTATTATTGCCACAGATAGACTAGATTAAGCCTACGTATAAAAATCTATCGTTCGTAATCGGTGCAATGTTGTGCAATTTAGAACGCTTCTGATTTAGTCTGTTACTGTTCGTCATACGGGTCACATCGTTCTTAGTGTCATTGCCTTCTTAATCAACTCGTGAAATTTAAACAGAAAAAAAAATGAAGCGTGTCGTATTTAACCGTAAAAATTCTATTGAACAAAAAAATTCTCAAAATAAAAGAGACAACTTTATTAAAATAAGTAAATATATTTTTAATTGTTGGTTGTTAGTCACTTAGGTCGGGCATGATAGTATATGCTATATAATTATATACAAGGTGCTCAGTCATACATATTATACTATATTGCACAAACACATTTGCATGTTTGTGTAGATACAAATGATGTGTTCAAGTGGTAACTTGTTGTATGTATTATAATCGTTTCGTAGGGGTAGCGTTGTGACGTCATTTGCTGGCGACAACGGTCACGATAATTATGAAATAGGAAATTGGTATCTTGTATATCTATGATAGTGACGATTATTTAGTCATTATTTGATTTAGTGCTTTTTAATCCATTTGAGCTCCGTAGCGAGTAGGCTGAGCGGTGAGGTTAGGGAGATGATTATGAAGTGGTTTTTTTTGTGTAAGGATAAGTTTCGATAATACTTTTTGCTGTGAAAGGAATATATTTAAACTGCTTACTATTTAAAAAAAAGTTGAGTTCATTTTTAAATATCAAGCTTTTGGTTGTCCTGATTTTTCTTGAATGAATTGGCCTCGCTCGTATCAATCGATTACTCATCGAAAAAGTTTTGAAATTTAAAAGTTGCGTTGATTGTGTTGATTCATCAGGATAACTTGTTTGAAGATGGTGGAAGTACAAGAGTTTTGAAGAAGAAAAATATATTTGACTTTTCTACATTTTGGTCTCTACCTCTCTTTAACTGGCATTTATAACACTTACATAGACTTTGTAGTCTCACCAGGATAATATTGACCCCTAGGCTGAACCTATGGTATGGGTCCTACTGGGAGCAGAGGCGTAACTCCAACGGAATCGGTGGAGCAGTTTTGATTTTTCGGGAACAAGTGAACTCTTTCTAGAGGGGGCATTTAGCTTAAAGTCGCTTCAGAGTGCAAAATTTGTAGTTACTCTTTTGGGCCGGAAGAAATATTTTGGAAAATTAACCTGTCAAAATTGTATCAATTAACGTCTTTGTGTGTGCAACAGCCAAGAATATTTCTATTCGAGGGCGAGTTAAAAGTGACAGATACCTACTTATAATTTTAAATAAAAAAAATCAAATTTTTTGGTCGAAAAAAAATTGTTTGCACTCTGGGAAGTTGTTAGAAATTTTCTTCCGAAACAAAAAATCAGTAGCATTCGTCTGATTTAATTTTTAATTCCTTCTCTTAACCATTTTAACGCATTTTCAATTGGCGCATGAATGTTGATTCGACTTTTACTCGTATATGGACTGTCCACTGAAGAGTTTAGACGAATTGATCCAATCAAAATAACTGCGGGGTCCTTTTTATGATTAGAAGATTGGCCATTCCTAGAATAATATTTAAACAAAGATAGTTTTGTGCTGTGGGCCCAGATAGCCTACGCGTAAATATGCCCTTGAGTCCTACAATTCATCAAGTTCTTTTGGAAGCAGTCATGAATTAATAGTGAACAGGATTTTTTTAGACACCTTGTATATCTTTATGCTTCCTGGTGAATGAACTATACCAATTCAGGACATAAGTAATCTTCCTTAATTTAAAGCAGTTCTAAGATAAAATAAAACACCTAAAATTATTTAATGGTAAAGCCACAGATGCTTTAGTCAAATAGTTTAAAAAAGAAACTTATGGTGTAGGCGTTGGTGAGAATATTGAGAAAGTACTTAACGTTGTCCAAGATTAAGGTAAAATTTAACCTGAATTTTTTTTTAAAACTTTTATTGTGTCGTTATTTTTGTTTCATGTTTTTGCCTCCCTCCCCATTCTTTTTTCATTTATTTTTGATTAAAAATTTGTCTTTTTGTGTAAATTTAAAAGCCAAACAACACGGTAACCATTCAAATATATTTTAACAACAAAAAAACCTTCAAAATTGTTATCTTCTGTAATCACAAAGCGAAATATTATCAAGTATTACATGTATGTATATATAACATACATACATAGGTAAAGTTATAATGTTAAGATAAGGCGGTCTTACATACGTGGCGAGTTTATTCGATATTCGTTGGCGAGTAAAATCACTCGCGAACAATCAATTCGCTCAATGAATACCGATTACACAAACCATTATTTTAAGAAGTTTTCTTTATTTATTGAAAATCTGAAATGGTATTATACGAACTTTAAATTTGTAAACTGTATATCAAGTAAAAGCTTGCGTATAACAACACCAAACTTTTTCCGTCTTATAGCTCATTTTTTTATGTATTTGTCATCTTTTTTTTGCTTTCTTTTCAAGTTTTCACACAATCATTGCCGCACAAATCACCTCTGTTGCCATTTTGAAAAAACTATCAAATACAGCAATTTTACTCGCTAAATATATTTCACAAAGCGATTTTACTAGTCAGCGAGTAAAAATATCGAACAAGTAGCGAATGTTAGTTGTCAACTTCACTAGAAAAGCGAGTAGCGAACAAGCGACGAACATATTCGACAACGAATGGCGAGTAAACTCGCAAGTGTAATACCGCCTTTACCTATACAACAGACCGATTGAAGGTGTACCTGACGTACCTGTAATCGTACAAAGTTGTATAGGTGAGTTAAAAGCCGGTGAAGCATACCATACAATGGCATACTTTTATTAATACACATATCAAAAAGTATTTGACGGTTAAACCATATCAGGAAAATGTATCAGTACAAACAAATGAAGTAGTAGTGAAATGAAAAACATTATATCTGGAGAGCTGGCGACATTACACCCGAAGTAGAACAGTTTTATTAAAGTTGAAAACTTGAAACATGTTTGCTTGTCCTCAATGCGTAAATAATTATATTACGGTCAGTACCTCTGGTTCGAGAACACTTGGCACCGGTAAGCCCTCAAAGTTGTGGTAAAAAGTGGTACCATTTAAGTGGTTTATGCAGCAGAAATACAAAAGCCATCAGGTTGCAAGATGGTTATTTAATACTTAATTTATAAAAATTATAGTCATACCTCATTACTCTAGAACAGGGCCAGTCATCACTTCTAAAACTACTAGGAGGTGTTCACTAAAATGAGGCTTAGCTGTAACTTTTATAAATTATGTTTATACAATTTACAACAAGAGTCAGTCTTGGACAAGTTGATCACCTTGTCCAAGTTAAAATCATCTTTAGTACTGTAATGAAATCATTCCCCAGCACATCCGCCAACACTGACACTAAAACTATGTGTTTGAAATTTTTTTAAAGGCTCACGATAATAGATGATATATTTATTAAATGTCTCTAGTAGTTGTAAATTGAATATAGGGACCTGAAAATAAATTTTTAACATAGTCCCGGGTACAAGCCGCGCTATGCCAGTGGGCGTAATAGCTGAATTTCCATTCTGGAAATTCGGTAAATTGTGATATTATTACCATTTTAGAGTATTGCAAGGAAAAACGTCTGTGTATTTTTTGAACTGTTATCTCCGATTATATATTGACAGGGGTAGGGTTTAAGTAGACTGTAACCCGAGGCTGTAAATTCTAGGGGCAGCAAATATCCCAACGGAATTTCATTATTTTCATAGCGAAAGTAAAATTTTCACAATGTTTATTTGAGAAAAGAAATTTTATCAAGCTAACTAAAATTTTTGAAATATTAAAAATTTTAAACAAAATGAGAGAATGATGGACCCGAAAACAAATTATAGGTTTTTTCAAGTCACTCTTTTCATTTTCGTTAAAATTAAGTATCTAGAACCACTAGCAAAAAGACTTTTCTAGCAATTGTCACATTTCTAAATGGAATTTCATAATTTTGACAGCTAAATTGAAAATATTACATTCACATTATCTTAATTCAACCAACAATTCTAATTCAAATTACTTTAATAAAGCTTGCTTTCAGAAAAAGGAAATTTTTTAACTTGATGGCGTCACCAAGTTTAGTAAAATTTTTCAGTGCGTTCAAAATCGTAAATAAAATGGTATAATGATAAAATTTTACGAATTTCGTTTTTCAAAGTCGTCCTTTTCATAAGGTATATAGAACTGCTAAAAAAAGACTTCTGTTAGATCAGTCACATTTATGAAATGAATTGGATAATTTTTGTAGGAAAGATGAAAAATTTACACACAAATTACTTCAATATGATTTGCTTTGAGAAAAAGAGAATTGTTTAATTTAATTACGTCATAAAGTTTGCTAAAAAGTTTTATTGCTTTAAAAACTGTTAGTGGAATGTCTTAGTGACGAATCTGAAAGAGAATTATTGATTTTCTAAGTCGTTCTTTTAATGCTAACTGGGATTAATTTTTTTAAAATTTTCAGTATCAAAAAAGCATTATGAAACCTTTGCAAAAATTTGACAACGGTTGGTATTTTGCCGTGACCGTGTAATTCTAAAAATATATGACCGTACGGTTTTTTGCCGTACGGCAAAAACCGTATAATGTGAAAGGAGCCTAAATCCACCTCTGCCTCCTACTTATTTGTACATAGCACATTCTTGAAATTATTGCAACTCCAAAACTGAGAATGGTTTGAACGCCGCACTTTACGTGTATCAGTCAACAAGTTGTGAGACTGTCGTGTAACTGGTCGACCATCTACTACGTAGCCAGTCAGTTCTCCTATTATACGACAACAACGTATTCGTTCGTTCTTCGTTGGTTCATCGCAACGCTATGTATCGCGACGAGCACTAAAAGAGATTCTTTTCACTCACTTCCATACATAAATACAATCGCATCATCATCATCGTACATACATACATGGAGTAACTTGAATATGATCGGGTCCTCCGCGCCACGCTGAAGAAGTTGCTGGTTCTATACGGTGTGCCAAGCAAGCCGCGCACCATATACTAGAAAGCGGCCGCGAAACAGGAGCTTCTTGTTTTTTTTTTTTTTTTTTTGTTGTTTACATTCCTCCAAGTATGTACTCCAATTTGGTTTCTGTGTTTAGATGCGAATTTTCGCCGAAATAGTTTTCCTCGTGTGTGTGGATTTACACTTGTGCCGGTTTCAGATGATTGCGTGCTGTTGTTGTCGATTGTTGTATTGGATTCAATTGTTTCGAATAATAATTGACGGCGATAAATTTCGTTTGTTTGTGTTGTTTACACTTGAAGGACAAATTTCAATTGACGATAGCGGCGGCAAGTGGACGGGCCCCAGAGTCAGGTGCGGCCCCGGTCAGCGGATGTGCCTTTTTGTTTGTTGTTAAATGTTTTTGTGTTTGATATTTTTGTTGTGATTTGGTTGTTTTTTTTATGTTCGATAATTGTAATTGTGTTTAATTTATGATTGAATCATGAGGATACTAAAATTTGATTGGTATGGCTTATTTTATTTTTTAATTTTTTTTTATTTAGTTTTTATTGATCTGTTGATGTTATTGTTGTAAATAAATATTTTTGTTAGTTTTAATTTTTTTTCTTTTTTGAAAAATGTGGAATCGTTCGACAAATTTTGTTGTTTTGGATGTAAGGAATTTTTTGATTGTTGAAATAAAGTGAGTTGATTTTGGCTTTAAGTTTTTGATAGAATAGGTGACGTTAATTTAAATTTGGTTTCCAGTTTCTGGTGATAATTTTATACCAAAAGATAGTTGCCACTGGAAACCAAATTAAAAAAAAAATTATCAAAAGGCATGCGCTGTGTAAAATACCAAAAAATTGTTGCAAATTGTGTTGATTTATTTCATTTAAAAAGCACGTACTTATTTACACTTTATTGTTAATTTTAAGGTAACAAGCGAAAAATTCCCCTTTTAATTTTTCTTTAGCGGTTACCGATACTAACATAATGAAAGACAGCTGTACAAATTGATCCTTTACCCAACGCTGCATCCTTAAATTTTAATATAAGTAAACAGTGATTATATTTTGATAATAGTAATTTTGGACGATCAAGTTCCAATGTAAGATTGTTTTTTAACTCTAGAGCGCTGTTAGTGGATCCCGAAGATTCTGTAACTCTTAAATTATGTTAATATTGTTTAACTGATAAGTTAAAAAAAAACTTTATGTATTCTCTACTATGAAAGTTTTATTTTTTTTATTTTTTTATTATTATTAAGTTAAAGATTTCGCATTTTGGAATACGATTCCGGATCTAAAATTTCGCATTTAGTGATATTTCATTGAAAAAGTGTTTCGCTACCCTTCGCCTTTTATTTTTGAAAACAGGTGAAACATCCATTCTTTTGCTAAATCTACTGGATTTGTTTAGTAAATCCTTGAATCAGTTTTGGTTTCTTATTTTTATTAGTCTAGAAGATTATTTGGCAAAGTACTAGCTTTTTGTAAGTTATTATTTTTATGCTGTGGGGCTTTAGAAACAAAGTTGATGACTCCAAATAGTCGAGAAAAAATCGACTATAATTACTATAAAATCCTAGCTGATTTTATAAATTTTTATTTACATATATGGCGACCCTTGTTGCTCGGGGGCCTCTATATCATCGATACCAGTAGCTACGCCTCTACTGGGAGCTTAGATCCTATCAGTAATCTTACATTAAAATTTTTATGATGCTTAAAGCTCTCTTCAGTTTATAGATATAGGTAATTTATGAAATCTAGACAAATAATGTACATATATTTTTGCATAATCATGTATTTGTTGACAATATTGTTAAATTACATATCCCGAACGTTTGTTTGTATCCATGGTAACCAAGAAATAACAGTGCGGGAAGTAGATTGACCTTAAAAATGTAATTATTTATTTAAGTATATTGGAATTGAAAGGACAGTTTGAACAATTATAGGAACTAATTAATTATTATTATAATCTTCACTAGTTTGCAAAACCTTGTCACTATTTTGATTGTCACTGACTTTGTCTTCAAATTCTATTGACATTGCAAAAGGTTGTTCAATCGTTTATTAAAAATTTGGCATATGTTTTCATATTCTTTCTTGCCTTCATCAGTTTCATTATTCTTATTGTTATCATAGTTTAACAAATTATTTTCCGCAGTTTTTTTTTATATAAAAATTAAAAAAATATTCACGCGAATTATTGGCACCTAACTATGATGTTTGTTTTTAAAAATATAGTTGTCAATTGTTGCTATAATATACGGACCATTAAGTGCCTTTACTGATCTCGAAAATTGTAAAAACTTGGTCCTTCGCGTTTCGCTTTTGCAATATTTTCTCGAACTCATATTGTAAAATACTATTTTTCTATTAATCATCTGCGTAATTCACAAGCAAAATTACTTACGTATGTTGAGTTATATCAAAACTATTGATTCAAACCTCCACTGAAATTACGTGAGTTAAATAAAAATTAATAAAAATTGTTTAGCAGACGCGAACGATGGAGGGGGAGGGGGACGTTGAGAAATCTTCATTGATATTATGTTTATTACGGTAACATGTTTAACAAATCTTTAAAAAACGAAAAGAATTTTTATGCCCTTGAACAAAAATTAGAGAACCAACAAACAGGTGAGATTTAAATGCATACCTGACCAGATTTACTAAATAATGTATTTTTGTATTTTAAGAAAAGGCACTCTGTGTTGTTGTGATAAAAAGACTTTGAAAATAGTTGAGACAGGTATGTTTTTTTTTTTTTTTGAAAGAATTTTTTCGTTCGAAAGTAAACATTCAGTTTGAATAGATGATAATAATTATGCTTTTCGAGAATTGTAAAGGTAAATTTAAGAAAATATTTGTAGGCCTACAGGTAAAATAGTATAATTCCCGTAACACCATTAACACCAAATGATGTTATGTTAATGTTAAGATAAATTAATCCCGAAGTATCAATTTTTACCTTAGGGTTGGACTGTATCCTAAGACTCCTTCGTTCCTATATGAGTCTAGGAATTTAGATTTTTACTATCAGGGCCGACGAGAGAAATGATGGGGCCCCGGATACAATAAAAAATTGTTTTCTCCCAAAATGCAGTTGACGAGCAGAACAAAAAGTCTTCACACTTTCTCCGGACCCATAACGCAGGCACCGGGTTCCCTTATTAGACTCGGGCTTCCGAGCAATTGCCCCACCTGCCTCTCCTCTTTCGCCGGCCCTGGTTGATACATTTTTTTGATAAATAAAGTATGAAATTTGAAACCTATATAAATTATTTATTTTTATTTTGAAATCAGTTTCTTTGTGACTCACAATCAGACCAAAAACGTTTTGGATATGTTTATGCGACGCAGAGGCTTGCAAGTGGCTTTATTTCTGCCTGCACTGGCATCTGTTGGCGATGTTTTAAAGCAATATTTTATTAATAATATAGTTTATTAAAGAATATTTTTATAAATAAGCCATAATAAAAGTATATCACATCAAAAAATCGCTTCGTTGTTTCATGACATTCGTAATTCCTTTTTCTTGGCCTTATATTATCAATTAGAAGTTGGTTAAAAACTTCACCAAAAGATATCACTGTAGTCAGAATTGGTAGTCACAATTTTTGCCAAAAATCAGTTTATTAACCACAGAAGCTCTCTGTATTCTGTTAAGTAAATTCTATCTAGGTCTCATTAAACTTCATTGACATATAATAAAGGGCTCGTTAGTTTTTATGTGTAAACATTAGACACAAGTAAATAATATATGCAAGGGACGTGACTTCTATGTAAATATTTTACTTGAATATTCAATGGGCCTGAATGAGGAAGACAGAATTGTTTAAAATTTTTTCAATAAATGAAATTTGTTTATAAGTTGCAAAACCAATGTTAGTTCTATATTTGTAGAAATCACGTTTAAAAGATCTGTAATAAACCGCATTTAAACATAAATCTATATGCATCAATTGAAAAAAGTACCTTTTTGGATTGTAATTAAATAAGTATTCATCATAATATATTTAAAAGCAGCGAATTTAACAGTAACTTAAACACCTTTAGAAAAGTTTGATAAAAAAATGCATATTTTTGTTTGATTGTGAGCGTCAGCTAAGCGAATAATAGGGACCACTATTTCCAAAAATTTACGAGGTGTAAATAATTTTACGTCCCACATTGTACGAGACAGAGGTGGTAATCACAATAAAACAAGTACAGCAGTAGAGCTCTGGGGTGCACAAGGAAAGATATGGACCCAAGACGGAATCTTGCCTAGTTTTCAAGGCCTATTACTTATTGGAACTTTTTTTTTTGCTCGCCATCAATATTTGTGAGTCCGAAAATGCACTTTTGAGGCGAGGACATTCGAGTGAAAATCGCTCCAGGACTAGTAATGAGCAAATGCAAGACCAAGGCCAAGACTTGGCAGTCTTGGTCTTGGTCTTGCTAGAGCAGTTTGAGTCTTGGTCTTGGTCTTGCTAGAGCAGTGTGAGTCTTGGCCTTGGTCTTGCTAGAGCAGTTTGAGTCTTGGTCTTGGTCTTGGTCTTGCAAAATGCAGTCTTGGTCTTGATCTTGGTATTGCTAAAAAATCTTGCACTTTCTTGCATTTTTTTATTAGCGAATTTTTTCCTTCTAAAATCAGAATTTTCCCTCTTTACGGTATTAATTATACTTTCAAACTATTTAAATAGTTTTGCAAGAGTCTTGCTTCTTTTTTGCTTTTGTCTTGGTCACTTGAGTCTTGGTATTGGTCTTGCAGCCATACTTATAGTCTTGGTCTTGGTCTTGCTCTTGGTATACATAGTCTTGGTCTTGCAAAAAATGCAAGACCAAGACAAGACTGCAAGACCAAGACTAATTTTGCTCATCATTATCCAGGACGCAAAAATTATAGTTAGAATTTTAGAATTTATGTTTTTTTACTATAATTATATTTACCTATTTTTAGATTTAGATAATTCGGTTACCCGATAATTCTAGTCACTGCTGTGAGAAACCCTCACTTAATGTGCGTCCGACACGCATTTGGCGAATTTTTTACATTATGAAATATTTAACAGTAGTTTATTAATGTATTACACAACACAGAATTTCAAAATTGTTGATTTTTCTTTTTTAATTGAAACTTGCAATTTAATAACTTTTCAAATTTCTAAGAAAATTTTACGATACCTAAATTATTATTATACGTATTATTAATTTTTATTTTACAGTAGTGTAAATAAGAATGTTAACATGAAGGTTAAAACGTGCATGTTGAAATAAATATATTTTTTAGTTTGGCTTTGTTCGTACGAAATCCTTTGGTGTCAAAAACTGGTCTATTTATTGTGTTGATATTGTGTGTATTATCCAATCTTTATGGATGTGTAAGCAGTAAAAGCTTTCACGGAGCTTTATTTCAAAATACCACTATAAATCTGAGTTAATATTCTACTATATTTTACACCTTATTTTTGCACATATATTTTGCAATGTATCCTTGCTTGACTCCCGTAGCGAAAAGAATAGGTAAAGATAAGAAAATAAGATTCTAATTTATGTAATATATTTGCACAGGGATTTTCGTAGTGGCAAAAAGGAAAATATGTATTAAGTCAGTTTCATTAGAGAATTTGTCAGATACGCTAGTATATTTTAAATTTATTGTCTCTGATTTTGGTACAGTATTTCATATTTTAAGGTAGTTAGTCCGTAAAACGATTTTTCAAAGGCTTTTAACGAAACTTCTCTAGATATTTATTTAATTCAATACAAATTATTCGAGCCTATTCCGATTAAAACTGACTAGGTACCCCAATTTTGAGAAAAACGATTTCAAAGTTTTGTAATTTTAACACGGGCTCTTATGGGAAAACTATTTTTTTGAATAAAATGAAAACGTGTCAAAAGAATTTGATAAAAATTTAATATGTTATAAAATCATATTTAATAAGAAATCATATTTAATAAGAAATAAAAATTATTCACTACGCCGTTTTTAAAATATAATTTATAAACATCATTTTACAATGTTTTTACAATGCTTTTTCAACAATGCTTTTATATTACTCCAACATAAGCGCGCGGAAATTAAAAAAAACAAGTGGTATACAAATATAATCATTGAAGAATATTAATACATTATTTAATTTTTGATAAAAGAAAATTTTTTCGCTAAGATGTACTTTTGTACCTGACTATCTCGGAGCAATTAATTACGTTAAATACAAAATGCAATAATACCTAGTTTAGAAGTTAATTTTATTTTTTCGATCCAAATGTAACTAATACTATGTTCATAATAGGAAAAGTAAATATTTCTGGAAATTTTTTGTAATTAACTAATACCTATCTAGTTTTTTTTCCTTCTCAAACATCGTTTTGTGTTGTTATAAATTCTCATTTTTAATTGATTACCTTGAATTGAATCAATTAGATATACTTTGACCAAAATAATTTTGTCGTTAGTCGTTGGGATTTGCGCAGAAAACAAAATAAATTCTTAAGAAATCGTATGACCCGACTGTGTATAAAAAT
This sequence comes from Brachynemurus nebulosus, assembly GCA_035578155.1. Taxonomy (NCBI): domain Eukaryota; kingdom Metazoa; phylum Arthropoda; class Insecta; order Neuroptera; family Myrmeleontidae; genus Brachynemurus; species Brachynemurus nebulosus. The sequence goes on from JAPWDM010000002.1 coordinate 65,394,073, forward strand.
CGAACTAAAACGATGGAAACAAAATGAAATAAAAAAACAGAAGGCCTCAGAGATTTCTGTTCACCTTGTTACAGCATATATGCCTCCAAATAACTTACTATTTTATCCATTAATTTTTCTGTTTTCGCATTTTTCATCTTGCTTACATTGTTTTTGTTCGCTTTTACGCACGTTTTTATTAGTTTTAAAATTGTGCTACCCCGCGCCTGTCATCTTTTCCTTAGTTGTAAATGTATTAGCCCGCAAAAAACTATTGACGTTTTAAAACTTTCACTGGATCTTAACGCCTTAAATAGATGGCAGGGTCACTGCGCATCTTATTTCAGAGGCACTATTATTGCCATCATAATATACAGAAAAATATGATTATTTTACGTAAATACATAAGTATCTATGTAAACGTAATTGTAATTCAATTCTTTTAACTATACTTTATACCATCAATAAAGTCATAACTGAAATTTAACTCACAGTATTAGTACTTGGTGACGTGAAGAAAATACAGTCGACTCTCGTTAATTCAAACCTGCGAATATTCGAACCTCCCTATAATTCAAAGTTTTCACGAGTTCCCTGCAAAATCTCTTTATATTTCGAACTATAAATCAATACATTTTTATGTACTTGGTAATTCGAACGAAAAAATCATTGCTACGTAACAAAACGACGCGTTAATTCGAATTCATCGGCGTCAAATGCTCGACAATTCAAAGTTGCAGAGAGAAAGAGACAGAAATATTGTAAGTACATTTTGAGACAAGTTCAAGTTCATTCATCGCAAATGTTTAAAAAGTTAAAATTTTTATTTGCGATAATTCAAACCTCTCTATAATTCGTAATATTTTAAGAGTCCTTCGAGTTTCTAATTAACGAGAGTCGGCTGTATATTGTACCCGTTGAGGGCACTTCAAATTCGTCCTTTGATCGGTCCGCCCGCACAAAATTTCATCCTTGACTCCGTTTGAGAACAATGCTAGAGTAAAGATGGTAATCGGTTAGCAGTGTGACCACATAATTTAATTACTGTAGAACGACCTTCAAGATCAAACCAAATAGTTAAAATAATTTAATTATTCGCACAACATGAATGAAAAAAAAATTGAGTATGACCTCTAGATATTCTGAGTTGACCACAAAATAATATAGGGTATGGCGGGGTAAAAAAAAGACAAAATCAAATCTTTTCATTTTTCATGCAGAAAATATTTGAATTTTTAGGCAAAAAAAATACTGTATGATGTTAAATTGTTTGTATTTTGAGATTTTGTATGGTTTTTCACTCCAGCTAATGACATAAATCTATAAAAAAATAAAAGTCTTGTCTTCTTTACCCGCCAAATGGGGTAAATAAAAGACAGACCTCTGATAGAGTAATAGGATGCTGCAAGTACATGACTGGAAGGGTAAAAAGTAGACAGCTTGGGTAATTAGCAGTGCAACACTTTTTATTTCACAACTCTATCTCTACTACAAAATTTTTTATAGATATATTTAAATTTTACCAAAAACTTTAGCTAAGATTGAGCAGTAACAAAAGTCAGAAAAAGCTAACTGATGCAAAAGCTTGACTCATAGGAAATTTCATTGGACTTTAAATATTAAAATAGTTTTTATTTCACAAAAGTACAACTAATAAAAAATTTATTGTAGCTCATTAAAAAAGCAAATATGTTAATTTGAGGCTGTCTTTTTTTAAATCACTTTACATAAAGTAAAAAAATAAATCAAAATAATCTATAAAGAGTTTTAAAAATACTAAATGTGTGCAGTAAAGCATAGGTATACATTATAAAAACAAATAAATTTTCATGGGTCAAAAATACAAATTTCCGAATGAGCTGAAATTGATATTCATGAAAACCGTATGCTCACTAACAAAAAAATTGTTTTATTGAAGAATCAGTATTTTTTTTAATCCATAAAATATACATAAACATGCCATTATATAATTTTAAAATGAAAATCCTTGTCAATAATTTTTAATTTTCCTAAATGTTAATCCCTTGTTTTGTCTTTTTTTACCCCATTTTTTTTTTTTAACATAAAAAAAATTACAAGCAGTTGGATCATTTAAATAAAACTTTGTACTTTACATTACTAAAGCATGTAGAATAACAAGAAAAAAATACAGCACTCTATCTTATCAGATTTTTTACTTACTGCAAAAAGTTTATCGTCGCGGAATGAAAGTTTTTCGCTCATGAATAACAGAGGCTTGGGAGAAAATTTTTTTTGTGTTATAAAGCCCTCTCCAAAAAATAATTTTCTGGCCCAGACAGCGTAAAATACTAATGTATTTTGTTGTAATATTTTTTATTTTTTGAATTTAACACTGTTGAGTTTAATATAAGTATGTCTTTTTTTTACCCCACTCGAGCAGTGTCTTTTTTTACGCCGCCCAACCCTAATCTTTAAAATTGTAATATTTAAGTACTTGAAATGTACTAGTCATATAATTACAATCGCTTATAAAAAAAAGTAGCGTTTTTTAATTGCTACTTTTACAGGAGTAACTTTGTTCATTTCAATAAACAATGCAATTTCTTAGGGTTTCGAAGGATTGAATTCCGCAACCCTTATAATTTCGTCATGTCGCACTTGCTATCGTATAATTCCTACATTTTTCAACCTGTATATACGAAATTTTGGCCAGATTTACGGCATTACTTATATCACTTTGAAATGTCAGAAAAGAGAGTTTTATTCGATAATTTTTTTCTCCGTAACGAATAAACCAATCAATATAAAACTTTTTAGAATGTATTATACGTGATCTGAAGTAAGTAAAAAAAATTATTTTCTAATTATAATTTTTTCCAATGATTTTCGATTTTCTATTGGAAATTAGGAATAAAACTGAATTTATGAAAAGTCAACAAGTTAAAATATGTATTTAGTAGGTAACTTGATTACTTGTGTTAATGAAAATAGCAAATTTAGATAACATTGAATTTTTGCAAAAAAATAAAAAATACAAAAATGCGTGCATATTATTTAAATAGGTAATTTACAATTGATGTCGGGTGGTATGCGCGACAGACCATCAGGTAAAGTGTGGGAAGAACCTTTGCGGTGTACTATGTCGAAATCATAAAACTGAATTTGTAAACTCCAACGTGCTAAGCAACCAGGTGGATTTTTAAGGTTATGTAGCCATTTTAAGGCGAAATGGTCTACGGTGAAGCGAGTAGCATAATAACAACGGAACTTGTTGATTGACCATAAGATCGCAAGGAGTTCTTTTTCTGTCACGGAATAGTTGACTTCTTTTTTCGACAGAGCACGGGACGCATAAGCTATTACCCTTTCCTTACCGTCAGAGGTTTACAGAGTGAGACAACTGCCAACCGAAAGTTGTGAGGCGTCGCAGTGGATCGTATACGGAAGATACGGATCAGTACAACTGAGAATCGGAGATGATAAGAGATGTTTCAGTGTGTCGAAAGATTTCTGCGTGGCGTCGTTCCAGATCCACTTGCAGTTCTTCCTCGTGAGTTTAAGTAACGGGGCTGCAAGTTCCGTAAAGTCTGTAAACGACGGAACCACGAGACGATTCCCAAAAAGGAACGAATTTGTTTCGTTGTCTTAGGAATTGGGTAGCAGGCAATTGTGCTCGTTTTTTCTGGGTCTACCTGGATTCCATTCGAATTCACTATGAATCCGAGATATTTTATTTCGCACTTGGCGAAGTGACATTTCTCTAGAGAAACCGTGAGGTTAGCACCTTTCAATCGAGCTAACACTTCAGACAAAGTCTTCAGGTGATCATCAAATGATGTGTTAGCGATGACTATATCATCCAGGTACACGAATACATGTGGTTCAAGACATAACTAACACAATTTTTAGTTTCTTTTTAATAAAAATGGTGGAGGTGTTGGGAATATATTAATACATGATTTTCCAAATGGAGCGTGCTAGTTGCATATATGCGTATGTTAATGTAAACATACGGTATATGGGTCCACATTATATGTACATACATACATACATACTTTATAATATCAGAAATGAAATTTAAAAATAAAAAGAAAGAATCGAAAGAATTTGAACTTTTGACTTGAGCAACCGGTTATTACAAAATACATAAACATACAATACAATTAGAAATGTATTATTATAATATACCCACACGTGTGTAATGACCTAATGTCTTGAAATTTTTACTGTATACATATAAAATTACAGATGCGGGCAAAATATTTGTGTACAACAGTACTAAGGACCGGTCAGACCAACACGGTCATTTTGCGGACTAAGTGGATGTCATATAATTATATAGCACTACTTGACTTGTACTCAAACATTCAAATAGGCAATAATTTCTGATCACAATTCAAGTCAAGTGGATTTGAATTTTGACAAAGGAAATGTAAAACGTGTTTTGGTCAGTTTGTCATCGCAAATATGCAATATAATTTCTTAATTACCGTTCAAAAATTCAAAAATTAATTTAAGTTTCTATAAAAGCACCTTGGATTTTAAATATATATATATATATATATATATATATATATATATATATATATATATATATATATATATATATATATATATATATATATATATATATATATATGAACAAAAATTGAACAGAACAATTTTATAATTTATACTTAAGTAGAGTAAAACTTTGATTAACCGTCACTCGTTTAAACGTCAGTTTCCATTATCTGTTAGGATTAGGAGTTTTATTCTTGAACAATACATGAACAAACGATCAATCAGATAAAAAATTCCCAAAAAGTTTTTATGAATCCAAAAATTATGTTTCTTGAACAATTCTTTGTTCTTCTTTTTGTCGATTGTCCTACTAATTTCACTGTTATGCCGCTTTAAATGGTTCTGTATTTTTTTGTTCATTTACGCAGACCGTATAATTACCCCTTTGGCCTGACCGGGACTTAATTCTTTCAATTGTGAGAAACCACATAACACCTGGAGAAAAAAAAATCGGAGCACTGATGTAGCACTGATTATTTTGTCTGTAGCTGTAGGTTCATGCATATAGGTATATGTAATACAGAATTGCAATCAAAACAGATTTTCAAAATCTTGTTTCATACAATTAGACAGTAATTACATGGGTTGTATAATTTTTTAAAATTTGAAATAGTTGTAAGGTTGTAATTTTAAGAATTTACATAAAGTTTACAGGTTACTGTACGGTACAGAATTCAGAGACACATGATGAAACACATGTTTGTGTAAAACTATGAAACCATATTCACGAGTGTATTTATGTAATTCTGGACATGTTGTAATGTAATAGAAAAAAACTGGTACTTGAGGTATTTTAAGGGAAAAGTAAAAACCAGACTATTAACTGGTACTAACCCGATCTGATTAGTAGCGGTTACTGCTCCGGTTACTACGACAAGTTACCACCCACTCAGCGAAAATTTTACACGACATCAAGTTTTTTCCCACGCTCAAAGCGTTTATTTCAATATATGTAATAACTTGTCCCTAAATTCAGGCAATTGTTAGTACACTTCCAATCGTCCCCATACCTACTCTTTAAATTTGTTTAATGATCACGAAAAAAATGCTCTTCGTTCTTCAGTTTTTGATTGGGTTATAAAATATTTATATAGATACGGCCGATAATTCCTGTTATTTATTACCTGTAATTAAAAAAAATTAAAAAATTAATTAATAAAACATTGATTATACTAAATTAAAAATAACAACTTTGGTTTGAAAAAGTTATAAAAAATTACAATCTCTAATTATTTGTGAGTGTTTAAATTATATTCTTTGGAATAATATAATTTTTAAAAGTATTTTTTATGATTTCATTTTATTATCAAGCCATTAGTACTTACCTTTTTTTGATACTTTTGGTAAAGTGTTAATCATAATTATTTAAGCAGTCAGACAATAAAATAGATAAGTATTGTTTTTTTTTTGGTCAGTTTTTAAATTGATTTTAAATGTTAGTTGTTTGAAACATCATAGAGGTCATTAACATTACATTTTCTATTAATATATTTAGCTGGTCAAGAAAAAAATTTAAAACCAGGAAGGGCAGAAAGCAAAAAGCTTTTTGTTTTACTAAACTCCGTGGTTTTAAAAAAGTAGATGGTAAAAATCGTTTTTGCAAAACAATTATGTTATGTTGCACGCTAAGGAAGTTTCTATTTGTCAATTAGCGAAAAAATTTACGTTTGGAATGTACGGAGAAAGATATGTATTTCATTATTAAGTAAAAACATAAAATTTCTTTCAAAATTGACTTACATATCTGTTTCAAATTGAATAGAACTAACTGCTTTATTAAATTAGCATATTATGACAGCCACAGTATCTGTTCAAATATTTTACGATTTAAACTTAATTGATCACTTAAAAAAAATGAAAGTCTATTTGTGTGTTTATTGCTTCTCTTTTTTTTTTAATAAATCGCGTAAAAAAAGAAAGTACCGCGGGGACAATTAAAAAATAAACATACGCGATGTTGTACAAATTAAATTAATATCGCCGTGAATCTCTCTGGGCAATCACGAATTGTTTTTGATTTATGTATTCGATTGTGCTTGCGGCGTTAAAAGAAAAAGCGCGTGGATTAATATACAGGTTGTTTTAAATTTTGTGAAACGTTTAGAAATATATTTTTTATTTCTCATGCGGGAGAAGTACTAACCTGGTGCACACATTTCTGTACGCCAAATAGCTGTTTTCCCACTGTACTCTTCCCGCATACTTTTTTGCGTGTGGAAAGTAACTTTCCACACGCAAATTGACAATAAAACACGCAAAATTTGATCAAAACACGCAAAGCCGCCTCTTAATTTTTCATTTAATAAATATTTCATAACTATTTCTATAGAAACCACCAACAAAGTAATTTAAACGATAATTAATGCAGAAAAAAAAGACGAACACTTAAAAATATTATTTTAAAAAGTAATAAAAATGCCAAAAATAGTGATAATAATAGAAAAAAGCATGTGAAATTCGTAATAGAAAACAGTATGTGCAACTCGTGCGGGATTGTCGATTGCCCCACTCAAGCGAATGAGCGCACTCACTCCGTTCGTGCGCTCAACTTCGCTTTCGTGTGGAATCGACAGTTTCCCGCACTTATTGCACAATATACTATTATAAAAATTTTGTATTTCGGAAGTTTTGTGGGTTCTTGTAAAAAAAAATGTTGGCATCGACCAGTTTTTCAATCTTTTAAATTATATTGAAGTTTGTATATAGTTTTATTTTTTGTCAAAAGCTTTTTTTTTGGAAATTTTATTTTTGTTAATAAAAAAAAAATGTATGATATTATAGTCTAGTACTTCAGTGCTGTCCAGTCAGAATTTCATATTATGTAAATGATTTTGATTTGAAACATAGGCGTGACTAAATAGGAAATAATTTTATTTTCGGGGGGTTAGAATTGTTTCTCTAAAATTAGAGACCACTATAATCAGTATACACTCATTTATGATCCAGATAAAAGTGTTTTTAATAATGTAGATGACAATTCGGCTATCGGAAATAGTCAAAGAATAAAGGAGGTGTCGACATAATGGGCATTTTTCATTCTTTGGTACCGTAGACTCTCGATTAGCCGAAAATCCGATATTCAAAAAACTACTTGAGGTTCTAAAACTCAAGTGCTGTATATCTTCAGCTATGTAAAAGACAATTTATTAATTTTGGAATTGAAATTTTATTTTTTTGCAACTCTACGGGGCGAAAATTGGCTTTTCTTTTCCGGGATTTTTAAATAATTTTAATCTAAGTATCTATAGTACTATAATTAATGTATTTTTGTCTGTTTGTTTGTTTGTCTTTCCTTCGTACCTCAACCGCTTAACCAATCGATTTTAAATTTTGAACAGAGATAGCTTGGGGAACAGAGAATGTCATAGGTTACTTTTTACCCTCCAAAAAATATTTTACTTCCGTGGGAAAATTTCCAAGAAAAGTGATACGATTGTAAGTATTAATATGTTGTCATAATTTCAAACACCACGCGGGCGAAACCGCGGGTAAAAATTCGGCAACTATTCTTACTAAAGACACTTATTAAAGCCAGAAAAATATCCTGTCGTGTTAATTTAATACCCTCTTTTTTCGGTAAAACTTCTGTTTTACTTCAAAAAACTACTTCAACTAATTTTGCCTTCATATAATAACAAAACCACTCATTGTTTCAAAATTCTTATCAAAACTGAATGTTCTTTTGATTTCAACCTCTGTATATTAAGTTACATACAAAACCAATTCATATTTAAAATGTCAGGGTTAAAGGCGCCTTGTCTGTCCGTAGGGTTTCATTACACGATGTGTGACCTTTTCCTCTTTCAAGTGTTTTTGAAAAAAAAAAAATTTGAAAATATGTTTTGTCTGACATTTTGTCTGTTTTGTTGTGTGAATGCTTGGACGCCGGGGCATATGTATGAGTTGTGTTAAAATTCATAAAACAATTAATGGATCCCGTAATGTTCCGCATTGGCAAAATGGTAATTTATTTATTACAGATGGCGCCTATGTGCTTGCTTGCTGTTTAAATACACCCACTAACTGATACAGAAAGCATAGAGTACAGATTATTTTTTAGTAACCAGATACATTTTTTGTACAGTACCATACAAAATTCGAATAATAAAAATTAAAAATTCATTTCAATATTCTGATTTATTAGAAACAAATTACGTATTATAATATTTTATCACGTTGACAGCTATGAGGATTTATGACGAAACGCTTAACTGTGCACTATTTGGCAACTAATACACCAATTATTGGTATAAGGTACATTAATAAACGTAGTTCGCTCTCTGTCTAGGCACAATAGGTCTCATAATATGTAATTTGTATTAGCATGCATAAAATCAGATAGGGGGCCGCAGAAAAATTTCCCTTGTCAGGACGATACAGAAATTGGATATGATTTTTTACTAGTTGAATTTGCAAGTAACGTTAAGATGATGTTGATTTCTTAGGAATTCACTATGCAGTTCGGTAACATATTAACGTAGTTGCTCCGAAATAGTCACGTACAAAAGTATATCTCACCGAAAAACTTTTCTTTTATCAAAAATTAAATAATGTATTAATATTCTTCAGTGATTATATTTGTATAACACTCGTTTTTTTTTTCAAAATTTCCGCACGCTTATGTTGTAACAATATAAGAGCATTGTTGAAAAAGCGGTGTAAAAACGTTGTAAAACGATGTTTATAAACTATATTTCAGAAACGGCGTAGGGAATAATTTTTATTTCTTATTAAATATGCTGGTTTGTAGCTTTGTATTTTACAATATAACATATTAAATTTTTTTTATCAAATTCCTTTAAGAAGTTTTCATTTTATTAAAAAAAAAATAGAGTTGTCCCATAAGAACCCGTGTTAAAATTACAAAACTTTGAAATCGTTTTTCTCAAAACTGGGGTAGTCAATTTTAATCGGAATAGGCTCGTATTATTGGTACTGAATTAAATAAATATCTAGAGAAGTTTGGTTAAAATCCTTTGAAAAAGTCGTTTTTCGCACCAGCTAACTTAACATTCATTAGCTAGCTATAAATTGATAGCTTTTGGTAGCGTCTCTCGATTTCGGGCGTCCTAGTCGGTCACCTAGTTGGCCTAAATAATTACTGATTCGTTTGAAAGCGGAAGTATTTTTAAGTTTCTTGGGACTAAAAGTGTTCACTTTTTATTATGAGAAATTAAATTATGTACGTCAGTCCCGGAATTGCAAGCAAACTATTGAGTATTTGTGCAATATGACTAGAGATGGGCGACGGAGAAATTCCCAATTGGGTATTTATTGAATATTTTCCCGGGAAAATTCCCAAAATCTGGGTAAAAACGATTACTTAGCTGTACTTCTTTGCAAATGTGTTTTCAATTATATCTCTGTATATTTGTTAATTGTGCGTGGAGGTTTAAATAATATAATGTTGATGTAAGACCATTTATTTGAAATGACAAAGGTACAAAATATACAAATTAACATTAAAAATAAACAAGTATCAGTACAAAATCAAATTTTTTGTCATTATTATGTTGTAAATGATAATCAGTCTTATGCAAATTATTAAATAACATTACAGATGTTATCATTAGGAAATGAAGAAACTAAAAATCAACAATGTAATTTTAAAACAAAGTTATTTAAATTATTAATTTATTATTATCATAAAACCACTTCAGTACATATTGAATGTTTATTTATCTTTAAATTTAAAAATACATGCATACATATTATGTCGGATCAACTGATTACTTTTCAACGAAGTTATAGCAATTAATTTAAATTTGTAAGTTTATAACTCAATGTGTTCAAATTTCAGAGAAATATCTACGTTTTAAAAAAAAAATCAAAATGCCACGAAGTTCAGTATTGACAAGTGAGAATCGAGCTGAAATTTCGACGTTTCGGAAATTGTAGTACTTAAAACATAATCCAAAGGGGCGAAAACTATGGAAAAAACTGTCGTGGTAGGCCCAGAAAATTGGCACCGAAAAATGAAACACGTATTGTACAATTAGCGACGAAAATAAATTGTCTAGAGAAAAACTGTCGAACAAAAATTGTATAATAACGCGGTATATTAATTAGTGTTTATATAGTCTGAAAATTAATTACTTACGTTTAGCAAATATTCTTTATGAAACAGCGGTTTTGATAGTTTAATTCCAAAATATTAGGATAAATAATAAATTAAAATAAATACTCACTTTTCGGGAATTTTCCCTGGAATTTACCCCGTTTTTACTCATTTTGGAAATTTTCTCGGGAAAATTTCGGGTAGAATCCCATCTCTAAATATGACTGACTACGAATAGTGTTTTTTGTGCCTTACTGTAGATATTTGATAATATTGTGAACAAAACGACCGTATAGTCCCTATAATACTACTTATTCGTATACATAAATATTTGATATGTATTTTTTGCACATTGAAAAGTTCTGTAGGATTATTATTGTATTTTGTTGTGCTTTTGGTTCATGTTTGTGCCACATAACTATAGCGAGAACGAATTGGCTTGACGGACGGGGTCCATGGAACTATACCATAGTGCCGCAGTGCCATACTGTAGAAAAAGATGGTAATGTTTTTTTTTTTTTTAAATGAATGATGTCTGTCTTTGTCTCTTTTGTTTTTGTAATGTCTCTTTTTATTTCGTACGAGTGACGTCATCGTAAAGTGCTCTATTCAAACTGGTACGGTTTAATGCCTTTTCACCAAAAAAAAAAAAAAAAATTCCTATCGCAGCATCCTGCAAAACACAGTGAATTTTTGGTTGCAGAAATTATTTTTTCTTGAAAACATAGGATAATGGTGCAAAAATGTTTCTTAGGTGGTTTTTCCACTCTTTGTCAAGGTACAAAAATTTTTTGAAACAAATTTTAGTAAAAATTTTATCTTTGCCAAACGAAAAATCGGACATGTCTGGCTGGAAAACTCATCCAAGGGCTTGGGACCCTTTGTAATTAAAAATTAAACTACAATTTAGAAGTACCTAAATATCTTATCTTAAGGATTGGAAAGCATTTTTTTTATTTCAGATAAGAGTTACAGACTTCACGATGCTTCCCAATCTATGGAAAATGTAGTTTTGAAAGTGTAACTTTATATACTGTTTTTAAAATCGTAATTCAAGAACGGCTTTTGGGGTAAATTTTTACTGAAATATTCTTTGATAATATTAATTTCTATAATAATTATTGTGAAATATTTAATTTGTAAAATTTTCAGTTGAAAAATTAAAACATTCTACGGACAGGCTTTCAGTTTGTTAGACCATCAGTAGGTAGAAATTCAACACAATGACCGAAAGTGAAAAATTGACAAATTAAATATTTTGCCATAATTAATATTATTAGATACTCTCGGTTCATACGATAAAAACGCCAATTTTCTTAAGGGGTTAAACCAGGCTCGCTTTTTAAACTTATTATAACTTCAAAATAAGGATTTAGCTTACGGAAAATGATAAAGTGATAACTGATAAAAATTAAAATATATTCTTGTGATGTCATCAAATGTTTAATCGAGTTTAAACTAATTTAAATGTTAGTCAATTATTAAAACTCAAAATTTTAAGTTATACCCCGTTTCAAATACAATATTGATCATGATTCGAAACAAATCAATCTTCTATTCTTTTTTAAAAACAAGCTGCAAATTTAAAATTTACGTACGTGCAATAATGAAAGAGATAAAGCTAAGAAAACGGAAATTATTTAAATTTATAAGTGATAAATCATGGTTAAATTTAAGTGAAATAGACCATACATAATTAGTTTTTGTTATGTCATCCAAGGATGACATATTAAAATCGTTGTGTGATCATAGTGGGGAAAACATTATTATAGAGTTGTACATATATATTGAATAAACGCAAGAGGGCTGTAGAGTTGTACATGCATAATGAATAAACGCAAGAGGGCTGTATTCTCACTGTACTTAAAAACGAGCCAGAAAATCATAAATTAACACTTTCACTGAGGTGACATTACTTAGTGCGTGTCAAAAACATGCACCTGACGAATTTTTTTTAAATTAGAAGCTTAAAATTAACATAAAAGTAAATTCAAGTGAGTAAAAGAAAAATCATAAAGGAATTTCGTCATTTCTACAGCAAAAATTGTTCAAATTATTCAAATCGTCTCAGTAAGAATTAAAATAAAAAGCAATGAGATTTTCAATTTTTGGATCCAACACTGTTTCCAACGTTTCTTACATTAATTTACAAATTTTGACTTTCGCGGATCCGCTATAGGAAATTGTTTTACAACACTACAGACTACAATATAACTGCTGGAGGTAATTTGATGCACAGTGGCGGCGGCGGCGGGGCACAGGAGGTGGTATGTGAAGGTGGTAGTTTATTAAAAAAAAAAATATTCATAATAATTGCGTATCAGTTTCATAAATAATATCAACTTATAATTCTTGATATATGAGGAAGAAAACCTGTATATGTATATCTTATCTATCTATGTTATGCACCAACTTACGTTAAAACTGACGCAAGTACAAAATAAAGCGAGGGAAAAAAACAACATTGTCTTAACAATTGGTGCGTTGTTTTGGTACGGAATCAAATAACAAAACAACAAGAAGAATAAAAGTATAAGAAATAAACAACAAAAATTGTACTCACTGGCATGAAAGAATAACTGTGCCTCTGAATTTCATTTATTCATCTGCTAAGGGCGTTCGCGTGACTGTAGCGAACTTATCGCGACACAACGATCTCATAATATTGTACCGTCGCCTGCGCACTGCAGTCTGCCACGCCCTACTTTAGTCGTATTGTAGAAACAAGAGCGATTTACACATCGCGAGCCTAGTGTTACACTGTTCTATGTGACTTTTTTGAGATTTGTACTTTTCACATATATTTGAGTTCTCCATTTCATTGTCTATCTATATAAATTTAAATTTAATCAAAATTCCTTAAAGAACGGTAGAAATCAACAAAACATCAAAATTCCATCTCCTAAAAGTATAAATAATTTTATTAGAAGGTCTATGTTTCACAAAGAATTTGGATGTTCTAAATTATTTTTTCGTTCAATTTTTTATTATTTCACATAGTATTTTAATATAACGTAAAAGGCCCCATTATGGAACGGTATCTAATACTGGAACAGTTTTGACATTTACATATTTATTTCTTTAATTAAGTAAGGAAACATTAAATGCGAGGTGAATTTAAATTGAAAAGCAATCATTCTATTAATAATAATTTTTGTTATCAGACATTTCTTTCAGAAATAACTTCATTAATGTGTAAATGTTAAAACGATTCCAGTATTAGATACCGTTCCATAATGCGGGCTTTTACGTTACTGTAATTTGTATATACCTGCTTCTTTGGAAATAAATTACATTTTAAAATATGTCAAAACTTCAAAGTCATTTTTCTCGAGATTTAAAAAAGTCGACATGGAACAGTGTAACATTCAGCTCGCGACATGTGTCTTATATTACGTTAACAGTGTCGTCAGTAGACTTGTTGAATTTTTTTGAATGAGTGGGAAAAGTTATGGGATAGATAGGCTAAAAGGACAAATTATAGGATTTACATAGAGAAGGATTTACATTATAGGATTTACATAGAAACTTTAATAGACAGAGCTCGCAGAGTTTCATATAAAAAAAATATAATTATTAACCTTTCGCACAAAGAAAAGTGTCTAGTTACCGTTGGTAACGGCGCGGTGCGATATGATCTGTAATACATATTGTGGAACAGACCTGTTATATGTATTATGTTGTTCGTCTATAATGTTTACAGAAATCATCACTTTACTAAGAGTGTGTTATTCATGTTACCGGCCAATACCCCTCCGTGGTACCATCACACACGTGTAATGATTGGTCGCGAGTGGTCTCTACGGTTGTTCTGTCTCTCACATCAATTAAATGTTAACGTAAGAATAAAAATTTCATAAATATGGAATAAGTAGAAAATTCTCAAACTTCGTGGATGCAAAGTATGTCTACTACATTGTTTTTTGATATGCGCAACTAGAGGTAAAATTATTCTCGCAGAAAGAGTATAACTAAGTTGTATAACTAACTTACCTTTCTACGTAGCGTGAATCATGGACAATATAAATAACAGTAGTAGTTAGAATAAGTTGATGGTTTGTGTCGATGCCCTCCATCTGTGGGAGGTGTTCTGTGAAGTTCACCGTATGTCAATGTCACACTATCAAGTTACAGACATACAAGTTTTGTAAAGGTTGTTATCAAATATCTACATACGTACGTGTAGATTACATGAGCGTGTTTGTAAAACCTGGGAATTTAAAGAAAAAAAACAATTAGAGAACGGAAATGGAGTTTTAGATTTTAAAAAGTGACCGTTATAGTCAACTTGTCCTATACATTCTGGGATTTTTGGGATTTTCTATACAAAAGTCCCGATGTATCGCTTAACGGCCATTTTCATAATAATTGTCTTAAAGTGACTTTAGTTAAAGCGACTTTAAAGTTTTAATCTAACTTTAAAGTTTTTCATTTTCATAAAAAATTATAGTGCAACTTCAGTTAAAGTCCAGGAACTAAAAAATAACTATAGCAACCTATGGTTTATTTCTAGTTACTATGTATCGTTGTTATATAAAAATAATATATTCCAAATTTCCCTAATATATTCCAAAATATGGATTACAACTTCTTTGCTTAATCTAAAATCTTTAAAAAAGTTCTTGGTCTGTCCAATTATCAAAATTTGTTATACGCTGCTTATATATTTTTGGTTTTCTAATAATTAATAAATCATTTTCAGAGTCACTACTACTTGATAATGAGGACGATGTACTCATTTTAAAATATTTTCTTTTTGAAATAATAATTATACTACTAATTATTAACTACTCTTTATTAATTAAACTATTTGCTCGGTTTTATTTTGACAGTTATAGGTACATTAAAGTCAGTAAAGTTCATTAAAGTAACTGATACACTGACTTTAATTTAAAGGACCTTTAAAGTAGTAAAATATAATTATGAAATAAAATTTTTATTTTAAAGTAAACTTGAAGTATTCTTAAGTTGATTATGAAATGGCCGTAAGTATATAAAATTTTCCTGGCCATCGCTTCCACCAATTGTTTATTTTTGTTTGAAAAGTTAAATTACTGGACGTAAAAATTTATATTTTTTAGACCAAATTTAATAGCTTTGAGCCCAGTATTGCTTTATGGTATTTAGTCTTTCTTAATAGTATATAAAATACTTTACTCTGCGAAAATCATTTTTGTAATATTTTTACAAAGAAAAGTGTAGTAAATAGAAGTATCATAAAAGTGGTATTTTTGCAGAGTATTTGTATTGTTATTTAGTAGGTTACGTAAAAATTCTAAATGCTTATTATATAGTTCTTTTTACTTTCTTTTTTTGTGTAAAAAATTTTTTTGCTTGCAAGGCTACTAAGTAACGCAACCATTGTAATCACTTTTGAAATATGAAAATTTTTTTCGCTCCAAAATAAAAATTTTTATGCGCACTTTGTGTCTGTTTTTGTCGGTCTATCTGTTTGCTCGCCTGTGCCACCAAGTGGTTTAATTTCAGAACTCGATCGTTTTTGATGAAATTTTCAGAAATTGGGCGTTTTCGTAGAAACGAAATTTAGGATAAGGTACAATTTAAATATAAAAAAATCCCTTTGAAACTTTGAATAAAAGTCTGTTACGAGTACAAGGAAGCTATGTGCCAGTATCCATTGCCAGTGTATTTTAACATCACATTGTTTCAAAAATATGACTTTTAAGGCTTATAATATATTGACTGATGTTTGTGCAACTCTTCAATATTTTAAGTAAAAAATTTTATTTATTTTCTGTTTAATTTTTTAAAACAAATATGTGTGATATTGACATTACAATAAAATGTAATGCTATTATACCAACACACGTATGTATAAAGCAAAAAAATTTAATATTTTTTTTCTAAAAGAACTTGTGTATCATGATATGATGATTAGGCTGTAATTACCAACGATTACATAATTTAGTTTACTTGAATTATTAAAATTGTTGGAAAATTTTTATATTTAACTATTCTTCAAATTATTTTTATTTTTTTTTATAAACAAAATAATAAGATTATAAATTCTTTGTAACTAGAATTAAGTGTAAAATTACTTATACAAAGTATTTTGTAATTGACCACAAGAAATAGCTAAGTATTTTTTTTTTAAACTTCTTTTCAATCGAATTTTCTAGTCGTAGGTTGGTATTAGTGGTGAACAAATGCAAGACCAAGACCAAGGCTGGGTAGTCTTGATCTTGGTCTTCTTCTTGCATTAAGAATCTTGGTCTTGGTTTTGCTAGAGCAGTTTGAGTCTTGGTTTTGGTCTTGGTATTGCTAAAAAATCTTGCACTTTCTTGCATTTTCTTTATTAGCGAATTTTTTCCTTCTAAAATCAAAATTTTCACTCTACGGTTCCTAAAAAATTTTTTGTTCTGTGACTGCATCTCTGTCCACCTGAGTATTCGTAAAACCTTCCAACGTGTGACTTCGGAACTATTCGACAAATTTCGATGAAAGTTTCAGGGCTTCAGTTAGTCTCGCATGAATTTCTATTAAACGTTGTAAAATCTATTAAATGCCGATATTTCACTTACTATTCGACCAAAAAATTTTGAAGGTAGTTGAACGTATATTATATTGATTTACGACAGCATCACAAATTTTTGATTAATTGCAAGTAATTAACTTCGAATTTTTAAAGAAACAATTTTTATATTGCTTTAAGAAGTTTTAGTATTAATTATACTTTCAAATTATTTAAATAGTTTAGCAAGAGTTTTGCTTTTGTCTTGGTCTTGCGCATTTGAGTCTTGGTATTGGTCTTGCAGCCATACTTATAGTCTTGTTCTTGCTCTTGGTATACATTTGCATTTGGTATACATAGCATTTTTTGCAAGACCAAGACTAATTTTGCTTATCGCTAGTTGGTATGCCCTGGTAGGAGAAAAAAAATACATAATCAAATATTGAAAACCTACGGAAAATTTCTTCATATTAGTTTCAGATATGAAAGAAAAAAGAAACTGGAACATTTACACAATACAATTCCGTTCTACAAAAACCACAAAATTCAATTTTTCATTTTTTATCTCAATATAAATACTACAAAATTATATTTTCAAAGAGACCGACATTACATAATAACAAATAGAAGAAAAATTATTAATTATAAGAATTGAAGGAGAATTGAAAAATAAAAAAAAATTAGATAAAATTTTTCATTTCCGGCGTTCAAAGTCGAAAACGTTATAATAAAAAAAGAACTAGGTATTGTTTTCAAATGTTTTACCTATATATTTACTTGAAAAAATCGGTTTTGCTTCAGAAATTTTCACCCCTATATTTTCTGCTTCGTTTATTTAAAATATTCATTGTTTTCTTAAGATATTACCTAGTAGATATTTTATTAACTGAGAATTGTGAGTGAAGGAGGGTTAAGATTTGAAGGTGGTTATCAATCGTCTACAAATATTTAAATATTACGGAAGTTAATTTCCGGCTTTAAACGAAAACGAGATGATATATATTTAATTTCGTGGACAACGACAAAACGGATTTAGGATTGTAATTTTTTTAAGAAGTATTCATGATTTTTTTGAAAGTATATTTTTATTTAAATTTTTCAGAGCTGGCGGTCCAATCCAGCTGTCTTCCGATTTTAATTAATTATGTAATAATAGTGACCCATTCGACCCAATTTTAAATAATCCGATATAACAGGATTTAAAAACAAAATACCTACTGTTGACTAGAAAAAATCAGGGATCACAGCAATCTTAAGCAAAATACTCACTGAAATTGCCCTATGTTTGTTTCCACCTTGTATATGGATTTGTTTCTGAGTCTGTTCAGTGAGATAGAGGCAATAATTGGAATAGTCGTGGCCAGGGCTGGCGAAAGAGTAGGGCAGGTGGGGCAATTGCCCGGGGGCTCGTCGAAGATGAGAGATTTTGTAATTGTGGGCTGTGGTTTTTACGATGTTGGGGAGGAAAAAGTGAGGGGACTCGAAAGAAGGTTTTTTTTTGCTGGTCGAAAGACCCAAAGAAAGGCCAACGACCTTTCTTTCTCGTCAATTGTATTTTTCGGGAAATTTTAGACGTTCGGGAGGGGACCGGTAGCTGTATTAAGAGATTTTTGTTTTTTGCTTACCAAGTTAATTTTTAGGCCCGCAAATTTTTATCTGCCCAGGGGCTCGAAACCGCTCTCGCCGGTCCTGGTCATGGCAAACTTAATAGCTAGCTTAAGATTTTAAGTTTTTTTCATTGAAGCTTAAGCGTTTTTTCTTCCAGTGCCTACCGAATCTCTCCGGCAAGTTTTAGATTTGACCGTTGCAACCTCTCTACATACCTTGAACGCTTGTAACATTATTCCGTTACGAATTATGAGAAATATGAAATGCGGTCTTCCACTTCTAAAAAAAAGCGATCCAAAGTTCCGTCCAAAAGAAACGGTGCAAAAAGTTCCCATAAGTGCAACCACCATATATTTTTGTCTAATTGAATGTGGATAATTTGCGGCTTAATTTCTAATTATTTATAATTTGCAACTTAATATGCACATTGTGCTGCGGCTCTTTGCAATCTGCAACAAACCAATGCCGGGATGATATCATATCACCAATGTTTATATTTTATACGGTGCGGCTCGGCAAAGCAATAGGCCATTTTAAAGTTAAATAATAACAAACAACTAAGCAGATGCATACGTGTTGTTACTACACTGTGATAATAAAACATATACCTAACCTTATTCAACGCACTACTCTCTCGTCAGTTTTCTGTTTGTTGCATAGAATCTGGATCCGAAAGGTTCTGACGAGCCAGACGGTACATCTATCTTCTAACAAAACTTGTTAGTAATTTAACTATAACGGTTACTATGTAGCTAGAGCCGTGCAAAAATAACTAACTTGCTTGCTTCAATGATTTCTTCTCAACTAAAAATATAATATTATGTATCTAGTCAACCAATAATTAACTACGATATCTCGTCATTAGTTTGGTGAGTGTGGTGCCGGTCTTACAAGAAATTGACGGTACCGTTATCATCAGTTGGTGTTTTTGTTGTTGAATAATTCGGTGTTTTTACGGCGTAGTTTTTTTTTTCATCGGAGTAGGGACAAAAATTATAAAGATTATATAATGAGTAACTGTTTAGAATTATTCGTACTATAGGAGCCGGATTTATATAAGGACACTTGGAGCCCTCACAAAATTCTTGCTTTTTTTGTTGTTGCCCATCGAAATTACAAAAATTGCCTTGTTATTTTACTAAGAGCCTCCACAGAGGTGGTCAGACATCAACATGTGAAGTACTAAAGAGCTTCCACATGTGATGTATCCGGAGGCTTCTCAAAGGTAAATAGCAAAGAGTATGGGATAGAGGGGAAACAGCCCATAAGAACTAATGTAAAATCGTAGTACACGAGTTTCAGCGCCTCTACCGGGAGTAAAGCTTTCACGAAAATCCGAAACCAGGATATTTTGTTATTAAGCCCTTAACTTTTTTCTGGCTTTCTACGGATAGCTACAAACTCCCTCCTTAAGCCCGGGCCGCGAGGCTGTGACCCCGGCTACACCATCCTCTCGTCGGGCCTACTCTTAATGAAGAAAGTGCGTTTTCAGGGCTGCGAATCCGTATGAACAATGTCACCCCATAACGAGTATAAGATTGTTCATGACTCCCTTGCTTCCTGTAGACTATGTTTTGACAAGTAAGGAAACGACATTTTGTAATAAGGTCCGTATTACCATCGTCTAGACTATACATATAAACCCATTTTGCTCCGATTGTGTTTTATTTCTATAAAATTAAGACCAAAATATGTTTTTTTTTATCAATTCCACACCAAATGACGGTATAAAATATTTTTGGTGAACAATTTTACCTTCTTCTTGCTCAAAGAGCGGTACACGGTGTTCGCTGGAGAGAAAAAACCTTATAATTTATTAACGATTCCTAAACTTTTTGATCGGAATTTTTCTATTTAAAAAAAAAAAAAAAAAAAAAAAAAAAAACTTGTCACCTGGTCTGTTAATATTATAAGTTAAAAAAAAATAAAAATCTTTTTACATGCATATTACCCTATTAATTACAAACCTTATGGTAATCGCATCACATTTCTGTGTTCTTATACAGAGTCACCTAATAGCTAGTTAGTTACTTGATGATAATATTTTGTAACAAATGTTTGAAAAGAAAGAATTTCTGTTGTGAAAGAAGCCCTACTGACCTCAACTGCCTCATGTCGATGCATTCAATTACTACTTGCAATAATAATTGCAACCATTATTTCACATCTATCAGTATTATATTACATTTCAAAGATAATATATACACAATGTGTATTTACCTTATATCTCTGTGCTCACTGTGCTGGTGTATAATGCTGGTGTGCCATTATAGAGTATGACACCCGAGACGTTTATTAAATCCATACACTGAATTTAATAAATTGTTGGATTTTCACTTTACCAGAGTAGCGATCGACGTGGAAAATCTAGAAAACCTAGAAAAGTCAGGGAATTTCAATCTTAGTCAGAGAATTTTAAGAGTTATTAGATATTTTATTGATGTAAATAAATTTTTTTAATTAAACAAAAGTGTGTAAATAGATTGATCCAGTAAATCACAGTCTCAGAAAATAGCAGTTTTCGATAGTACTTTTAAATTCTGGTGGAAATTTTATTTTTAGAAATAATTAAATAAAAAATATAATATACATTTAAATAATATATTTTTTATAACACCCGCTTCTAAAGTTCAATATTCGAGCGTTGTGTAGCGGGCGTAAAGAGCAGTTTTCATATCATTGTAAACCAAACGACAGTAACTGTGCGCGAAAGTACAACTGTGCGTGAAAGTAGCTAAAACTATGCGAGAAAATAATGATATTCATTTGTCAATGATAATCATATTCAAATTAAACATGGAAACGATCAACAAATTAATAAAAAAAATAAAAACGATCTACAAATTAATAAAAAAAAATTTTTTTCGTATTACATTATAAAATAAAATTAACTATTTTGTAAAATTACTTAAAAATAATTAATTTTTTTCTCTCTATTAAACTTTAGTTCGATACGTATGCGTCAAGAGAGGTATCCAATAGGCTTAAACTGAGGCACTCGCTAAAGGGACTGATGCATATACAACGAGATCTCGTGTGCTTACCCCCACGAGCCGTCAGCGCACTCGATCTCGTTGTGTATGCGTCAGTCCCTTAGACTCATGCCCCAATTTAAGCCTACTAGAATGCCTCTCTTTACGCATATGTATCGAAAATAACTATTTCAGTACACTCTGGAATTTTATTCAGAGTCAGGGAGAAGTCAGCGAAAGTCATTGAATTTTGAAATTGATTTTCAATCGCCACCTTGACTTTTCTTTGATTGTAATTGATTTTTTGGTTGGGGAAAAGTAATGTCTACGCTTGCTTTTGTCCATTAACTATCAGCAAAACTAATAGTGAATTAAGGGGGTATTTTAGTCTAGACAACAAACATTTTGGCTTTCTTTAGGAATTAATAAAAAAAAAAAACTATAAAGTTGATATTTTTTTTACTATCCATTTCTTTTACAATCTATTTATTGATCTTTTAAGAACATACAAAAAAAAGTCATACAAAAAAAGTGGTGTGTTGTCGGTTGACATGATTTTGGGGTTTGTGTTCACCTGAAACAAAAAAGGGAAAAGATTCTGGTTTTGGAACAAACTCCGGAACAAAAACCTTATTTTTTTTAAAATTTTCCTTCCAAAAAAAAGTAATGAGCAAAAAAAACTCTTAAGTTTTTTTACTAGGCCCACTACCGGGGATACCTACGGGCTCCCTCTCAAAGTTTGGGCCCTGGGACAGCAATCTCAGCTACTCCACCCTCTCGTCGGGCCTGTTTGTAACCGTACATTCGTTATGTTATGCAGGTTGCTGCGACAAGTATGTATATTAAAATATATAATATGCGCAGATTTATCAATTCCTATCTGCAATAATTACCATAAAATATTGACACTGGTTCGTCTCGATAAATGATTTATTGCTACCTTTACGAATACATTACTCGCTTAACACTTGTTTTATAAAGTTATAAATAAAATTAGTTTTAACATGATTTCCACCACAATTGCAGTTCTTCGCCGACATGGTCCGGCATGGCGTGTGGATATCATAACATTAAAAAAAAAAAAACAACTTTCATCGGAAGTGATTGAATAATTGAGTATACCTACCACTGGACTGGTCAGTGGATAACTTACAACAGATAGAAATGAGGTTTCCAATTGATTTAGTATTTAATCTAAGTGATTTGTAATTAAATTATAAATTGTTATTTTTGTATTAATTACAATTTTGTTTGCTCCATTAATTTTATTAATTGTTCGATGTCAGTTCAGTTTAAATTATAATTGATGACGATTGGCATTTAATAATGTCTAAATTAATAAAAATTTAATTTATGTTAAAAATGGATAAAATATAGAAAGTCGATAAATTTTACGTTTGGTCAGTTGAAATTTTATGAATGATGAAAGGAACGATTAATCCATTGTAAAATTTTCTATATTCTTGGTTGTCGTATTGTGATGAAATTTTGCACAAAGATCCTATTATCGTTTCCAGAATATTTTGCGAAATCTTGAGTTTCAAAGTAAAAGCTTTTTTTTAAATTAAAGTAAGCCCAGTAGGTAGTAGCCCAACCTACACAGTCATCTTTTATAGGTCCACCCTCTTTAAAAGAATCTAAGAAAATTCATTGAAAACAATGAAAATCTGTTCAGTTCTATCGGGGAACAAGTTTTCTTCGGAAAATTTTCAAATTCGTATAGAAGACGCAAGTCAAAAAGGACCTTTTTATTTACATCTGTGCTTATCTTTGTCTATCATATTAATAAACAGAACTTTTTTCTTACTCATTTAAAAACATTATTATTTAGGTTGGTTTCTCTCACCACAATTTCTGAAGGTCTTTTTGCTTACGTTTATAATTCCTATTGGGAGGGGATGAGCTGATTACAAGTTGTTTTGATGGGAAAAAATTACCTATATTGCTTGGGAACAGAATAAATCGAAGTAAAAGTGTTCGTCAAATTTCGCTATTCCAAGGGCGTGAGGGGGCAGTCGAGACTGGAGCCCCGAGTCCGAAAAGGGGGCCAGAAGCCATTCGTCAGAGATCCGGGCAAAAATAATTTTTTTTTGTTTGTCACTTAAATTTTTGATCAAAAATTTTTTGAAAAACTTTGTAAATGCGTATTCCTTGCATTATAAGACCAAAATTTGGAAATTCTTTTGTTCAAGCCGAATAATATATCGAATCAAGGCAGTAGTAGGGATGATCGATATTCATCGATGGTAGAAAAACATCGATGTTATGTTCTCGATAACATCGACACATCGACGTTACGATAATAATATCGAAACATCGATATTACTCTAAGCTATCCCGTATTTAAAGTCCTGTAGCTGATTTAAAACAAGTTCCATTACTTTTATGACAAGTTCTAGGATCCATTTATCCAAACTTGAAAAAAATTGTCATTAAATATTTATGTTTCACAGCAATTTCAACAGCTTCAGAGAGACTTTTTTCAAAAGCTGGGCAGC
The DNA here is from genome assembly GCA_035578155.1 of Brachynemurus nebulosus. Classification (NCBI taxonomy): domain Eukaryota; kingdom Metazoa; phylum Arthropoda; class Insecta; order Neuroptera; family Myrmeleontidae; genus Brachynemurus; species Brachynemurus nebulosus. The sequence continues at coordinate 65,418,184 of JAPWDM010000002.1, forward strand.
ATTTGTATCAACAAAGGAACGTATTAAAAGGAAAACTTCTAACAAAGTGACTTTTTTGCAAAGTGTACCAAATAAATACTGGCAAAGTTAATTTTTAATAAATAAAATAATAGATTATAATGGTTGTTTATTTTGCTACATAAACATCGATGTTTTCGAACATCGATGTTTTTCTTTCGATATATATCGTACATCGATACTCTTGAATCAATGTTAACATCGATGTCAATATCGATGTTTTTCTAATATCGATCATCCCTAGGCAGTAGCCATAAGAGGGCCAAGCGCGGGTTCCTCAGCAAAAATTGGAAGGAAACTGAGAATACTGTATTTGAACTTTCTTTATTATCATTTCTTATAATTCTAATTCAATACATGACTGTTTTGTCAATATAATACGCACAAGGTGTACTATTATGTATTTTATTTCTATAAATAACTTTTAATTTAATTTATATAGTTGCGGGCCGATTTGATCGGTACCTATGACAGGAAGAGGTTAAACTTGCGGTGGTAATAACACAATTATTAATCGATATATTTACCGTACCTACATCTAGATAATTGACAGGTGTGTTTACTTTGTGTGTGTGTTAAGATATTGGCAATATGTAATTAATCGAATCGATTATTCATACCCTAGCTAAGTTGTTATCTTCATTAATTTAATTACAAATATAGTAAAAAAAAAATATTAGTATTAGAATTTTCCTATAATACTTTTATGAAATAAGTTCATAATAAGGAGTGTTTTAGCTAATACTAATAACCGTTCATATAAAGCACAGAAATTAAAATTAGAAACACAATATTTCGCAGACGGGACCTTAGTATCGTTAAAGGAACCTCAAATTCACAAGGCCTCAGCTGAAATTATGAAAGTGTGAAGGTAGAAATCATAAAGGTGTGATAGACGGACGGACATGATGAGATTATATGATTCCGAGATATAATTACCTAATGATGAGGTTTTACATCCATTGTTTCAGACTTTTACTTTAACAGCCACTCACATCATTTTTTCTATCTTCAAGCTCATCAGTCTACCAGATTTATTAACATAGAAAAATAATTCAAATACTACTATAATATTGGAACGAAAGAAATTATAATAAATAGATGAATGAGCGTTGTAATCTTATAAAAAGTTTTTTTAATTTTTTCCAAAAATTTTTTGCAAAAAGGACAAATAGTTAAAAAAAATTTTATGTTATTTTTTCCACTTTTTACGGTAGAGTATAATTTTAAAAATCGTCCAAATTAAAAATCAGGTCTGTAAGAATGCGTTAACGGCAAAGTTGAAATGGTTGAACATTTACACAAATTGAAACCTCATAAGTCTTATGCGGCCCATACACGGTTCAACTTGTTGTACTATTATATTACAACTCTAAGAAAAAAGTAAACGTAATAAAATTTTACAAGTTGGATTTACACTATAGCAAAAAATGAAATAAATTATTTTCAGTACGAAGCTGCCCTCTTACAGCAACATTTATAAAAATATTACTTTTCAATTCAAAATAGAATATGGCAATACAAAATACGATTTAGAAATGTTAAATTATAATCTAAATCAATAGTTTTAAAAATTATATACAATCATTTAACTTTTTTAATTATGAAGTTTTTTTTTAGCTATGTAAATCCGACTTATTTTGTCACATTTTTGTGTGAGAGAGATAAGTAAATTAAACTGTCAGTGTACAAGCTGCTTTTTTATCCTTGTCATCTTTTTTAACCAATCATATTTCTTTCAAAATTTTATTATCTTTACTTTTTTCTTAGAGTTGTAATATAATACCTAGTTGTACTACAAGTTGAACTGTTTGCCATACACTATTAAACTATTCATTCAACTTGTTGTCCAACTTCAGTCATTCACAATTTTTGGAAAAGAGAATTTCGTTAAAATTATGGATAAAATTCTTGCCTTAGCAGTAATTGCAGAAATTAGTAATAGTAAAAAAAGCTTGAGTAAACGAAAAAAAAAAGAAAATAGAGCAAAGAGTGGTTTAAAAAAATTAGTGAATGTGAACCAGACGATTGCAAAAATTATGTGCGAATGAACGAAGAAATTTTTAATGATATTTTGGTAAAAATAACACCTTTAAGAAGCAAAGAAGATACGTTTATGTGTGATGCAATTTCTACAAAAACACACTTGTAAATTACATTAAGGTTTCTTGCAACGGGAAATTCTATCAAAAATTTAAAATTTTCAAATGCGGTATCACCGCAAGCTATTGGAAATAACAAACAAAATCAAATATTTAAACTTTTCAATTGTTACCGTTGTAAATATTTTGTTGATTACACTCTTTACAGCATATATGACTGGTTTTGTTGTTCAACTACCCCACACACAGTACAACATGTTCATAGACCATTTGCTTCGTCCACGTAAAATCAAAATATTTTGATTTTACTTCAACCGTTTATGTAACCATCAAAATAGTTGACCAACTGCCCCACACACGATTCAACATGTTGTACAACTCAACCAAGTTGTACAACAAGTTGAACCGTGTATGGGCCGCATTAGAAATACAAAATTAAATACAATTTTGTAAAAAAATCCAACTGAAGTGTGTTTAATTAAACAAGAATTTAATGTTTATAACTACTTATATAATATGTAGGTATATAGTTAATACGGATTGCTTTGTAGTAAAACTATTCCCCAGCACTTACACCAGTATGATCAAGATTAAGGGTCTGTGACAAGATTACGGGTATGTGATTTACAACTGTTTTGCAGACAAGGGAATGTTCGTCCAACTGAGATAAAACTGATTGTTTTTAAAGATCCATCATAAGTGATTTTTGTAAATTAGCTAGTGATGAGCAAATGCAAGACCAAGACCAAGACTTGGCAGTCTTGGTCTTGGTCTTGTTCTTGCATTAAGAGTCTTGGTATTGGTCTTGCTAGAGCAGTTTGAGTCTTGGTCTTGCAAAATGCAGTCTTAGTCTTGGTCTTGTTATTGCTAAAAAATCTTGCACTATCTTTCATTTTTTTATCAGCGCATTTTTTTTTTAAATCACAATTTTTACTATCTTTACGTATTAATTGTACTTTCAAACTATTTAAATAGTTTAGCAAGAATCTTGCTTTTTTCTTGCTTTTGTCTTGGTCTTGCTCACTTGACTCTTGGTATTGGTCTTGCAGCCATACTTATAGTCTTGGTCTTGCTCTTGGTATACATAGTCTTGTCTTGGTTTTGCAGAAAATGCAAGACCAAGACAAGACTGCAAGACCAAGACAAATTTTGCTCATCACTAAAATTAGCACTTTTAAAAATTTTACATAAGTAGGTATTTAAGTATATTCAAAACTAGAATGCTACATAGTACATACTTAATTTAAAAAGACTTTTTTTTATTTATAACTTGTCTATTGTGACTGTAAAGACCACAAATTGTCTTAGGGACTTTTGTTAAATTTACATAAGTCAGAATCGATCCAGGAATTTTTCCATTTATGATTACTTTTCATGTGTCTTTTTATATTAGCCGTATACCCATCCGATGGGGTTTACCACTGGCAGCACCTCAGGATGTCAGTCAATGTTAAAGATTTATTAAACTAAGATATTAATTATTTTAATAATAATCATAACATATTTTTATATATTTCTAACTTCAAAAATGACGAATTGCCATACAAATTTTCATTCCGTATTTAACCCTTTTGGGGGACGAATTTTCAAAAATCCTTTCCTAGTGCTCGCCTACGTTACATAGGGAACTCCTGGGCAAAATTTTATTCTTTTAAATGCAACGGTTTAGGCTGTCGTTGTCTGTCAGTCAGTCAGTCAATCAATCAGTGCTAGAGATTTAAAGTAGATTCTTTTAATTCTATTGATCCATTTATCAAGATTCTTCTTATACTCAAACAACAAAAGAATTCAATATTCAGCGTTATGAATTAATTTGAAATAAAATACATAATTTTTTATTTACGATATATTTATATTCATATCAGAGCATAAACTTTAAGATCATATTGTTTTCAGAAAGTGAATTTTAAAATTGAATATTATTGTATGTAAATATTCGTATTGTTATCTTCTAGTTCTTACTTAAGTTAATCCTATATACATACATACAATATACATATTTAAATAAAATTGAATTTCTTTAAAATTATATTCTTATATGATCATATGCGACCTTAAATGATAACTATGATAATAATAATAACATATTCGGAACAATAGTGTATAAATTACGTATAATTAAATTATTATAATTGGGTTTTTTTCCAAATGATACTAATTAGAAATGAAAATGTAATAACTTACTTGTATTTTTCTATCGGCATCATTTTCTAACAGATATAGTATCATATTTCTACTTTCCCGGAGGGCCATATTAGTCACTAGGACTACCTGGAGCGGCAAAAGTTGGAATCTGACGTTTTTTTCTTTTCTTTTTTTGTGCTTGTCACTTATTTTTTATAGGAAAAAGTTCTAGAAAAGGTAGGAAAAATTAGACTTTACCCGGATTTAGGGTAAATCCGGCCCTGCTTTCCTCTCCATATATAGGCTAAATACTGAAGCCCTAGTTTATAAGAAGGTAAACTGTGATAATCACTTTAATTTGAGCATATGCGGTTTTCATCGGATATTGACGTTTTGGGGCCTAAGGAGCCCAGAAAACAAAAAATCTGGATGGAAGTCTCCCGGACTTGGAGTTTCTATTCAGACGTTTTGTATGTATATATGTATATATATTGGTGTCTAAATTAAGGGGTGTTTCCAGATTTACTCGGACTAGAGAATTGAAGTCAGGCTCAAAATAATTTTATACATGGGGAATTAAAAAGAGCAAAATTCTGATACATTTTGATTAGTGATTCTGGAGTTATATCGATGAAACTTAAATGAAAGGTATAAAAATAAAAAGCTCCAATTATTTTAAAGGCCATTTTTTTCATAATTCACTTGAGATTTTTGTCTTTTTTTTTTCATAGCCCTTATCTTTCCTATCATAACTTAAAAAAAAAAAAAAAATTTTCACCAAGGTAGTAGTCATAGGGATATCTTAAAAAGCGCGTTACCAAGGGTAAGGATAACCTGAAATATAAACTTTCCTCTCCTGGAGCGAATTCGGGGCAAAATTTTGAAAAATTTTATTAAACACAATTTGTAGAAATTTCAGTTTGCGTGACATGTATTGTTTCGAACATTGCTGGAAATATTTAAAATTTTTCAAATATTTTATAGATTTTAACTATTTAAAAATAATAAAAAAACAATCCACTTATCTAAATGCGATTCTAATTTAATTAGATTATAAAACAATAATATACATAATTCCAATATATTGTTTTGCTATCTGAATTAGTTTGAATTTTAAATTCCAATGATTGTTCGAATGTACGCGATGCTCATTTGTTCTGGTCTGATAACTGAAATATATTTTACACAAGATTTAAAAAAAAATTTATGGATATAAACATAATTGAATAAATTTAATTTTTTTTATAGAATAAAAATATTGAACGTTCAAATATTATTGTATTATTCATGTTTAAATTCTTTTAAGGGGAGCTCGACTCGGTCTCGGTTTTCCTGACAAAAAAGGCATATTTTAGGTACACATTACTTCGGAATGATAACTCCTATTAAGTTAATTTTTATTTGTTTGATCACAATAACAGTCCTCTATAATCGCAGCGCATGATTTTTCCGTAGGATTCTTAGTTTTTTTTTCATTACATAATGAGTGAAGCGTAAAAAATCTCGAAAAAAAACTTTTTAAAATAATTTATAAAAAAAAAGTTACCCATTTTTTATACTTTTTTTCCGTTGGAATTGTTGGGCTAGTAGTCTAGTATTACCATAAAAAAATTGATACGCATAGCATCAATAGTTCAGAAGAAATATGTACCCGAGTATCAAAAAATGCTACTTTTCAGGAGAAGCATTTTTCTAAAAAGCTTGAGTCATCACCTGCCAACTTCTATTTCCCTTCTACTTCTATGTAAAAATCAATTTTCTAAGGTCTCTGGATAACCTCCTAGTAATGGTTATACTCAGGTTTTGTTTGCATTACTCTTTTCTTATGAATAATTTTTTTTTACGTGGTAAATTTTAGTTTAAATGTGGTTCCGTGTTAGACATTTTTTTTTAAAAACAACCGAGAATTCTAACCTTCAATATGCTTTTTAGATGGCTTCTGGTGGTCGGATTTACATGGGGCCAAGACCGTTCTGTTATGGATAATATCTACATTAAAAATAAAAAATAAAAAAAATTCATTTTTTGACCGAAATTCCGTCTAGCTCCCCTTAATACTCGATGGGGGAATTTTGACTTTACAATTAAGTTTCGCCTCATATAATTTCTACTCTACGTGGAGAACTAACAAGCATTTAGACAGATACTTCAGTAATATGAAAGAATGATTTTTAAAAAATGGCTTCATGCGCCTTAAAATAAAGTGGTATCTGCAAAATAAATTTTATTTTTTGAATTCTCTGATCAAAGAAACGTATTTTTGTTCCTCTAACTGGAAAATAAAAAAATCTTTTTTCTATTCTAAAAATTGATTTTATAGAAATGCGAATATTTCCAAAACTTTCTCCTACGATATATATCAAATACTATTTTAAACGAATTTTACTTTACGTCAAACTGTGCTATCTGATTTCCTCGAATTTAACATAAAAATCAAATCATATTATAGAGAAGATATGTATCATGTCATGATTACGATATTAATACAACCACGGATAACAATCTAATTAATCAGTAACAGTCTGTTAGTTAATTAATATGATAATTAATAGAAAAATTTAAAATTCGAAATGGGAAACAGTTCATAACGCCATAACAAACGTAAACAATTTTATACATTTGTTTCCTCAATTCCACAATAAGAAATATTCAAAATATGAATTTGGTTTTTCTTCAACGTGGAAATTAAAAGCATAGTTTTCTTGTTTTCATTTGAGTAGCAAAGGAAAAGTTATTTTTACAAAAATACACAGCTAAGCCCTTTTTTATGCGGTCCTTTTTTGTGGAAATGGTCTTTAAAATGTATAATGTGAATCAAATTCAAAAGAAAGTAGGAAACTTAAATATTAACTATAATAATATTCTTTGATAAAAACACTTTTTAATGGTTTTTAAGTATTTAATCAGTACATTGCATAAGAATATAAGTTATTGCATCATTTAGTTTTTTAGAGATGTCTTTTTCACAATTTTCATATTATAAAAATAAAATAAAATGTTTCCACGTGTAAATTAATACTTAATCTTGCTTAGAAAAGCAACTTCTAAGGAAATCGTGAGGTTTTGTGCGTTTTGAGCTCTGTATTTTCGATGAAACCTTCTTTATGCGGTCCCAATCCACCGCATAAAAAAAGTTTTTTTTTTACAATCTGGACTGATCTACTCTTTATAGTTATTTTTGATATTTTTGAATATATTTTTTTGTGCGGTCCCTACTCACCCAGTGGCGTAAATGATCCGGGCGCCTAAAGCTAATAGGAGGAGCTTTAAAAGCTAATAGGAAGGCCGCTATTACTTTAATTTTTTTTTGTGTGTTTTCATTAGAATTTCGCTACGTAAAAGTGTAGCGAAATTACGTAATTACTTCCAGGTTATGACTTCAAATATATAGACACATAGACAGATCACTGGCGAGCAAAAAAAAGGTCGTTAGGGCAACTTTTAGGGAAAAATTTAAAATACAAATTTACGAGAAAGAATTTTTTCTGAAATTTTAAATACACCGTTTCGCTACTTAAATTTTTTAAATTTTAGAGGTTAAGGGCGGGGGTGTGGCAGATAAAGTGTCATGCACCGGGCGCCAGTTATGCTCGCTACGCCTCTGTATTCACTGCATAAATAAAGGATCAGCTGTAATTATTTTCAATGAAACACTTAAAAAAAAATATTTTCCGATAAAATCTAAAATCCTATACCGTGTGGCAATAACCTTCATGGTTTATTATTTTTCAATGAAAAGTAATAATTTCAAATTCCGCTTCTCCAACGCCAGTGCACCATATTCACTTGGTTCCACTGTCTGCATCACCAACTCTCATTTGCATACAAACACAAGCACTAAAAAATTTCTTCTTCTTCTCGTTTACAGGGGTGTACGTCGCCGATCCGGCAGCAGCGTGCTGGTGTTAGACGATGAACCGGTAAAACAGCCACCACCCACGAACGATATGGTGATGATGCTCGCGGCCGGTGTGACTGACAATGGACCCCACCGTGAGATGGCAGTGGACGTGCCCGACAGTTTTGTGGCGCGCAATAAAACGCCACCGCGTTATCCGCCGCCAAAACCGCCGGCGCCACCGCCCCGAGATCACCTGCGGATCGAACAGGACGGGCGATTGGTAAATCGTGCCACACCGCCACAATTACCGCAACGCACCGCGGCGAATAGTATTCCGCCACAGTCGCAGACGTTGATTAACAATAATAATACTAGTTATGCAAATAATACGACCGCCGCAGTGCAAACAAGCACTTTGCCAGTGGCCGCCACTGTCAATAATAATAGTCTACAGGAGCAGCCGACGCGGGAACAGTTAGAAAGCATACGAAAATATCAGGTAATAAAAAATTTTCCAAGTCTTTACCCAAGACACTTATTACAGAACAGACCAGTGAACATATTATACATTATATTATATAGACTAATAATACAAATGTGTAATTGAAGCAATCAGTTTCGACCAAGTTCCGACCTCAATAGTATTCTGTTATATGTATAGTAATTGATTTGTATCCGATTACGTTTTCAAATAATTATTGTCAAAATATGATATTGATAATAAAATTTTACTTTTTTGAGAATATACTGCAAAATTTTGAAAGAAGAAGTGAATCTTTTAATCTCTTGGAACTAAAAGTGGCACTTTACTTCCTATTATGAGAGACTAAATCATATCTTTTAGTCCCGGAATTGCAAAAAATCAATTTTTGATATTAAAAATACAACTGCGTGTCGCATTAAAGGGGTATTCTAGTCTAAAGGCTCGATTTTGAGGTGATTTTACGGGCGTAATAAAAAAAAACAGTAAATGTTTTTAGTATCCATTTTTTTAACACTTTTTTTATTGATATTTGAAAAGTATAAAAATGTATAAAAAAAATTCTAAATTGAAATCGGTACAGGCCGGCAAAGTGGGGACTCAAAAAAAAGGTGTCTCCTGGTTGACGTGACTCCAACTCTCCTGGTGATCTGAAACATAAAACTTTAGTTAATTCTTAATAAACAAGGATGTAGAATTAGTTGGACGTAGCCGATTTGAAAAAATAAATTTGTTTACAAAATGGCATCCATTTAAAAAAAAGGAAAACATTTTTTCGCCTCCTTTTTTCAACCTTGGAATTTTTTTTAAAAATAGTAAAATTTCTAAAACCCCTATGTCGGACCAATTTTGATAGTGTTAAGAAGGTCTGTACCGAATTTCAAGTAAATTGGTGCATTAGAACTTGAGATATCATGTCAATCGTATTAAAAAATGTAGTTTCGAGTAATTTACATTAAAAATTTGAATCTAAGACTAGAAAGATACACAGTACACAGGGAAAAAGTAACCATAACTCCGAAAATAATTCGAATTTCCGTAAATCCTTCTAGAGGCTTATTCTTAAAGGTCTAGACTTTAAAGATATGAAAAAGAGCAAAATTCGATTTTTTCGAATTTCCAGACCAAAATACCCCCTTAAAGAAAGTATGTAATTGACTGATTATTGAACTCGAGTGGCACTCGAACAAGTGGTTCGGTGGCCTAAAAACGGTAAGGCGCTTGGCTAGCCACCAAAGGATCCGGGTTCGAGTCTCAACCGATTCAGTTTCATAATTTTTCAATCACTATGTGAATTTTAATTAAAGACACACACTAAAAATCAATATTTGTTTCGACAGGAACAACTTAGAAAACGTAAAGAAGAAGAGGAACGTATTGCTCAACAAAATGAATTCCTTCGACATTCCCTTCGAGGTTCACGCAAATTACAAGCACTTGAAAGTGGGCCCGTCTCTGCGGCCCACGAAAATGAGGCGTACAGTTCGTGTGACGAAGGTGTCGATAGTGAAGAACCGCCAGTACGTGTTCATGAACCAATTAGTTATGGCAATTTGGTGGCCTCACTGCAACGGCTTCAGTTACAGTTGAAGAAATATGGGGGTAGTGTAGCGGGTTTGGAAGGACGTGCCGCTGCCGTGCAATCATTACTTTTGAGTCCAGCATTTGGACGTGCCGTGACAATACATAATGCCGTGCAAGCTGTACGACGACCCGGTAACGGTATACCAGAACCGGCTGGACCAGCCTTACGGGAATGTTTGGATGCGTTAGCGGTGGCTTGTGCAAGTTCTGCAGCGGCTGCCGAACTTGCGGACTTGTTAACAGGCTACGAAATGGAGGGATTACTTGCGGCGTACGATGGCGTTGCGCAAGCGATAGCTCCCGATAGTCCGTTATTGCAGGAGGCAGCGATAACACCAAAAACCGGTCCAAAAACGACGCCTAGCGTAACTCAAGATACGGATAGTAATATAAGGATTGTCACAATTGAAAAGAGTAATGAACCTCTTGGTGCCACGGTTCGAAATGAGGGTGACGCCGTTGTAATTGGGCGTATAGTTAAAGGAGGGGCAGCGGATAAGAGTGGTTTACTTCGGGAAGGTGATGAGGTAAATATCTTTGACTATAACATTGACTGAATATCGAGGGAAACATTCGATAATTGTGGAAAAAATTGTTTTCACCAGGTATTGGAAGTAAATGGTGTTGAATTACGCGGGAAAAGTGTAAACGCCGTTTGCGATCTCTTAGCCGGAATGACGGGGACGCTGACGTTCCTGGTGGTCCCAGCGCAACCTAGAGCCAACCCACCACCTCAGAGAGATCAAGTACTGCATGTCCGGGCTCATTTTGATTATGATCCCGAAGATGATTTGTACATTCCATGTAGAGAATTGGGTATTAGTTTTCAAAAAGGTAAAATTACTACTATAAACCTACCCTTTTTTCGATTTTCTGAATTTGCAATAATTTGGGTTCGATTTTTAGGTGATGTTTTACACGTTATAAGTCAAGAGGATCCAAACTGGTGGCAAGCGTATCGAGAAGGTGAAGAAGATCAAACTTTGGCTGGTTTAATTCCAAGCATGGCCTTTCAACATCAACGAGAATCGGTGAAACAAACAATTGGCGCCGATACGGACAAACGGGCTGATAAACCACACAAAGCCAGTACTTTACTGTGTGCCAGAAAACCGCGGAAGAAAGGAAAACGTGGCGGTGCATGCCACGAGTCCGGTTATCCATTATATACAGCTACTGTGGATGGTAATTATTTGGAGTTTTTCCTCTTCTCTTCTCTTTAATTTAAATTTTCCTTTTTCCGCAGACATGGACCAAGATGAAATACTCACTTACGAAGAAGTCGCACTATATTACCCGCGTGCCAATCACAAACGACCTGTCGTTTTAATTGGTCCGCCAAATATTGGTCGTCACGAACTACGCCAACGTCTGATGGAAGACAGTGACCGTTTTGCCGCTGCTGTGCCACACACGTCCCGGGCACGAAAAGAAGGCGAAACTGACGGTGTCGACTATCACTTTATCACTCGTGCACAATTCGAAGCCGATATATTGGCGCGAAAATTTGTCGAACACGGCGAATACGAAAAAGCCTACTATGGCACATCCTTGGATGCCATACGTTCAGTTGTAAATAGCGGGAAAATATGTGTTTTAAATTTACATCCACAGAGTTTGCGTATTTTGCGAACGTCCGACCTAAAACCGTACGTGGTATTTGTGGCACCTCCGTCGTTAGAAAAGTTACGACAAAAACGTGTGCGAGCCGGCGAAGCGTACAAGGAGGACGAGTTACGTGATATTATTGAAAAGGCGCGCGAAATGGAGGACAAATATGGACATTTCTTTGATTTAATTATTATTAACAATGATACGGAACGGGCGTATCACCAGCTATTAGATGAAATCAATAGTTTGGAAAGAGAACCACAATATGTTCCTGCCGCATGGGTCAAAGGGAATAACTGATGATATCTCCATATTCATATTTTTCAGTTTTTCAATTATTATTGTTTTGTTATGAATACTAGCGATGACAACAGTTTTGAATATGGTTTATTTTTTATTATTTAATATTTTAATATTTCTTTTTTTTTTTGTTGATTTGATTACTAATATTTATTTTTGTAGTTTTATTCAATTAAGACTTTTTACAATTGATTATTTTACGAATTCTCCAATACTTTGAACTTAACACGTCTGCATATTGACATTTACTTTTATTTTACAATGAGGTTATGTTATGTTGATTCAATTTTGGCAGCCTTAAAAGAGAACATTGATCGTACAAAAGGCGCCAAATAATCGTATTTTTGAAATAAATTAACAAAAATAAGATAACACCATATTTTATATTTTTAATTTCAAAAAAGTTTGTACTTGCTGAATTGTGTAAACGTGTAAACCAATATGATAGTCTCTTCCAGAATTGTTATGTAATTTATTATGGCCAGACATTTATTTTTTTATTTATGAATACAAATTTTCATTTATATAAAATGTTATCAGTCGGGATTGCCTATCGTCCGGCTTTCGACCGAACTTACCATCAAATTATCGTACGACTGTCAACACTATGTTGATTAATGTTCAAATATACCTCACAATAGTGTCATAAGACATAACCTATAAATTAAACTAGTCGTTTACAATAATGAAAACTAAAACCTTCTCAATGAATAATGTATTAACAAAGTATTGGTGAATTTGTCTACAGGAAAAGCAGTCGCAAATTCTTCCAAAAATATTGTACCTGTACTTTTTTTTTTGTTAATGAATGAAAAGGTCTACAATCTCAAGCTTTGCATCACATTCTATTGATATTTCTATGACTGCTCTAATAAATTAAAAACTAGGACTTTTTTGATTGAAAACAATCATACTTTTACATTCCAAAATAAAAATTACAACTTGCTCAAAAAATTTAATCTTTTACTCATTTTTGAGTGATTCAAGTTAGATATATAAAAAATTTATATAAATATTTTTAAACTTTTTATGAATGAAAAGACTTAAAACTTTTTCAAAAAAGTTCTGTGTCATAACTGTATATTTATAATATTATTGTATTATAATTTAATATAATTTATTGTAAAAAAAAATTAAATATTTTTCTAATTTTTTTGAATTATTGGAATTTAATATAATGTAAATATTTTAATTTTGATGTAATGTGTCACAAATAATTTGTTAGGTTATGTTCTCAAATTAATATTCCGGTTAATTCAAATAAATTAGAAAAAACAATTTATAATGTACTTAATTATTATTTTTTTTCATAATTGGAAAAAAAATCAATATAAAAATATATTTTTGTTATTTAATAATTAATCGACTTACCCAGATCGTCGCTAGTTTTTTCTTAAAAAAATAGTTTATATTTTTTATGTGCCCTTAATATTATTATTGAAATTGTGTGACTTTTTACGTGTGTGCGTTGAGACAGTGCTAGTCAGTGTGTTGAACGAACTAATTAATAAAAATTAGATAGACAGAAACAGTGTATTATTATAATTATTATTATTATATTAATTAATTAATATTCAAAAAAACAGAAATTATGTAACGTTTCAGTTACTATTAGCAATAGGTAAAAGAAATCCCCTTTCCCAGATATGATTTTCATCCTGAAATATAACACGTTTACACTTTAAATAGATGAATATATCTGTATGAATTTTTAAATTACAATAGTGTTTTTTAAAAAAGAAATTAATTGTTGTATACAAATTTAAATATCAGAATGATTCCATATAGAAATTTTTACATTCATTTCTTTAAGGTACATACATAATATATGAATTTTAGTAAAATAAATTACTAATCTCTTCCTAAATCATGTCCAAAATACTACTAATACTATTTACTAATAATTAATAATAGAAAATTATGTACTTTATATTATAAAGATACAAAAAAAGTCAAAATAACTTACATAAAACATATTCAAATGTCCGTTATTTAATATTAAAAAAAAACCTTAGAAAAATATTCTAAATAAAAAGTGCAATCAAGGAAAAAAATTTACTCTCCCTGTTATCTACTTAATTACTACAAAATGGTTTTCGTAAATTCATGGGGCAAATAATTACAAGTATTTATTACATATTCATTAATTAAATGTACTTAAAAGAGGATTCATACAACAACAAAAAAAAATTTGAACAGTATTTCCAAAACAGTTTTTAGAAAAAGTGACACAAACTTATGATATAAAACTAATTACTAAACAAAAAAATGGCAATACAAAAAGTTAATATTTTATTTTATTGTAATATATCTAATTTTAATGTCTATAAGTAATGTAAATAAATATTATTAAAAATTAAAGAATTCTAGAAATTTAAACAAAATTATTTGGTGTTTCATTTTCAACTATCCTTATCGATTTGAATGCGAAATGCAAGTAAACCATAGCACCAAACCAGAACGTTATATGGTGTATTTGTTTATTATGTAGAAATGTAGATGGCATTTTAGTTGATAGCCATCTATGAAGGAAACTTGTAATTAACGATAGTGAATACAAAATATTTTTATGGTCAATATTACATAGAATCTACGTGTTTAGAAATGTTATTGGGTATATTTATCTGTGGTCAAAGAATACCTACATAATACAAACGTTTTTTATCAGTTCAAAAATTCAAAATTTTGTAAGATTGTTGAACATAAAATCCGTTCCTGAAAATTCGAACTTTTCTCGCTTTTATTAAATAATTTAGAAAAGTTAAATTATCAAATGTTTTGACGATTTGAAGAGTAAATTCGTAGAATGAAATGTTACGGATTTGAAAGCGTGAAATGTGACCACTTTTCGTTCCCAACAAGTGACTTCGTCACTCTCTCGAATATCGTATGAACGACACAGTACCAAGACAAAGTAATAATTGGTGATAAGTGATTACTAGCAATTAGCAAGTATAACGCATTAGCACAACAGAAAATACATAGCTGTGGTATGTAAAGTAATAAATAGCCTTCAAGAAATTATTTTACATTTACCGAATCAAAATATTATCGTATCGTAAAATATTTTTAAAAACTGTAAGTGCCTATTTACGATTTTACATACCTATATATACCTACCACAGCTATGTATTTTTTTGTTCTACTAATGGCTTCTAATTGTTACTTGTTATTATTCATTAAACACTAAATGGGGCTGGGCAACGTTGATGCCGCGAAAATTTTTTTATTTTTTAAATCAACTTCTAAATTAACGTGTGATAGCTTTAAAAATTGTCCTTTTAATGCCCTTTCCGAATATAAAATTGCCTTAATTGTATCTTTTAGCAATAATAAGTTATCATTATATATATTATTTAAATATTTTGACATATAAATTAGCATTAAAACAATAAATAAAAAAAGTTTCTTAGTCATCAAAATATTTTTTCCTAATACTTTTAACCTTTAACCGGTAAGGAGAATTTTTATAATACGCACGGTAAAGTGATGTCTGAGAGACATCAACAGATTAACATACCACGGGCTGGTAACATATCTATCAAACACTCCCCTTACGCCAGCAGGGTAAAATTTGCCCTAAACCATAAAATAATACACAAACGTTCAGTTAACAAAAACAAGCAGGTAGGGAGAAAACTGAAAGAATATATTTGTATACGACTCATAGACATCACCTTACCGGTTAAGGGTTAAATTTGCCCCATCGAAGCGCGAAATTCTTTTTTTATTTAATTATATAATTAGAGAATAGAAAATTAAAAGCATCAAAAAAGAAAATAAATTTCGCGGCGCCAACAAGGCTAACTTCACTTAACTACTAAATGGTCCAATGTTTTAAATTAAATTGGATTATTTAATAAAAAACGATTTTCGAAACCTCTAGTCTCATCATCAAGTTCTACTTTTAGTAAAAGAGAAAGAAAAGTATATTATATATATTTTCCCAATATTCTCGATTATTTTTTGATGGAAAGAATTACTTCGATTATTGATGAGAAAGTGCGGAAGTTACTTTTTATAGAAATCAAGAAGGTAACAAGTCGTACCTTGTTGCCATCTATTAGCAATACAACCAACTATGTTAGTCGTGACACAAGACATGGCAAACGGCTATACCTAGCAGTACTATCAATTGTCTATATGTCACAGTAATTATTAGTATTAAATATTCGGATGTAGATGTCGTTAATATAATATATAAAATTCTGAAGTATGTCTTGTGTATTATTATTATTAATACATAATTTCAATTGTTGAATAAAACATACAAAAAAATGTATTGTATAAAAGTTAGTTGACAAGTTACAACATCATTAAATGAAACCATATATTACAGAAAATAGTTTTTATTTAGTAGTTTATGATGATAGTATAGTTTTCAGCATCAGTGCTTTTTTATAATAAAATACCATTAAAACATTTGATAAATAACTGTGAATCCTGTTGGCAGGAAGTAAAAAGAAGAATAGAATATGAAAGATTAATTTCAGGACCGGATTAGTATATTTTGAACAAATATCCTTATTTATTATGGTTGATTGTTTTGTAAATTAAATAAAAAAATCATTCTGTAGTTTTTAATGTAATTTTTTGTAAATTTAAATTTTTTTTCGTAATTTATTTGAAACAGTTAATGAAGTTTTTATTTCAGTCTGAATCCATTCCTGTGATTATTATCAATGAAAATAAAAAAAAATGTGAATAACAAAATGGAAAATGGAAACGTAATGTCTGTCTCGAAAATTTGAAAATATCATCAATCATTATTCTGTTCTTCCTTCGTTGAAGGAACAGGAAAAAAATACACTATAAAAGGAAAAAATAATGAATATAGCACGAACAATTG
Source organism: Brachynemurus nebulosus (assembly GCA_035578155.1). Classification (NCBI taxonomy): domain Eukaryota; kingdom Metazoa; phylum Arthropoda; class Insecta; order Neuroptera; family Myrmeleontidae; genus Brachynemurus; species Brachynemurus nebulosus. Next base: position 65,435,094 of record JAPWDM010000002.1, read on the forward strand.
CAGCATTTCCATCTATGTTACAATATATTAGCGTACAAGGATCATTTTACAATCTTTAAGCATTACGTCATAATTACTTTATGTATATTTAAAAGAATTTCTAAGTGCGTATTGGGTACGCACTAAGTTGGAAAACCCAGTTGCTACAACTCTTCCTGTAACCACATTTTTTAAAATTAAAAATTTTCCCTAAAAAAATAAGTGGCGAGCAAAGAAAAAGGCTCTTTGGTACCTTTTTTCGGCCCTCCTACCGACAGCTACGAGCCCCCTCTTCACGCCCGGAACCTGGCGCAGAAACCACGACGGTCCCGCCTCTCGTCGGGCCTGCATTTTAGTATATTTTTCACGATTTATTATAAAAACCGATAAATATAGTCAATAATATTATTTGCACTACTAATGTTATCAATGTTACTATGAGGGTCAGTTGTGTGATAGTTTAGTTTTCAATATCTAATTTTAAGAAAAATATCTTTTTTGAAAATGTTAAGTATAGGACAGGGAACAATGGAACAAACACTTATTATTAACGTAGATGATAGCGAAAAGTAGACGATTTCAGTTTTAAAATTTTTGTTTTGACACAGCCACTTTGAAAAAGTTAAAAATTTGTACAACTTTTTTTGAATTTCCTTTATCACTATACTTTCACTATTTTTTATATGATAAACCGTAAAAAATATACTGTAAAACCGTCTAGACCCGGACAGGGGATCTAGACCCGGACACTTTGCACCAATTTTCAAAGTAAATAATTTCTACATTAACCTGCAACAATAAACATTTTTTCTTGACGTCATTAGAGAGAGAAAAACATCCTCCAAACAGCTGTACCAATAAAAACTACGGATTTCAATTTTTACTATCTCATTTTACAGGATTACTATCCTCCAGTTTTTCAAAGAAATAAAATGTGTGTCTAACGTAGACATATAATTTTCGTCATAATTGTCATATTGTTTTAATTTTGATATGTATGTGTTCAGAATTTTATCGCGCATCAATTAATGATGTTTGAAGGCATATTCGATGTAGGTATATATAAAAAATACATGCTATATACATATATCCGTTTAGACCCGGACACATCAGTTTATTACACTGTGGCCGCGATTCGCACTGGCTGTAACTTCCACTATCCATACGTTATATTCCCGCCAGAATTACGCGGTTTATGCCTCCTTTTGGTGTCATATCGCATGTTTACTTCATAGAGAGGCACACTATGTATTGATCCCTCTCCCTTCCCACAAAATGTTTTGAAGCCTATGACAGGTTCAAAGACATCAGACGATATAAAACACTGTTCTAACCCCGACGGGAGAGGTTAGTTTGCATGTTATTACATTATTTAAGTAAGTGTCCGGATCAAGACGGATTTGGGGTGTAGATCCGGACAATTTTTTTTTTTAATTTTTACTTATAATGAAACAAATGGGTCAGGGATATAACAAATAATATACACTCTTTCTAATGGTTATACTTTTATTGGTGATATCTATGACGGAAACATGTATAAACATAAAATTAACCAAAAAAATGTAAAAACGTGTCCGGGTCTAGACGGTTTTATGGTACTTAAATATTCTTATTTTGTCGTGAAAGGTGTGAAAAGTTCTAGTTACTGAGAAACCCTGACTTAATGCGTGTCAAATACACACTTCACGAGTTTTTTAACTCTATTAATAGACACTCAAATAGTTCTTTCATAGTGTAATTTTTTTTCTGGATTCGGATTCCTTTGACTATTGGGCCCGAGAGTTTTGTTTCAGTTAGAGTGTCTACAAATTACGTAGTTCCATTTTGACGTTTTCTGAACCCCTTCCCTCACCTTGTATACTACAGGCGGTTTTTGCCTTGACTCTACCGTCCCTTCGATGAAACGTACCCCCTTTTTTTTATTAAGTCTAAATAACTCAACTAAAATAATATCTTTTCTGTTACAATGTAAATTAACACATTTTTTTATACCATAGTAAAATATTTCGTCATAAAACACCTCTTCTTTCTGTGAAAATGTAACTGTGAATACTGTGTGACCAAATGGTAACATAATCCGTTTGAGAAGCACGTTATAAATAGTTCATGATTATTCATGAAATTTTACATTTACATTTATGTTTGTTTTAATTGTGCCAAATAAAATAATTTGAAGAATTATGTAGTTCAAAGTCTAGTGTAGCTTTCTACATAGCGCTCTCCTCCCCCCTCAGCCAGCCTACGCCTTGACAGCTCCGTAAGTTAATCTCCGTTTGTCAATTATCAGCATAGTAAGACGTAAAATTTCCCAATGGCGTACTCTTTAAACAAAATACATTTAGTCACCTCTTCTTGTTCACCCCTTTATATAGTTTTATTCCTCGTTAATATATAACAATCTTTTGTCAAGTTTTCAAGTTTTCGTTGAGATCGGTCGACGCGGAGAGACGTGTCGCGACGGACGGTGTAAGAAAACTGACAGCTCCACACATATTACACTAAACTAGCACTAAACTAGTTTTGTGCCCTCCAGCCCCCCAAAAAACTACATATATTCACTCCAGAAATATATATAACTATGATATTATGATGATAAAGTGAATAGATTATTAATCATTGTTGCTATATAATTTTATGGCATGTATGAAATATTATTATATGATGTTGACGCTATTATTGATATACATATGTATGTACGTCTTGAAGTGGTGGGGGGAAACTAATAACCAAGCTATACTACTTTTGTTACATGTATGTATATAAGAGTAACAACAGTCTGTAGTATACGTATGTTTATGTATATGTTTCCCTAATAAATTTGTTAATATGCATCCACCGTAATGCAGACGAGTCATTGTCTGATGATAAATTTGTGTTAATGGACTGATGATGAGACAAACTTTGGTTAGTTTTGAGCGGGATTTATGAAAGTATGAAAACAATAAAGTTTTTTTTTGTCTATTTTGTTGCTGTAGCTGAATGGAAATTTTAAAGGATCGGGTTTAGAGTGGGCCATATAGAATTTAGTTATGAAATCTCGTATGTCTTTGTGTATATACATTATAATTATAAACCAAGTGTAACTACGTAGCAAATATTTATAACATGGAAACATGCCTAAAGCGGGTTCTACACGATGCTACGAACGTTCCTTCCAACGTTCGATCGAACGTTTGAGGCAATTAAGTTCGATAGTTGATGCGACGAATGTACCTGCTACACGGTGAATCGAATGTTTGATCCAATACGAATGATGATGTGTTGGTACTCAGAGGACGACGCTGTTATCTGTCTGATGTTATCTCTAATGTTATACACTGATGTTGTCTCTCTTCACATGAACGAGTCGTGCAGCTGCTGAGTCGAACCAACCAACACAATCAACATTGACCTTCAAACGTTCGAAGCATCCCTTTGACTCGGTGCAAGAATACCGACATCGAACGGGACACGACCAAATGCGAACGTTTGACGCTCGACATTGGACACTCGTAGGTTCGAACAACGGCTACACGATGCTATGAACCATCCAACGTCGAATGTTGGAAGGTGTTCGTAGCATCGTGTAGCAGCGGCTTAACATGCAGATATGACTTGAATAGTTGAATGACAATGGCGTCAGTTGCGTCAATTATAATGTGTTTAGTACAAGTTTCAATCTACGCATGTTCAATCAATTAACTATATGTATAGTTAAAACTATTAAAGATATTATTATTATAAACAACTTCGTATAGACAACTGAACTATATAGAGATAAAGGTAAAATAACACGGCCCTCTAATTCATTTAACAATATATTTAGGTAAAAGAAACTGATTTATGATTAAACCATCCTTATTTAAATGCTTAATTGACCTTTTTTAAATGATTTAACTATATAAATAGCTGTTTGAAACAAATTTTTTAACTATATTATAATGTATTGCAAACTAAGTGATGTAGTAGTTTTTGTTTATATATTTTATTAGTTTTACTAATTTATAGTTAAAAGAAACCAATATTTTCAACATAGACCATTTAGTTATTTTAACGATATTTTTTTTCTCAGTGTAGGTTTATTACTACATAGAGTATTGAGCACACTCACAAAAACGTCAGTTTAGCTCAATTTTTGTGAAATGCCGCCATTTCATGAAATTCATAAATAAAAACCGGCTTTCTATAAGAAAGTCAATTTAAATTTAGGCAGATCGATTAACATTCGTTCGATAATATTGCTGATTCAAAGTATAACGTTACTAAGCAATTCGAAAATTGTATGTTGAACCTCTCGTAAAAGTAGGCGCTAACAGTGTTTTTGATTATACTGTAATATCCTCAACTAAGCAATAGAAAGATTTTGAACTTTAGGATGGATAAATTGCAATACAAAAAAATCAGATACAAAAGGGATGTCGTAGGGAAAATATTATTGTATTTTCGAGTTAGGTTTGGTGTGGATATGATATAATTCAGATTCTTTTTTTTGTTGTTGCCCGGTACAACAATTAAATATAAAAAGAGATGGACTGAGAGATGAATTTTGCTTACTTTTCTGACATTTCTCTTTGTACAAAATTATACATAAGCAGAGTTAAAGGATTTTGAATATAAAATTTTACACCAGTGGATTCAAACATGGTGAAACTATGAAAGATGACGGATAAACGAATGAATGGACTTGATGGTATTATAAGGATTCCGAGATTTCGACTATGTAATCCTAAAAGTAATCTGATTCGTTAATTAAAAAAAAAAAAATGAAAACTGCAACAAAATTAACTTTGTTCCAATTTTGAGATATTAGTGAAATATTGTTTCTATAATGTTTCAATAAAATCAATGTCTTTGTCATGAAAATCAATTACGAATCTTCATATTTAATGGATATTTTGATGAAATTTTGTTATATTAATTCAAAATTCGATATATGAATGTATACTATTAATACAGGCTGAGTTTGTTAAGTTTGTTAGTAATTCTATATACTTAGAATTTGTTAATATGTCATATTATTTATTAAATTTTCCCAAAGAGTTAATTAGTTATTTTTTATCATTTAGTCGTTAGTACAAGGGGCATAAATTCATTAGTTGCATGTTAAGGGAATAATTTTTCAAAATTGTTTTCTCACACAGTATACGTTAGAATTAGTAATCAAATTTTTATATTCAATACGTGGAAGACTACTAGTTCTATTTCGTTTTCATTTGAGCGAAATGGGACTAAGTAGTGAAACATCGACACTTATGAGATTATTTCACATGAGCATGGTGTGTAATCGAAGTATACCATTACTTCGATTGCGACGAAATTCGTAGGGAACCATCTAGGATCCAAATCATACAATTTCTAAAAATTCGCGTAAAAATTTTGGAGAGAAAGAAATTAAGATACTTCCAAAATGATTACAATGCTTCCGCTACTTTAGTAGTCTCGAAGCGAATGGATTGAACATATCGGGATTTGAACTCGGGATCCTACTACCCGCACGTATTATTCATAACGTAACCACTGATATATTCACAAGCTCACCACACGATCTAGATTTTGTCTAGATTTCCGATGGAAATATTTCGGGTGTTTTTAAGAGGTGGACTTTGATGTTGTCAATTCTTTACTAATAGACGTTTGATCGAAATCAGTGAGGGGCATTTACATTTACAGTTAGTAAATTTTTACTTTTTTTTACTTTTAATTTTTAACAGCTTAGCGAAATCACTCTATATAGAGTTATCTATCATGTATGGAATATCTCACTTATTACTCTCTAACTGTCGCATCTATCTGACTACCTGCCATTATGCATATTAATTATAACTTGCTAATTAAATTAATATTGATTGATTTTAAGTAATAACACCTTCCTTCATTATGTAATACATGTATGACACACATTTATTATGAAAATGTTAATACGTGAGAAATTAGGTGAGAATTTGATAAAGAAATAAAATATGTTTTACAGGGCCAGGAAAAATGGTTCATAGAAACTATTTAAAATAGAAAATGGAAAATGATTTTCGAAAATGCATTTAAATACATTGCTGAACATATTTAAAATAGAAAATGGAAAATTGGTAAAGGTGCCGCCATCTATGATAGATTTTTCGAAATACGGTATAATTCCAAGCAATGTTCCATTTTACCAACATAGTTTAGTATAATTTATATTTTGCAAATTCCTAAGGTTCACTTTCTTATGATGGGATCTGATTTTCTTTCTTCTTTTGTAACCTTATCAACTGTGCCTGTGACTGGCAGTAAAAGGTACCGCATTTGAGACTAAAAAATTTTCTCTTTGGTTAAAATAAAAGCGCTAAAGATAATAGCACACAACTTGAGTCACAAAAGTTTGACTTAAGAGAACTGCAGCTCTAGTAACAAATTTAACTCAAGTGACATTGCAACTCGAGTTATGAATTTGTTAAGACTGCGTTCAATTCGAGTTATATGATTAATATGAGTCATGAGTGTCATACATACAACATTAAATTTGAGTACACATGCATTTTCATTTTAAATACAAGATGGAAAATAGTTTGACCGAACTTATTTAAAATAGAATATTTGTATTTCAAATACATATTTAAAATGATTAAATAGTTCCCAGCCCTGATGTTTTATAATAATATTCGAAACTGAAACCAAATCTGCAATAAAAATTCGTATTTATTGAATATTTACGGTGTGTGGTCAAAGACAGTGTTAGGTAAGATGTTAAATTTAAAGCTAGGAGGTTAGTAGGGGGTTAAATTTTTTGGATGACTTCATAACGCAAATTTGAAAATAGCAAATTTTAAATAAAATTCATTCCCAATTTCTCATCATATTTCACTTACAGTTTATAAGGCACTGGAGAATTTCAGAAAGCTAGGAGGCTAAGAAGGGGTTAAATTTCTTAGATGGCTTTATAATGCAAATGTTAAATAAAATTCAAACAAATTTTGAAGGCACTGGAAAATTTTAGTACATGACGTCATGACGCCATTAAATTTTAACGAATCTCTTTTTTTTCGAATTAAACTTTATTGACATGATTTGAATCATGGTAATTGGATGAAGTAGGCTAATTTGAGTGTGAATTTTTAATTTTTGCCATTAAAATGGAAAAATTCCTTTTCGGAGTATGATTGATTTGAGAGAAGCTTTTTTCTCAATGGTTTTACATGCTTAATTTTGGAAAAATTGAAAAGAACGACCATAAAAACCTATAATCCATTCCGAACTTTATCATTTTATCATTGTATTTATGGCTTTTGAGGCACTGAAAAATTTAGTGGACTTGATGACGTCATCAAATTAACAAAATTTTTTTTATAAATCTCTCTTTATGGTAGTAATTTGTAAAACGCTGATTGGTTAAATTAGGGTAAACTTGGAGTGAACTTTTTGTTTTTTGTAGTGATTCTATTAGTGATTCTACCCAGGGCTGGATCTAGGGGGGCAGACGGGGCACGTGCCCCCCTGCAGGTGTTAGGGGACGGCAAAAGTGCAACATTTTTTGTTTTGCTCGCCACTTGTTTTGTGCAGGGATCTTTGAATTTTTGATGTTTTTTTTTGCTCATCATTTGCTTTTTGCAGGGATTTTTGAATTTTGAAATTTGTATTTCTCTCGGGGAGGGCGCCAAGAATAATGTTTGCCACGCCTCATAATAATTGTCGGTCCGGCCCTGATTCTACCTACTTAATTTTGGTAAAAATGGAAAGAACGACTTTGAAAACCTATAATTCGCTCCTACTATCATCCTTAAAAATTCGTTAATGATTCATATCAATTAGTAAGTACACGGAGAGAAAATTCCTATAAAAATTACTGTGCTCATACTACAGTCGACGTGTAACAGGCGAACATATCCAATTTTGCCGTACAAAAATTGGATATGTTCGCCTGTTACATGTCGATTGTAGTATGAGCACATTAATTTTTATAGGAATTTTCTCTCCGTGTATAGGTAAATGATGAAGCAATTTAATTTTAATAAATTTTTTTATAAAATATCCAACTGATATTTGCTTACAAGAAGTTAGTAGAACGCATAGTTAGACTATATTACATTACCAGACTATTTTATAGAATTTTTTTGTCTACTTACTACTTACCGCTTCGGTGTGATCAAACCACTATATATATTTCTAGAAAATATATATTTTTAGTAAACATACGAGATGTCGTGTAAATATGACTTTATATTGTGCTACGTAGGTATATGAGATATAATAAAATCTTTATAATATATATCAAAAGGTTTTTGTAAATTTTCGTTGGCCCTAGAAAAGTCGAAAATATAAAATATAATATGTAGTTATATGTACACAAAATGTACACAATACTAGAAAGTAATATATGTACAAGAGTAATATATTGTAATACATGTTCATTGTTTAAATACACTACGATTCCAAAAGTAACTCGTTTACTCGAACATTTGTACTTGAATAGACTACGGTAGGAGAGCTGGAAACTAATAAAAATTATCAATGACGTTAAATTATTCATCAATCACGATGCCGTCATTGAATTAAAAATTCTTTTTTCTTAAATCAAGTTTTATGGAACTGATTTAAACTAGGGTGCGGACTGGCTGAACTATTTGACTAATTTGAGAAATTTGACTAATTCGACAGAATTTTTTTTTTAGTGAACTGCCATACTTAATTTTGTTAAAAACAAAGACTTCAGGCATCTATAATTCATTTCTAATTTTATTAATCTGTCATTTTATTTATAATGTTAAAGGTTTCGAAAGCTTTTGATAAACTAGATGTAGACTAGTATGAATTATAAATTTATTGAACTAATGATATCAAACAATTCTATAAATTTTCTTATATAAAGGGACCTGCCAAATTTCTCAGCGTTCCCACCATAGTTGACATAATCATTTTGTTTGGCGGTATGGAACTGGGGTATTAAAACGACCATTTTATAAAAGGTGTGATCATTTTTCATAATATTTAACTACTTTATTAACAAGATTATTCACAAAGTTTATTTTTTGCAAAACAGAAACGTTATGTACTTTTCAGCGAAAGGAAAAACGGAAATAGGACCGATCATTCACAGTAAAAAAATTTGTGTTCTGCATAAAAAAAAAACTAGTGGTTAAAATTTTTGTGTTAAATAAGTAACACAACTTTGCGTTAATGTAACATTTCGTGTTTGTGTTAAATAAAAATATTAACACAAATTTCTATTTAACAGAATAAAAATGTTAACCTGTTTTGTACAACAAAGAAGTAACATAATATTTATGTAGAGCAAAAGAATATTATAAGTACGTAAATTAGATTAGAATATATATCTACCAAAATATATATAATAAAAAAGATGAGAGTAGTTGTTATTATTAAACAAAACCGAAAAATTATAAGTTTTTTCAGTCATTGACGAATATAGTTTTATTAAACTTTTTAAAAATGAAACAATTCTCTTACATTTTAAGGTTATTTTGTTACAGATTCAGTTACAAAATATCATGTAAGCTTACTTACATGTAAGATTGTATATTATATAATACAATCTTAAATAAGCTTACATAATTTTTTTTTAACTGAATCTATAACAAAATAACCTGAAAATGTAAGAAAATTGTTTCATTTTTAAACGTTTAATAAAACTATATTCGTCAATAACTGAGAAAACTTACAATTTTTCGGTTTTGTTTAATAATAAGAACTACTCTCATCTTTTTTATTATTATATATATTTTTGTAGATATAATTGGACACAAGTAAGAATTGTTACAAAGAACTGACTTACTTTGCGTTCTTTGAGTCTCATTTATAATAATATATGAACAAAATCGTTACAATTTTTGATGATTTTCAAATATCTTAAGCTTCAGTGGAATTAAAATATTTAATAAAAAAGTTTAACAACTAACTCTGATAAATCTGAAAAATTAACACAAAATATACGTCCTCTTGTGTGTTAAATAATTGACACAAAATTTTGTGTATAGATTTGACACATATGTTTTGTGCTAAAATAACATAAAAAATTGAGTGAACCGTTCTGGACATGTGAAATGTGTTAATTTTAACACAAATTTTTTCACTGTTTTTCAGCAAATTGATAAAATTTAAAATATACTTTTCCTTAATGTCTACCGTAAAGATATTTGTAGTTTTAAAGGTTTCAAGTATATCACAGTATTTCAAGTATTTCAATGTATATCACAGTTCACACATTCTAGATCTCATATCTCGAGAAGATTTATTCGTATGTTGAGTTTGTATCATATACAGGGCCGGATTAACCCTGAGTCCGCCCCTAGGCATCTTAAAAAATGCCGCCCCTACCTTTTATTTGAAAAAAAGGAAATCTTAAAAAACACATCAATCACAAATTTTTCTGCCCTGTTTTAAAAATTTGCCGCCCCTGTTCCTACCTTTTTTACAAACTTTCTCTTAAAAAAAATAAGTGACGAGCAACATAAGAAAAAAATAAAAACGTTTATTACTCATTTTTCCGCCCTATTTTAAAAATTTACCGCCCCTAAGAATCTCCTGCTCCTAGGCCATGGCCTAGGGTGGCCTATTGGCTAAGCTGGCCCTGATCATATATAATTTTTCATATGGGATTTTTTTTAGACCTAAACTGACTGGGCTAAATGCACCTAATTGAAAGTGTTGAATACTTTATTAAGCGTACTGTCCATATATTCAAGTCACTTTACCGAATATGTGTGTGTGTTCTTGTCGTCTTTTGGTGAAACACTTCTTCATCAATCAACATCAATGTCTTTCTTTATCATCTTATAAAGTAGGTTTATATAACTCTTCTCGTCTCTCTCGCCCACTTATCCCCCTCTTTCAAACTAACACCCAACTGTCCCAACCACTCATCCCATATCATCTTACTCTTTCTATCTCACTCACATACATATTCACTTGTTATCATCATTTTACGTCACAGCAGAAGAATACACAGAAAGATGTATATTTTAACTGACTCTGTTGGAACTAAACAAATAAGAAACAAAATAACAGCTTATGTAGTGTGACGGTGACGTTCGGGTAGGGATGGGAGTGGGGATGATGGTGGGGGAAGTATACACCATTTTGTTAAGTGTTTCATAACTTGTATGTTCGTATATATGTATACCTAGTGTATTGCTCGGACGAAATTAATAAGGACATTTATTTTATTCACTGAACCGGAGCGACAATGTTTATATGCACTTAGCACAAATAAAGGATATTTTAAGGTAGAATCTCAATGAATGTATTATGTGTATATTATTGTCTACGTACGAATTTTGTTGTCAACAGATGGAGAATTTAAGACAATGAGACGAGTAAACTGAAGTTTATTAATGAGATAATTATTTGTCTTTACAATCATAATGGGAATAGATTTGCAAACTACTATTTGAAACTATTATATAGTTTTAGGTAAATGAATTTGAATACCGTAATATAGAATTATTTTGCGCCACTTTCAGAAGCTTTCTTTAAAATAACGTATATAAATTTTTGAAAAATTGCTTACTAAATTGGTTCTGATATATTCTCATACAGTCAGGAAACGAAACAATAGGTACTTCTGTATATAGGGTTGACCGGGGTAATTGTGAATTGGGGCAATTGTGAATGGCGCCTATAATTTCTAAAATAACATTAATATTGTTAAAAATCAACTCTTAATATGTTTTTCTGTCCTTTCTTAATATGCTATTAAAATTTTATAACCATTCTCCAAGTATTAGTATCTTTTTTTTTATTTTGAAAAAACCCTTGCAAAATTTTATGTATCTTACTTCGACCAATCCTCAAAAAAATTTTTTTTTTAAATACATTTTATTTTTTTAAAAGGTAAGAAATGGTTAAAAGTACTTTTAAAGAAGTGGTCTAAGTCCTGAGAGGGCTCCTTAGTAATTGCTAAAGAAATTGAACAATTTATTACCAATTCACAATTACCCCATGATTTGAAAATTGTGAGGTAATTGTGAACGTCATTCACAAATGCCTCCATTCAGTCAAAAATTTCAGTAGTGTCCTTTTCAGAGTTGAAAATGTTGATGAAGGTGCTGGTGACCTTATTGTACAAGTTTCCGTTGTACAAACAATACAAAAAAAGAAAAAAAAATTGTTTTTTATTCATGTAAACTAAATGTATTTCCTTGAAAAAGTCTTATTTTCCTTGTTTTTGTGTGAATACATGGAAGTTTTTGATTTCTTATATTATGATAAAACGACAAAATATCATCAAAATATCATTTTTAGCTTGTAATAAATTTGTTCCTACAATTTTTGTTATTTTTCTTTAACCTTGATTTTTTGTAGAAATTTGAGGTATGCGTAACTTGCATTAAACAAAGAGAAATTGTGACCGCTAAAGTATGATGAAAAATTTAAAAGTGTAGTAAATGTGAAGAATTTGAGCTGGGCTTTACTCTGACGTACCACACTTCTCTTGTAATCCATTCTAAATAATTTTTCTGATGGCATTCACTTTTACCCCGAAATTCATAAGATTTGTAAAACCGCACCGGGGAAATGTGAATGGCTTATAAAATTTTTGTTTTTCATACGAATTTGCTCAAAATTTGTGTGGTACATGCTGAATAATGTAGAATTAAAAATAAATCAACCATAATGTGATATATAAAATAAAAAATACTTAAAACAACGCTTTTATCTCAACTCATGAAAATCCATTCATAATTATCCCGGTCAACCCTACCACAAAATATTTTTTATTCATTTTTAAAAGTGGTGTAGAGTATACCATAAGAACGTATTACCAAAGGAATTATTTGTTGCACGAGAAAACTTAATTCGGAAATATTATGGCATCCCTCAGAACCAGTGGAAACAGACAAGGCGTCACTTTGTCTGAACCAAGCAAATTAATTCAAATTTATTGAGTTCAGTAAATTGTATTTGACATGATAAAATTGCAGGCAACATGAATGAAAAATTGAAGAAACGGAAGTTATACAAAATGTAGGATTACTAACATAAGTATTATATAACAAGACTATTCGTTACAAAAAAATAATAATAATAAATAAATTATTCAGTGTCTCCAAAATCATTTTTGAGCTTATGCAAAATAATCCGCTTGTTTCTTTAAAAGTATCCTTAAAAACAATGAAGATGTAAAAATATGCGTTGCAAAAAAAATCCAAAATGGCGGATGGAATATTTATTCCCGTAAGAGTTGTGATAACTCTGAGAAAATATTAAAACTATTCAGAAATGGTTATTAGTTTGTCCGCTAGAAGAAGCTGTATCTTCTTCTTCTTCTCCTTGACAATCTCGAGGAAATCCGTAACAATTGAATATACCATATGACTAGGGTTGCCAACCATACTTTATAATAAAGTATCCTACTTTATTTTTCACAAACATACATTATACTTTTGCATAAAAATAAAGCATGCTAAAATACTTTAACTCTTGATTGTGACTACACTAAACAAAACTCTCCGATACGTAATTCCCAAACGATTTATTAAATATTAAGATTAAATATTTATATTCTGAATCAATAATATCTAAGGAAATCCAGAAAAAAATCTACTAATAATAACATCTGTATCAGAATCTGCAAAGAAAAATATTGCTTAAAAACGGCAATAAATGTGTATACTTAAAAATGCGTGTGATAGATTTAATAGAAAATGAATTATTTATTTATTTAACGTAAAAGCCCCCATTATGGAACGGTATCTAATACTGGAACAATTTTGACATTTACAGATTTATTTCTTTAACTAAGTAAGGAAAAATTAAATGCGAGGTGAATTTAAATTGAAAAACAATCATTCTATTAATAATAATTTTTGTTATCAGACATTTCTTTTAGAAATAACTTCATTAATATGTAAATATCAAAACTGTTCCAGTATTAGATACTGTTCCATAATGGGGGTTTTTACGTTAAATCTAAACTTAGAATATAAAACTAGCTATGAAACGTTCATAGATACCTAACTAAAAATTGTTATCTGCGCTAAAAACACAAAGAAAATGTATAAAAACTTAAATTTGGAAAATACTTTTTTTTTTGCTGACAAATACTTTATTTTTTCTTATTCAAAAGATGGCAACCCTTCATATGACTAAGGCATTTTAAGGTCTTATGATTATTTGAATTAAGTATAAAAAGGAGAAAAATATATATTCCATCCTTACGCTAAAGTGTTAGTATTTTAAAATAAGCCTCAAATAATAATTAATCGTCTTTTGGAATCTTGCACAAAGTTGTAATTAAAATTCAGATTATTTTTGTTTTGATTAAAATCCGACAACCATGTCTTTATTTCCGAATAACACTGTACAGTCTGATAAAAAAAAGCATTTTTTATATTAAATTGGCTCTGCTTGTATGTGTAGCATATCTAACCTTCAACTTTTGCAAAATCGAATCCACTGAACGGTACTTTGTTTATATTGTACCGTTTACTTAACAAATTTAATATTTATTTAGGTTCAATAAAAAATTTCCTAATTGAAAACGATATTCGAAAATTTATTCGGAAATAAATTCAATGATTAAGTAATCTGATCCAATTATGTGTCGATACATTGCAAGATATACAAAAATATAAATTGTTATGTCTTGAATATAGGCAAACAGTATATCGTATATGTATAATTAATTGCTTACAACGTTCAATTGCAGGCAATTTCTATTACGCACGTGTATTACTGATTGTATAAAGTGTTATGTTTTTATTATTACAATGAGTATGTGATTTGTTTTCTAATAGAAAAAAATGACTGCAGAAAACAAGAATGGAAAAACAAGGAAATAAAAAGAACTATCAGAAGAAGACAAACAAAATGAAATAATCGGAAATGAGTGATAAGTGATTTTATGATGCTGTCATCATTTTCATTCTTTATATCCTCCAATGTTACCAACAAACAAGTTTCAATTTTCTCTACGTTTACAACATACTAGAATATTTCTAGTATATACATACATAACAATATTGAAAAAAATAACAAAGCCAACTAGTAGTAGTATATAGTTGCCGATGTATAACTGTAGCAGTTAGTTATATGTCACACGCGTGTGTGTCACGCATTACATTATAGATATATACACATATATACGCATTATATGGATATGGTTTCTGATATAAGTTTTTCGTATGAAATTCACATATCACGCATTATATACATATATATACTCATATATACTTATGTATTATTTGTATAATAATGTATATTCTGATCATAAAGTTGTATGGTTTCAAAATTTTAAATTGGCACAATTTTCGGATTCGCTTATCAATGAACTGATCTATTTTCTACCTATGGCTCCTGGCATTTATGATTTTTGAGGCCGTAAGCAGACTTTTTTGAGTGCTCCTCTCTACGTTATGATAGTAGTAGAAATATTATCGAAATGGTATCTAGAATATGTTTTTGGAAGCAGGTCCGACGAGAGGATGGGGCAGCTGGGGTTCTAGCCCCGGAGCCCGAGCTTGAGGAGGCGGCTCGTAACTGTCGGTAGAGGGCCCAGGAAAAAAGGTTTTTTTACTCATAACTTATTCTTTTGGGAGGAATTTTTTAAAAGAATGTAGTTTATTCCCGGGGCCCGCTATTTTTCTCGACGACCCAGTTTGGAAGTTCTGAAAAAAAACAATCCTTTTGTTTTTAAACAGTTTAAAATATTTTAGCTAAAACTTTGAGACACATTTCTCGTTCTAAAAATTTCCGTAATAATTCAAAGATTGTTATTTGACAAAATTAAATTGAGTTGAGACGCTTCAAATGTGGGAAATTAGCAGTCTCTGAGACGCTTCAGAAATATTCCGTGACGTTTTTTTTTCAGTGGGTGTTCGTTTAGCAATTTTTTTAAACAAGATTTTTATTTAAAAAGAGTAGAACATTCGAAATTAGGTATCATAAGTAGCCTATCCTGACGTCTAAATTATTGCATTTGGGAAACACTTTTATGAGTAATATCAAAGTTTGCGACAACCTGCACGAAAAATATTAGAAAAATTAAAAGAAAAATGTTCTACATGTTTCAATCATTTAAATGATCATCTTCAGGAAATCAAAAAACACTTTTATACTGAAGCAATAATAGTTTGTTGTATAAAACTCGTGGCCTTGTTTTTCTTTCTAAGTACTTTCCTGTATTCTTGGCGCCAGGATCGTAGCCTATAGTGGGAAATTCACTACTGGTTACACCAAAAGATTCGATTCAAAGAGAATATTTGTCAAATTCCAGGGTTAATACTTTCACAGTTTTGAAAGTAATGTTACAATCAAATTTTTCTCATTAACCTTGGAAATTTCTTGTATCGTGTTATGAAGCAAACATGATTTAATTCATGTGTATTCAATGCCATAGGAATACTGCCAGTTTTACAACCACAAATATGGTACAAAAAATTTTTCATTGGTAAACACGATACCAGTGATAAAATTAACTGATTCCAAAATCATAGTAATAAAATATTAAATAATAATATGAATTATATTTATTGAAACTTATATTATTTGTTAAATTGTTTTTTATAACTCATGCGGGAGAAGTACTAACTTGGCGCACACATTTCTGTACGCAAAATAGCTGTTTGCCCACTGTACTCTTCCCGCATACTTTTTTGCGTGCGGAAAGTAACTTTCCATACGCAAATTGACAATAAAACACGCAAAGCCACCTCTTGATCTTTCATTTAATAAATATTTCATAATTATTTCTATAGAAACCACCAACAAAGTAATTTAAACAATAATTAATTCAGAAAAAAAAGACGAACACTTAAAAATATTATATTAAAAAGTAATAAAAATGTCAAAAATAGTAATAATAATAGAAAAAAGTATGTAAAATTCGTAATAAAAAATAGTATGTGCAACTCGAGCGGGATTGTCGATTGCCCACTCAAGCAAATCGTGGGCAGTCGAACGAACTTCGCTTTCGTGGGCAATCGACAATTTCCCGCACTTATTGTACAATATACTATTACTGTATTACATTCGAGTAGTAAGTTTTCATTGCTAAATAAATTTGTGTTTTTACAACTTTGTCTTTTTACAGATTTGTTGCCTAGCACTTTAGTTTTGCTGTTGTGTTTTTGCTAGTTGCCAGTTCTTTTCGTTAAATACCTAAAGCATTATCGTTTGATAAATACAAATTTATCCGAAAAAATACAAAACTTTCCAGTAATAATAAGTGAAAAAATAAATTAAAGCAACTTCTAAAACACCTATATTTTTAGTCACAAAATAAAAAAAAAACTAGTTGAAAAAGGATAAAATATACTTTGAACATTTATAATGAACTGTACGAACTGCTTGTACGATACGAACTAATATCGAATTACTAGAACTAATAGACTAACATCCCACACAAAAGTAACTCGACAAAAAAAAATGTGAACTTTAGAGATGAAATATTTTTTTTTGTTAAGGAGATGGCGACTGAAAAAATATCACTACACAATCGTACAATTGTGAGGAAAGGATAAACACACACATCCTTATCATGTGCTCTTCCCCACTCCTCCGGCACCAACTCTCCCGGACAAACACGTATGTTGTTCAACTTAGAATTTCGAGGAAACTGACAGAATAGAATAGAACTATTTATATAGATACATACTTATACAAATACGCACTTCTACGCTCTCACATATATGCTACTGCAGGACCGGCCCCGGGACAGTGTAAACGGTGCAACTTCATTGGGTCCTGCGATCAAAATCAAATTACCGTAATGAAATCAAAATCACATAATGTCTTTTGAAACGTGTGCTAGTGTGCATTTCTGCAAAGAGTTTTTCGTCAGTTGCAATTTTGCATAAAAACATTTAGTATATATGGAAAATATATAAAATATATACCAGTAATCACCGGTTCCAAAAGGGTCTATCATTTGTTCAAAATTATCAAGTTCCTGTGGTATGGGTGTTATTCAATCAAGTTATCGACATGCTTGTGACAAAATATCTTTTGAAGCACGAATTTACTAATAAATATAAGATTTTTCCGAATAAATTTGGGATTGTCTACACAGTGGAAAAATTTGTGTTCTGCGTAAAAAAAACTAGTGGTTAAAATTTTTGTGTTAAATAAGTAACCCAACCCTGTGTTAATGTGTTAAATGAAAATATTAACAAAAATTTTGATTTAACAGAATAAAAATGTTAATTTGTTTTGAACAACAAAAAAATAACACAATATTTGTGTAAAATGAAAAATGTCTACGATACGATCGTTTTGAAATCGAAAAGTACAGTTTATATTTCCCACATTAAGCAATTATATCAACTCCTATTAATTGATAGAACGGAACACAATTTGCGCAAGTGCAACTTGTACCTGGTGATTAATCTGAACCTGTTCCTGACTGTATCGAAATAATTTGATTTTAAGTCATCTTTATGCACCGGGTGCCGTTTTGATCAGGCCGGCTCTGCCCGGGCCACCAGCGTAACAGGAGACCATTACGTTCACATTTAATGTGACATTGCGGTTAAGTGTTTTCACAATTTCTTCATCGTATCATCATCATGATCGTCGTTGTCGTAATCATCATCATGATCGTCATCATCATCAGCGACTACTAGCGAGCGAGCGAGCGAGCGAATAAGCGTGTGTAATCGTTCGTCATTGTGCGAATTGGGCACATGGAGTGGTACGATGGATGCGGCGTCAAAATGTTGTTTTTGTTCGGGCACAAATGAAAATGGTCTGTTTACATAGACGCTTTATCTATTTAAGTACAAAATTGATTAAATAATATGTGGGGATATATGTATGTGTGCACATATAGGATGGAGTAAGTTTTAAGTTTTTTTTATTCTTTGAATTAAATCGGTAAAACGATAAAACGATTTTGAAAGTTACGGGAGGAGTTCAAATAAAAAAGCAACTTTTTTATTTATGATTATTGTGCTTGTTGAATTTTTTTTTCAAATTAGGGAGGGTTTCAAATAGAAAATTTCGTTTTTGAAACATTCATCACTCTTCCCTCTGGAGGGAGGAGGCCCTTTTTCACAAGTTTTTAAGCGTTTACAAGGAACGCCATATCTCAAAAAGTAATGAATATTTTTTAAATATTTTTTCATTATTTTATTCCTAAAGAACCTATCCATAAAGCTGAGTATGGGTTTCAGGTAGTGATGAGCAAAATTAGTCTTGGTCTTGCAGTCTTGTCTTGGTCTTTGCAAGACCAAGACCAAGACCAAGATTATGTATACCAAGAGCAAGACCAAGACCAAGACTATAAGTATGGCTGCAAGACCAATAGCAAGACTCAAGTGAGCAAGACCAAGACAAAAGCAAGAAAAAGCAAGACTCTTGCTAAACTATTTAAATAGTTTGAAAGTATAATTAACACCGTAAAGAGAGAAAATTCTGATTTTAGAAAGAAAAAATTCGCTAATAAAAAAATGTAAGAAATTGCAAGATTTTTTAGCAATACCAAGACCAAGATTGCATTTTGCAAGACCAAGACCAAGACCAAGACTTAAACTGCTCTAGCAAGACCAAGACCAAGATTCTTAATGCAAGAACAAGACCAAGACCAAGACTGCTAAATCTTGGTCTTGGTCTTGCATTTGCTCATCACTAGTTTTAGGTAATTTTAAAAATTAATTATAAAATTGTAATCCCAAACTTCTAAAAATTATAAAACCGAATTTTTTATTAAAATAAAATATTTAAAAATAGTTACTATTGTTCAAATGGAAAAAGCATACTCCACTTTATACGCAATATGTTTATGAACAAAATTAAAAAAAAATAAGTCTCTATCATTTCTAGAACTTGAGATATGATTTTCCTTGTCGGGAAAAACACAACTTTCGGGAAACGGTAAAAAACGAAAATAATAACAAAAGAAGCGGTTTACTCACTGTTTATTAAAACTTTTCAGCCCCATACATTGTCTCCTCTTGTTCACATTTCGTGCATACTATAACTCATGTACACACCAAAACTAAATATTATTGATCAAATCGCGGGGGGGGGGGCGAGCGTTGTCTGCAAAGGAGCAGCAGCTTAGCTGTGCAGCGGCTCACAAATAAATATTTTTCTACTTGAAAAAAAATTTTTTGGCCATGTTTTATATATCACCGTGTTTGTAAAGAAGCACAGAACAAAATAATAACAAAAAACGAGATTTGAAAAAAATTAGTTTATTAGCCACTTCTGGCGTGAACTCCCCCCTTAAGATAATGTTAATGATTATAATGACTGATTTGGTAGTAACTGGCACCGCTCCTCGATAGAAGCAATATAGAGTTTTGGACAGGAAATCACAAATGTGGTGAACTTTCTTTAGATGTTCTTAAATTAATATAAAATAATTCAATTTTCAGGATTTTGTAGCACAACAAAGAAATCCTTATGCATTTGGTGTTGCTCACTATGTTTGCATTAGTCTGTGGCGGATTACAAATAATTTAATTCACATTCACTGACCTTAAATTAAAATACCCCTGTCGCAGCATCCTGCATAACATAGCGAATTTCCATTTACAAAAGTACGTTTTTCTCGGAAACTAGTTGATATAGAGTAATTGTAAATAAAAAAACCTTTCTTGATGTGATTTTTCCGCCTCATTCCGCCAAATTTTTTTCGTGAATGAAATTTTTCGTGAAAAAAATTTGGCGGAATGAGGCGGAAAAATTACATAAAGAAGGGTTTTTTTATTTATAATTACTCTATATCAACTAGTTTCCGAGAAAAACGTACTTTTGTAAATGGAAATTCGCTATGTTATGCAGGATGCTGCGACAGGGGTATTTTAATTAATTTATAATTGTTCTAAAAATTGAGCAATAATGTTAAGTTAGCTATGATAAAAAAATAGAGACGTATTTTGAAGACGATATATAAAGACGACTCAGGACGATTATTATAAAAGATGTATTTTTCAAGACGAATATTTTAAAAGACGTATTACCCAGACGATTATTTAGAAGATTAATTTGAAGGCGATTGGACATAATTACTCAATATATTGGATTTGTTAATGTGCCTTTTTCAAAATATTAAATTAAAGAATTTATTCAATTCCCCATATGATGCACTAAAAAATATTGCAAAATAGTTAATGGAAAAATAATTATTCAATTTAATACAAACTTGTACCACATGAACTAAATTTAGTTTTCTGACAAAACCTGGTAGGTATATACCTATATGGTATACGAGTTTGTGTAAAATTATTTTTTGAAATGAGTAACATTTTTATCAGCATACCCTCGTACTTGACCAAGATACAACTATTTGACACTAGAGTTCGCAGGTGCTGTACACCACAAATCTAATGGTACGTAGTGGTCGGTGCAAATTTAAGGAGAAGTACGTAAAATTGGAAGATCAGGAGCGTCAGTAAATTTTTATTTGAGGGGTTGGTAAATATTATTTATTATATAAACAAGTACATAAATAAGTACAGTACGCTTCAAAAAGTGATCGATCACTCTCACTCAGGGCGGGGGGGGTGCTAACACTTTTGACACCGCACTGTACTTAATGTTGTGGTAAACTGCCGTGTCAAAAGTGTGGGCACCCCCCCCCCCTCGGGGTTAAGGTGTTCGATCACTTTTTGAAGCGTACTGTACTTGTTTAAGCGCGCGCGTGTTAGAGTCAAATTTCAAGATTTGTAAGTCCACAAAATAAGTACAGTACGCTTCAAAAAGTGATCGGGCACCTTAACCGGGGGAAGGGGTGCCCACACTTTTTACACGGCAGTGTACCACAACATTAAGTACAGTGCGGCGTCAAAAGTGTGGGCACCCCCTGGTTTAGAGTGTTCGATCACTTTTTGACACGTACTGTACTTATTTATATGTATATAATATGTACTTGTTTATATAATAAATATTATTTACCAACCCCTCAAATAAAAGTTTACCGACGCTCCTGATCTTCCGATTTTACGTACTTCCCCTTAAATTTGCACCGACCACTACGTACCCTTGGATTTGTTGTGTACAGCACCTGCGAACTCTAGTGTCAGATAGTTGTATCTTGGTCAAGTACGAGGGTATGCTGATAAAATGTTGCTTAGTTCAAAAAATAATTTTACACATACTCGTATACCATATACCAGGTTTTGGCAGAAAACTATCAGAAAAATGTAGTTTCGAGAAAAACGCGTTTAAAATTTAAGTTACTGGTTATACTATGGGAATATGCAAAAAAAAAATCGATTTATTTCACAAACTCGTATATTGAAAAAAAAAGTGGGCAGCAAACTCGTATTTACTAAAAACATCGATAGCTTGTAATTTAAAACATTTAAATGTCTGCTTCATGTCTACATAGGTAGCAAACATCAAACAGTATAACATACATAAATCTTAAATTCATAGTGATGAAAATACAGTATTTAATATGTTTTTTGTGTTTCCTGAGAACTGTGATTTTTGATATACGAGTTAGAGACAGAAAACGCGCGATATATATATATATATATATATATATATATATATATTAGCCATGCCCGCGACGTCGTTCGCGCAAAACATTGTTATAAACTCAATGAGAAGTACCTATATAAGTGTAATAATTATACAGAACTTGCAAAGAATAATAATTTTTGTGTAATGCATGCATATGCTCAAAATCGTTTTTCTATTTTCCCGTGGGAATGAGGAATTTTCCCGGAGTAAAAAGTATCTTAAATGTTGACCCAAGTAATAAGTTACCACCACACCAAATTTCATCAAATAGTTTTCGCCCAATGTGTGCACAGACTCATAATGGTTTTCCCATTTTCCCCTGGGAATGGAACATTTTCCCGGAGTAAAAAGTATCTTAAATGTTGACCCAAGTAATAGATTATCACCACACCAAATTTCATCAAAATCCGTTCAATAGTTTTTGCGTAATGCGTGCACATGCACAAAATGGTTTTTCTATTTTCCCGTGGGAATGAGGCTTTTTCCGGGAATGAGAAGTATCCTAAATGTTGCCCTAGGTAATGAGTTATCACCACACCAAATTTTATTAAAATCCGTCAAACAGTTTTTGCTTAATGTGTGCACATGCTCAAAATGGTTTTTCCATTTTCCCGTGGGAATGAGAAATTTTCCCGGAGTAAAAAGTATTCTAGATGTTGACCCGGGTAATAAGTTATCATCATACGAAATTTCATTAAAATTCGTCCAATAGTTTTTGCGTTATGCGTGAACAGACAGACAGACAGACAGACAGACAAAAATTCTAAAAATCGCTGGTTTGGTATCTACATCGATAACTATTTACAGTACCAGTACAATTTTCAAAAAATATTCCATGTACAGAAATGTCTCGTTACTATTTTATTATATGTATAGATATTCCAACGTTTTCAAGAAATTTCTTAAAAATCAGGTATTTCGTTCTTTAGTTATCGTACCCTCTTTTAAAATAGTTGCTGTAACTCTGTACTCTGTGGTCATACGTCCTTCCTCCCACATAATGTATCATAATGATCGTATGAGTATACGCTACGATATTGACGTTATATGTACACTATATTATCCTCTTTGACTATATAAATAGTATGTCGAATATGTACTTTAGAATGTGAGTAATTAAGACTTTATAGGCGGAAATTATCAATTCTAAGGCACATAGTTTTTCTCGGAAACTAATTGACATAGAAAAAACCTTTAAAAAAACCTTAAAAACCTTTTTTATGTAATTTTTTCTTCTCTTTTAAATGGTGTAAGAAAATTTCGCAAAAATTTTTGAATAAGTGGAAATTTTGGCAAAAAATTAATTTTTTGCAAGAACAAAAACCATGTTCCTGGCATCCGACGTGTCTGGTTAACTCATCCAACGGTTTGGGACTTCCAATACTTTCACCAAATTTCGTAATCCTAGGACATTCCGTTCGAGAGTTATCGTGCGGACACATATATATATATATATATATATATATATATATATATATATATATATATATATATATATATACATATATATATATATATATAAATTTTAGCGAATATTATTTTCGGTTTCTAGGGACCTCAAAACAAATTTCTGCCATGGTCCCAGATTCAGGTCGCGTTGTGACAGTGGCTGTAATAGCTCAGTTCCATTCTGGAAATTCGCTAAAAAAAGTACACTGCCAATGGGGTGTGGCACACAGCTTCCTCGTACTCGTAAAAGACTTTAAAACAATATTCTACCAAATATATATACCGTGAAATTATACTTTCGCCTTAAAGTTCATAAATAATTATTGTAACTCAAAATACTTAAAGGCTAAATTATAAAATAGTAGCAAAAATAATTTAGAAACTAACCCCCAAAATACACTAAGAATTTGAGCGAAATGGGATTAGTAGTAAATAAGATATTGACATTTAATCGGATTTCATGGTAGCGGCGTAGCTACCGTTACTCCGATTTCGACTAAATTCATAGGGGACCATCTAGGAACCAAACTGCATAATTTCTGAAAATTTCATAAAAAATAATTGAATAGTTCAGAGGTTATGGCACTTGGTACAATTATGGAACGACATTGTAGCGGCGTTGCTACCGTTACTCCGATTTTGATTAAATTCATAGGGGACCATCTAGGTACCAAACTGCATAATTTCTGAAAATTTCAATAAAAGCAATCGAATAGTTCAGAAGTTATGCCACTTGGTGCAAACTGGCGACACACAGACGGACAGACAGACGGACAGACAGACAGACACCAAACCAAAATTGTTCAGGAAGTTCTAAAACGTAAAATGTGCGTAAAAAATTTTATTTTGGAGGGAAAAAATTTTTTATTTTCAAAGGTGATCACAATGCTTCCGCTACTTTAGTAGTCTCGGAAGCAAAAACTATTACTTCCATAGGTGCTAAACAACCTTGTTAAACCCCTCATGTGGATGCCTCCGGTAAAAGACCATGCGAAAAATTCCAAAATTTTTTATTTTTCTATTTTCCCAGTAATAAAAAAATACAGTCGAACAAAAAAACGAAAAACAAATTCTATTCTACATAATTATTATAATTAACTATAAAAAAATAAAATAAAATAATTAGCTATGAAAAAATAAAAGATCTTTCTATTTTTAGGCATTTATGATTAATCTTATGGAGACCCCCACTGCATAGGGGTTCTGGGGCATGTGTCTCAAGTGCTCTCAGTAAATTCGGCTACGATTATATACTTAAAAATATGAAAAGAGGACTAGCAGATTTAAACGCAGGATTGTTGAAACAACAGCTTTAACATATTGAACACAGTTATCGAAAATAGATCTTTATTCATTGTTTACATAAGCATTCCTTTAATTATCGAACAAAAAATAACCTAAAAAAAATTTCCCTGAAAATTAATCCATCATTTCAGTTACCGCAATTATAAATTAATGAATAGTTTCAATAAACTACCACAGAGGGTGCTAGAATTTAATATGAGATAGAGTCCCTATAGTAAATAGAGTCGTGACATGTTCGCTGAACACTGATTGGTTTCGGCATTTTCTGTCCAAAGAAATAAATTAAATATTTACAAAAATCATTTAGTTTGACCTATAGAAAGAATAATTTAATTAAAACTTTTTAGTTGTTCATTAATTCATAACTTCTTAGCAATAATTATGTACCCAAAAATATTTACTCAAATATGGGATAATTAATTTTGAAGCGTTCCGCTCTATTTTGGACAGAAAATGGATGACATGTCACGACTCTATTTATTATAGCGACTCTAAAGTGAGATATTTCTATATAAAATACTGTTTGTATTTCCATTTTCTCGTCAATTAATGAAAATTTAGGTGGTGTGTACATTTTAATTTGGTAATTAAAAAGTGTACATCAAAACAGCATTATCCTGGGAACGATTCAATTTTTTTATTATTTTTAATGGTTGAAAAATTATTGTTATGATGAATATTTTTTGATAAACTGAAAACTTACTGATTATTCACCTTGACAACCAGTATACAAGATAACAAACAGCTTACATTCCTCGTAAATTCATTTAAAATAGTTATTTTGAGAACTGTAATTCCCGGGGCGTTTCTGGACGTGACACATTTCGAAAATTACAAAGCATTCAAAGAAATTTGTCTGAAATTGTTCGCCTGAGTACATCAGCTATTTGGTTATAATTAGATGAAAGTATAAACAAATGATTAACATTATTTACGTTTACTTACTGGATATAATTAGTTCTGTTAATTAGTAAATTTTAATGGTTTTATAAGAATTAAAGCTGACATTGATTTGTTTTGTAGAAAACAAATGAATAACTAACTGGCATCAAGTCGGCTTAAAAAGAACAAAAACAAAATCGATTCATGGCTTCTACACGGAGAGAAAATTCATAGAAAAATTACTGTACTCAGCACTACAATCGACGTGTAAAAGGCGAACATATTCAGTTTTTTACGGTAAAAATATAAAAATTATAATTAATCATAGAAAATTTAAAGGATAGAATATTCTTTCCGTAATATTAGCTCCGTAAAATTTGTAAAACAATACAGTAAAAAGTTTCATTCCCGACAGAAAAATATAGAAAGTCATATAGCCAGGCTGGTGAGTGGTGTGACGACCAACTTGGCCGGACCAAGCACCTTGATTCATTAAACTGTCTTACAAGCAGCAAGCAGTATTCATTACACTGTCTTACAGGACGGACTGTTACCGTTTAATTCATCATTGTGTTACTTCACTATCTTCAGTATAAGAATATATTGTTGCCAATCATTTTTGTATGCATCATAAAGAATCGAAGGTCGGAAAAGATCGGGCATCTTCGAAGTTTTTCGAAGCAGGTTTGAATACGTATATTATTCCTCAGTGCGTACAGTCCAAGTAACATAAGGTTGCGGGTCAGATGCGCAAATGAAAGAGTACGACAACAAGAATTAAACTATAACATATATGCATAAGAGTGTGATAGAAGTTGTGTTAGCACATTAAATTTTACCATGCTAGCACAACAATTTTTATGAAGCCATGACTAATACTTTTTACGTTTCAATTGAATAATATTTACATGATCGTAAAAAATTTTTTACTTTGGTCGTCGATCGCGCACGCATTATAAGAGAGCATGGTAATCTTTCTGAAATTTTATCTACGGGCGACGATAGGTTATTGTATCATTAAGTTTTTTTTTTTACATATTATTATCAGGGCCGGATTAACCTTCAGTGCCGCCCCTAGGCACCGTGAAAAATGCCTCCCCTTCCCCCTTTGCTTGAAAAGACGAAAATCTTAATTTTCCCTACTCTTTTAAAAAAGTAACTAACGAGTAAAAAAAAAAAACGTCATATACAAATTTTGCCGCCCTGTTTTCAAAATCATCCGCCCCTAAAAACTGGCCGCCCCTAGGCTATGGCCTAGGTTGGTCTATGGGCTAAGCTGGCCCTGATTATTATGTACATATTTATTACAATTTTTATAATACCATCAAAATGAAATAAAATGTTCTGGTGTGTAAATTAAAGTTTTATCCTGTTTTTAAAAATAACTTCTAAGGAAAAGCTGAGGTTTTGAGCGGTTTGAATTACGTATTTCCGATAATTTTTTTTTTTTACAATCTTTATAGCGAAAAGTTTGAATATGCTGCGGTCAGGGCCGTGGAGAGAAATGACGGGCCCTGAGAATAAAATAGTATATCTTTTAAAAATTTCTTCTCGAAAAATTGAGTGAGAAGCAAAAGAAAATTTTTATTTTCTTCCGGGCCTCTATTGACGGCTATGGGCCCCCTTTTCCAGCCCGGGCTACCCTACCCTCTCATCGGGCCTGGCTGCGACCCCTACTCCCTATCCACCGCATAAAATTCACAGAAATTTGTTGAGAATATTTTTTAAGTAAAAAATTTTAAAACGTCTTTTTTCGGTAAATAAAAAGTTTTCGCACACTAAAGACAAAAATTCGACGTTTTTGCCTGTATGGTTATTAATATTAATTGCTGCATTTCCTCTTGTTCTCTCATCGTTTCAGTTTTCTAATTAATATTAATTGAAATTTACACAAATGTTGATTTAATATATTGAACTATATGGTGGTATGAATAATTAATCACCTTATAAAGTGAGATAAATAGGCACAAAGGCAAAAAAAAACATTTATTGAACTATTATTAATGAAACCGAGTCATCGCTATCAGCAACAACACAATATAATGGAAGTATAATTACTTGTCTACTTACATTACAATTACAAAAGTATATGCGAACGCTGAGATGTTTATGTTATCATAACGCTGGGTAATTTTTTCCAAAAACCGAATTTTCTATTTCCATAATCGTATATTGTTATCATATAAATATTTTAAATAAAATTAAAAAAAAATTGTTGACTGGGCCTAGCTTTGAACTCGCAACCTCCGAAAACTCAGTCCGTATTCTATCACTAACACTACACTAATATATAGGTAGATTAAAAAAAAAAAGTTAAAAATTTAGAGGCCTTTTTCAAAAACGGCTGAAATCTCATCCCAACCCGCGCCATGCTCTTGTAAGATACTTTGTCAACTGAAATCTTAATTGGTCTTTGGACAAGAAAAAACTCTACCAAAATTTCATAATGTTTAGTGATGAATCATTTTATCTCTGTTTAACTTGTTATTTTTCAATAAACTATTTGTATAGAACTCATTCGAAGTTTCTAGTGCTATTTTTCGATATTGTTATGAACTGTAAAAATTGAGGGGAAAAATTTACGAATATATTTAAGTGGGCTCAAACTTTTTACAAGTAATGTACACGGTATGTTTCGTTCTATTGATAAATTTCAAACTTGAATCAAACGTACATCAATTTAATAGTTCATTAGTCATTCTACACGTCAATTTCGCCAAACTTTTTGTTTACATTTCGAAATTTCTTGTACGCGAGTTAGTAGTCAAGTAAGTAGCTAGCCGTTGGTACCCTTTGTATGTGTGTACGTTCTGTACAATAAAATTAAATTATTAATTTATTTTATAAACGTTGATTAATTGTTTTATGATAATTAGCATGAAAACAATTTGTAGAAATAATTTCTTTTTAGTGAAATGAATACATTAAAAAAAAGTTTCTGTAAAATAATACAATTTTAAACTTTTTAAAAATTACGTCATCAGTATGTTTGTGTTGTTTATGAGTTTATTGGTTTGGTTTAAGGCACGTCCGTAAACTACGTAGCCTAATTGAGGGGTGAGAGGGATTATGTAAAAGCCACACTGAGCTACGTAGGGTAGAGGAGGTAAGAGTATAGAGACATCATCACGGTAACACAATCTTACAAAACAATGGCTATAACCCGAAACGACGAACTATTTAGGGGTGAAAATTATTTAAATTATCATTGTAATTTAAATTACATCCGTGAAGATTGATTCGAGAAAAAGTAAATTTCTTAATTTGATGACGTCATTGGGTTTATTAAAATTCTCCAATGCCTTAAAAACTGTAAATAAAATCTTGAAATGATAAAATTGGAAGTCAAGTATAGGCTTTTGGAGTAGTTTTTTTTTCATTTTTAGCAAAATTTGGCATGTAGGTTCACTAGTAGGAGATTTCTGTCGAATTTTGTCATATTTGTATCAGGAATTTTGTTATTTTAATAGGAAAAATGAATAGTTAAAAAAAATATTGTGTTTACAGACATTACAATTGTAGTTAACTAAAAATTATCAAACTGGATCGGCTAGGAATCCAATCGGCTAGGAACCACTAGGTGATTTTTAATTAACATAATGATTTGGTCACACAAACCAAGAAAATCGAGTGTTTAAGTTTCAGTTTAACTGAACCCCAGATTAGACAGATTAAGTGTACATGTAAAAATTTGTCGTTCACAAAATGGCAGTGAGCTGCAATTTACACCGCTTCTGATTTTGTCTGTTACTGTTGGTCACATCGTTCACATCGTTCTTATGTTATTGTTTTTTTAATCAACTCGTGAAATTTGAACAGAAAAAAATATGAAGCGTGCCGTATTTACGTGTAAAAATTCTATTTAATCAAAAAATTCTCAAAATAAAGAGATATCTTTCTTAAAATAAATAAATTTATTTTAAATTGTTGGTTGTAACTTAAATGGAGCGGCCATGACAGTATATGCTATATATATATATACCTATATATATATATATATATATATATATATATATATATATATATATATATATATATATATATATATGCAAGTTACCTAGTCATTCATCAACAAATTACACTAACACATTCGCATGTTTGTCTAGATACATGAAGTTTTTTAGTTGTATGTATCATAATCGCTTGATAGGGGTAGTGTTCTCCACGTCATTTGCCGACGACGGCGGGCACACTAGGTAGAGATAGAAATATTGCTTCTGGTTATGCTGTGAGCTGAACGCTAAGTGAGAATAATTATGTGATAATTTATAATCGGCGATAAAATCTTAAGGGGGAGGGTCCTCCAGACAACAGGTTTTTTAATAATTTTTTTTAAGAAACTGGATACAGTTAGTGATGAGCTAATGCAAGACCAAGACCAAGACTGCCAAGTCGTGGTCTTGGTCTTGTTCTTGCAATAAGAATCTTGGTCTTGGTCTTGCTAAAGCAGTTTGAGTCTCGGTCTTGGTCTTGGTCTTGCAAAATGCAGTCTTGGTATTGGTCTTGGTCTTGGTATTGCTAAAAATCTTGCACTTTCTTCCATTTTTGTATTAGCGAATTTTTTCCTTCTAAACTCTGAATTTTCTCTCTTTACGGTATTAATTATACTTTCAAACTATGTAAATAGTTTAGCAAGAATAAAAAAGCAACTTTTTTATTTATGATTATTGTGCTTGTTGAATTTTTTTTTTCAAATTAGGGAGGGTTTCAAATAGAAAATTTTGTTTTTGAAACATTCATTACTCTTCCCTCTGGAGGGAGGGGGCCCTTTTTCACAAGTTTTTAAGCGTTTACAAGGAACGCCATATCTCAAAAAGTAATGAATATTGTTTTAAATATTTTTTCATTATTTTATTCCTAAAGAACCTATCCATAAAGCTGAGTATGGGTTTCAGGTAGTGATGAGCAAAATTAGTCTTGGTCTTGCAGTCTTGTCTTGGTTTAGCATTTTTGCAAGACCAAGACCAAGACCAAGATTATGTATACCAAGAGCAAGACTAAGACCAAGACTATAAGTATGGCTGCAAGACCAATAGCAAGACTCAAGTGAGCAAGATCAAGACAAAAGCAAGAAATGCCTTTTTCTTGCTTTTGTCTTGGTCTTGCTCACTTGAGTATTGGTATTGGTCTTGCAGCCATACTTATAGTCTTGGTCTTGGTCTTGCTCTTGGTATACATAGTCTTGGTCTTGGACTTTCATTTTTTGCAAGACCAAGACAAGACTGCAAGACCAAGACTAATTTTACTCATCACTAGATACAGTTATTGTATCAAATGAAGTTACATAGTATAGTACATGTTATGGTATATTCACTCATAAATTTTTATGCAAAAAAAAAAAAAAAAAAAAAAAATGGCGGCGCTACAGCTGTTCCAAGTTGACTCTTTTAATTTGCGCCGTGGAATGCGCAGCCTCTTGTAATCAACTGAATTCAATCGGACAAAAAAATTTTATTAAAATAAGTCATTACGCTTTGCATATACCTATTTCTGATGAGAAAAATTTTCTTTTTACAATTTAAAACCAAAAAGAAAAAAATTTCACTTTTTGTTTTTATAAACAAATTGTTATAAACAATATTTATAAGTAGTAATAATTTATGCAAAATTTTAGGTATATGCAAATACCAATATCTTAAAGAATATCTGTACAAAATTTCAAGTTAACACCTTAATAATTTTTTAAGTTATGTTCCACGGCGCGGAAAAAGCCTGTTTGGAGAAAAATGCTATTAAAAAGTTTTCGTTCTTGAAAACTTTTGCTTGAGTTAAAAGCAGTTTATCGTTATCTAAGATAATCTTTCTGTTGGGATTAATACATTAGAAATATATTCCTTAAGGTTCAAATGAACTTTTAAAGCAAAATAAAAAATGAAAAGTTTGAAAGTTCTGGAGGACTCTCCCCCTTAAATCCGCCACTGTTTATTATATTTCATGAATTACTCTACCAGTTCATGTTTCTATCTCTATTCAATCGTCCAAAAATAATTATGTATTTCAACTTATACAAAATTAATTCTAATTGTGTTTAAAAAGGCCACATTTTCCTTTCAAAATTGATAACTCTATTTTTATTTATCTATTCAACAACCCAGTCGAATGTTTTTCCACTAAATCAAAATCAATTTGTTGTCTTTCGTATGTTTCGCCCTCCTTTGGAGCTTTTGTTTGTACAAACAAAAAAAAAGAGCCCATAATAATTGAAAACATAATTTTATTTGAAGAAAATTACTTGTTTGGTCAGGACAGACATTCGATGGCGCAGGAAGAGGGCCGTGGAAGGGGGAAGTACATGTGAATTGGAAGTAATTAAAAAAAAGGACGATAACAATTGACCCATTTTCAAAAATGAATGGGAACACTGGCACAAAAGAGAGTAAATAAAAAAAAATTCACCCTGTCGCAGCATCCTGCATAACATAGCGTATTTCCAGTAATAAAAATTAATTTTTTTCGAATACTTACATCATAGGATAATCGTTTAAAACGTACAGCTTTCCTTTATGTGATTTTTCCCGTTTTTTGCAATGGTGTCAACAAAATTTCGAAAACCTTTTGAATTGGATTTAATAGCTGAATATTTAATAATTTTCTGAAAGCTTAAAAATTATTTACAAATATAATATTTATTAAAAATTTTTTTTTTTAAGATACAGGTTGAACTACTCACTGAGAGTGTCTTTCTTTGACTTATTAATAGCAACATCATTTTGAAGCTATTAAGCTAATATTTCATAAGCGGGGTTAAAAAATTAAAAATCGTAAAGGGAATCTCAACTTCACTTTAACAGCCCTTTCTAACGATATCTGAAACGATGTGATACGTGAGAAAAATATTTTTATTTCTAATTTCTAATTTCCAATTTTTATTTATTTATTTATTTTTTTTTGCTATTTTAAGTTGAAATCTATACTTGTAGAATGTATATACAAAATTTCATGAAAGTATGAGTTTCGATAGTTTTCTTCGGAACCCTAACCGTATTGTATGATATACAAACATAACTCGTCTACACAAATTATAGGACGCAGCATCCTGCATAACAGAGTGACTTTCCATTATAAAAATAATTTTTTCCCGAAAATCCGCTTACATAGAATAATGGTTTAAGGGGGGAGTTCACGCCAGAAACGGCTAATAAACTAATTTTTTTCGAATCTCGTTTTTTGTTTTTATTTCGTTCTGTGGTTCTTTACAAACACGGTGATATATAAAACATGGCCAAAAAAATTTTTTTTCAAGTAGAAAAATATTTATTTGTGAGCCGCTGCACAGCCAAGTTGCTGCTCTTTTGCAGATAACGCTCGCCCCCCCCCCCCTCGCGATTTGATCAGTAATATTTAGTTTTGGTGTGTACACGAGTTATAGTATGCACTGAGATAGTGTTCTTTTATTTGTATGCCTTTGTAGACGTTTTAATAAACAGTGAGTAAACCGCTTCTTTTGTTATTATTTTTGTTTTTTACCCTTTCCCGAAACTTGTGTTTTTCCCGACAAGGAAAATCATATCTCAAGTTCTAGAAAAGATAGAGACTTAATTTTTTTTTATTTTGTTCATAAACATATTGCGCATAAAGTGGAGTATGCTTTTTCCATTTGAACAATTGTAACTATTTTTAAAAATTTTTTTTTTAATAAAAAATTGGGTTTTATAATTTTTAGAACTTTGGGATTACAATTTTATAGTTAATTTTTAAAATTAACTGAAACCTATACTCAGCTTTATGGACAGGTTCTTTAGGAATAAAATAATGGAAAAATATTTAAAAAAATATTAATTACTTTTTGAGATATGGCGTTCCTTGTAAACGCTTAAAAACTTGTGATAAAGGGCCCCCTCCCCCCACAGGGAAGAGTAATGAATGTTTCAAAAACAAAATTTTCTATTTGAAACCATCCCTAATTTGAAAAAAATTTCAACAAGCAAAATAATCATAAATAAAAAAGTTGCTTTTTTATTTGAACTCCCCCCTCCTAATAGTGTATCTTATGTGATTTTTTCCACTTTGTGCAACGGTGTAAAAACATTTCGAAAAGCTTTTGAATTTTAGCAAACATTGGCAAAAAAATCATTTTTTTCGTGATTCCAGGTATCGGACGTGTCTGGCGGAAGAACTCATGCAAAAGTTTGGGACTTTCAATGTTTTCATCAAATTTTGTAAAAATTGGATATTTCGTTCGAGAGATAAAATACTAAAACATATGTTTTAGTGAGTATCATTTATTCAATATTCTTGCATAGTCCCGGGTTCAAGTCGCGTCATGACAGTGGCTGTAACAACTGAATTTTCCATTCTGTAAGCCCGCTAAAATTGGTGGTAAGGGGCTCGGTTGAATGAATTCAATTTTATTTACAACCGGCGCGTGGGTGTGAGTTTATCTGCTGAGGGACAATTTGACAATTTGGCAAATAATATGTTTACGTATATATGTACGCAGTCTCGGGGAGTAGGTAGGTAAGTGTAAAACGTGAAGAACTGAAGAAGTGATGCGAGAATTTTCTATCGTTTATTGCTGGGGAACTTTTTATCAATAGGAGATAATAATCAATCATCAGAGACATTTATAGACACACACAAAAAAAATTCGATTGAATTTTTTGAAAGTAAAATGTTTCAACCTTTCAACATGTCGTTTTGTTCAATTATTTATGTCAAGTTGATAGAGACGAAGTGATTAACATTAATTCAAACAAATATTTATTATACGCCTCTACAAAATTTCGGTTCGGAAAATGTTCTCTATTTCTTCATAATGAATTTAAATTACGTGTTGTAGTGTTGAAAAGAAGTGAATTAATTTATGTAAATTAAATTTTATAACAGGCAGGACCGGATTTATTTTTGAGAGTCTCTGGACACATGTCCTGAATATTTTTATAGCGGTCTTTGGTAAGACGATAAAGAAAATTTTGAAAAATTTTTCTGTTTTCCCTGAAAAAAAAAATCGTTCCTAATCTGAATTTTGGCAAAATTTAGAAAAAAAAAGAACAAATTTTTCTGAGAAGAATTCATCGAAGGGTTTGGGATTTCTAACATTTTAAACCAATTTCACAAAGACACATGTAAATTTCATTGAATCCTATTTTCGATTTCTAGGGACCTTAAAACAAATTTCTATTATAGATTATGGTGAGACTTAAACTCGCCCGAAAGTTCGTTAAGGGGTCTGCACATTCTCGCCGAGGTTGGACGAAACAAGAATGTAGAGGATCATTTCGTTGTGTCTCGCGGTTGGTGTTTTAATGCTATTCATATGCTTCGGTCAACCTCAGCGAGGAACTTCGACGAGGAACGTCGTCCTACTTCGGCGAGAATGTGGAGACTGCTTTAAAGCAAAATAAATAATACTTATTGTTTCAACTAGAAATAGGTTTTTAAGTCACCATTGATTTAATATTTTTTTTATTGCCTATTCTTTAAGTACATTAACTCAAGAATACTTTTATCAAATTTCGTAACGATCGAAGTATTAGATCTGAAGTTATAGCTATTTATAGTGTACTACCTCGAGTAGCGCCTGCGAATATAAGCGGTACGTCGACTTTCGCCGCTCTATTATATTATATTGGTCGAAATGTATAGTCTTGAACAGGCCCGCAACTAGGCTGGGGCAGACGGGGCATTGCCCCGGGACCACCAGCCAAAGAGGGCCCCCAAGAGAATACAAGAAATTCCAAATTTTTAAATTTCTTGGCAAATTTTTTATGGGCGGTATTTCTGTAAAATTTGGGTGCCAAAGGACTGACGAGCAAAAAAAAGGTTATCGCTTTTTGTTTTGGTGGAATTTTTTGTTTTTGCCCGGGGCGGAGCGGCGTAGTGGCCCCGAATGTATTGTCTGCCTCGGGGCCCCTGAAGACCTAGTTACGGCCTTGGTCTTGAAACTTTGGAGCAGCTGCGTATAGATTTTCGAACGTTCAACTTCGATTATGAAAAAAATAAACTTATCATTTTAGACGCGATTTAGACCAAAAAGGTCAAAAATTTAACACTGAAAAAATAAACTTTTTGTTAAAATCGCTGGAGTCACTTTATTGAACTTTACTGACTTGAGCTTTAGGTGTATTAGTAGAGGAGATGTACTGGACTCAAAAAAAATTTACGTTGGTGAAAGCTCGGTATGTTGGTACTGATAACAAATACGTCTTTCTGTATTATTTTATCCTTTCGAGAACAAGCTGTAACAAAATTAATTTTTAAACTCTTCAGTAATTCAAGCAAATTCTTAAGTTTTGAAGTTGGTTAAAGTTTTTTCTTAAAATATTTTATTTTAAATAAAAATACTTGATGTAAATAAAAATAATAACTGAATGATTTCGTCTATACATTGAAAGCTCCTTTGTTTATAGCTGGTTATTATTGTTTAAAAAACTTTTCTTTTATCAACTAAATAATATTATTTATTTTTATTCAATGTTTCAATGTTGTATTGATTTGAAATCATGACAGAGGAATATCTAGAACGAATGCTATATACGAACAGACAATAGAGGAATATTTAATAATCAATTTGTATGTAAAACTTTTTCTTTTGTGAAAAATCTAGGGAAAAATTTTTCATTCATTGCAGCACTGTAGAAGTCTCTTTCCTTTGCTATTATTAAGTTTTAAATAAATAAAATTAATACCACATATATTTTTTTAGAATGTAGGACAATGTCCTATGACAAAGATTGTATTTTTAATGAGACTAAATTAACGTTAACCCAAATACAGTAGAAATTCAAGAAATGCGCACTTCAAGAAGTGCAACAAACATATTATATAGTGAGAGCGGCGAGCCAACATGTCGCTTACACTCGTAGATGGCTCTCTTAAGTATATGCGTGTGTTCGTGTCACTGACTGGTTTGATCATGGACGGTCCGTGCAAACCGTGTAGGCGGTGTACACTTAAGTGAGTTTTACTAACATGGAATTTACCTACATATTGTTATAATTACAACAGGTTGTAGTCGAATTGTTGTCATCGGTACATTATTAAAGTATACTATTGCAGTTTATTAAGTTAATGTTCGTTATTATCAAAAAACAATATAACATGTAAGACGTATTATAATTGATATTATTATTTTATTTATTTTTTTTCAATTTAAATAAAGTTTATAAAACTAATTTTATAATTTTTGTTGAGTTTGAGTAGTAAGTAATGTGGGATAATTATTGATGGCATTCAAATATCCAAATTCATAGTAAAATCAACCTTGAAAATTATTTTTTTTTATAACAAGTGACGTCAAAATATACAGGGTGTAAAACAAATAATTTTCGTCCTTTTGTGGGGTGACTCATAGTACCCCGTAGGCACTAAAACCGCAGGAATTTTTTCGGAATTAACAGTCGCGTCACCCTCAAAAGGGTAAGAGTTATTTTCCTTACACCCTATATATATATATATATATATATATATATATATATATATATATATATACATATATATATATATATATATATATATATATATATTAGGGTGGCGCAAAGGCGCAAAAAAAACCGCATATTTTTCTTTTTTTTGTCTCATAGGAAAGAAAGTTAATTCAAAAATTTGCTCGATAAAAAATTTTTTAAGGGTCGCTCATATTTTTCTTTTTTTGTCTCATAGGAAAAAAAGTTAATTTAGCTCAATTTAAGAATGTTCACCAAAAATTAGCTCGATAAAAAATTTTTTAAGGGTCGCTCAAAACTTTTTAAAATTTGAAAATGGGTCAAAAATCGATTTTTGTTTTTCATCAAATTTTTTTTCTCATGCCTGCATATGTTTGTACATTGAATAATAAAAAATTCCTCCAAATGTTAACTCAAAAAATTGATAATAAAAGGTCGCTCAAGAGTTCTGAAAGTTTTTAAAGTTAAAATATTTAATATTTTTTAGCGTCCCTAAAAAATATTAAATATTTTAACTTGAAATACTTTCAGAACGACCTTTTATTATCAATTTTTTGAGTTAAAATTTGGAGGAATTTTTTATTATTCAATGTTCAAACATATGCAGGCATGAGAAAAAAAAATTAATAAAAAACAAAAATCGATTTTTGGCCCATTTTTAAATTTTAAAAAGTTTTGAGCGACCCTTGAAAAATTTTTTATCGAGCTAATTTTTGGTGAGCATTCTTAAATTGAGCTAAATTAACTTTTTTCCTATGAGACAAAAAAAAGAAAAATATATGGTTTTTTTGCGCCACCCTAATATATATATATATATATATATATATATATATATATATATATATATATATATATATATACAGGATGTAAGGGAAATAACTCTTATCCTTCTGAGGGGCGACGCGACTGTTAATTCCGAAAAAATTCCTGTGGTTTTAGTGTCTACAGGGTGCTATGAGTCACCCCACAAAAAGACGAAAGTTATTTGTTTTACAGCCTGTATTTTCTTTGAATCATCACAAGAACTCCAAGTGCAACTCAGTAGGGGAAGGGAACCATTATGTCGCATTTCTCGGAGTTTGACTGTATAAGTTCTTTTTTTTATATTTTCCACTATCTACTAAAAAGACGTACGTAATTATTTTGGCTTTGAATTGTGTAAATTAGTTATATGTTCCGAGAAATATTTTTTTCGTTCACTAAATATATTCAAAAGCTGAATAGAAGATTTAAATTGTAAAAATCCATTTTAGAATAACTGGAAAACGTAACTGAAGAAAAAAGTTTGCGATACACTGTTACAATATAAGATAATTATGATATTTTCTTGTATATACCTACATAATACATCTATGCCACCTCTACAACGCTCTTATCGGTGAAACTATCAGGAGATTTTTGAACGTTTTGCGCTTTTAAAAACTTGAAGTTATAAACAAGCTGAGTGCTGCTGCACAAGTAAAACAACACAACCGAACAACAAAATGGTGTGAAAAACGTAATACGAAAAATCATATACGAATGAAAAACTGACATAAGACGGAAAGTACTGGTAGTCATGGCAATGTATACCTGAGAGGTTAAGAGCAGCACTATGTGTTTA
The DNA here is from genome assembly GCA_035578155.1 of Brachynemurus nebulosus. NCBI lineage: Eukaryota > Metazoa > Arthropoda > Insecta > Neuroptera > Myrmeleontidae > Brachynemurus > Brachynemurus nebulosus. The sequence continues at coordinate 65,474,079 of JAPWDM010000002.1, forward strand.
CCTTCTTTACATGATGGTTATATATGAAATTGCATTTATACGGGAGACATTTTAACAGGAGTAATTGTGTTCCCAAAATTGTGAGTATGACGGTCTTGTAAATTATTCGAAGTCATATAAATATATTCTATTGGGATTTGTCGAATGATGGTATGACATCTGGTGTTGAAAAATCAGACTATTCTTAAAGTGCATTTACTCAAATGTCATTTATGAGTTGAATTTTGTAGATCTGAAAATACATACAACTGATTTAATTTTTCCAATCATTTACAGTTCTCCAGTTATTTTATGACGTTTGCTATATAAATTGACGTTTGTATACTCTAAATTATAATATTCACTAACTCATTCACGCATTTTTTTCATATTTTAACCACATTTTAACTGTTTTGCAGATGTCAAATTTTCTCTTCTTCAACAAAGTTCCTTTGCTACGAACTTGTCTCAACCCAAATACAAAGAGTTCTAATATTTATCATTTTTTCTTAATATAGCACTGGTTACTATACATGAAACTAATGTTAATGCACTTTTTTGTCAGCCATTTTCTGAAGCTCCTTCTTTAGGGCAGATCCCAGTAGATAGGATTTTATTGAATGAGTTGCGGTTATGATAAACGTGTGAAGCTTATAATAAAAATTTGAAAGATAAAATATTATAAATTATTTTCAAATCAAATTCATAAGCTTGAATGCTATCAGTTTAGAACCACAATTCACCAGAAGTCAAAGTATGTTTTACTTTAATAATTCGATTTAAATATCCATAAATATTTTTTGCCACTTTTTAAGAATAACTAATTTATTGTCTATTTAGCATAAAATAATTTAAGTATGTCAGAAGTTTAGCTTTGAAATAATACCTACAAATATTTAGTATCAATTAAATGCATAATAAATTGGATTTTTATTTTGGTTTCCGTAGATTTGCTGAATTTTAATGGCCTAACAAGGTCATAAATTAATTGATAGGTAATAATAATGGAAGTAAAGTGAAGTTATTTTTATAGAAAAAGAATATATTAAAAAATATTTCTGCAGTGTTAGTTGCATACGGAATTGAACTCAACATAAGTTTAAATAATACAAAATAATATGGCATTAAGAGTGTTGTGCATAAATTAACTAATTTGAGTAATATAAAATAGCCAAAACGTTTACCTTTTTCATAACACTCTCAACTATTAAAGATTTCATTAATCATTACACTCTCAGATTACATATTTCATTAAACTCTTGCAATACAAATTTTACTACGAGTCAGGGCCGTATACAGCCGAGTCCCCAAGGGGCTCGGCTGTATAAAAACGTAAAAAAAAAAACGTCAACTGGTAAATTTACCGATATGGTGTTTAAAATTAAATAATATCTAGTGTATATGTTTAATTCTCGGGGAAGTCCTGACCCCTTGACGACCCCCCCTCTGTATGCGCACTTGTTACAAGTTACCCTCGCTGTAAGTTTTCACCTTAATTCAAAAGTTTTTTGAAATTTTTATTGTACCATTGTAAAAAGTGGAAAAAATCACATACGATACATCTTTTGACCATTTTCCCATGTAAACTATTTTCCGTGGAAATTGTGGGAATCCGCTGTTACGTATAAACGATTTAGGCCCGATTTACATTATCACTCCACTCTCACTCCGATGTCATTACTTCCCGATTCGATATAATCTTGTTGTGTTCACATTACAGTGCTGATATCATGCTGGTACTTATTCGTTCTCTATTCACATTATAATGCCACTCTGGGTACACTCCCAGTTCGGTCTCAGTTCGATACAAATATCTTTTCATAACAACTGAATGCAAGCGGAGTGGAGTGGAATCAAAAAAGTGTTTACACTATAGGTACAAGCCATAACAAGTCTGATATCGCTCCAATGAAATATTACCTGAGTGGTATTGATATTGGAGTGGCATTGAAACGGGAGCGAACCGCGACTGATATCGGACCGATATCAGAGCGATGATGTGAATACACTCATTGTTTATTGTGTAAGAATATTATATCGAACCTGGAGCGGAGTGATATCGGAGTGAGAACAGAGCGTTAATGTAAATCGGACCTTAGTTATTATATCAAATCACAGAGCAACTTCATTTATTTGCCTGTCCATTTTTGCGTTGCAAAGTTATCCTACTTCAAATTCGATGGTATCGTTTGTAATAAGGAATGGTCCAATTCGTTCTTATCTTGAAACTAGATGGCAACACATCGTAAGCATGTGAGAATGAATGTTATATTTCGATTTCGATTCTAACTGTTAGTTTAAAATCCAATTCCATTGTTAGCAACTGTTATGGCAGAGTAGAATATATATATATATATACATACATACATATATATATATATATATATATATATATATATGTATATATATATATATATATATATATATATATATATGTATATATATATATATATATATATATATATATATATATATATATATATATATATATATATATATATATATATATACATATATATATATATATATATATATATATATACATATATATATATATATATATATATATATATATGTATGTATGTATATATATATATATATTCTACTCTGCCATAACAGTTGCTAACAATGGAATTGGATTTTAAACTAACAGTTAGAATCGAAATCGAAATATAACATTCATTCTCACATGCTTACGATGTGTTGCCATCTAGTTTCAAGATAAGAACGAATTGGACCATTCCTTATTACAAACGATACCATCGAATTTGAAGTAGGATAACTTTGCAACGCAAAAATGGACAGGCAAATAAATGAAGTTGCTCTGTGATTTGATATAATAACTAAGGTCCGATTTACATTAACGCTCTGTTCTCACTCCGATATCACTCCGCTCCAGGTTCGATATAATATTCTTACACAATAAACAATGAGTGTATTCACATCATCGCTCTGATATCGGTCCGATATCAGTCGCGGTTCGCTCCCGTTTCAATGCCACTCCAATATCAATACCACTCAGGTAATATTTCATTTACATATTATCAAGCATTCTTTTACATATTATCAAGCATTCTTTTAAGTATCAAGACAAATTTTGTTTTTATTTTACCCTATGACGATGCATTTTATACGTGGTGTTAAGTCGACGCTTAAAAAAATTTCTTTTATGGCGCACAGCACACAACTTCTGCGGGTGGTTAGAAATTGTAAAATCAAACGGCGTTTTGAAGACAACGCATTTTATTGATTACTAAACCAAAAATTACACCAGTTCAAAAAAAGTTGTATACTCTTGGAAAAAAAAAATTAAAAAGGTGAATTTTTTAAGTTAGTGACCAAAAAAAATGTGACGCTTCCGCTGAAAAGCTACGGGTCGCAAATTTACAAATATATCTCTTTGAATTTGAAGATTTATATCTCTTATAACTCAACAATTATACCCAATATTTCGCTTTCAAATTTTCACTGATGATTCTCGGGATATAAAGGACGGCCGAATGTGAGTTAAACTTCTTGATAACTTCCCTTAAAACAAGTAGGTAATAAAAAAAAGTAATCTAGCTTCTAGACAATCTTCTTAATAGCGAAAATTGAGTTTATATATAATTTTATTAAACATATGAACAGAAATTTGAAGCAATTTTCTACAATAACACGAGTATACGGTTACAAACCAGTTTCTTGTTACGAAATTGAATATCTTGACATTACACAAGTATTGACCTTACTAACATTACGTTATTCGACATGAAAATTAAATGTCTAAACTCTAATTTTCATCTATTTTCTGTATCGTACAAAAAGCTCAATAGAAGGAAAATCACCATCACATATACACTTAGCATACAAATTATAGAGCATATATATATATATATATATATATATATATATATATATATATATATATGCTCTATAATTTGTATGCTAAGTGTATATGTGATGGTGATTTTCCTTCTATTGAGCTTTTTGTACGATACAGAAAATAGATGAAAATTAGAGTTTAGACATTTAATTTTCATGTCGAATAACGTAATGTTAGTAAGGTCAATACTTGTGTAATGTCAAGATATTCAATTTCGTAACAAGAAACTGGTTTGTAACCGTATACTCGTGTTATTGTAGAAAATTGCTTCAAATTTCTGTTCATATGTTTAATAAAATTATATATAAACTCAATTTTCGCTATTAAGAAGATTGTCTAGAAGCTAGATTACTTTTTTTTATTACCTACTTGTTTTAAGGGAAGTTATCAAGAAGTTTAACTCACATTCGGCCGTCCTTTATATCCCGAGAATCATCAGTGAAAATTTGAAAGCGAAATATTGGGTATAATTGTTGAGTTATAAGAGATATAAATCTTCAAATTCAAAGAGATATATTTGTAAATTTGCGACCCGTAGCTTTTCAGCGGAAGCGTCACATTTTTTTTGGTCACTAACTTAAAAAATTCACCTTTTTAATTTTTTTTTCCAAGAGTATACAACTTTTTTTGAACTGGTGTAATTTTTGGTTTAGTAATCAATAAAATGCGTTGTCTTCAAAACGCCGTTTGATTTTACAATTTCTAACCACCCGCAGAAGTTGTGTGCTGTGCGCCATAAAAGAAATTTTTTTAAGCGTCGACTTAACACCACGTATAAAATGCATCGTCATAGGGTAAAATAAAAACAAAATTTGTCTTGATACTTAAAAGAATGCTTGATAATATGTAAAAGGTTTCATATCAACTGCATATAAAGTTTCCATAGAAATAGTATATATTGTACAATAAGTGGGAAAAGAGGCTTATTTCTCAGCAATATGAGTTTGTTGCGCGAGCCCGCAGGGCGAGTACAACAATTCATATGAGTGAGAAATAAGCTTTTCCCACGTATTTTACACTATACTTTTTCTACGAGCACATTTTTTTTCGTAAAATTTAACATAAATAATTAAAATAAAATTTAAATGTGTAGTAAAATTTTTTTAAATTTATAATGTCAGTGGTAAGATGTTGAAATTTTTGCCAAAGCATACTTTGAAACTATGGAAACAATAATAAATAATCAACATACATATGTATATTTTTAGAATTACATTATGACATTATTATATTAACTCAGACGTAGCCAACTTTTTTATTATATTAAGCCGTGCGAAATAATTTGGCACGGCTATTTCCACACAGTGTGGGCAATTGTTAATTTTTACATATAGTTAGCCGTGCGCAAAATGTTATTTTTAATAGTAGGAGTAGAAAAAATTATTAAAAATGTATCTGTTTTAGCTGCTAACCCCTTATAAATATTTTATAGTTCATAATTTGCTAAAAATAATCATAAATCTCCAAAGTTTGAATATTAAAATTACAATTTTAATAGGATATGTTACGGTTTTGTTCCAGTTCGATCCAGATTCTTGCTCGATACAAACAAACACAAAGACCAGTCAAACACATAAACTCCATTTTTTGTGGTGACGATGAATGTAGAAAATATGCGTCAGGGAATATTTTAATTTGTATGCAAGAACTCTGTGAAGCTTGTGGTGTTGTCAGTTGTTATAACTGCGGTGTATAAATACCGAGCCTTTGAACGTGTAAGAAAACGAGTAGTAACATGGGACGTAAGTGTTGAGTCACTCATTTGTGAGTCACTCTAAAAAAGCGACTCCCTCAAGTGTATGGTGCGACTCTTTAAAAAAGAGTTACTATGAGTTAGGTGAGGGAGTGCTAGTGTGCTGTGCTGTGCCCTATAATGCATGTAGCACAGTGTGCTACTGTACTCCAGAAGATGTGATGAGCAAATGCAAGACCAAGACCAAGATTTAGCAATCTTGCTCTTGGTCTTGTTCTTGCATTAAGAATCTTGGTCTTGGTCTTGCTAGAGCAGTTTAAGTCTTGGTCTTGGTCTTGCAAAATGCAGTCTTGGTCTTGGTATTGCTAAAAAAGCTTGCAATTTCTTGCATTTTTTTATTAGCGAATTCTTTCCTTCTAAAATCAGAATTTTCTCTCTTTACGGTGTTAATTATACTTTCAAACTATTTAAATAGTTTAGCAAGAGTGTTGCTTTTTTCTTGCTTTTGTCTTGGTCTTACTAACTTGAGTCTTGCTATTGGTCTTGCAGCCATACTTATAGTCTTGTTCTTGGTCTTGCTCTTGGTATACATAGTCTTGGGTCTTGGTCTTGGTCTTGCAAAAATGCAAGACCAAGACTAATTTTGCTCATCACTAAGAAGAGTTACTCGCTTTGTGCAGTACATTATGCTAGTGTGCTGTGCTGTGCTGTGTTGTACCCTATAACATATCTCGTTATGTTATAGGGTACTCTGTTACTGTGCTCCAAAGGAATCACGTGTCCGGAATCATTTGTGCAAGTACATAGAAGAGAATCACTTGGACCCAACACTAATCGGATGGCATAAACATACTGCAGTAAACATAGTGTGCACCAGAGTGTGCACGGAGGGTAGTCGTTACCTCAGCATATAATTAGAAAATTTTACTACAGAGAAAACTTTCTAGAATTGTTCAAGCTTCATAATAATCTTTACTATATTTTTAGTCAGAGATTTTCTTTTCTTTATTAAAAACACAAAAAAAGAAGCTAAACATCTTCGTTCGTTCAGATTGGTTCATTTGTTTTAATTTTTTCTTTTGTTTTAATGTATTGTTTTCGTTTTCTTTTTTTTTTTGTTTTGTCTAAGTTTTTATTTGTTCTATTTTTTTTTTTTTTTTTGTATGTGAACATTTAAATATAATTTAGAGAAATGTACAGAGACAGAGATAAATAACATTTTAATTATTTTTGACATAAGGTTGTCTTTTATTGTTTTCTTCAATTACATTATCTCTTAATGATATATCTGTTAGAGTGAAAGTAGTAAAAATTTATATTTTTCGTCTGATGAATTACAATTTTACTTTTTTATGACAGTCTGTGTTACTATGGTGTACTATATATGAGGGGCTCAGAACAATAGTGGTGTAAGTCAACTTTTTTAAGATTGGAGATATTGTGAAATTATTGTTATTTAACCCGATCTTTATTCAGTGTCAAAACGACAAAGTCATTACTTATACAATAAAGGCGGTAGAGGCCATTATTTTATTATAGTTCCATATACTTACTATGCTTCACTCAAACTTTAACGTTAAATAACTTAAAACAACATAATTTTGACTTACACCACTATAGTTCTGAGCACCTCATATATAGAGACGTCTATTTGGGTGTAGTGTTTTCGGATGATTAATCGATTAATCGGCTTAGTCGACTAATTTTGTCTACATTTAGTCATTTTTTAGCCAACGATTTTACCCTCGATTAAATCACTAATAAAATGATTAAATTTTTTTAAATGACTAATTTAATATTTTTTTTGTATTGTTATTCGTAGTCATCTTTTAGTCGACTATTTTATTTTCGACTAAATGATTAAAATGATTAATTCTTTTTAAACGACTAATTAAGTCAGTAATTAAATTTAAAAGAAAACCTCGTTTCTGGAAGAGTTATATTGGTTGCCCTATTCATGAATTAGCCCTATTCTATGCTCGATATTTTCGGCTAATGATTAAATTTGTCTGAAAAATAACTTTAGTCGATCAATCGACTAACTACTTTTCGGCTCGACATCACGATTTTGCTACATCGTAGATGAACAGTCATTGATTCAATGACAGGTTACGTTCTAAGGCGGCCCATACACTTGACCAACTGCCCCACACACGATTCAACATGTTGTACAACTCAACCAAGTTGTACAACATGTTGAATCGTGTGTGGGGCAGTTGGTCAACTATTTTGATGGTTGCATAAACGGTTGAAGTAAAATCAAAATATTTTGATTTTTCGTGGGCGGAGAAAATGGTCTATGAACATGTTGTAGTGTGTGTGGGATAGTTGAACAACAAAACCAGTACATATATGGTGTAAAGGATGTAATCAACAAAATATTTACAGCGGTAACAATTGGAAAGTTTAAATATTTGATTTTGTTTGTTATTTATGAAACGGTTAAAATCATTCGATCCATCGAAACATTCGGTCTAGTGAATGACGAAATAATTAATAATACACTATTTCCATGTCAATGAATTTTAAAATATAGTTATCAAACGTAAAAGGCTCTGGAAAGACAAAAAAAAATTTGAGGTTATTTTTAGTGTAGGTTTATTTGGTCAACCATCTCGTCATTCGGTAGGTTAGGGGGGTGATGGATGGGTGGGTAACAATTGTTGTGTGACACACAAGACACGCAACTTGCTGGAATCGCCCAACTCGCCCAGTAGGTTCCTACGTGTTTATGTGTGTGTGTGTGTGATACAATCCCTTTGTGTAATTATCACAAAATAAATAATATATTATTTAAACTAACAATCCCTCGCCTTTCGCCTTTCAAATCCCATCGCTTACTGGAAGGTACCTACGTACCAGGGCACAATGAAGAATTATTATAAATTATGCTTTTCATTTCATACAAAAAGTACCGGGTGTATGTTTTTATCGGGTCACATGTTTGCGTCATTACAAATTAAAAATAATATTCACTAAAATTTATATATATATATATATATATATATATATATATATATATATATATATATATATATATATATATATATATATGTCCGCGCGATAACTCTCGAACGAAATGTCTTACGTTTATAAAATTTGGTGAAAATATTGGAAGTTCCAACCCGTACGACGAGTACGTTAACCAGACACGTCCGATGCCCGGAATATGGTTTTTCCGGCAATTTTCGTGATAAGAATTAGTTTTTTGTCCAAATTTCCCCTTATTCAAAAACTATTGTGAAATTTTTTTACACCATTGAAAAGAGGAGCAAAAATCACATAAAAAGGTCTTTAAACTATTATTCTATGACAACTAGTTTCCAAGAAAAACTAACTTTTATAAACGGAAATTCGCTATGTTATGCAGGATGCTGCGACAGGGGTATTTTCGATTCAAATATACTTTTGTTGTTTTAAAAAAATTCGGTTATTTTGTGTGATTTCTAGAGAATAACAGTAGGTCGTGTAATATGAAATGCCGTTTTCCGACCAATTGATCTCTCATGTAATTCAGATAAAAATCGACACTTTTCCGCCATTCGTTGGAATGACATCAGGTTGGGTTATATGAAAAGTTCAACCATTTGGTCGACCATAAATATGTCCCCACTAATTAAGCCCCGCCATTTTCTTAATTTTCAAAGAAAATGGTTGTGTCATATTGTGCTAGTCGTGTTAAGTACTGTCATGTCCCATAAATAATTAAAGCTAAATCTCAAAAAAAAATTTTTTCCAACCAATATCTATTTTTGGGCATAAAGTTTTTTTTTTTTATAACCCGTCGTTTTCTTTTTTTATAACAAGAAAATGTTCAATTGTGCTAAACGAGTGCTATCATAAATTGTAGAAGAAAATTCTAAATTCCCAAAAAAATTTTTTTTTTAATTTTGTAATTTATTACAATTCAAACATTTTTAGTTGGGCACTGGTGAGACCCATTAGCGGCTCAGTCCGCGAGCCTAGTGCATTATGTCTGTAAATATCCATTCAGCATTATAGCGGGTTTACATTTGCAATGATTTGCTGGCGCCACTTTTAAGTTTGAATGTCTGTAAAGTTTACACGGTTGCATGGTATATAATTTTGTAAGTACTGCGCAGATCACAAACGGCTGAATTGGACAAATAACTGTCCTATATAGCTTTCATTTGTATCTAAATGTAAAGCAAAAAATGAAATAGAAGAAAAAAAACATAATAGGTACCTAAAAATGATATTCAAACTTGAATAAATTCCTAACAATGACATTCAATTATTGCTAAATTAATACTGGTGCCAATACAGTGCCAGTTTACATTTGCATGTTTTAATTTTAGTGGCTCATGAATCATTATTACTGGCGCCAGAAAAGTTAGAAGGTTGCTAACTTTTTTCATTCGTGCATGCACTGATCTAACGTGCACGCCAGTAGATGTTTATACGTTCATTTTGTTTTTACTGGCGCGCCAATTTGTGTTGGCGCCAGCAAATCATTGTAAATGTACACCCCGTATTAATATTTTACAAATTCGAAATATTATTTTGTAAAAATTGTTTACTCATTATTATGTCTTGTACTGAAATTTACACTCAGTTATTTTAGTGAAATGAATTATATAGAAAATTGTAATAGAATGCTGAGTTAACAGTTTATTAGGTTTGGTGAAGTTTTTCTAGCAAACGTTAGCGAAAATGAACGTGGATAATAATTTCTTCAAACACTAAGTATCTCTTTTTTTGAACGATGGAATTGTTTAGTGAAGGCACTTTTACTGTATATACATATACGGGTATATATATATATATATATATATATATATATATATATATATATATATATATATATATATATATGTATATTATGTATACTTATCACAGTATCAACATTTACTCGAAAAATCACAGATTAATGCAATTTTAAAATAAGTTCGTATAATTTACACTTGAAATTTTATGTTTTTAATCGCCCTTAATAAGGTTCGATTAAAAAGTATAACAAGTTTTAAATAAAACGGGCCAGTGAAAACTTATGATAATATTCTCTTTGACCGCGAAAACCAATATATTTTTAAAACTAGCATCACCTGTTAAGGAAAAAATCCACCCCGCCAAATATTTTGATATGTGCGTGAAAATATCTACAGGATGGAAAATAAATAACTCTCGTCATTTGCAATTAACAGCTTGAGAAAATCTTGCTAAGTATAGCCTTCGCGGGTAAGTAAGGCAATTAAAAAATACTTCTGGTTCAAATTTATTGGCAAATATTAATATATATTATATAATATACCAACTGTTTTCGCAGCGAGACTTATATACTTTCCACCCTGTATAGTGTATACTTTCTTGGAATGGACAACCTCAAACATTACATATAATTTGGCATTCCTTGTGTATGAAAAAAATACCCGAGCCGTTATAAAGTGTAAACTAATACTCCAAAATTTGATTCAACTATGCAGCTTTTGTTGTTTCTACTAGTGATGGGAATAATCGAATCATTTCAATAATCGAATATTTTTAATCGAGTGATTTTAATAATCGATTAATCATTCGATTATTTTCATTCAAATATTTTTATCGACTATTTTTTAAATATTTTTATTCGATTATTATTATCAATTATTTTCTTTCGATTATTTCTAACAATTATTTATCGATTATTTTTATCGGTTATATTATTCAGTTATTGAGATGAGATAAAAAATTAAATTTCATTTTGTAATTTTTAGGAAACCGTTTATTGTTATTTTTATTTCCAAATTCAAACCTATACCTAATACAAAATTATTTACTTGTATGAAGCACACAACCATAATCCACCTTTCAGTTCTTTTGCCTTTTAGGTGGTTTATCATATTATCTTCAAAAATCTATTTTTTATATTATTAATTTCTATTAGAGCTTAAGCCATTACTAATTACAGTATTATCAGTTTTTCCATTTTAATAGTCAGCACTTTAACACGTTGATGGTCATAGTTTATAATGACGAAACACCCCACTAGCACAGTATTTTGACAATTAATACACTTTATATTATATAGAAATATTGACGCAGTACAGCGTTGTGTCATAGTTAATTAGGTTCTACAGGTTCTACTTGACGGTGCACGTACAGCCCTCATGACCATTAACGTATCAATAAGGAAGCACCCCTGCTGGGTTGTGCTATTCATCTTATGCAAACATCGCCAATCATACTTATCAAAGAACCTTTTTTTTTTTTTTAATTTAGACTGTTGTCTGTTTTCAATAGATATGACGACCCACTACCTAATTGGGTTTTTGAATAAAAAATAAATATCTTTATTTTTTTTCATCATAAATAATATTGATAACACAGCCACACAAAAAAAAAAATCTCTGACCTGGAGGTCTCACTATATGTACTATATGTTTTTGAGGTCGCTGAATCCGAATTTGGGGTCAGTTTCATTCCAGTACATCTGGGTTCGGCCATAACCTCAAAAAATACCCTCAAAATTAACAAATATAGCAATTTTGAGGGTGTTTTTGAAGTTATTGCCGAACCCAGATGTACTGGAATGAAACTGACCCCAAATTCGGATTCAGCGACCCCAAAAACATATAGTACATATAGTGAGACCTCCAGGTCAGAAAGTTTTTTTTTTTGTGTGGCTGTGTAATCGATACGAAAAATTTTTTAAAAATGATATATAATAAATAATAAATTAATTAAAACTTGAAAAATTTTAAAAAATATCATTTGGTTAAAAACAGCACTACAAAAGATTGCGATGTCTGTGACGTCATAAAGGTAATATTTCAAAAGTGTCAAAATTATTAAAACTTAGTAGGAAAAATTATTGATGGTTGTTTCATTGATTTCGACGTTCAAAATCTTGAGGGACATTTTTTCTGGATTTATCTTTGTATTGCTATCACAAAGTGGTACAAAACAAGCTCGATATTTCTTTAGTTTCGATATTTCGACAGTGAAGTTTATAGCAAGCAATAATTTGGATAGAAACAAGAATTTTAGAGCAACAATAATTTCATAGTAACAATAATTTCATAGCAACAATAATAGTAGGAGAGCTTCTGGCCGATTTGCAATAGTCATTTCAACACGCGTTAAATTGAGAGGATAGGATCTTGGATACTACTTACTCTACATAAAAATTCAGTTCTGGCAAGCGTATTCGGCCGGGTTGAGTCGAATAGGCTTGCCAGAATTGAATTTCTGTGTAGAGTAAGTATCCAAGACTCTATCTTCTTAATTTAACGCGTGTTGAAATGACCATCGCAAATCGGCCAGTAGTTCTTGGTCTATAATCTATTTGAAAATAAAAAGACACTAATGTAGCTGTTCAGGCCATATAATCTTTATTACGTCACATAAGCGCTCGTGAACTATCGGCCCGTTATCGGTTCTAAGTCTGAAAATTTATTTTTAACATAACTTCTTGATTATTACGTTTAAAAAAAATAAAAAGAGTTTTCTTATAAAACTTATATATGATCTTTCCATTTATGACAAAAAAAAAATTTTCTTCAAAAACCTAATTATTACCTGCCTGATATTTTGTAGAATCACTTAAAAGAATCGAATTTTTTTTATCTCGAGATATTTTTAAAACTGTTTGATTGAAAAATAATCGAATGATTTATTGATATCTCCAGATATTTTTTTAAAATCATTCGAATAAAAAATAATCGAATGATTTCATTGTATCTCGAGTTATCTCGAGATATTTTAATAATCGAATGATCGATTATTTTTCATTCGATTATGCCCATCACTGGATTTCTACTGTACACATACTCTATTAGTAAATTTTATAATTCATTACGAAGTTGTGTTGCATAAATAAATAATGCACTAGCTACTACAAACATGGGTCGACTTTTACGTTATATTACGCGCATTGCTCATCTCACCTGTATATAAAGTTGACTTTAACGACTACAGTAACGAGTTGATGAGTGAGATTTAACCACAGCACCAGTCTTCTGCTAATTAAATTAGAAGTGACTTGGCTAGTCCGATGCGATGATGATGATGACAAATGCTTTTATTCTCATAAATATGTACATATATTACATCAACAGATAATCTACAAAAATTGTGAATGCATATAGTGAATGCACTTTGTTCTAAACATCGTGACAAAAGTAACTGTGCCACAGTGGAAAATAGGATGCTCAGTCTCCATAATAGTGACTATCGAAAAACTTATTGGTACTAGGGATGATCGATATTAGAAAAACATCGATGTTTACATCGATGTCAACATCGATTCAAGAGTATCGATATACGATATATATCGAAAGAAAAACATCGATGTTTATGTAGAAAAATAAACAAGCATTATAATCTATTATTTTATTTATTAAAAATTAACATTGCCAGTATTTATTTGGTACACTTTGCAAAAAAGTCATTTTTTTAGAAGTTTCCCTTTTAATCTGTTCCTTTGTTGATACAAATGCTGCCTAGCTTTTCGAAAAAAGTCTCTCTGAAGCTGTTGAAGTTGCTGTGCAACACAAATATTTAATGGCAATTTTTTTCAAGTTTGGATAAGTGGTTCCTAGAATTTGCCATAAAGTATTGGATCTTGTTTTAAATCAGCTACAGGACTTTTTAAATGCCGGATAGCTTAGAGTAAAATCGATGTTTCGATATTATTCTCGTAACATCGATGTGTCGATGTTATCGAGGACATAATATCGATGTCTTTACATCGATGTTTTCCCGCTAAACATTGATGCTTTTCTACCATCGATGAATATCGATCATCGCTAATTGATTCGAACTTTATTAGTTATAAAACGCTCGGTAATACCGTGGTATCGAATATACCGTGAGTGTTTCCATGAACGACTGGCCTGATTTGCGGAAGGTTTTAAGGAAGGATACAATTTTAAATAAATAAAGAAGTGCGTACAAAATAATTTTCTGTCTTTTACTTTCTTTTCGAAATTCGATAAGTCGGAGCTTGGCCAGTCGCGGCTCTTCTGCTTCAATATTCGTTCCCAAGAACAAACTGACTGAAAATGAAGGTGTTCAAAGCACGGGAGTAGCACACTTTTTTCAACAGCGCCTAAACTTACAACGAGGTAATCTGAACAATACTACAAAGTATGTCAGAGTTTGTATTAATTATTTATTAAAATTTAAGAGTGAGGGAATATTGATTCAGTGTCTTTAATCAAATAAATTTCAACTAAAGAGAGCCGAAGAGGGCTCCATGGCTGTTATTTCGGGTCACATCACTTGGAGTCGTTCTTAACAAAAACTTCGTTTCTTGCAAGTTTTCTTTCTAAAGTTAAAACCGTCAAACTTGTAGCCTCGAAAACAACCATTCGTAGGATGCAAAATATATATTTGGTCTTTGTTAGAGTGTAATTTGAAATTCTTTTTCTGCGATTTTTTTTTTTTTTTGTAGAACTGTTTGAAGCGAACAATTTTACCATATTGTCCTAATGTACCTAACATATTTTCAAAATTATCCTTATCAAGACCATTAGTAAATATTGCAATATTTAACCCCGTTCGGTCGATTATAATTGTTTTGAACAATTTAATAATTCAATCAGGAAAATTATATATAATTGAAGATTTATTCATTCAATAATTTACGTTCATTCACAAGGAAAATAAAATAGTATTTGGCCGATATTTACCGATTTATATTATTTCGATTTATGTTACTAGAAATCGACAAAGGTTAAGGAGGGGGTAAGGTTAATTCGTACAAAAAAGGCATGTTTTTGTTATTTTTTTGTGACGACGCAGTTAAAATCTCTTTATTAAAACCAGTGGTACATTAAAGTATGACATTCGAAGAATATTGTATAAAATTTTCACGAAGAATTATTAAAAAATACAGTAATGGCAGCAATTATTCAGACGTGTCTCGGAAAAAAGTAGAATTGCGGTGCCCCTCATAACTTGGTGCTGGATCATCCGAAATAAAAAAAATTAAAGTTCATTCGTTAGATAATAATTTTCCTCAGGTAACGCTGGGAGGGTTTTTCGAAATTTCAATTTTTCACTTTTTTGCGAAAAAAATCGGCTAATTAGTTATTGTAAAATAAAAATTATTAACAAATTTGGAAAAAAAACTCTCCAGCGTTATCTCGTAAATTATGTACAGAAATAGTGTTCAAAATTTCAAAAGGATCGGTGCTGTAGTTTTGAAGTTATGAGGGGCACCAACTTTGAAAACGTGAGCTGTGGAGAAAACGCTTTAAAGCTTTGAACACTTAAAAGTTCTTGTATAAAACTGATATAGAATACTTACTGCTAAACTAAATTTTGTACCCTACACTGACAAAATATACAGTACATGTATAAACACGTTTGTACTTGCATTGAAATTTCTATAATATAACAGATATACATATATATATATATATATATATATATATATATATATATATATATATATATATATATATATAGAGAGAGAGAGAGAGAGAGAGAGAGAGAGCGAAACATCTACCAGGTAACAACAAAAATGCTTATAACTTCGTCAATTTTGCTCCAATCAACTTGAAATTTTGAGACAATATTCTTGAGATACTATGCATTCAGTTAAAAAAATAAAAAAAGCAAAAAAAAATTATCTTAATACCTTACCCCGTCCTTAAGCAAAGTAGGTGCTGTGTAGACATCAATAATTGTAGAATATTGTGTACCTATGTCTTCGCGAGGTGCTCGGTAACGGCGTTATAAAAAAGTGTATTCGAGATCGGATATGTTTTAAAAAACATCACTTACGGTGATATTATATAACGTACAGTAGGTAATGTATTATATTGCAAGATATTGTACCATGTGGTACTTTTGGAAGGGAATATGTTTAAAAATTTCATAGTGAGTATAATTTCTTTTTTTAAATTTGGGAAAACAGGCACTCAATGCAAATATCACAAATTTTGAAGCTTTCATCATGATGAAATTAGTTTTGAAGGCTGAAAAAAAAGAAAATCTGCGTACAATTTTTTTTCTCTTTTTTGTTTTCTTTATGTCTATGAATTTAGGACAGAAAACAAAGGGAAGTTCCGATTGTTATTTTGGTCAAATTCAGTGATGTTTTTCTTCTATTTGAGCTATTGAATAACGAGAAAGTTTGAATATTTCTGTTATTCCAGAAAAGGAGACTTCGGCGACTAAGGGGTATATTAGGGTGGAAAAAATAAAAGATATTTATTCCTTTTAATTATTTTCCACACTTGTATTTTGAAACCAGGCAATAAGCCTAACATGCAGAAGTCAATTTTAGTTTCTTGGTTGGAAAACACTGATACTTATACCTATTTAGTATTTCAGTACTGCTGGTAACGCAAAGATTATGACTACTCATATTCACGTTTGTAAAGTTTCGATTTACAACAACTAAGTAATTATGTATTAATCTAAAACTCAAAAAACATCACTTATTACCTCACGAATTTTGACGGATCAAAAACAACTTCCATAAACATTAAGCGACACCTAGTCAGGCCCGGGTCTAGGGGGGGGCAAACCGGGGCCCCTGCCCCGGGCGTCAGTTTTAGGGGGTGTCAAAATCATACTAGGTCGGTCTATATCAAATGGTCTAAAAAAAAGTTGTTTGCTCGACCATTTTAGAAAAAAATTAATATTCTTCCAGTTGTTTCTATTATATTTGAAGTATTGAGAACAATTCTTAAAAAAAATTATCTTGAACCGTTTAAGCGTGGTAGCCATTTTTATTTTCCAATTTGCGCTGATTTTTGTGTTGGCAGCCATTTATGCCAATGCATATATTTCATAAATCGTTCATCCTAAAAGGTTGAAATAAAAACCATTTTAACGGTAATAAAATATGTCTCTGTATTTTAAGTGATGTCCATATTTAACCTATTTTCGTTCCTTCCATAAGAAAACATTTTTTTTTCTTATAGAAGGAATGTTTTAAACCTCGCTTAGTATTTTTTATGAGAATAGCTATACGGGTATAACTACCCATTATGAAACAAATACACACTATTTCAATTGTGAAACTTGTATCCTTTAATTTTTACAAACTTCCGAAAACTTGTAGTGCTTTCGGAGAAGATTTATTAAAATAAAAAATCAACTTGTACCTATACTGATCCTTTAAAAACCCTAAATTTTTAAAATTGCCGCAACTTTGGAATTTTATAAAGGACTTATATACTTATGAGCTTTTTTGACAATTTATGTCAAACGTCGGAAAGGGGGGGGCGCCATTTTCAAGTTTCTGCCTCGGTTCTAAAAAATCATAGATCCAGGTCTACATCTAGTAACAGAAATACTATTACATTAGACCATATATGTGTATGATTTTCTATAAACTAAAGTAGGGACCTCCGCATGTATTAGTTGGAAATATGATATAGTCAGGCGGACAAATTTGACAAACTTCAAATATGACTTGGTGTGACGCTCTTGTTTCTTTCTAGTTTCATCGCTATGTTCGCGGATACGAATGAAGGAACCATCCACTGCTCGCGACAGCTGTAAGACTGGCAGTCAAAAGACTGTATACGGTAAAAAGGCGATGACGAGGGATAACGAGGTGAATGGGAACAAAACGAATAAAGTCTCGTATGAAGGTGATTTTGTTTGAGTTTATCATAAGCTAGTATTGATAAAGAATCATTTTTTAAAAGTAATTTAAAATAACATTTAAATTGGTGATTATTAAAAAAATAAAAATGAAAATTAATAGTGAAAGGGTGCAAAATTTAAGTTCTTGTGGAACTTCTTTGGAAGTTTTTCCAATATCCGATAGGAATATTTATCTGAAATAATAAACTACGTCAAATTGGGGTGAAAAGGGACGACAGTAGAGGTGGGTACGGATGCCATTGAGTTAAGTAGCGACGCCAAGGGGGTTAATAGGGGCACATGTGGGGTGAACAGGATTTGACGTACCAAGACTGACTAAAATTTTAAGAATATATAATTCAAAATGTATATACATATATTTTTTTAACTAGCTGACTACATAATTTACTTTTTTTGGGGTTCTCGTTCTTGTTAAGTTATCATTACGACCCTCACCCCCAGAAAAAAAATTAATTTGTATTTGTTTTTTTAAAATTTAATAAACTTAGTTTGTTGGTATCTTGGCAACTTTTTAACATTCCCAAAAAGAATACAACAAAAATTTATCAATTAAAACTTCTTAAAAAAAATTTGACTGCCTTGTACAAATTTCCTCTTGACTTTTTATTCGTCCCCACTGACTCCAAAATTGGGGTGAATATAAAATGTAATATTTTCGATTTTCCGACTAAATAAAAAAAAAAAAATAAAGAACATGTTAACGGAACCAAAATTTGTCTGTTCATATTAACTAATGGGTGTATTAAAATCAAATGCAAAAGTCAAAAGTGTCATCCCGATTCGTTCCATTTTACGGTCTAAAAGCAACCGAAATAAAAGTGTTCTATACACGTATTATAAAAACGCAAATGAGTAATGTCAGCGAAGTGCCCCTGAAGAATTGTCGATTTATGGGTATGAACGTAGGAAGGTGCATGTTCCAATGTACACTATATTTTACTCACAGGCTCACCGTACTCTAATATATAATCTATTCTATACAGAGTGAGTGAAAAGAGTACCTATAGTTCGGCATCTTTTTTTTTCCTGACTTGAATGTTCTCTTTTTAACGTGACATTCTACGTCACGGCAAAAGCGACGGCAAAGGCAAAAAAAAAAATGGTGAAACGGTGGTGTCTGGTTGATGTTAGAATAAGAGTACATTTTCAGAGTAAATTGTAAACCACATTTGTGTACTTGTAATATGCAAACATACCGGGTGTCTATTTTAATAAGAACGTATTTTAATGTATCACTGTGAAAAAATGGAAATAATCCCATTGTCCCATTGGCTGGACGGTTGGTAGTCAGTAACTGATATAGGATTAGTATCAAAGTGTTTATGAATAGTAGTTAAAAAAAACCAATGAAGAAAACCACTTTGTTCAAAGGTTGTAAAGAATCAAAATTGATTTTGCGATTTTAGGCATGGATGGGTTCATTTTTAAGGAAAATTCTTATAAATTGAAATTTCTGTAAATTATGTTTATAAGATTTTTCCGAAATTTTGCCTCCGATTCCTCTCAGGCGCGAAAATTCATATTTCAAGTCACTCCACCTGCTGTGACCTCATTTTGAAAAAAATCGAATGAAGATTGGAACTATGTTACCACTGGGTGCATATAGCACATGCCACCATTAAAAATATAATATATTATCTTACATACTAAGAAGTAACTCTACCCAATTGACACTCAAGGTCGACTTCAAGGTCACCATCAAGTGTATCATTTTGAACTCTACAACTTTGGTCCTATGCAATTTTTTCAGAAAATGTATCGTTTCAGAAATAATTAGCTATAATTTTTTCCATTTTCAGGGGTTCAAGGGTGTTTTCTACCCCTAAACAGCGTATTCAGCCGAAACAAAAAAACACGTATTTATTTAATATTTTTCGATGCTTAATAAGAGTTTCATTCAAATCGGTGAGCCTCAGTTGGGTAGTGTTACTTGTAAGAGTAAGTATTCTTACAATAAATTAAATGAATATTTTTCATTATTTAAAATAGAAATAACTTTACTTTTATTATTATTACGTGTCAAAAAGAGGAGTAAGTGATTTGGTCAGATAGTTAAAAGATAAAGTTCTGGGAAAAAAATCATCAGAAAATAACTACTTATTTGCGACGTTTCGAAACCATGGAAGTTCCATCATCAGACAATTTTCTTTTTAACTAAATATACAGGCTGTAAAATAAATAACTCTCCTCCTTTCGAGGGGTGACTCATAGCACCCTGTAGATACTAAAACCACAGGAATCTTTTCGGAATTAATAATTTGAGAAAATCGCAAATTGACTGGCTACATGATGTTTCAAAATTTATTTAATTGCGGCCCTGACAAAATTATGCATAAATACATTCTTAATATCAAAAGTACAAAATAATTTTATTGACTAAAATTCAATAAAATTTTGTAAACATGTTTAGGTCGTAAACGTGTTTCCCAGATCTTTTTATAAAAACAGAAAATTTATCTTACAAACCTGAGGTGATCAGAGCCGGATTAGAAAATTTTTTTAAGGGCCACTTTTTGACCCATATTTAGTATCAAATTTTTTTCTGTTAAAAAACAGTTTTGGTTCAAATTTATTGGCAAATATTAATTACATGCGTGAGATCTACCCACTGTTTTCGTAGCGAGATTTATATACTTTACACCCTATATATTATAAAGAAAAATTACAAAAAATTTAAATTTTCTAATGCCTTTTTTGTTTTTAGTGTAAAAAAAGATTTTGCTTGATGAAGAAACTTTCATGGTTTGAAACGTTGCAAATAAATAGTTATTTTATATCAGCAACTGCTGATGATTTTCTCCAAAACTTTACCATTTAATTATTATTATTACCTATAAATTAATTTCTGTTTTTGTCAGACTATTGAAAGGAGGTGGGTTGATAAGAGCCAATTTCCGCCCATCATACATTCGAAAAAAAAAAGTTTCGGATTTCGACAATTTTTAAATGTATTTGTATACTTGAAGATATGTATATATATGTTTAATGTAAGATTTACGTAATAAATAAATTAGTAAGTTATAGAAATTATAGCCCAAAAAGGCAGTGTTTCAGCTTTTTTTATACATTTAGTCGTTTTTTTAATCTTCGAATTATTATTTTATTGAGAAGCGTTCCATGAACCACATTAATTTTGACTGGTAATAAAAGTATTCTTTATAAGTTTTCATTTGAGCATTATTTTATTTTGGTTCAGTGTGCGCTTCTTCCTATTACAGAAAAAAATATTTCGAGCGCGTGTCAGGTGCACTTCGTTTGCAACGTGTTCAGACGTATTTCGTGCACTCAAAAAGTATTTTACGTAATGTAAATATCGAAATTGTACTCTGAAAGTGTTATTGCGAATATTTAAGGAAAAACTTAATAATGCCGGCAAGTTAGTGTGATTGCTGTAAAACCTGGCGAAAAGCAAACAATGATTTTCGAATGTGTTCTAACAAAAAAATTATATAGGTACTTAGAAGTTCTAAAAACTGCAATCTACAGAGTGGTTCTCAGTTGTGTTCTAAATTCAGATCATATGCATTTCGTGTGATTCGAGCTCATAATCCTCCTATTTCTTCTTCTCTTAGATGAAGAAACCAAAGAGGAAGACTAATCTAAAACACATGGCCAAAAATGTCTTAAACTGTGTGATTATTCTCAAATTTTAATTATTTTCGATATAAAATATTGTAAAAAAATAGTAATAATAAATTCCATTCATCATAATCTTGTATTTAGTATTGTAGTATTATTGATTTTTTTGGATTAAAATTAATTAAAATAGTGTTTATGTTAATGAATGTTCATAACACTTAAATATTTTTTTTCCTCGTAAATGGTAGAGTTTTCATTTAAAATAATAATTTTTATTATTTGTTATGAGGTGTACTAATAAAAAAAAAATATGCCACTTCAAGTAGCTGATGGGCAGAAATTGGCCCTTATCAACCCACCTCCTTTAATAAATCTATATGGAAATCAGAATAAATCAAAATAAACTTTAGAATTAAAACAACTAAAATCACTTTTAAAATATTTTTGTGTTGGTGTTATTTCAAAGGTAACTTCTCACAAAATTATTTTATGGTAAACCGGCAGTAAATAAATTATTCTTAAAAAATATTTATACTCAAATCGAATTATTAAACTGCAACTTCCTGTGGATTTTAATTCTAACATGACGGCAATTAATCTTGAATTCGCACGTTCATCATAACTGCGATTTGTTCAATAAAATCAATCTAGACGATGTATTTATATGTTACTTTCAAAAAGTAATTTTCTATTTCTGTAAAGTTTCCTTCCGATTTCCACTCTATAACGTTGACACTTTGTACAATATGCATTTTAGCAACTAATACGTAAGTATCTACGATCGTCTTACAATATTGTTTCGAACAAGATTACTTCGTCGAATTTTTCTGTGCAAAAAATAATAAAATATTGCTACTTGTTATATCAAGTCACCTTATTCACTTCAATCATATCACTTATCTATTTGATATATTATGTAGGTAATGTGTTGGATTGGCATTAAAAATCTATAGATAATATTTTCACATGCCATGACTGTAATATTTATCACCACCTTCGTATAATGACAAAGAAAACGAAAACGAGACGGTGTTATAAATTTTGTGTCTTTTCCACACGTTATCATTCTTATTTGATCATCATTAGTGACATCAAAGAGAGCACAGGTCACCACCACCAGTGCTGTAGCAAAAAAAATACAGGAGGGGCAAGATTTAAATTATATACGACTAGTAGGGGAAGGTAGAGTAATGTGGCCACCCTAAGGTTTGAATTGATATATTTTCTAAACGGTTTTAATAAATTAATATTTCTTGACATAATACAATTACAAATTTAATAAAGTCTTTATTTTGTAACGTACATACGGTTTATACGAGGCATGTTTTTAAAGTAAGTACCGTTTTGATATAAAAAAATCAACAAGTAAATTTTTCAAACAAAACTTTATTTATCTGAAAGAGCATTCTTTCCTCTACTTCTCTACATAATTTCCATTATTATTAAGGCACTTGTCGTATCTTGGGACCCGCTTTTGTATGCCGTCGTCAAAGAAGCTTGCCGCCAGACTGGACAACCACTGCTGAACAGACGTTTTTACTTCTTCATAGTCGCTAGGCGCTAGATCGGGACTGTATGGAGGATGGTCCAATTGTTCCCAGCCAAATGAAGTGATGAGCTCTTGCGTTCGATTTGCTGAATGTGTGGTGCATTCCTCATCATGAACGTTTGTGCGGCCCCTTTGAAGGCCCTAACCCATTTCCGCACCATTCCTTCACTCATAATGTTTTCACCATAAACTTCACTGATTTGACGATGAATGTCAATTGCTTTTAAGCCTTTAGCACAGAGAAAACGAATCACAGCATGCACTTCACAGTCGGCGGGATTCTCGATAGTCGGCGGCATTTTAAAATCACATAAACAAACGAAGACTCGATCAAACGGCGTCGTAATGGCGTCTGTGGCTTCCCAACTGATGTAGCTACACTACACGCATGCGCTAAACGGCAACTGCAGCGCTGCGGTGGCGTAATTTAAAAACGGTACTTACTTTAAAAACATGCCTCGTATATTCACAGTAACAAAAAGTTTTCAATTATTTCGTAAGTGACAAAATGACCACATTACCCACCTTGGGGTAGGTAAAGTGGTATAGTATTATTAATACTCGTATTAAAAATTAACATAGATAAAATTGATTTTTTAATTTTTAAATGAAATTACAATTTTTAATCAAAAATATTACAATTCGCTACTAATTATTAATCATAAAAACAGTTTTTAATTATCCAAAGTAGTCAGATGGTAAATATTCATTTTTAAGACAAAATTCACAAGTAAAATCATCATCTTTTGCATATCGTACATCGTATCCAGCCATCTTCTGGTTCTGATTCCGGCCACAATTCTGGTACCACCACTGGATCCACTGGGCCGCATTATCTTTATACATAGTGGGCCACATTATCCAAAACTAAGTACAATGGGAAAACTGAAATAAGTTCCGCCCCCACGTATGATTAGTAATTGTTTAACCAAATAATTATAATACAATATATTTTATAAAATATTTGTAAGTTCTTACCTTAGATCAAAGGGCACAAGAAACACTTTTTTTAAAAAAAAATTTCTAAGTAAGACGTAACAAGTTGATATGCACCGTGAGACTATATAAACTGTCAATCTACCATTTAAACTAAATAACAAGAGATGACAGCTGTTAGTTCATTTGCAAACTAGTGGTGACCACTTTACCTGCCTGGGCCACTATGGTGAGCGTTCTCCTATGTCTGAAATTTGAAAATGGTTATACAGTAGAACCTGTTTAAGTTGGACACCCGCGGTGCAATCAAAAACTGTCCAACATAAACAGGTGTCCAACATATGCAGAATACCAAAATCATCTACGCTTAGTAATTTTAAGGTTAATACTAATTTAGAATATAATGCAAAATTAATTATTTTTAAAGTAATACATATACACACATCTACGTATCAATATTTATTGAAATAAACTATCGAATAACAATCGTAATACATACATATTATAGATATTTAAACATTATCTTTCGTAAAAAAATTACTTATCTTAGTTTGTTTGGATACAATTTTTAGGAAAATTTTGCTTTCTAATTTGCTTTGAATTTAGAATAAATCTTCTAACAGTTCGCATGGGTTTTCAGTTAAATACTGAATGGCGGTATTTATACCGTTCAAAGCTTCTTCAGGGGTTGTTGGTTTCTCCGCTACTTTCTCGCACTCGTCACTAGATTCTTCGATTTCTTGTTCCTCGTCTAGTTGTAAAACATGTTGAAGAACGTCTTGATGTGTATTGAAGACATGATCGTGTACCTCCAAGTAGGCATCGGCGGTGATCATTTCTTCAGCAGTCTGTAACTGATTTTGAAACTCTGGAGGTAATAATTTAATTGCTTTCTTAAACTAACACCATTCTCTACTAAGTCTATAACATTTTTTTTCTTTTCAATGGTCAATTCTACTAAACATTTTCGCTTCGAACTCATGGTGCTAAATTTGTAACTAATAAATATTCAAGAGATCTGTACACATGAAATCACTGCTGATTATTGACTAATAACCATTGTGACTGCCGAGCTTTTATATTTTTAGGACATAACTAACACGTGTTTCGGTCACGTGTAAAAATTCAATTATTATAACTGTTATAACATAACTAACACGTGTTTCGGTCACGTGTAAAATACATGAATGTCCAACGTAAACAGGTCAAAATATCAAAAATCATTTTAAAAAACTGTCCAAATTAGACAGGTTTCCAACATATAGAGGTGTCCAACTTATAAGTATTAATATGTAGGTGTTCAACTTGACAGGTTTCACTGTATTTTGTCTAGGAAGATAAAGAAACTTTTATGACCTGTGATTTTTCATTTACCTATATTAACTAGAAAACAAAACGGTAAATATTGCTTATGCGTCAAGTTATCTCTTATGTAAACGTCAACTGACGTTTCAAGTGGTTGAAAAAATTTATTAGGAAAAGAAAAAGACTGTTCTAGCAATAAATAACCTCCGTAGAAGTGTTATATTTTATTGTTCAATTTGTAACCATAAAATAATTTCGAGTTTATGTTTACCTTAAATTTTAAATAATTTATCAATTATTTAACATCCGGGATCTGTTCAGCTTTGTAACTAGCCTAAGGGGTTGGCTGTCTTTGTAAGAAACCTAATCGGAATGGTACCTAAGTACTTTTAGTAAAATTATGTACTATATATGAATATTTCCAGGCCTACTTGAGCTAAAAAAATAAAATCAGACTCAAAATAACTATACATATGGGGTACTAAAGGACCAAAATTTTAATACAGGGTGAGTTTTTCGAGAGTTGCCGTTTCGATTACAGCCAAACCGTTGATTTAATCGAAAAATTGTTCAAATAAGAGTTGTAGATATCGACAGGGGCAAGTTACTTTAAATACTAATCTTTTAAAGTAATTTAATTTTATTATGCAAAAATGTTAAAAACTTGAAATAGAGCCCAACATCTATACTCCAAAATCTGAATTACTGTCATTCAGTGTTCAATATTGTATTACAGAGAACGATACTAAATAAGGTTCTTTTCTTGGATGTAATAGAAATGTAGCCGTCTAAAACTCTGTCGGTTGAAAGGGCCTCGAATACATATGCACCTTTCTACCGCCTCATTGCTAAATTAAAGAAAAATTCAAAAAATAAACTTGGGTAAATAAATTTTTTTCTTCATTTATATTTTTAATTGATGCATTAGATCAGTTTTATCGAAAAATTAACGTATAGTCTCATTTCTAAAGTCTATAAAAATCTATAAGTTTGTATTATAACTCGAAAACTATAAGAGCTATAAGACTCCTGACTATAGCAATGGGTTGCACCCGTCGATATCTACGACTCTTATTTGAACAATTTTTCGATTAAATCAACGGTTTGGCTGTAATCAAAATGGCAACTCTCGAAAAACTCAGCCTGTATATTTAAGATCGTGGAGTTATTACCTATTTAACTTTTTGGAAAAATTGAAAGGAGCATTTGAAATTTAAACTTCGCCCCTCTCGGACAGCCTGGGGCAAAAGCTTGAAAAACTTTATAAATTCTTTTTAATCTTTGAAGGGAATGGTCTCTTTAATTGGGATTATCAAATCCTTATCAGTCAACCTCTTCTCCTAAGCCGGTTTAAAAATTTACAAACGGAATGGGAAGTCTTACAATTGCGTTGTCGACTTTTTCTAATCGAAAAACTTTCTAAGGGAAAGTATATTAGCCCGAAAAAATGAATATATGTCAAACAACATATTTCACAAAGAAGTCTACCAAGAAATGAATGAAAGAATGCAAGAAATTTATTACTTGTCCCAAATGAATTTCTCAAAATTTTTGGCTATCCGTTTTGTTAACAATAAGTTGCATACTGAAATATGCGACTTACGAAGAAAAATATCAGACTGTAATTCCACGTGGCCCATATCACTGACTTAATACTACAACCAAATCATTCAACTTCAAATAATATTAATTTCTATCTTGACTTCGATTATCTGACACTCAAATAGTTACGTTTCTGTACTGTACGGTTATCGGGAAGACGTCCCGTATGGCCGAAGACTAGGAATGGGAATGGGAACCTAACCATCCCCCTTTTCACAACACATTATAAATGTTGACCTCATCAACAACATCTACATTGTATACATTTATTGGTGCGGCTCGTTGATCACTTTCAATAATATATTTTTAACCTTACATACGGACGTACGTGCATGTATTCGAGAAAATTCGAGCAGAGTTTGGTCAGAGGGTGGTCACATTTTTAACACGTAACGTATATAAATGTACATTAACTGATATTAATAGATTTTTTCCCCGAAAAAAAAAAGAGTAAAGAAAATTGGGTCAGTGCACAAGTAGATACAAGTATTTATGAGGGATTGATTCTCCACATAGTGTATGTAAATGAAAAATATTAATGGTGAAATGAAAGGTTAAATTTATGATCATAATGCCGGTCGGAAATTTACTAAAAATTAAATTCTGATAGTTTTTATTGTTAGTTGTATTGTCGAATGAATGGTAGACTTTTCAGATGTTTGTAGTGGGCGCTCTTTTCGTCTGTTGTCCTATAATTAATTTGCAATTAACAATTACAATTTAACATCATTGTGGCTTTATTACATTTGATACAGAATTCCTGTGATCTTACTGAGAGTGATGAGGATGACGAGGATGAGAGGATTGGGAGGATGATGAGGATGATAATGATGATAATGATAATGTGAATGATGATGATGATGAGGAAGTCCGACACTCCATCCGACTTCCGTTCTGCCGCCCGACGCTCCATTCGGCAAACCACTAAAAATGGCGAGAAATGGCTAAAATTTTGGCTTTGGATGATGAGGATGATGATTATGAGGATGATGAGGGTGATGAGAATAATGAGGAAGATGAGGATGAGGAGGGGGATGATGGCGATGATGAGGATGATATAGGATGATATAGGATCATCCTCATCATCCTCATAATCCTCATCATCATCATCATTCACATTATCATTATCATCATTATCATCATCATCATCCTCCGCATCCTCTCATTCTCATCATCCTCATCACCCTCATCATCCTCATAATCCTCATCATCCTCATCGTCCTTATCATCAACCTCATCATCCTCATCATTATCCCCATCATCCTTATCACCCTCATCATCCTCATCATCCTCATCATCCTCATCATCCTCATCTTCCTCATCATCCTCATCATCCTCTTCATCTTCATCATCTTCATCATCTTCATCATCCTCATCATTCTCATCATCCTCATCATCCTCATCGTGCTCGTCATCCTAATCATCCTCAACATCCTCATAATCCTTATCATCATCATCATTCACATTACCATTATTCATTATCATCATTATCATCCTCCGCATCTTCTCATCCTCATCATCCTCATCACCCTCACCATCCTCATCAACCTCATCATCCTCATCATCCTCATCATCGTCATCATGCTCGTCATCCTGATCATCCTCAACATCGTCATAATCCTTATCATCATCATCATTCACATTACCATTATTCATTATCATCATTATCATCCTCCGCATCCTCTCATCCTCATCATCCTCATCACCCTCACCATCCTCATCAACCTCATCACCCTTATCATCTTCATCATCATCCTCATCATCCTCATCATCCTCTTCACCTTCATCATCATCATCCTCATCATCATCCTCATCTTCCTCACCATCCTCATCATCCTCTTTTGGTGCAGAACCGCTGTAATCTTACTTACTACTTTTGATACAGAATCGCTGTAACCATAGATACGCAAGATCCCAATTTTCTGTTTCATAATTAGCGGGCCCGCTGTCGCCGGCAAACGACCTGGACACCGTTACCCCTATCAAATGATACATGCAACAAAACACATAATTTATATCTACACAAACATGTGAATATGTTAGTGAAATATGGTGACATATGACCGCGCACCTTGCATGTATGTATATAGTATATACTGTTATGGCCGACCTATGTGACTAACAAACAACAATTAAAAATATATTTGTTTATTTTAAAAAAGATATCCCTTTATTTTTAGAATTTTTTGTTCAATAGAATTTTTACACTTATGCCGTATTTACACGAGTTTAGTAGCTAAAGCAGGTTACTTAATCAAGTTACTAAATTTAGTTACTTTTGTCATGTAGACAGTTGTATTTAGTGCAAGTGCAAGTAAGAAATTTAGTATTTTGTTTAGTCAAGTAAATAGAAACCTGTTCTATTTACTTGTGCAAGTAGCTTACCCCCACTTTATTTTTTTTTATTTATTGTAAATATTTTTTTGGGAATTTTTATATTTATTGTAGTATATAAATTATAAATACCAAAAAATTCACTGAAGGCAACTCGATATATATATATATATATATATATATATATATATATATATATATATATATATATATATATATATATATATAATATTTTTTTTCCATTTTTATGGAATATATTTGGGACAAATCATATATAAATACATTAAAAGGTCGAACCAACAAGTCAGTTCAGACATATCTGATATATTTTTATAGCGCACAATGAATTTATTGATGACTATGTACCATTTTTAATTTAGCTTTACTAGGTTATGTATTACTACTTCAACTAATACTAAATCAATTTACTAAATTGTGTGTAGACAGCCACTAAACAAAAAAACTATTCAATTTAGTTACTTGCTTTAGTAACCTGCTTTAGTTACTAAACTCGTGTAAATCCGGCCTTAAATACGACACACTTCATATTTCTCTCTGTTTCAATTTCACGATTTGATTAAAAAAACAATTGCATCGTCTGCGGATCGGTCCGATAGCACACCTGATATGACTGAAACAAAACACTTTCAGTTCCTAAAAAAGCAAAAATTTTGTGTCGATTTATAATTACGGTTTTTATAGCTCTCTCTATCTTTTAGAAATTCTTCTGTTTTAATAGTTTATGTCGTTACGTAAATAGAATAGACACTGTTAAAGTAAATTATTATTTCTCAATATAGTAATTTATTTTAGAAAATTTCTTTATTGTACGTTTAAGTAGATGGAAGATACAAGACAAAAAGGGGGTCTCGTATTTCACTTTTATCTTATTTTATATAATTTTCCTTAGTAATTTTCTTGAACGTAGAGAAAGGATGTAAGTAGATAATATACGTTTATATAATTATAATAAGATTACTGTTTTTAGACAAATTATTTTTGATAGTAGAAGGTTTTGTAAGGTAATTGTGAAAAAAATTTGGCTCTATTAAAATTTGTTGATGTCTGTATATATATTTGTAATTGATTACCTAAATTTTGTGTAATTTATCCTTCTGACCTTGTCAGACTGACTAAATTATCGCCCTGACAACCTGAAAAGATATCTCTTTGGTTTCTTTGACTTCATTTTTAGTAATATTTTAATCACATATTGCACATATAGAGTGGTCCGAAGAAAAACGAAAAAATACGGTTATAGTATAGTGAAGACCGTAAGTGCTATTTCTATGGCCTAGGATGCAGTCTGAGAATCCGAAGCTAAAAGCCAAGTTATTTTTTGCAACTGTAAAAATTATGAATAAACTTAAAAAAATCAATAAAAAATTTATAAAATTCATCGAAAATGCAATTTTAATAAAAATGTAAAGTAGACTTCCTTAAAAGACAATTTCCGTAGAAAAATCTATTTACTAACTGACGGCAAGCGATTACTTACATTCCTAGGAAGGTAAGTAAACTTTTATGACGTGTTATTTTTTGCAACTATAGTAACCAGAAAATAGGATGGTTAATGTTGCTTACTCGTTAAGCTATACAAACGCTATAACATACACGGAGAGAAAAATCATATAATTTTTGTAGATTATAATAACTATGATAACCACAAATTTTAAATTTAAAAATGAATCCTTTCAAAAGAAATCAAAATAAATTTTTTGAATAACAATTTCGATTTTACTTGGCCCAAATTGTTATTCAAAAAATTTATTTTGATTTCTTTTGAAAGGATTTATTTTTAAATTTAAAATTTGTGGTTACCATAGTTATTATAATTATATTTGTACTTGGCATAAGAACCGATTGTTATTATCCACTTTAAATGCAAATATCATCATATGTTGTGTTGTTACTGTACAATGAGTTCAAATATACACTAATTTTTGTATGTGACCGATGTTGTTTTATTACCTAATTTAAATGCAAACATCATCATATGTTATGTGTTGTTACTGTACAATGCTATTTTACCTGTAATTTTTGCATATTCAACTTACCTCTGTAGTATGGTTAATTGGATAAGAGTGACTTATTTAAGTGTGGTAATTTGGTCATATCTTTTGTGTGGGGTAATTTTTGCATGTTCAACTTACCTCTGTAATGTAGTTAATTGGATAAGAGTGACTTATTTAAGTGTGGTAATTTGTTCATATCTTTTGTGTGGGGTAATTTTTGCATGTTCAACTTACCTCTCTAATGTGGTTTATAGGAAATGAGAGGCTTATTTAAGTGTGGTAATTTGGTCATATCTTCAACTTACTTCTGTAATGTGATTAATTGGGAAAGAGTGGCTTATTTAAGTGTTGTTATTTGGTTATATTTTTTGTGTGGTGTAACTTTGCATGATCATTTTACCTTTCTTATGATAAATATATATGATAATTTGCTCATGGTCAATATACCTTAGTTGAACAATAGCGATAAAGATATTTTTTTAATTAGGATAAGGATATTTTTCAATTAAGATATCTAATATTATCATTTTCCTAATCTTTCTATAATTACAGTTGATGTTATTTAAATTTTTCCAAAAAATTGCCCAAATAACCCCACTCTACCCTACAAAATGTTCAGTTTTTTCTATTTCTTCTGTATTTTGCTTGATGTTGGTTCCGTGTTGTATCTACAAGCGGTTCGATGTTAACTTCCTATGTAATTTTAGGCACAATTTCCTCATAACCATTGTAACGGTCTCAAATATGTTAGGCAACATGTTTTACACATATAAGAAGTTGTTTGCTTAAGTTGACTTGTAATACTCGTCCGCCTAACGTGGTAACATCTATGATTTAACAGTGACAACCTTTTTAGTTAACTTCATGCATCCAGGCGGTGTTGTGTTAGCAACACTGTTGGTTGGACAATCGCCTTTGGGTTTGGAATGATTTAACTGCGCGGGGATGAGTTGATTCAATTATAG
The DNA here is from genome assembly GCA_035578155.1 of Brachynemurus nebulosus. Taxonomy (NCBI): domain Eukaryota; kingdom Metazoa; phylum Arthropoda; class Insecta; order Neuroptera; family Myrmeleontidae; genus Brachynemurus; species Brachynemurus nebulosus. The sequence continues at coordinate 65,506,471 of JAPWDM010000002.1, forward strand.
TAGGGTGAAATAGAAAAAGACCCTTTTTAATACTATGTAAGGGTCGTTTTAATTCATTCAAGGGCTGACGTTTCGTTAAGTACGTTCGAATTAACGCAACAATAAGATTGTACAACCTTTTGAGTCATTTAAATTTTATTTTAATTTCATTGTCATAATGTAAATTCTTTCTAGATTAAATTAAATGGTTTTGGTTTATATTTAATCTATTTCCAATGTATTTTACGCTAACTTTGGACAGAAAATGCCGGAAGTTTTCAGCGTTCAGCACACATCTCATAGCTCTATTTATTATAGAGACCAGTGTTGGGATTCGTCACATAATTATAGTACATTTGACATAATTTTATGAATTTTACTATGTAACATAGAGTTTTGATTATGTTACGCAAAAGTACTATAATTTTTAGTGATTAGAATTCCAGAAAATGCACCAAAATAAGTACAGTTTCGGTCGTTTGAAGCTGTATTTTGCAACTGTAATTTTTTTTTTGCTCGTCAGTGAAAAATTTTTTTTGCTGATCTGACTGTATTTTTGCGCTGTACTATAATTTTTCAAGAAATATTACGAAATACTATAATTTTGCAAGCCTGATCACATAATTTGTCAAAAAAAAAAAAAAAAAAATGCCAACACTGATAGGGACTCTATTTTGTACTAGAGTCTAGTCCGGCATTTTCTGTCCAAAGTTGAATTTGATATATTTTTTTAAGAATTCAATCAACCGGCATGTATGCGCTAATACGACTGGTTAACCGACCCGGGCGTCCAGCCCGGTTATAACCGGAATATATGCGGCCGGTCTTAAGGAACTGATACATATACAACAAAATTATTAAAAAATAAAGTAGGTATACAAAGACATAGCAATAATAAAGAGTAATATAAGAACTTGAGACATTAATGAGTTAATTATTTATTAAATAAAAAATATAATTATGTATTTATTTAAAATAAATAAACAAAAAAAAAAGTTTCACCCAGGTCGGATCCGAACATTCGATTTACGGTTTACCAAGCTAGTGCTTTGGCACAACACCACAAAATTGTGTTGTAGAAGATGCTAAATTATTCATATAAGCTGTACACAATTATTAATGGAAAACGAATATTCACGAATATTAACGAGATCTTTCATTACTGACCTGGATAATTCTACCTTATGAACTTGCGCAACTAACAATTTTGTTGAATTATCCCTTAAAATTTGTACAAATACAAAGTTTCGAATTTAAACGTACTTTAAATTAAATTGTCATTCTAATAAAATAAGAAAAATTCACGTTAAAGTCCCGAAACGAATTATTTTCTACAAACTCGTCTTAGATCCGAGGCATAATTAATCGTATAACAATTTCCACAATAATAACAGGATGCTGGCTATTGGTAAAACTCATATTTTGAATTTCTAACAAATACAAGGCGAAATTATTATTACAAATCATACGTATCTAGAAGTTAAACTAAACTTAAGCTGTGTGGAATTTACTAAATGCGATCTCCGCTTTTTTCAGATTCTATATTTCAAAAGACTTTTGAAACTGAAAATGGGCGGGGCTTAATATTTAAATCAATTTATTTCATTAAATACTAATTTACGAGGGGAATTAATAATTTACGGCCGATTATATAAGGTAACTAAACATATTTCTGAATAAATTTTCCAATTTTATACTATGTTTCGAAGTATTTTCGAAAGAGCATATAACAATGGCGTCAGATCTGAAATCTAATGGGGATATAGAAAGTCGGCAAGGTATATGATATTACATCGATTTATTTTTATTTTTTTTGTTTTTTCTTCCAAAGTACTTGCGCGAAAATTTACCGATTTTCTTGAAGTCCACCTTTTATACGCCAGAGTTTTATAGATGCATTTTTATAGATGCATTTTTAATTTAATTTTCTAATAAGTAAAATTTGATGACGGAGACCGTATAACTACATATTAGGATCAGGAGACGTTTTTTTTGTATTTTCTGGGAAAATTAGTGAATAAGTATTTTTATATGTTTGTTAATAAACGATATTTACATTATTTTTAGCCTAAATGTTATTATTATGAAAATGTTATGATTTAACATAATATACTTTATATGCTCATATATTACTCATATATACTCATCTACTCATATTATATTTATATAATTTTTTTTTTGTTTTTGTGTCTTTGATAATATTTTATCTAAAAATTGAAAATATGACATTTAATAAAAATAATTTAGATTTAGAAAAAAAAAAGAAAAAAAAACGAAAAAGAAAAAAATGAGAAAATAATATAAATAACAGAAAAGATGATAACAGATAATGAGGTTTTTCTCGTTTTTTAGTTAAAGAAACGAAGAAAAAAGAGAGTATAGACGAAAATGATTTTTCACATTAAGTGGAATCGTGTTGTTACGTGAATCAAATTCATTTCACAGTTTGGAAAATTCTATTATTTACTAAAAGAAAATTATTTAAAGGCATACTGCGTACGTACATATAAGTTAGGTTAAGTTTTCTAACGGATAGCAAATAAATAGTGATTATATGTAGGAAAAAAATTGTATGATATTTTTGCAAGGGAAAAAATTATGAAGGACTTAAAAAAATTTTCTTTTATAGAGATTAGTTTGTAGTGGAAACGATAAAAGGATTTATAATTCCAAAAAAAGTTCGTCTGGTATAAGAAAATTATTAAATTAGCTTGAAGGTTCAAGAAAATTCATTTTAGATCTAATTTTAGTCTACGTTATTGACAAATATAATTCTTTGATGGCTTTTCTTTTGGTATAAAATAAAGATGATTTTGATGAAAAATACTTTCTCGTGCGGTTTCGATGTTCGATGACTGTCATAATAGAAAATTCTTTTCTACTTAGAAATTGATTCACACATATGAAAAACTGACAACTAAATGATTCCGTTTTTTAAAAAATACGAAATCTTTTAGGAGTCGAAATAAATAAATAAATAAATAAAGAAATAAATAAAATAAAGTAAAAGGAAAATAAATCCATTTAAGGGGGACCACTATTGTGACGTTTTGAAAAAATTGGAATTTTTTTTGCATGTTTTGATAGTCTATATCTTTAAAAATAACATACTAAAATTTCAAGTGCGTATCTCAAATAGTTTCTGAGTTACAGCCATCTGCAGAGCTAATTTTGATTTTCATTGTTAACTTTGAATTATTGAGAAATGTATGAAGGTTAATAGTTCGGGAGCTTTTGGATGTGGCTGCCCGTCACATGTTGTGGGGCAGCTAGACCCTGGCACATTTACTATGACCGTTATAGTGAGCACATCATAAATAATAATTTTAGTAAAAATTCTCAGTGATTAAAACTAAAAGGAAAGATAAAGAAAAACTACATTTTTCAAATTTGCTGCAGTTATAACTCGAACACAAATCATGCGATCGATTTGGTTCTTATTGCAGTTTCTTTTATGTATGTTTTTTCGTGCCATGAACTTCCAGTCTTCCGATCGAATAAAAAATGTAATTTTTGCAGGCCAAAATTCATCAAACTTTCGCGCAAAAGAAACTTTTTTTAAAAACTCCGCCATCATGTTAAATTTCAACTTTTTTTTCGGTTGAGGTTCACGGCACGGGCAATACCTTTTAGTTTAATAGGCTTTTTGGTTTTTTTGATTTCAGGCACTGTGAAGGTCGCTATTACTGCAGCAGTGGGAGAACTTTTTTTTTAGACCCTTGGCAGATCTCGAATAACTCACTGAATTTTCAAGTTTTTTGTCTTAAAATTTTATCTTGAATTTAGTTGATATCAACGAATATATCCTTAAAATATTAAAACATTCTATACAGTAGTTTTCTTTAAAAAAAATTCCCAAAAAATCACCTTTTTTCAGGCGGTCGCACTAGTGGTCCCCCTTAAAATCATTAATTCATTTTAGATGATCAGTTTTCGGTTACTAATTAATAATGAAATAAGTGTTTTTTTTTTTATAAATTTTAAACATTTGAAGTTGATATGGTAATAAGTAGTCTTGTATTAGCAATCTAATATCTGAAAATAGTGCCTTTTTAAAAAAAAAAATCAATATTACAGGAGTCAAAATATAAGAAGAAAACTCTTCAAATTGGTATTTATTTTAGAAACATTGTATTTTTTTCATATTTTTAGAAATTTCTAAAACTGAAATAATCTTTTATCTGAAGGAGCTACCTCTACGAATTCTAAAATTATTTTTTTTTTTTATAATTTTTGGTCCTGTTGTCTTAATGATATCTAGTTCAAATTTTACTATAACAAAAATGACCGTTTACCCACCGATTACAGGAAAACTGTAGTTCTGTCAACAGTGAAATAGGAGTTGCATTTTTTTTAACCCTTAATTGGTCTTCTGGAGTACAAATTCAATTTTATTTTATTTCTTTTAAAATAATTTTTTTATAATCGCTATCACTGAACTCTAACCCAAATGTAACTGTATTCCTAAATGAGATTATGTATTCCCAAATGAGATTAAGTACTTCTATTTGATGTGTGATTACCTTCGCTTTACAAACTTTTAATTTCGGTTATTAACGATTTAGTTTTTTTGTACCCCAGTAGACTGATAAGCTTATTTAAAACACTTTTAACCAAATTAAAGGTAATTAATTAATTAAGGGCAGGGTAAGGTATTAAAATAATTTTTTTTTTGCATTTTTTTTTATTCTTTTAACTGAATGCGTAATATCTTAAGATTATCGCCTCAAAATTTCAAGTTGATTGGAGCAAAATTGACGAAGTTATAAGCATTTTTGTTGTTACCGTTCAGATGTTTCGCTCTCTATATATCTCTCTCTCCCAGTTATAGAAATTTTAATGGAAGTACTAACGTGTTTATACTTGTATTGTATGCTTTGCCAGTGTAGGGTACAAAATTTAGTTTAGCAACAAGTATTCTATATCAGTTTTATATAAATTTTTTAAGTGTTCAAAACTTTAAAGGGTTTTCCCCACAACTCACGTTTTCAAAGTCGGTGCCCCTCATAACTTCAAAACTACAGCACCGATCCATTTGAAATTTTGAACACTAATACAATACACATTTGAAATTTTGAACACATAATCTACGAGGTAACGCTGGATAGTTTTTTTCAAATTTGTTAACAATTTTTATTTTACAATAACAAATAAGCCAATTTTTTTAGCAAAAATCGTGTTTTTCCGTTCTAAGTGTTCCAAAAAAGTGAAAAATTGAAATTTCGAAAAACCCTCCCAGCGTTACCTGAGGAAAACTATTATCTAACGAATGAACTTTAATTTTCTTATTTCGGATGATCCAGCACCAAGTTATGAGGGGCACCGCAATTCTACTTTTTTCCGAGACACGTTCGAATAATTGCTGTCATTACTGTATTTTTTAATATTTCTTCGTGAAAATTTTATACAATATTCTTCGATTATCATACTTTAATGTACCACTGGTTTTAATAAAGAGATTTTAGCTGTGTCGTCACAAAAAATAACAAAAGCATGCCTTTTTTGTACGAATTAACCTTATCCTCTCCTTAATTAAATTTAATTTATGTGTAAACAGATCTAGGTAACTTAATTTTCTCCAATATGCAAAAATACAATTTTATTTTTAGATTAATGTTTTAATTCTAATTTTTCTTTACTTTATTACTATTTAAATTCTAATTTCATATTTCTAGATATTTGAACGAAAAATATTTGTGAAAACGATTAAATAAAATATGTCATGATCTCAGGAAAATATTTTAGTATTTTTTGAATAATATTTTTTTATTTCCAAAGCAGATTAACCAATAATTTGAAAAACTAACTTTTGTACCCCCGTAGACTATTTATGTTTCAAAAAGTGAGGAGTTTCAATATTAAGAGGAAGTACCTAGGTATAATAGTAATAAATATAGTATATTATTCAACGAGCTAGTAATGATAGCTATTACTCACGAAGATGAAATTGCGACACGAGCCGAGCTTGTGAGGCGAGTGTCGTAATGCATCTGAGTGAGTAATAGCCATTGAAAGCGAGTAGAATACGATATTTTTTCTACGACTTTTTTTCTTTTTGATTTAAATAAAATTGAATATAAATTTTAAATCAAATTTTTAATCTATTTCTAATTTCATTAAAAGTTTGTATAATATTATGTATAAAACGACCAAAACAAAACATAAACTACTTTATTTACTTGAACGTTACTAGGCAATATATATTAAATTAAAACTTGATACATACATATATACACAAAACAAAAACAAACCCATGGAATAATGATTAATACTGTGATTTCATTGGTCAAGAGGGTATTGAGTAATGAACATTCCTCCACACCTTTGAATAATGTCTAACTTTCTCAACAATTAACAGATATATAATGAGTGTGTTCTTCAACAGGAGTAGAAAAACATATTTACTAATGTTTCAGTACCTACAATATGGGAAAATTAATGTATTTTTCAGTTATAATAAGAAAATTTAAATAAGATTTAAGTATATAATTATAAGTAAAAAAAGCTTAATTTTGTCTATTATCTACTCACTGTATGGAATTCTATTTGTGTAAATCCTACTCACTTCTAAGTCGATTTTAATTTTAAGTAAAATTCTGAAAAAGAACGACTAATTTTTCTCAAAATCATTATTCTCAAAGTACATTATAATTTATTATAAACTTTTATTAGAAGTTTTCCTCGCAGTTAGACAAAATCTTGCCGAAAACTTAGATATTCATTACGGCAAAAATAACTGCACTTATACTGATAATATATGTACCCATATATCTGGGACTGCCTCTTTGTGCCTGACTATGACGAAAATTTCGAAGTAGTTGTTGTATTCATTTGTATTCGGCGGGACTAATCAGAATGAATGTGAACCGTAGTAATGTAAATGTAAGTACCTACCATCCACCGTACATACTTTATGCGGTTAATTTTAAATGAATTCGTAATTACAAATTAGAGGATAATTAACATTCTACCTTCAAGTTTGAAATCATTACTACTATTAAATGTACCAATGTTGCTAGAAAATGTTATACCTAGTAAACTTTAAATCAGAATAATTGTGTCTGTGAAAATTCAATGCGTTGTGCTCTCCGACTTGAATTTTTTTTTTAAAAACCGTCAGTTATTTATGTCGTTCTTTTAAAAAGTTCATTTATGCCTTTAAAATCTTCTTATTTCGAAAGGGCTTGTAAAATAAAGTTGAGACTCTAATTTCAATTTTTCATTTTTAAACTCAGTTTGCGAAATATTGAGTTTTAAAGTGGCAAATAGCTTGTGCCGTCCCCTGAATTCTTGAACTGGTGACCCAAAAAATTACAGATACTAGCACTAACCGAAAATACTCAATTATAAAATTATTTCGGCTGATTGTAAGTTGTGTAGGTAACTTTCAGAGGTGTAGATAAACCAACTGTATAAAATTCAAAAAGTAATTTACTGTAGAGAAAATTGTCTTAAATAAATGAAAATCTTTCGGTAACGAACACGCAGCGCCATAAGGCCCCATCCACACTATAGTGATATCGGTACGCTCCTGTTACGGTTTCACTCCGATATTATCTTGTTGTGCTCACATTACAGTGCTCATACCATGATGGTACCTATGCGTTCTCCATTCACGTTATAATACCGCTCTCGGTACGCTCCCAGTTCGGTTTCAGTTCGATACAAACATCTTTTCATAACAACTAAATGCAAGCGAAGCGGAGTGGAATCAAAAGAGTATATTGTGAAATAATTGCGGGAAATTGTCGATTGCCCACGAAAGCGAAGTTGAGCGCACGAATGTAGTGAGTGCGCTCATTCGCTTGAGTGGGGCAATCGACAATCCCGCACGAGTTGCACATACTATTTTTTATAAGGAATTTCACATACTTTTAGCGAATTTCCAGAAAGAATTCTGGAAATTCAGCTGTTACAGTAGGTGTCATGACGCGACTTGAGCCCGGGACTATGGCAGAAATTTGTTTTGAGGTCCCTAGAAACCGAAAATAATATTCACTAAAATTTATATATATATATATATATATATATATATATATATATATATGTATGTATGTATGTATATATGTATATATGCATCAGCACGATAACTTTCGAACGAAATGTCCTAGGTTTACGAAATTTGGTGACAACTTTGGAAGTCCAAAAATCTTGGATGAGTTCTTCAGCCAGACACATCGGATGCCAGGAACATGGTTTTTGTTCTTGCAAAAAATTACTTTTTTGCCAAAATTTCCACTTATTCAAAAATATTTCCCAAATTTTTTTTACATCATTTAAAAGAGGAGAACAAATTACATAAAAAAGGTCCTTAAACTATTATTCTATGTCAACTAGTTTCCGAGAAAAACTAATTTTTATAAACGGAAATTCGGTATGTTATCCAGGATGCTGCGACAGGGGTATTTTCTATTATTATCACTATTTTTGACATTTTTATTACTTTTTAAAATAATATTTTTAAGTGTTCGTCTTTTTTTCTGATTTAATTATCATTTAAATTACTTTGTTGGTGGTTTCTATAGAAATAATTATGAAATATTTATTAAATGAAAAATTAAGAGGCGGCTTTGCGTGTTTTGATTAAATTTTGCGTGTTTTATTGTCAATTTGCGTGTGGGCAAACAGCTATTTTGCGTACGGAAATGTGTGCGCCAAGTTAGTACTTCTCCCTCATGAGTAATAAAAAAGTGTTTACACTATCAATATAGGTGTGATATTGCACCGATAAAATATTATTTGAGTGGTATTGGTATTGGAACGATATTGGAGCGAGAGTGTACCGCGACTGATATCGGAGCGGTATCGGAGCGAGGATGTGAATACACTCGTTGTTTATTGTGTAAGAATATTTTATCGAATCGGGAGCGTAGCCTAAAGTGTGGATCGGGTCTAATATTTTCTCTTTTTCATTTACGCAGCTTCGAAACGAAATTATTAGTGGTGTGATGTGTGTGCACGAATACTATAGCTACTTACTATACACTTTGCTAATTTTACAGCTCAGTTCGACCTGACTCCGGTTCCACTGTTCAAATCTTCAAATACTTAGCATGTAGGTGGGTTTAGCTACATATTAGAATCATGTTTATTTACTTCACACTAATTACGTTTTATTACAATCAGTGGTAGAATATCCTAGTTGCTATGTGTATAGGTACTATACTGTATAACACAATACCATAGAACGCAGAGATGGATATATTAGGCAAATATTGCTTGCTTCCGAGTCAATTACGGTGTCGGAAATATTGTTATCAATTTTGTGAGGTGGGAAAATATTTTTTGCATGATCGTGAATTTTCATGGACTTACCGACACTGTTGACAATGCTAGTAAAGTTATATTTCTCAAACGGTTGTCTAAGTTCATGGTAACCAAAAAGTAACAGTGCGGTAAGTAAATAAGAGTGCGGAAAGTAAAATCAGCGAGTACAATTTGATCAATTATCAAAATTAATTAAATAATTTTTGGAATTTTCACTAATTATTTATTAAAAATTTTCTGTATGTTTTCGTATCTTTCTTTCATTTTACGGGAATAAATTTGCAACTAGTATTAAACGCTACAGCAATTTCATTATTCTTACTATTATCATATGTCAACGAAAAAAATCCTACATTATAGGAATACAAATAACCGGAAAGAAGTTGGCGCCGAAAGTTGGAAAATCTTTCTGTTTTTTATATGGCTAAATTGCTCCCAAATTGCTCCTTTGGAATCAGTTATTGCTCCACCTGGAACTTAATTACTTAATTAGTTATTTACAAACAAAAAAATTTTTTTGTTTGACTATTTCTATTATCAAAATCTTGTCAAATAATGCATTTTTATACAATTACTTTATATCAAAAAATTGCTCCCAATTTGCTCCATCTAATTTAAAAGTTAGTTATTAATTTCTCTGAGTAATAATTAAAAAATATTAAAATAAAAAATATTATGAATTAGTTTACGTATTATTAAAACGTATAGGCAATCCATTATACCTTTAAGTCGTTTGCATATATTTAAGATAATTGAATTTTGACAAGTTACATAACATTATAAAAAAAAAACAAAATATTTTAATAATTATTCAAAAAAATTAAGATTTAGCTTTTAAATTAAATAGAACAAACTGGGAGCAATTTATTGACTAGTGATGAGCAAAATTAGTCTTGGTCTTGCAGTCTTGTCTTGGTCTTGCATTTTTTGCAAGACCAAGACCAAGACCAAGACTGCATTTTGCAAGACCAAGACCAAGACCAAGACTATAAGTATGGCTGCAAGACCAATACCAAGACTCAAGTGAGCAGGACCAAGACAATAGCAAGAAAAAAGCAAGACCCTTGCTAAATTATTTAAATAGTTTAAAAGTATAATTAATACCGTAAAGAGAGAAAATTCTGATTTTAGAAGGAAAAAATTCGCTAATAAAAAAATGCAAGAAAGTGCAAGATTCTTTAGCAAGACCAAGACCAATACCAAGACTGCATTTTTCAAAACCAAGACCAAGACCAAGACTCAAACTGCTCTAGCAAGACCATGACCAAGATTCTTAATGCAAGAACAAGACCAAGACCAAGACTGCCAAGTCTTGTTCTTGGTCTTGCATTTGCTCATCACTATTATTGACGTAAAGAAATTATATAAAAAAGTATTATTTTGGGAGATTTTGATAACTAAATAACGGAAAAAAATTTTTTTCTTTATAAATAACTAATTAAATAATTAAGTTTCAGGTGGAGCAATTACTGATTTCAAAGGAGCAATTTGAGAGCAATTTAACCATATAAAAAACAAAAAGATTTTTCAACTTTCGGCGCTAACTTCTTTCCCGGTATACAAATATAATTTTTCACTTATTATTTCATTGAAGTAGATACAGTTGCTTTTAACTCTTATATGGATTCACTGTAGTAAATTTCAATTAAACATCCTGTATAATTATTCACCACCTACCGATTCGATTAATTCCTTTGAGGTTTTTACGCGCATGTAATATTATATACAACTAGGCTTTGTTTAGTCTACTGTGTACATATTTGTATGTTTGTAATTATACAAATAATAAAAAAGAATAGAAAGTCTACTTTGTATAACAGACATAGAGGTTCTTTCATATCTACAGACACCGACCGTAACAGACACTTTTGGTTGCAGATACGATAAACATTGCGTATAATAACGTAATTGCATAAAACCGAATTTATATCTCGTTGACAATGTTTTGTCTCTTCTAGGACTTATCTGTATTTGTTTCCCGACAAATTCAATGCCTTTTAGTCTTAAAGAAATAAAAAAAAACACCGTGAGCAGCGGGGCTCCATCACGGAAGTCGAATTTTTCACTTCATCTGTTGACCAGCATAATAATATCTTACCTGTGATTGAGGATGTTATGGATATCCGTAACGTAACCGAAACTACCGGACATCCGAAATAATTAATTATCCGTCACTGAAATCGTATCCGGAAATAAAAGTTTCGGATTTGTTTCGGATAATAACAGACAAGTGCCGTTGGGAAAGTGAGTTTAAGCCGAAGAATGTTTTTTTAATGTAGGTATATGTTTCTTTTGGTAGATTTTTGTTGATTTGGGCGTTCATTATTATTGGTACAATTTTCCTCTTCTTTCTAAAAAAATGTCCGCTAAAAACAATTATCCGTAACCGTAACCGTATCCGAAACATTATCCGATATTATTACATATCTGTAACCGAAACCGAATCCGAAAAAAATATTATCCGAATATAATATCCTAAATTTCATAGCCATAACATCCCTACCTGTGACTTTTACGACGGCACCTTAATTGTTTGTGTCTAAAAAATGTTGTGTCTGCTACGATGCGTGTCTGTTACGTTCAAATTTTGTAAATTTGAATGAACCTTAACATGTTTATGTACAATAATACATGTGTTAAACAAAGATCACGATATGCATTCATATACATTAAACATACACACAGATAGATACCGTGTAATATGCGTAATATTATACGCCTAGTTAATTTAAACAAATAGGGTCAAGTGGGGCATTTGCAATAACGGGGTAAATGTGATAACATACTAAGTCTAGCCATATTGTTTTGTAAACGGTGCTGCCATCTCTGATATGAAGAAAGTATTACCTTAAGTCAAAGCTAACCACCTGTCAACACTGTTTTACAGACGGACGAATGAGTAACCATTACATTTCGCGGCAGATGTTCAAGACACGTGGTTCCAATATTTATAATCTAACTTTTCATCGAGTGTCATCTATATTTCTAATGTAAGTTTTTTATTTTTTTTGTCTAATGGTGTTGCCTTGTGTTAGAAAGATAAATTAATTATATATTTTTATCATATCTACAACAGCTTACAAGGTACAGCCGCTATTGCATTTGTCCCAGAAATTTGCTACCTTAAGGCAATTGCAATATAGGCATTATTACATTTACTCAAAAGAGGAATTAAGCACTACGTAGGCGTTGTACAGAAAAAAGTGAACGATCGTTGGGAGGTAAAATTTGTACGACGCAAGGGTAGTGTTTTTGCATGGCCAACAATGGATGATACTAATCTAGTTACGTCTGACTCCATCGTTCAGATATTGCCTAACCCTGAAATAACTAAACGTGGAATAATATCATTTGATTTTAAGTTCCCTAATATGATTATTTCATAATTTTGATTCAAAATATTTTTCTACCTAATTAAGAAATTAGACATTTTTTTTTTTTTTTTTGAAAAGTTCATAACTTGTGATACAATTGTCCGATCTATTGAAATAAAAACTAAAAATTATTTTTTTTTTCTCTTTTATTGCTATTGTCCCAGAATTCAGTCTATACACACTGTTAACAAAAATTAGTTATGATTCTTACATTTGCCCCTTTTGACGAGGTAAATGTAATAATGAGACATGGTAGTTAATTTCAAATCTCATGTTTATGAAAATCTACTTATATCTTTCTTTTCAATACTTAAGGGGAGGTTTACTTGAGAGTCGTTAAAAAAAATCGATTTTTTTTTGCGGAAATTGGTAGCTAATTATGTGTAGTATATGTTCCTAAAGTGATTTTACTGAAAATAATTTAAAAACAAGATTCTTGCACATTAACCGAATCCAGCTTTCTATAAAAAAAATTAAAAAAACGTAGTTCACCCAATAATGAGTATTAAATATAAAACTTTGAAAATACGTTTCTTTATATATATTTTATAATATCTCGGAACTACATTTTTGGAACTGGCGGACACGATAATTCAAAAACTATTCGATGGATCCTTTTTAAATTTTTTATTTTAAAGAAAATTCAATTCTTCGGCACCTTTACCTAAGTTCGATACACTTTCAATATTTTTTTATTTTTAAATTTACTTTAAAGAGCGAAAAATAAGATAAAAATCGTAATCAAAAGTTCAAACATCCGCCATTTTTTTTTCTTTCAGTAATTTATTGATATTATAGGTAGAGGTGCCGGTACTCTTCATATATTTTATAAATCTTTTTGTTTTTGGGTTTCGGTGGTTTATTACCGGCGCTAGGATGTCCGCCAACAAGGCATTGGATTTTTGGATCGTCACACTGCAGTATCTATAAAATGGACAATTTTTTATATTTTTCCTTGAAAATTTTTTTTTTTTTTTGCATAGTTTGATACTTAATAAATATGTGTACAAAATTTGAAGTTGATATTTACTTCCGTTCTTAAGAAAAAAAATTCTAGAAATATACATAATTTTTACTCGAGTAAACCTCCCCTTAAAATAATAGCCTCATATGTGTTTTATGGCAGACATGTATGGTTCATTCTTAATTTCTAAGAAGTAAATGAGCAGTATGCAATTGAATTTATAAATTTAACTATCATACTCGCAATTGCCCCACGTGACCCTAAATGTTATACGTATGAATACATACGAGCGAATGTAGACTTTCAACATTTTGTATACATTATTTTAATAATACGATTTAAGTTTTTGTTTTTAATCTATTAGTCGACTACTCTACGGTAGAGATTAACGGAGTACTTTCAGCGTATACGTATTGTACAATATTACGTAAAGTAAGGAGAGGTGGTAGTGATTTTAAATTTTAATTACTTGTATTGTTTTGGATTTTGGATGTTAATTTTAAAATATTATTATTATTAAAATTTATAAGAATGGATGGTTGGAAAGAATGTTAAGTAGTACGTATATACCGTTGACATTGTTTATTTTAAAATAAAATTTCTTAATTTTCATCGAATATTGTTTTCTTTCGTAATTGAAGGCATTTTTTAATTAAATAATGGCACACGCTGCGAATCTGGGTGTTTTGTTATCGACAAATCCCGATAGTCTCGTTGGTTGACTGATAAAGCAAAACAGGACTTTAGTCTAGAATGCGGTATTTGACAATTTTTTAAAAACCATCTTAGTGTGTTTATTACTTCTTACTAAACACATTTTTAAATTATTTTGTACTATATTTTTAATAAAAAATCACCGATAAAATTTCAGTTTTTAAAAAGATCGCCAAAACGATGCTCTCTGTCTCTTTCAAATCGTATGACGTCATTAGCTCTAAAACATTGAGCAGCAGCAGTAGGTCTAGTAATGAAAATATTAATGAAAAATTTCTTTCATAGTTACCAAAAAAGTAAACAGGACGTAAGCTGCTTTTGATTGATGTTTTTGATTACGTCATCTTTAACGTAAATTTTGTAATTTTATTTAATTAAAATTTTTATATTTTTGAATGAAATAACTTGTAAAAAAGCAATATTCAGTATCATTATGAGTCGAGTAATTATTTAATAATCAAAAGAAATATTTTTTCAACTACTGTCAAATACTCCACTTAAAAAAATTTGATTTTTGTCACGGTTTCATTTTCTGAATATATAGACCTTTAAAAATATGTTCTTAAAAGGAAATTTATGATTTTTTGAAGGTAGTTTCAGGTATCAGATATTTTACTTCAAGTACACTTTTCTGGAAACTACTTTTTTTAAGCTGAGCGACATGATATCTCAGATTCTATTTTGGGGAGAGTCTCTCAAAAGGAAATTTATGATTTTTTGAAGGTAGTTTCAGGTATCAGATATTTTACTTCAAGTGTACTTTTCTCGAAACTACATTTTTTAAGCTGATCGACATGATATCTCAGATTCTATTTAGGGGAGAGTCTCCTATATTGGACCGGCCCCTAAATTGGACCGCGTCAGTTTTAAGCAATTAAAAGACAGTTAGAGCCATCTAACAATATAAATATTAAACAACATTCGAATTTATTTCTTAGTACGAATTTAGGTAATTGTCAAGTAAGCAGTCTTTGAAAACTCGCAAATTTATGAAAAATTGCGAAGCCGATGTTAAATTTTCATTACTTACCGGTCGACCAAACACTTGACAGGTAGGTATAACTTTTTCTTTTTATATTTATATTTTATCTATGTCATATGTACCTAATTTATTATTACGACATAGCATTAAAAATATATACATGGATTAGATGTAGATAACGGTTCTTGTAGAAAAACATTATTAAGAACCAATCGGTCCACTTTAGGATACTAGTTTTCTAAATTGGACCAAATAACATAATTTTTTTTACCGAAGGTATGGTCTTTTTAAAGTTCAACTATAGAAGAATTAATATTTTCGTTTTACAGCATAAAGATTGATTAATCAGACAACCAAAAATGATGGCTCTATCTTAATTGGATTTTTTATTGCAAACCAAAATGGTAAAAGTGGTCCAATATAGGAGACTCTCCCATATCTAATTGACCCCAAATTTGGCATTAATCTGTAGTACATCCTACTTTATTGTAAGAGCTACAGATATTCCGAAATTTGAATTTCTCGAACATCAATTTTGTCCATAATATCAGTGTGATATGTTGTTTAATTCAACACAAGAAAATATTTATCTTTCGGCACGTCATTTCCCATAGGAATTTCGATAGACTCGTTTACCTTTGAAAAAAGAAATGCCTGTGACTGTGACGATTGTTTTCATAACACACGTGACAGGAGAATTTTGACCTTTCTTGTGTTCTTTCTCTTCAAAAACAGAAAAATTTTTGAAATTTTGTAGCAAGGCAGGAGTCGTAGTCGAACTTTCTCGCTCAGGAAGACCGTGTACAAATTTTGAAGTAAAAATATAATTTGTCAAAAGTCCAATTGTATTTGGAAAAATTTTGTTCCCGGAGATTTTCCTTAAAAGTGCACCTATTTACCCTTAAAATTAGCTCTTTGATTCTTTGAAAGCTTGAAACGAAATAGTCTTTTTCATTATTCCTTATTAGTTATTGACCCCAACGCCTCGCCTTGAGCAGGTATCAAAAAATAAAAACAGGACTAAAACTGCTTTGTCAGCTTTTTTCTATATTCTATTATTCTTCGTCGCACATTTTCGATAGAAATTCAATTAACAAGAGTGATATTTCTTTAGTAAATATTTTTAGCAGTCATTTCCGCGATAATGTATGTAGCTAACGTATATATTAATTACGGTTTTTTTTTCGTTTTTTTATGTAATTAATATAATTAAATTCTAGAGAAATCAATGTCATTCGCTCTAGTTCATTGTACTTTGTTTACTTGTGTCAGATATTTACTTATAATTACCCTTGATCCATTTAAAAAATGTAATTGTATTTTTTCACATTGTATTTGCAATACTGTTGCAGACGTTGTTAAAAATCAAATACAAAAAAAAAGTTTTTAGAAATAAATTAAAGTAAAAAAAATGTTCTTTAAGAAAAAGCTTTTATTTAAAAATGGAGTAAAAAAAAAATAAAATAACTTTTGAGTGAAGTTTGAAGCAATATGCAACACAATTTATAAAAGCTTGAGGCGTTATCATTAACTATTTCTGTTTTTGATGTTTTGGAAGTATAGCTATTTTACTTTTCAGTAGTTACCTAACCTAATAAAACGCCTCAAGCTTTTATAAATTGTGTTGCATATTGCTTCAAACGTCACTCAAAAGTTATTTTATTTTTTTTACTCCATTTTTAAATAAAAGCTTTTTCTTAAAAAACATTTTTTTACTTTAATTTATTTTCTACTTTTTAGTCGGATCACAATTAATTTTAAAAAAATTAAAGAAGTAATTAAATTTTTTTACCTATATTTTAATCGGTTAACTTACCCTAATCGAACTTGACTATGGAAACAAAAAATTGCAATGTATAATCAATGAGCAATATTTGACAATTCGAAATGTCAGAAAGTTGCACAGGGCTAAAGATCAAAAATTTCTATTTAGGGCGATTTAGGGTAAAACAAATTACACAATATTGCATTGTCATCAAGGTTAGATAGGTATGAAAAATTTGAAACCTCTAGCTCAATTAGAACCTGTCTAAATTTTGATTCCAAGATTTGATCTAAACCAACATACTAACATATCAAGTTAAATAAAAGCTTTTAAAAATAGTTTAAATTACGTAATTTTTAAATGCAATTTTTTATTGCATATTGACAATAATATTGCAGTAACTACAGTAACTATCAATCTATTGCTATAAACATATTAATGTATTAAAGGGCGCCACACACGATCAGTTTTAAAAAAAAATGGCTGCCACGCTTAAGCGGTTCAAGATAATTTTTTTAAGAATCGCCTTCAATACATACTTCAAATATAATATAGAAACAACTGGAAGAATTTTAATTTTTTCTAAAATGGTCGAGCAGCCAACTTTTTTTTAGGCCATTTGATATAGACCTGCCTAGTATGATTTTAGCGTCCCCTGAAACTAACGCCTGGGGCAGGGGCCCCGGTTTGCCTCCCCCCCTCCTTAGATCAGGCCCTGGGTAGTGGTACCAAACCGCTGTAACTTTTCCACCTTTGGTATAAAACCACTGTAATTTTATTACTTTTGGTATAGAACTGATGTGACCTTACTATTTTTGATACAGCACCGCTGGAACTTTACTACTATTGATACAGAACCGCTCTAACCTTACTACTTTTGGTACAAAAATTTGATGGATAAAATAAATAAAGAAGTAAATCGATCTGGATTAACAGTAGGTGCGAAGTAATATTTTATTACTTGAAAAAGATCTTCTTATAGAAACAAGGGTAGTAGTTAAATATTGATAATGTTAATATAGTCTTTAGAATAGTTAAGACAATTTGGATACAGTTCAAATAAAATTACATATTTTTAAGTAGGTATATATTTGTGAAATTGTAATTCTGGACGCAAAATTCCACGACAATTTTTGATTATAAATTTTGATAAATTAAGTTTTTGGTTTTATAAAAAACGATGGGAGCGTTGGGAGCGGGCCTAGTGCGGTCCCACCACTCTCGGTCCGACGGTTGCCACGGTTTTCGGTATTGGATAAATCCACTGTACAAATCCAGCAACAACTTCCGGGAAACTTTTTTTTCTCGGGAAATGTAAGTGGTAAGCAAAAAAATAAATAAATAAAACCTTTTACGATTAGTATTATCTGTTCCGCTGTAGATTTACTCTACTATTGTAGACTCCCATTTACATCCATTTACGGAGCCCCAATTTTTTCCTTAGCCGATGTGAACTCTTTGCAGGTCGTCATCGATTAACTTGGGGAATCACTGATTTAATCGATTAACTCAAATTTCTTTAATAACAACAAAACAATTCAATTTCTGTTAGTGCAATTTCAAATTTTCAAAATACTGATGCAATTACCATTATTGCGAATTTCGATACTGTCGCACGATTCGACGGCATAATAAAGTAATGATTTTATATTACATTTACATTACACGCAACTTATTACTTTAATATGCATTACATGTAATTAAAAGAACGGACATTATGTAAATATTGAAAAATGAATATATGCATGTCAGTATTCGTATGTACGTATGTATATTATGTTATAGTGGTTATAGTGAATGGTGGGAGGTATAATGTATGTATGTTAAGTTACAAGTATGTAATTTTAACAATAGAGGCGTAAAAAAGCTTTTCGTAATTACATTTAGGAACGCGTTTTTGACGGAAAGTATCAAGGAAAAATTTACACCATTTTGAATATTTTGCACTCATCTATTTTCTATATATTAATTAAGTTGCTTTATAGTTTATATTTGGTTGGCCAGAAAGTCTTTATCGAAAACTCTTAAACTTTATAGATAACACTCTTAAAGGTTCCGATCAAAATCCAAAGGAAGCGCGGAATTTATTCCCTACCGGATCGTTGGCGACAAGTAATAGATAAAGGTGGTGCATATGTTACACACTAGCACCAATTGTAACTTTCTTTATTTCTGTTCTAAATAAAACTATATGGCAACGATAAAGACTTTCTGGCCAACCTAATAATATTCTCATTTTTCGAATCAAAGAGAATAATAAAATTATTGTTACTTATCAACGATAATTTGGTAGAAATATGTAGAGCAAAGCGGGTTTCCAAATATACTGCATCTTTGGAGTAACACTAACGAAAATGTAGGTTTATGAATTTTTTTTTTTTTTTGAATATACTATGAATGTCGTTTTCCGACTACTTGGCCGACCATAATATAATTTCGATAAATATCCACACTTTTTTAAGCATTAGAGAAATATTTAAATGCAATTCTTGAATTCTGAATAGATTTCCTGGAGCCAGGAATCATTTCCGCCCCTAATTGAAATAATATTAAATCGTGTAATATGAAACGTCGGTTCCCGACTACTTGAACGACCATATAATTTAAATAAATATCGACACTTTTTTAAGCATTATAGAAACGTTTAAATACAATTACGAATTCTGAATAGATTTTTTGTAGCTTGGGAAACATTTCCATCATTAATTGGAATAATATTAGATCGTGTAATATGAAATGTCGTTTCCCGAGCACTTGGTTGACCATATAATTCAGATAAGTATCGACACATTCTTAAGTTTCAGAGAAATGTTTAGAAGCAATTTTTTATTTTTAAGTAGAGTTCTTATAGCCTGCAATCTTTTCCGCCATTAATTAGATTAATAAAATTAAGTCGTGTAATATGAAATGTCGTTTTCCGACCACTTTGGCGGACCATGTAATTTAGACAAATAGCAACCCTTTTTTTAGCTTTAGAGAAATGTTTAAAAACAATTGTTTAATATTAAGTAGAATTCTTGTGGCCTGGAACCTTTTCCGCTATTAATTCGATTAATATTAAGGCGTATAATATGAAATAAAATACTCAGGGTCGGAACATCGCATAGATAAATGACTAGAGTCTGGTCTTTTGAAGGGCTCGCTCAAACTATTTACAAAATTTGAATCAATATTTGAGTTTTGATTTAGTTTTTCACATAATTTAGTTTTGTTTTATTTATTGTTTATATTTTTTTGTGTGCCCTATAACTTGTGAGGGTGAGAGGAGGCCCGATAAGCAGAAACTATCTAGGGCCCCAGAGAGGGTTAATTTGTCCCGATTGTGACTCACCATATAAAAACCAATTCGTCAAAATTGGTAAAATTATAAATATTTATGTAGACTCATGTTCAAAAACTCTAGTTAGGCCGATTTGAACTCTGTTATGAAAATATATCTTATTGTAAAATTGTTAATTTTTTTGAGTGAACCAGAATTTTAGATCTTTGGCAACAATGGCCATAGTTCCAGGTGAATTTTTTTTAAAGACAAATTTAAATATGTAAAAAACTGATTTGATCTCTAGTGGTTGGGTCAAATTTCGGTCTTTTCCCCGCACCTTCTAAGTGAAGGCACGCTTTATTCCTCTACGAAGATTAACATCTAGGAAATATTTCAACATTGGAAAAAAAAATGTAATTTTTAATTTGTTAAATTTGTCTAATCTACTCGTAATTATAAATTATTATCAAAATAAATTTTTTAAAAAGTAAAAAAAATTTCGTTGATGGTTGAAAATGACGATAATTACGTTTATTTTTTAAAACATTCGTAGCAGTCACCTCAGTTGATCTGGACCGTCATCAAAAAAATTTTTATATTGCACGTACGTACGGATTTACAGTCCTAAAGTCCGTTTAAATATTTCATCACGTTCATATTCAGTAATATTTTAATAAGTTAGAAAATTTTGATGGAATACTTTTGTAATATATTTTTTTAATTTTATTTTGGGATCCTTTGTTTTTGACAAATTGTATGTCGTTTCATCTGTATTTGACAATTTTATTTTTATTTTTTTTTTTGTTCGAGTGACAAAAAAAGGATAAAAATTAATTAAACAAAAGGCCGCGTGTACCCTTGTTTAATTTTATTGTGTTAAAATTATTTCGTATAATTATTTATTTTGTAGTTGTAGGTGGTAACGGAAATATTAATTTTAAAATTTCCCGTTGCCGAGGCCATTCCGGTACAGTAAAAATCCAGTTTAATGAAGATCTTAAAATATATAGATCGGACTGTGATGCTATTTGAGATGGGCTTATAATAATATTAAATAAATAATATTTGAAAGATTACGAGCTAGCTTTCAAGTAATAGATACACCATCAGGTAATGAGTAATTTTTTGTACGCTAGAGCAGTGGTTTCCAAACTGGGGGAGCGTGGGTTAATTGCAAATATCGTTGCCGTTGTGATAAAATCATGGTTTTAAGATTATATATTATTTTGAGATACTAAAAAAAAAAATTTATGAAAAAAAAAATTATTTGCCATTGGCAGCTAGTTTTCGGAAATCGCTGATTTTTCGCCCTAAGCAGAGTAACTCGTGAAATTCTTACCTAAAAAAAAAATATAAATTTCTATTAGTAGATGTTTATGGCTTGTACTTGAACGAAAAATTACTCCTTCCGTTCATTACATCTCATTTTACAAGTAGAAAATCAACGAAAAACACGAAAATTTTTACCAAAAATCAAAATTATTTGTTTAAAACACTATCAAAAGTTAAATATTCATTTTTTTAAACCCTTTGTTCGAGTACAAACCATAAGCATTTACTAATAGAAAAAATTGCCAAACGTTGGAAAAAATTAGCTTTTTTTGTTGCCATGTAACCCCTTAACACTGATTTTTTTGCTCGCTACTGTACGTAATATTTTAACAGTAACAATTCTCAAGCGGTCAGTCATGTTAGCGGGTAAGTATCGAATACGTGTCTGATCAACGGTTTCCTCTAGAATATGAGTTTTTTCAGTAAAAATATAATTTAGGAATTATCTATAAATTTTTTCAAGAGGGTGGCGGAAGAGGTAAATTTTTTATAGGGGGGGGGCGTTAGTGCACAAAGTTTGGAAACCGCTGCGCTAAAGTGATTATATCAGTGGCGGACATTTAGAAATATGCGGTAAAGGCGTTAAAACCGAATTTTTAAGCAAAAATAAAACTGGTGTTTTGTAAACAGACAGAGACGTTTCGTCTTATGGCCCGGTTTCAAATTTTTATACTATGACAATGTAAACTTAGGCCAAATGATAAAAATTTTCCAAACAATGAGAACGGTGACTCGGTAATATTTTTATTAAAAACACTTGAACAACTTTTGTCGAAATATGGTAAGTTTATAAGTGAAGAAGTGAGTAGATGAAGGTGTTGTGAAACATTTTTTCAAAAAGTCATTTTTTGTAAAATTTTTAAATATCCTATGCTAAAGTATCATATATTAAAATTTTGTTTCATTACGTCCAATAGTTTTGTAGAAATTCAATAATAAACATATGCCATTGCATGGGAAGTATTTGTAAATAAAAACTTTCAAACGCTTCTATTGTAAAATTATAAAAATTTTACATAACACCTACATCCACTCATGTCTTCAAATATAAAATTGATTAGATTTTTCAAAAATCGAATTTCGTTTTTAAATAAACATAGATTTTTGATTGCAGGTATAATTTTCATACCTGGAAAAAGTTCATTTCCTAAAAATAAAGTATTCTATCGTCACCATTGAGGAGAATGTGATTATGTTCAAATTGGAAACGTTTATATGCTTTAAAAAAATGGTTTAATTTATGATTTTAAATTGGAACAGAAATAGAACAGTTTGAAAACTTTGAAATATAATACGCTCTTTGTTTCGTTTATTTCCCTCTGTCTTTATTGCATACACTGTCCATTATTTTTAAAATACTTTTTTCTCGTTTTTAACGTTTATATTACAATGTACTAGTACAGTTTCGAGGGTAAATATTCGGGTACTTATAAAGAAATCACCGAAGTATTGAAATTGGAAAAATTTAAACATTTTGAAAAGAATTTTACATTAATTCGAGGACCGGAAACGGGCCTGGCAGTATGATATTCTGAAATTTATAGAAATATATATATGGAAATTAACACTACAAAAATATCTCTTAAAGGGAGAAACACTTTTACGACGAAAAAAATTAAAAACTCCTTCGAAAACGTTGGAAATTTCAAACCGTTGGATGAGTTCTTCAATCAGATACGTCCGATGCCCGTAATCTCAAAAAATGTATTTCTGTAAAAATTTTGTATGTTGTTTGCATATATTTAGGGGTAATTAGATTATGTCAAATAAATACGCAAATATTTTAAGAATTATTCAAAAAAATCTGTACAGAAAAAATCCACCATTAGCGCGCTCTAAGAAGTGCAACAAAAACATCAAGGGGATGAGTCACGCATGGAGTACGCACTAGGGATGTTACGGATATGAAATTTCGGATACGGATACGGATATGAATATTTAAAAACAATTTTTTTGGTTTCGGTTACGGATATGTAATAATATCGGATAATGTTTCGGATGGTTACGGTTACGGATAATTGCTTTCAGTGAACATTTTTTTTTTTAGAAAAAAGGGTAGAATTTTACCCCAAAAAGTGAACGCCAAATTCAAATCAACGGAAATCTATCAAGGGAAAATGTAGCAAAAATATATGTAGCAAAAATTTGCTACGATTTAACCTCAGTTTTCTAATGGCAGGTGTCTGTTATTATCCGAAACCAATCCGAAACTTTTATTTTCGGATACGGTTTCGGTTTCGGATATGTAATTATTTCGGATATCCGGTAGTTTCGGTTACGGTTACGGATATCCATAACATCCCTAGTACACACGCACACTACTTTCTTAGGTATGTGTGTGTGTTCAGATCACTCGCTGATCATTGACGGTCCGTATGTATTCAAGTTAGTAATACATATGTAGTTATACGTACATGTAATTTATCTACATATTGTTCTAATTACAACACGTCTCAGCCGGATTGTTGTCATTGCTATACATTGTTGAAACAATTTAGTCACATAAAAGACAGAAAGATTTGTTCCGACAAATATTTTGTTTTTATGATACCAACAACTGTCCTCATTGTTATATTCACCACTGTACTGTACTATTAAAAAAGAAATATAATACCTACAAATTTTCGTTATATTATGTATATATAGACAACTGTACATAAAATACAATGTCATTTAATTGTGCATGACAGCTATTTGGTCCATCAGCCGACAAAATTGCCATCTATCTATCTATGAATGAATTAGACATCCATTACACTGTTAACCCCATCAACAGCCGACTAACGGTTCAGCGTACCTATGCATTCAGGGTATGGGAGCCTTACTAGTTGAAAGAGCGCAGCAATGAACTTTGATAAACGTTCAACACATGAACCAAACAGTACGTGTATGTGAACAATTTTAAATAAAATGAATAACACTTGTACCCAGTGACACGTCTGCTGTGTCACAATATTATTGTGTCGTGTACTAGGTCAGTCCGGAGTGTAGGTGATGTGTCAGTCACTAGTCAATATTTTGCATACGATATACACATGTTGCCTAGGTATAGTTAGAAGTTATCAAATAGATGCGTACGATTCATGGGGCCTTTCATGCCATCCATAAACAACGACGCTGAGAAATTTTGATTCCGTGTTCGTAGTTAAGTAGGGTTGATCGAGGTAATTGTAAATTGGGGCAATTATGAACGGCCCCTATAATTTCTAAAATAACATTAATATTGTTAAAAATCAACTCTTAATATGTTTTTCTGTCCTTTCTTAATATGCTATTAAAATTTCATGATAATTCTCCAAGTATTAGTACCTATCATTTTTTTTTTATTTTGAAAAAACCCATGCAAAATTTTATGTATCTTATTTCGACCAATCCTCAAAAAAATTTTTTTTAAATGCATTTTCTTTTTTTAAAAGGTAAGAAATGGTCAAAGATACTTCTAAAGAAGTGGTCTAAACCCTGAGAGGGTTCCTTATTAACTGCTAAAGAAATTGGACAATTTATCACCAATTCACAATGACCCCATGATTTTAAAATTGTGGGGTAATTGTGAACGTCATTCACAAATGCCCCCATATTCGGTTAAAAATTTCAGTAGTGTCCTTTTCAGAGTTGAAAATGTTGATGAAGGTGCTGGTGACCTTATTGTACAAGTTTCCGTTGTACAAACAATACAAAAAAAATGTTTTTTATTCA
Source organism: Brachynemurus nebulosus (assembly GCA_035578155.1). Lineage (NCBI taxonomy): Eukaryota > Metazoa > Arthropoda > Insecta > Neuroptera > Myrmeleontidae > Brachynemurus > Brachynemurus nebulosus. The sequence continues at coordinate 65,531,806 of JAPWDM010000002.1, forward strand.
TGAAAACTAAATGTATTTCCTTGAAAAAGTCTTATTTTCCTTGTTTTTATATGAAAATCATGTAATTTTTTGATTTCGATAAAATGACAAAGTATCATCAAAATATCATTTTTAGCTTGTAATAAATTTGTTCCTACAATTTTTGTTATTTTTATTTAACCTTGATTTTTTATACAAATTTGAGGTATGGGTAACTTGCATTAAACAAAGAGAAATTGTGACCACTAAAGTATGATGAAAAATTTGAAAGTGGCGTAAATGTGAAGAATTTGAGTTGGGCTTGACTCTGATGTACCTCACTTCTCTTGTAATCCATTCTAAATAATTTCTCTGATGGCATTCACTTTTACCCCGAAATTCATAAGATTTGCAAAACCGCACCGGGGAAATGTGAATGGCTTATAAAATTTTTGTTTTTACCCGGTCAACCTTACTATTTCTTTCATTTTCAACCATTTTGTTTAAAAATGAACACATTCGAAACAATTGTCATAATTTAAAAACTGAAAGCCTTTTAGGAAGTAAAAAGATTTGTTTTAATAATTTTTTTTTAAATCTAAAAAATTGTTGACCGTCAGCACGTTAAGCTTAAACCATGTTTTAAACATTTTTCCCATTGTTAGACTTTTTACAAGTTTTTCTAACTTATTCGTTTATTTTTGAACAAATTTTCTGATCATATTTTTTTATGGAATTGTCATTTACTAGAGCCATTACTAAGTTAGTCGTATGTAATTTATGGCGTGTCACTTTTTAATTTTTGCTCTTTTTTTTACTTTTAGTATAAAATCACCTCTATACTTATTTTGTATATAAAAACCGTTTATAATGGGACGCTTTGCTTTTGGTCATTCGGTTGGGCATTGTGTTCATGGTAAACTCGTTGGTTAGACATTTAGATACGGTCTTGATAATACCTATATTTTATTTGAGTTTGTCAAGTTGAAATTGTTACCAACTTCATAAATGTAGACAAGGGCACATAATTATGAAGATACTACACGGAGAGAAAATTCATAGAAAAATCACTGTGCTCAGCATTACAATCGACGTGTAAAAGGCGAACATATTCAATTTTGTACGGTAAAAATATAAAAATTATAATTAATCATAGAAAATTTAAAGGATAGAATGTTCTTTCCGTAATAGTAGAAAGAAAGAAAGAGAAGGTATCAACGCTGTCACATAGTGAGGCAGGCTGCAGAAGGTATCATCACAATCATACATGAAGGTCACAATATAGCCAGGCTGGTGTGGGAAGTAACATAGCCAGGCTAGTCACTGCTGGTGTCGTGTCGTGTGCAAACAGTATTCATTAGAATGTCTTACAGGATACTTTGAAATAATGGATACTTTGGATTTGTAAAATGAATTAAGTATTGAATAATATACTGCGCTATAGGCAGCTATTTTGAAAAGAAATTTAAAATGTCCTTTTCAAGTAGAATAAATTTCTTTCGGTCGTCTCACCCCGTTTCCAGCTTCAAGGAAACTGCCTATAAACTAGCTTTACACTGCGTCTAGTTATATAATATAATAGTGTTTATTGGTCTATGGGAATTACTTTTTGGACTATCCTAGTATTTTATGGCACTTATATAAACCCGCATCACACAATATCGGATTGTTTGCTGAGACGCTTGCTAAATTTCAAATATGGAACTTGGACTATTTCCTATGCTTGTTTTTCTGCTATATTTCACCGTTAGTAAATGAGAGAGTGGCATTTATTATGTGGGCCACTTACTAGCCCTATCTGCTGACAGTACAGTGGTGGTAAACGAGTGGACCCACACAGACCCACACATGTTGTATATAGCCAACATCGCAGAGGGAACCATCACAGTTTCCAGCACAGCAGCTCGTTTGTAACCCAGCGACAATTTAATCATAATAAACTATAGTAAAACCGTATAGCTCATTCCATACATAATTGCACTGTATGTATGTAAGTAGACTGACTCCATACTATATGATTGTAGTACATTCACTGTATAATATATATAATAGATAGAAATGTTGCATTATATGGAATACTACTCACAAGTCAAAAGTGTTGGTAGAATGGATAGTTCCGTCACAGTTTAGGGCCATCTGCATCAGGCCAGGGGAGTCACGGCATACGCCATGTTGTATAACGGACGTCCTCAACATGTACTATATGTACATATGAATGAATATCTATATGGACATGTAGGTATAGTAAAAGCTCGCTAAGAATACAGTTTTGAAAAAAAAACTTCATTTTGAGAAGTAAAAGTTACTTTAGTCCGGTTATTGTTATTAAATAATGCAGGATTATTTTTGAACTCATTTAGGTTCAGTTTGAAAATTTGTCCGGGTAGAATCTGTGGAGTGAGAAAGTGAAAATCACCAGCTAGACTGCAGGTAGGATGGTGGAATACCTTAGTCAGTACCACCTAAAAGTTGCTTAAACAAAGCTCGACTTTCATTATTGTAGCGAAAACTAAGTCGATCAAAGACTTTTATAATTTAAGTGAGTCCTAGAAATTCAGAAGATGCTGAGTAGTTCTGGCTATGAGAATGTGATTTGATTGAAATTTTCGTCAATTAAGCCATTAACCATCCTGTAAAATTTTGGCGTTTATGAAACTTTTGAACTGATTCAGTTTTTACGACTATAATGCAAATTTAATTTTTTTTTCAGCAATTTCTTGGAGATGCTGACTATAGAGCTGTTCGATCAACCAGCAGTCTGACTGATAGTTTTCACTTTTTAGGGCTTCGAAGCCCTATTAGGACTCCGAAGGCCTTATAAGACCGGTCTGTGACCAAAAATTTGAGAGAGGTGGTAATCAATAATAATAATAATAATAAAATATAAAAAATAATTAATGAGTTGTACACGCATATACTAATAAACGCAAGAGGGGTGTATTTTCACTGTACTTAAAAAATAAAAAACTAGCCAAAAATCATCAATTAACACTTTCACCATTATATGTGAAGAGTACATAAAGAAATGACTGCAGCAATTTTGTGTTTTCATTAAAGAAAGCTAATTTTTTTTCTTTTTTTTTTGGCAAACAATTATGTGCTCTTGTCTTTTTTTTTACACAATATAGATTATATCCTGACAAATTTTTAATCTTTATAAGATAAAGAGTCCACCGATGCGAGGCAATGCCAAGTAGAGGTACTGACCATTCCGACTGTTTTATGTATCTTTGAAACGTTGCGCGTTGGTCGCGTTTAAACTTTGATGCGTTTCGGCAAAGTCTGTTCAAAAGGCAAAAAACTTATTGGACGAGGTGAGACCTGCATATGGCTACCTTTTTGCATTGTCTACTTAACATTTGAGGAGATTCATGAATTTTTTAGTAACCACAAACAGTTGCAATGAATTGCAATTTACACCGCTACTGATTTAGTCTGTTGCTGTTCGTTATGAGGTTCACGTCGTAACGAGTATTATTGTTTTTTTAATCAACTCGTGAAATTTAAACAGAAAAAAAATAAGAAGTGTGCCGTATTTAAGTGTAAAAATTCTATTGAACAAAAAAATTCTCAAAATAAAGAGTTATCTTTCTTAAAATAAATAAATTTATTTTTAATTATTGGTTGCTTATCATATAAGGTCGACCATGATAGTATATGCTCGATATACGCAAGCTGCGCACCATATTACACTAATACATTTGCATGTTTGTGTTGATATGATCGCTTGGAAGGGGTAGCGATGTGCACGTCATTCGCCGGCGACAACGGGCACAGTAGGTAGAGATAGAAATATTACTTCCGGGTATTCTCTGGTGTAGAAGAAGATTCACTGTCTATACACATAATATGTAGGTACTGATGTTTGCATTCACTAATACAATATCACGCTTCTGGTGTTGTGTTGTTACTATTTGTGTCATTGCTAAATTTCCCTACGGTCCTTTGGGGTTGGATGAGCGGGAAACACTAGTAGCACGCTAGCAAGCAAACATATATACATATACGTATATTTGGTATTGTTACAATATATCTGAAACGAGTTGGTATATTGTTAGAAAAGGACGCGTGTCCATAATATAGAAAATTTTCCCCCAAAAAAATCATGCTAATGCAGTTTTTCATTCTAGACGATGTGTTTTGTACGGTACCATAAATATTTCTTATATTTCATTACTAGCTGTAGTTCTTTTTGTATCACTCAAAACAAAAGCATGTTGATAAACAAAAGAAATCATTATATGAAGATGAATAATATTAGAGTTAATGACAGTGGTTGTAAGAATTAATATAAGTGTTGACTGAAGTAAATAAACTGACCATTAAAATGGACAAAACTAGACATTCTGGCTTTTATAAACTTTATAGCCTTGTTAGTTTATTTACGAGCAGGTCGGATTTACTCTTGAGAGGCACTTGGACACTTTTCATGTGGAAATTCCAGAATAATTCATATATAGTGGCCATTAAGCACTTTTGTGGGGGCTCCTGGTAAAGTAATAAGAAAATCGAAATTTTTCTGTTTATTCCAAAAATTACAATGAAACAGCTCCTGTCTCTTCCTGCTTTACTCTTGTTTCGGGGGATTCAGTATTAATTTCGTGGAGACCCGTGTTGTGGGGCGGCTTTGGGACACGTGATCCAAATGCCCTTATGTAAATCCGACTATGCTTACAAGGAACCTTATGCAACTTCAACAAACGGTCAAAAATGTTTTGAGACTTTATTGGATTGTAGACCTTACTAAAACTAATCACAAGCCATATTTCGCTCATTACCAAAAGTTTTAAGGAAGCGAACTTTGCACTTGAAAATTTGAAATTTTTTAAAATTTCGCCAAATAACTTGCGAATTGTATGAGCTTTGGTAAATAGACTCGGTATATATGTAATTTGTTTTTTGAGACGGTTATTATGGAAATTTGAGTACCGTCCCCTATTCATTTTAAAAGCATTTTTAGCACATAGCGTATTTATCTGATCACTTCTTTGTGCTTCTTAGTTCACTTTTGTGACGGTAGTCGTGTTTTTAGCGAATTTCCGTATCGAAAATTCAGTTCTTACAGCCACTGTCATGGTGAAACTTGAGTTCGGAACTATAATAGAAGTTTGTCTTGAAATCGGTAAGATCCGAAAATAACATTCATCCATATGTATGTATACAGGGTGTCAGAGAAATAAGTGACCATCTTTTGAGGGGTGACTCATAGCACCCTGTAGACACTAAAACCGCAATAATTTTTTCGGAATTAACAGTCGCGTCACCCCTCAAAAGGATAAGAGTTATTTCCTTTACACCCTGTATATATATATATATATAATTATATATATATATACATATATATATATATATATATATATATATATATATATATATATAGGGTGTAAGGGAAATAACTCTTATCCTTTTGAGGGGTGACGGGACTGTTAATTCCGAAAAAATTCCTGCGGTTTTATTGTCTACAGGGTGCTATGAGTCACCCCTCAAAAGATGGCCACTTATTTCTCTAACACCCTGTATATGTGTTAGCACGATAACTCTCGAATGAAACATCCAATTTTCAAAAAATTTGGGGGTGAAGACGTTGGAAATCTCAAATCCTTGGATGTTTTTTTCAGCCAGACACGGCCGATGCCTGGAATCATACAGAAAATGAGCTTTTTATAAAAATTTGTCAAAATTCAAAACCCTTTTGAACTTTTTTACACCATGAAACTATACGTTTCTGTACCATTATCCTATGTACCTAAGCGAATTTTCGAGAAAAGTAATTTTTGTAATCGGAAATTCGCTATGTTATAAAGGCTAAAGTTAGTATTTAATATATATTATTTATTATTTTATCAAAAAGACATCGCAAAAAAAAACCCTCTTCCATGGATTTATTTCATGTAATCAATAAACTAGCAACAAAATTGTGATGGTGGTATATGTGAACACAGTATAGTATTATCGACTCAGTTTATATATTGAGCGTCTACTGAAGTGTTAATACTAACTAAATGCTTCACATACATGCAGCTGGCATTTGATTTGATAATACCGAGCTTGAAATCACCACGACGCGACGCGAGGACTGGCCATGTCGTGGACGAGGATGACATACTCTGTTTGTGACAAGTATTAAAGACAAGACAGGTTGGTTGCTCGATGGATGTGAGTACAGTCAACACTTCTATAACACGGTGTTGTCAAATCGCAGAATAAAAAGCGTAGATAGCCCGTAACAGAGTGGAAGTCATCCAGCAACGCTGTTGAACTAAGTATTGGCGTCGCAAAAATATTTACAATATTTTATTTCCTACTTCGTAAGGTCATAAATGGTACCATATAACACAGTACAAATTTGCTAACCAAATTCCAATACAGACATTCTTTTGTTACGTACGTGACATTTTCATGCCGTTTACACGCCTACTTATAAGAAAAAAAATAGAAGTTATTTTTTTCTTATAAATTTTCAATACTAAGCAGATAGACAAATGTGTAAGCAATATTTGTACTGAATATAAAATACATAACATTATTAGTTTTAATGCTAGAGCTAATAATGTTTGTGTTACGAACGTGACAAAACAAACACTTTCTTGTCACGTACGTAACACAGCTAACATTAAAACTAATAATGTTATGTCTTTTATAATCAGTACAAATATTGTTTACACATTTGTCTATCTGCTTAGTACTGAAAATTTATAAGAAAAAAATAATTTATATTTTTTTTCTTATAAGAAGGCGTGTAAACGGCATGAAAATGTCGGGAGCGAACTAACCTATGACCCTTTTTCAGGATAAGATTAAAATCTGACCGCGGGAGCGAACTAGAATGCACCATTTTGACTGCAAGGGGTACGTTTAAAAAGAATGGCTGGATACCAATTCTAACAATAAGTCTTTTAAGGGGGACCACTAGTGTGACCGTCTGAAAAAAAGATGATTTTTGGGAATCTTTTTGAAGAAAACTACCGTATTGAATGTTTTAATATTTTAAGGATGTATTCGTTGATATATAACAAATTTATGATAAAATTTTTGGACCAAAAAATTGAAAGTGCAGTGAGTTATTCGCGATCTCTCAAGGTTCCAGAAAAACAGTCCCCCCACTGCTGCAGTGATAGCGACCTTCACAGTGTCTATTAAACTAGAAGGTATTTCCCGTGCCATGAACCTCAATCGAAAAAAAAGTTGAAAATTAACAAAATGGAGGAGTTTTTTTAAAAAAAAGTTTCAAATTTTGCGTGAAAATTTGGTGATTTTTGGCCTGCGAAAATTACATTTTTTATTCGATCGGAAAACTGGAGGTTGGTGGCACGAAGAAACATATAAGAAAGAAGCTGCAATAAGAATCAAATCGATCGGATGATTTGTCTTCGAGTTATAACTGTAGCAAATTGGAAAAATGTAGTTTTTCTTTACCTTACCTTTTAGTTTTAAACACTGAGAATTTTTACTAAAATTATTTGCGATGTACTCACTATAACGGTCATAATAAAGCTAGATGAGTTGTTTAAATGTGCCAGGGTCTAGCTGCTCCACAACATGTGACTGGCAGCCACGTCCAGAAACTCCCGAACTATCAACCTTCATATATTTCTCAATACCTCAAAGTTAAGGATGAAAATCAGAATCCGCTCTTCAGATGGGTGTAACTCAAAAACAATTTGAGATATGCACTTGAAATTTTAGTATGTTATTTCTAATGGTATAGACTACCGAAACATGCAAAAAAAATTTCCCAATTTTTTCAAAATGCCACACACGTGGTCCGCCTTAAGGTGGTTTCAGTCGAATGTGGTATAAAAAATTGTTTTTATTGGGTTAGAACAGTGGTTCGCAAAACGATATATCGACCCCCAGGGGTCGATAACGATCTGCAAAGGGTCCACGGCGAAGGAAAAAGAAATGGGGATTTGTGAGATGTAAATAGGGTTCTACAAGAATTACTGTAAAATGAAAAGTCACTGATGACTTTTTTTTGCTCTCCACCTGCATTTTTGCATTCTTTCTCTTTCCCAAATGGTCCTAAAATAAGAGATTAGTGACTAGTGGGTGATTTTTTGTTTTGTTTTGGCTTTGCCACCTTCATTTTTTCGGGGTTATATTTCTGAATGTGTACAGCAAATCTATCTAAAACCGAAAACCATGGCAATTAGTCTACGAGACAAATTAGTTTGTGAACCACTGGGTTAGAAACTAAGGAACTAAAAAAAGACACATTTTCAATAATTGCTCAATATTGAAAATACTGGGGAAAAAATGACGATATTTTTTTTTAACTCTGAATAACCCATTAAACACTATCGTTCCTTGTCAAATTTTAATTATTTCCGTGAAAAATATGAAAAAGTATTTCTGAGTTTCTTACAACACGATTTTCACGTAACGCTGTACGAATGAATGGTGTAATAGGAGGGTTGAGTGTAGTTCAACCAGACAATGTACTGCAATGAGTCAATATTGTACATAAATTTTCGATAAACTGATTACAGACAGAAAAAAAATATTAGGTCTTTCGGTTGTTAACATAGAATCCTACCAATTTATATTCTTATCCGATGTTACAAATTTTATTTAGGTACCGAATTTGAATTCTTTACCATCTGAACATTTTATTTTTAGAAAATTTTAGAAGCTGGTCGTTAGCTAAATACTAGTTTAGGTCATAAAGTACCTACTTGGTAAACGAACCTTTTTTCAGTTCGTGTACACGGAAAAAAACGATTCAGTTCAATGAAATAAAACTGAATGTTTGAAAAGTATTATTTTGCCCAAATAAAATTTTGTCCAATGAATTATCATACAGTTTACCTAATCATTTCTGTTATTTCCAAAAATTAATTTTTTTGTTTGCATTTTTTAATAAGTTCCAAACAAACACATTATTTCAGTTTTAAAAACCATTTGTTTATTTAATTTTATTTGAATGAATTTATTTTAAAAGTTATGCAAACGACATTTAATTTCAGTCCAGTATATTTTATTCCAGTTGAACACAACTTAAATATGTTCAACACATTTGAAACTGCGCATGTAGAATATGGTCATGTGATATACGATATACATATACATCATTATGTACTGTTTCGGCATTCGCGTCGGTTGTATTGAGTAGTTTAAAGTGATTTAACATTAAAAGAAATATTTAAACGTTCCGTTCTAAACATCCAAGTGACGCCATTGTGTGTTTTTGTATTTTTTTCTATATATGTAATAGGTATATGTTTAACATTAGTTATTAAAATGGATGAGGAAACAAAGACCATTTTGAAAAATTGGGGTTTCGAAGAGTATATATCTGTTTTTATCGGTAAGTAAAAAAATAATTTTTTTAACAAATAGTAGGTACATAGTACATATACATATCTTTATCAGCCATATTGTTCTAAATAAAATCTGTTGTTTTGGGTTTTTCATTTATTTCAAAGATATTAGTAATTAGCACCTGCCCAAACTTTTTTACATTTATACTAATTATGAATTTAATTTGATTAAATTAGTTTATTATAATACTAAATCATTTTTAGGTAACGAAATAGATATTACGTCATTATTATTTTAACAAACAATACCTAAGTTATCAGCCGTGTTGTTGTAAATTAAAATGTATTGCTTTTGGTTCATATTTTTTTCAAAGCAATAAATAATTAATATGTGCCTAATCTTTATGCATTCATGATATGAATTTAATTTTATGAAATTAGTTTATTCAGTAGTATAATACTAAATTGTTTTTTGTTAGATAACGAGATAGATATTACGTCATTATTACATTTAACTGAAGACATGATAGCTGAAATATTTAAAAAAATAGGACCACGTAGCAAGTTTATTTCCAAATTAAATGCCTTTAAACGGGAAAAATTACCTGTAACTGTTCTGGTAAATTCAATTAATTTTAAATAATTGAAAGAAAAAAAATAGACGGTTTTTTTTTGTAATATAATATATAATATTTTATTTTAGCCAAATAAATATGAAACCAGTTCCAGTTGCTCGACTGTATCTACTAATTTTTCGGATTTAGAAAATTTTGATCCAGTAGAAGTATCACCAGCAAAAATAAAAAGATATAACGCATGTTACGGAGACGAATTAATACAAAAACTAAATAATTGTCAACAGTTAGATTTTAATTTAAATGATATTTTAAATAATACTTGTAACGGAAAAATTATTCTAGCAACTTATGCGGGAAACCGAATCTTAGATCGAAAATCACGAAATATTCTTTGTGATTTAATCATATCAGAAATATTTAAATCGACTACACGGTATTTTTCAAATTAAAGTTGAATATTAATTATATAGAATTAAAAAAAAATTTCGTTATTAATTTTTAGAAAATTGGATGCAAGCCATTTTGAAAAATTGGCTCAAGATATTATTGATATTTTCCCAAATGAAGTTAAAGAAACTTACTATGTACCATCACTAAAAAAATCTTCTACTGGAAAATGTACGCCAGCGAAAGGCCGTTTAATAGATAAATATAGAAACAAATTACGTTATTTCAGAACTTCAGGTCTTTGGAGTCCTACACCGCCTAGTGAATCCTTAAGTGTGGAGTCTGATGAAGGTAAAATCATACTTTTTTCGTTTTTACAATCTAACAAATATTTTTTGTTTATTTTTCACTTAATTTTAGGTGAATCAAAAAATCTTGTAAATTTTAAAACATGGTTGGAATATAATACTGAACCATTTGATCAAGTTATTGATTTTTGGAAAAAAACTTTTCCGTTGAGGAAACATGAAAGTAATCAATTATTAACCGTAAATGAGTTTGTTTCACAATGGCCTATTCTAAAATGTTCTTTTGGATTTACTTTGGTAAAAAATTAAAAATATATTTCATATTTGGAAACTGTAATGTAAAAAACGTTTCAGTTTTGTTTTTTTCTTAAAATTTTACAGATTGAAAAAGATTTTGCAGAACTTTTCCCAGAAAAGGAGTTATGCCTATTATCAAATTTTTCCAGTTTTATTGAGTCTTTGTTAAAATTAAAAAGGAAGTATTTACCAGATGAGGCTCGGTGTACACTCAAGGAATTAGACAACATTAACTTATCTGAAAGTAAGAAACATTTCTTTTTATTTACTATTTTTCTGTTGTTTTTAGGGTTCCGTAAAAAAATAAAAAACGGAACCCTTAGAGTGAGACTTCAATGTCCGTCCGTATAGAAATCGTTTGTCTACATCTATTACAGGTAAATTAATTTCACAAATCCTTTTATTTTTATTTGAAAAGGGGTTAGAAATGGACGGTTGAAATTTGTAAGTGCGAAACCAAGGTCAAGTGGGATATCATTTGAAAGGGCTTTGTTTACACATTTCAAAACTACTTTTTTTAAAAGTTTAAATTACGTAGGTTCTTAAGTTATGGCACAAAAATGTGCGAAAAAATACCGTCCCCCTTTCTTATCTTCGAAGTTTTCGAACCGAAAACTTTGAAAAAATTCATACAAATAGGAAATTCCATATATATTACAGGAAAAGTAAAACGAACTTCGTCCAAATGGCTATAGTTTTTTTTTTTAGATAAAATGGAAAAATTTTGGCTGGAGTTCCAAAAACCATATAAATATCTCCGATTGAGCTGAAATTTTATTTACATAACCTTTTTGGTTTAGGAAGTTACCCTTTAGGAAGGAAGATATTATACGAAACCCTCCGTGCGTGAGTCAGACTCGTACTTAACTTATTTTAAATACGTATATTTTCTTTTTCAGATAGCAAAACAACATTAAAAATATCATTATTACCATATCTAATACAATCCAGAGCAAGAATATTCAACAAAAGAAAGCAGTGGAAGCCAACAATACCCGAAATTTTAGAAGGACTACTGTTACATTCAACAACGCCATCTGAAATTGACGTCACTATAGAAAATCGTCGCACCCGTATGTTAAAACATGGACTTACAGTACAACCATTTATACTAGTGGTAGGACCAAATTTAAAAAATATTACCGAAACATACGTAATTATAGACAATATTAAGTATCAAATAAATTCATGTTTAAAGGCTTTTGACATTTGTTTTAAAGCTTATCATGTTTTAAACGCACGGTATAGTTCTGAATGTAGTCACATTTTAACTTTAATACAACGTTATATATATAATATTGAAACAAAATGGGATTCCGAAATTCCATCAATTTCTGAACTTATTTCCGATTTAAAGAATAACGAAAATAGACAGTGAAAGTCCATTTGCATTTGTTTATTACAATATTTAAAATTTTGATATTTAAAATTTCAAAGTTACTTTTGAAATACATTTATGATTATTTTTGTAATGTAAATACATTTGTTTACTGTCAATTTGAAGAATTATTTATATATCCAAAATTGAAAATTCATTTCCGAAATATTTTTATATTTGTTTTTACACTTATTGAATTAAATATGAAATACTATTATTCAGAATGGAATGTTTAGAATGTAATATTTCTTTTAATGATATGCAAATATTTTTTTCTCATTTGAAGTTTTCACATCAATATTCTTCAAATTTTATATATTTGTTTTTACACTTATTGAATTAAATATCAAATACTATAATTCAGAATAGAATGTTTAGAATGTAATATTTCTTTTAATGATACGCAAATATTTTTTTCTCATTTGAAGTTTTCACATCAATATTCTTCAAATTTTATATATCTGTTTTTACTTATTGAATTAAATATCAAATACTATTACTCAGAATGGAATGTTTAGAATGTAATATTTATTTTAATGATATGCAAATATTTTTCTCATTTGAAGTTTTCACATCAATATTCTTCAAATTTTATATATTTGTTTTTACACTTATTGAATTAAATATCAAATACTATTATTCAGAATAGAATGTTTAGAATGTAATATTTCTTTTAATGATACGCAAATATTTTTTTCTCATTTGAAGTTTTCACATCAATATTCTTCAAATTTTATATATTTGTTTTTACTTATTGAATTAAATATCAAATACTATTATTCAGAATGGAATGTTTAGAATGTAATATTTCTTTTAATGATATGCAAATATTTTTTTCTCATTTGAAGTTTTCACATCAATATTCTTCAAATTTTCAGTGCAGCATATGTTTACGTTTGTATAAAGATATATGGAATTTCAAAAAACATTTAATTTCTAAGCATTCAAATGAAACAACAAATATAGAAGATTGTTCTTTAGTTACTAAAAAATATGTAGATTTAAGCAATAAAACTGAAAAATTTAATAAAAATAAATTATCTGAAACTTTTGAAAGTTTTCCATTGAATCCGGATATAACATTCAAACAATCAATACAGAAATTTATTTCAAAACTATATAACAATAATACTGTTACACGATCAGTGATACAAGATATAATTGAATTCGTAAGTGAAATATTTAACTGTAATGTTGTGACACAGCTGAATACTAAAATTAACTTATTAAATTCTGTTAGAGGACAGACTGATTCTTTTGAATCCATATTGGCTGATATTAAAAATATTATTTCTGAACTACAATCTCCTTTTAGTGGTTTTGAATCAGAATATTTAAGACTTCAATATTTTGAACGTTCAAATTTTTTAATTAAACCAGTTCCGTTTGTTATTGGAACGTCTGAATTTCAAAAAAGTAATCAAGAGGTTTCATCTATGCAAATAAAGGATAATTTAGGACAATTTGTTTCTATGAAAGAAGTGCTTAAGTGTTTTTTAGAGTTACCGTTTGTATTTCAGTCAATAATTAGTTATATGGAAGATTGTTACGATAGTGAAAACGTACAAAGTGTTTTTAATGGAATAGTATGGAATGAATTAAAATGTAATTTTTATGATAAAACTGTTTTGCCGTTATATATTTTCTTTGATGATTTTCAAATTGGAAATGTATTGGGTAGCCACGCATCTATATACAAGTTAGGTGCAATATATTTTTCATTAGCTTGTATTCCACCAAAGTATGCTTCACGTTTAGAAAATATATTTCTGGCACAGTTGTTTTTTTCACAAGATCGAGTAAATTTCGGCAATAGAGCAACATTTTCTAAATTAATTAACGAATGTGTAGAACTATATGAAAAGGGAATTGAAATTATTGTTAATAATAAAAAATATCAAATATTTTTCAATGTAATACTTATATTAGGAGATAATTTAGGATTAAATTCAATATTAGGTTACAGTGAAAATTTTTCGGGTTCTTATTTTTGTCGTACATGTAAAGCTGATAAATCTCTTACACAGAGTCAAGTGACAGAAGATAAGTCACTATTAAGAAATAATATAACTTACAATACAGACGTTAATTGTAAAACAAACGGAATTAAAGAAGAATCAATTTGGAATCAATTGTCTCATTTTCATGTAACTAAAAATATATCATGTGATGTAATGCATGATTTATTGGAAGGAGTTTGTAGATATGATATGGCAAAGATTTTAAAATATATAATAAAAGATAAAAAATTTGTTACATTAAAACATTTAAATAATAAACTCAAATTTTTTAATCATTCTGAGAATTGTAATGTTGGAAATAAAATTCCATTGTTGTCTAAAGAACATATAAATAATGAGTATGTCATTATGTCAGCATCAGAAATGCTTGCATTTGTTACTTATTTTGGTATTATTGCTGGAGATTTTGTACCTATTGACGATAATGTGTGGGAACTTTACTTGATATTAAAAGAAATTGTTGCTATTTCATTTAGTAATACATTACATAAAGGTGCCATTAAATTATTGGCAACTTTAATACAAGAACATCATGTACTGTATTTAAAATTATTTAACGAAAAACTCAAACCAAAACATCACATAATAATTCATTATCCTGAAATTTTATATCGTTTTGGACCTTTAGTAAATTTTTCATGTATGCGGTACGAAGCAAAACATAAGGAATTCAAAACTAATGCTAATGTAATAGCATGTCGAAAAAATATACCATACACCTTAGCTCTCAAACATCAACTAAAATTTTGTTATCGTCTCTCTAGTAATTTGGGATTTTCAGATAAAATAGATTACAGTACAGATGTGACGTTTATAAAATCTTTAGAGGATTATATTTTCTTTTATAAAAAATTACCTTTAAATTTCCAGGAAAATTGTCTAAGTTATAATCGATATAAATTGAATGGTATGTTATACAAACCTGGTTACATTTTATTAATTAGTTTTATAGATGAAGATTATCCTTTATTTGGTTTAATAAAATATATATTAAGTAGTAAAAATAAAGAAATATATTTTGTTTTAAAAATACTAAAAACTATTGGTTATGATTTACACAGACAAGCATATGAGGTAGTCATAAATCATGAAAATGTAGAATGGGATATTAGATGTGTAAAAGAACTGTACTCTTTATTTCCACATAATTATCATACCATTGGTAATGGCAAGAATTTGATTTCTTTACGCATTTGATTTTATTAATTGGTACTTTTGTGTAATTTTGTTATTATGTAATGGGCGATTCTCGCGTGACGCACAGGACATTTTTACAACAAAAACATTTAAAAAAAAATGCTATTAATAATAAACAAAACAAAATGTTTATAATACGCAGAAAATGAAGTAAATTTTTTTGAGCATATTCTAATTTTTATCTGAAATTCAGTACTCAAGATATAAGGCATAAACTCACGTGACGCACGGGACATCGTACGAAACGAAGTTTATGTCTTATATTTGGAGTACTGCATTTCAGATATAAATTAAAATATGTTCAAAAAATTTTCATCCAGTTGCCTCGTGTTATAAACTTTTTGTTTTGTTTGTTATTAATTTAATTAAAAAAAATTTTTTTGTTGCAAAAATGTCACGCGAGAATCGCCCTAATATTATTTGATTGTCATATTATTAATAATAATGTAGTACATCTTACAAACAAAATACAATATTAACAAATAAACGCGTTTTATTTATTGTATCCAATACATGTTTATTTATGTTTCAGATAAATAAGAAATACAACTTAATTCAAATAAAAATAAAATACAGTGGATTAACAATAATTGTTAACTGAAATAAATTATTTATTTCAGTCAAATAAGAAAATGAATTCACTTAAATAAAAATAAAATACAGTGGATTAACAATAATTGTTAATTGAAATAAATTATTTATTTCATTCAAATAAGAAAATGAATTCACCTATATAATAAAATGTTTAGTTCAAATAAAATCCTTATTTCATTGAAACAAAATATTATTTCAACAGATCGTTATTCAAATTCATATAAGCAACATCTTTGTTTTGTGCAAACTATAGAATTATTTCATTTAAATATGTTAGTAATTGTCTGAATTATACTTTTTATTTGATTAAATTTTTTCTTAATTCTAATGAACTGATTTTCTGTTTGAAACTGAGAATAATTTCAAACAAAAAAATTAATTGGTTGAAATAAAAAGCTTATTTGACGGTATGCAAACAAAAATTTTATTTGACTGGAATAAAATTTATTTGATGGGAATAATTCTTTTTTTCCGTGTAGGTATCCTTAAAGGGCCTTTTAGACGGTCATATCAGTTCTCAGTTCAGTTTCAGTTTCAGTCAAACTGTCAGTTTTTCTTACGTGTAAAAATTAAAATCTGAAAGGAGAATTGAAACGGAGACTGAGAACTGACGGGATGGATAGATCTATTTGTTTTATTTCAGTTCTTAGAATTCCTATGTGTAAACAAGCGCATCACGCCTCAGTTAGTGATGAATAAATGCAAGACCAAGACCAAGACTGCCAAGTCTTGGTCTTGGTCTTGTTCTTGCATTAAGAATCTTGGTCTTGGTCTTGCTAGAGCAGTTTGAGTCTTGGTCTTGGTTTTGCAAAATGCAGTCTTGGTATTGGTCTTGGTCATGGTATTGCTAAAGAATCTTACACTTACTTGTATTTTTTTATTAGCGAATTTTTTCCTTTTAAAATCAGAATTTTCTCTCTTTACGGTATTAATCATACTTTTAAACTATTTAAATAATTTAGCAAGAGTCTTGCTTTTTTCTTGCTATTGTCTTGGTCTTGCTCACTTGAGTCTTGGTATTGGTCTTGCAGTCATACTTATAGTCTTGGTCTTGGTCTTGCTCTTGGCATACCTAGTCTTGGTCTTGGTCTTGCAAAAAATGGAAGACCAAGACAAGACTGCAAGACCAAGACTAATTTTGCTCATCATTAGCCTTAGTTCATTTCTTCACGTTTGGTTCTCTTGAAAATCAGGGTAACCCAACTGAACAAAGAACTGAAATGAAACAAGAACGGAAACTGAAACTGAACTGAGAACTGATATGACCGTCTAAAAGGCCCTTAAGGAGTAATATCACCTTGTCTTCTGAAGAATTTCGTGAAATTTTCGTCTATTTTGGCATTAAAAATTTTTGGCCAATTGTAAAAATGTTGTTTCGAGAAAAACGTGTTTAAACAAGGCTTGTTACTGTCATTCCATATTACTGCACGCACTAACTAAGCCCGAAAATGGGACATTTTAGCTCGTCACACGAGACCAAGCTGGTAACCTTAACTGTATCAATCATTGTGATTTATTCAAAATCTTTGTTATATAGAGCCCCTTCGTATAACTAATATTTTTTTATCTTTGATTCAAAAAATCAATTCAAATGGCGTGATGTAACTGAATAGCACCTACTTGGAAGGGAAACAATGGAAGAGCACCCACTGAATTATTGCCTTGGGTTAAATGAAACATTATACTTGTTTTTTCTAATTTACTTCCTGTTTTTTTCTTTCGTCTTTCCAATTGCAATTGATTCACAAAAAAGGAAAAAAATGAACTTTTTCACTACACGATTGGAAAATGCCTTTAAGAAATCAGTTTTAATTGAACAGTTGTATTGAAGTTAAAATCCAATTACAAATACTCAACGGTTCGGGACAAATGTGATTAGTATTATTAAGAAATACGAATTTTTTTTTTTTGTTATTTTTCATTAATAAATAATTTATAAGACTGAATGTCGTTTACTTAAGGATTGGTGAAAATGGGAAACTTGAAACTCGACTAGTAATTTTTTACTGTGAAAGGGGACATAGGAAAACTTTTTCTATTTAAGCGTCGTTGAAATTTTACCATAATACCAGAGTTGGAATGTTACTGGAATAATGTAGACCGGCACTGGAATGCACTGGAATCTACGTATTTCAGTAAGCAATCCAGTCCAGTGACTGGATTGATGGTCTACTTTTCATTCCAGTTAGCCCATTCCAGCGCCACTGGAATAGTGTAGACTAGAGATGATCGATATATCGATAACTGTTACTTTATAACTAGTATAGAAAGATAACAGTTACCGTCAATAACTGGAATAACCAATAACTGGTTACTTAAATAACTCCTTTGGAAATATCGATAACATAAGTTAATATTAATATATTCGAAAGCAAGGATTACAGTAATTTATTTTAACTACCTACGGAGAATTTCAAAATAATAACGCCCCAGGCAAGTTACACATTTTCTATTGTAGCACATTTAAAAAACCTTTAAAAATGAACCATTGTCTATTGTACAATTATTTATTTGTATTTGTAATTTTGTATCCATAAAATTGTTAAAATTGTGTATATAAAGCCTAAATCCTTGTATAGACAAGTATTTGAACAGATATTGCAGTACAATAAAGCAAAAAATGTTATTTAGTATCCGTCAGTATTATAGATCTGTGCATATTTCACTAACAGAACCGTTTATACGCATATCAAATATCTTAAAATATGTTAAAATATCCAAATACCATACCAGTTATTATAATAACTGTTATAAATAACAGTTATTTTTCAGTAACTGTTATTGCAATAACAGTTATTAGAAAATAACCGTTTAGCTCATCTCTAGTGTAGACTGTAGACGGTCAATCCAGTGCTGGATTAAACGTTGAACAGTGAATAAGCATTGTTGTTTTTTGAAATGTAATTGAATGACTGGAATGGATCATTGAATGACTGAAATAATGTAATGGACTGATATAATCCAGTCCAGCAGTGAACTGGATTAACTCACTGGATTACTGGACTGAAATAATGTAAACAGGCTAATATACATTTAAAAATCTTCCGAAGTGTAAGTGCAAAAATCGTATATTAAAAGCTGCCACCATTTTCGGTCCTAAAAGTGGATCTTCTAAATGGTTAACTATAGTTAAGATACTTATCATAACTGTGGAATATTCATCTAACTGAACATAGCACTTACTATGTTCTAACGTTAATAAAATTATTCGAAAGGTTGACAATTTAATTGGGAAGTTTTATTTTCTCTTTCTTAAACTTTTGAATAAGGTAATGTTTATATTTTTTTAGTAGAAAATACTCCTGGGAAATTATTTCAAGTCGATTTCCTCCTTTCTTCCATAGATAATAAATACATTAAAAATAAAAAAAAAAAATAAAAATAAGTAAAATCCTATGTCTTATTTTGGTAATATGTCTAAGTATTTAACAAATCTTAAGGTGATACTTTATAAACCATTTAGTCATTCCTACACCCTACGAATACCTTTTTAAATTTTTTAGCACAAGTAAATCTAGAACACCTTTTATTTTCATTTTTATTTTAAATTTTAACAATTCTGAAGGTGGTATTTTATAAACCATTGAGCCATTTTTACATCCAACGAATGCTTTTTTATATTTTTTAGTACAAGTAAATCTAGACTTTTTCTTTATTAACATAAAAGTATTCAAAAAGACAATCTATTTGTTTCAACTGTAAAAGTATCGCTATCATGGATTTTTGCAACAGAATGTTTAATTTTTAACGAATTTATTGTTAAATTTTTAATCGTGTTAGGAATTTATCTGATGATGGAATTAAAGGTTCGTAAGCGCATAAACAGAAGGTTAAAAATCTATTTTGGTGCTTATTTTGGTAACTACTACTTTTTGTATTCTTTGATGTTGTGCACAATATGAACAGATGCCCTTGATCATCCCATATATTTCGTATCTATGTGTGTATATATAGAAATACAATTGACAAAAAAGGAATATAGGGAAAAAAATCATTTAAGTAAGAAAATTTATCAAACTGACATTTTAAAACAGAAAATAGATTTATTATTGAAATGTATATATGTATACGCGCATGTATGCGCAGGGGGCGTTACAATTTTTTATTTTGCAATAAAAATTTTCAATTTATCCTCTGGGGGGTTTGCGTCGCGGATGGGTAAATGACAAATGTGTATGTTAAATTGCATTATTAGAATTGTTAATTGAATTTTATTGTTGAACCAATATTGACGTGATTTATCAATTTAATAAGCAGCTAATTGTAATTATATTTTTTGTGAAAACTTGTTCACACTGTGCAAGTGGTAAGTGATAAGTGGTAAGTAATAAGTAGGTATATACCATGTGAGTGTTTTGAGAGTTGCCATTTCTATTACAACCAAATTTTTATGAAAAAGGTACCGGAAAAGGTTCTTTTCTTGGATATAATAGAAATGTAACCAAGCAAAACAATATCGGTTGAAGTAGCCTCAAGTACATATGTATATTTTTACCGCCTAAATGATAAATTAAAGAAAAATTACAAAAATTAAACTTGAGTAAAAAAAATTTTTTTTACTCATTTATGTTGTTAATTAATTCATTAGATCAGTTTTATCGAAAAATTAATATAGTCTATATATATATATATATATATATATATATATATATATATATATATATATATATATATATATATATATATATATATATATATATATACATATATATATATATAAAACTTACACGTATTATCTGTCTATCTGCCTGCATATACAAAGCACGATATTGTTTGATCCGAGAAATGTCCGATACCTAGTAATAAGTAAAACAAATAAGAAAAATACAATAACGTACTTCTGTATTTTTCGGTTCTACTTGTTATTTATTACTTACCGCTTTGATGTGAACGCAGCGTTATACTGTAACATAGCACAGTTTTTAACAATTTGTATGAATTTTACAAAGTAAAAACCATACCTCGTGCAGGATTGTCGATTGCCCCACTCAAGCGAATGATTGCCCCACTCAAGCGAATGATTGCCCCACTCAAGCTCAACTTCGCTTTCGTGGGCAATCGACAATTTTCCGCACTTATTGCACAATATACTATTTTAGAATTATTAGTGATGGTATTTATAAATGATACCTAGGCTTACACGTAATATTAATTGAATTTTCTTTTTTTTTTTTTGACGAAATTAACCCCTAATTTTAAACCAGAATAATTTTGTTTTAATCGTTGGCTGGTGATACATGTACGCGTCTTTAAGTCTTAACATTACGCGTACCGATTGTTTCAAATTTCTAGACCAAAATATGCTCACAGTCACACCACACACAGTCTGCATGTATGTAGTATTTATTCTCCAATATTTTTACATCATTATTACTCAAAAACTAAGAAAGATTTTGGAATAATTTTTTCTTATCTATATGTAAAATGTAGTATTCTTCTTCTTAATAGTGCAAAAATTATCAAAATATATTCAGTACTTTTTAAATAATAATAATAAAAAACTGAAACAATAATTCAATATCTATTTCTATGCAGTGCCAAGGTAGACACTACGGTGGTTGTCTCCAGTACAATACGTATGGGACGTATGGCTTTGGTTACTGGTATATATGTACACATACCAACAGTCTATAATGTCTAATTGTCTATAGTCATTGTTACCTACATAAAATTCAAATATTTTTGTTGTTAGTTAATTGCTAGTTGGTCCAGTTCAGTTTTTTTTTATATTTCTTAATTAATTTTAGATTTTGTTGTTTATTATTTAAATATTGGAACCTTTGAATAAAATTTGTATTTATTTTCAATTGGTTTTTCTTTACTGTCTTTAAGTTCGTTACATTAAAAGTTTTAATTTTTTCCCTTTTTTCTTTAGAAATAATAAAATATGAATCTAATTTAAAAACTACAATATAACTAGGGGACTAGTTTCAGAACTACTTATTTTAAAATTTTAAATTTTTTGAAGACCTTTAATTCAGATTAACCGCAAAACAAAACAAAAATTTTAATATCTTTTACTCTTAGCGCAGTAGGCACCAATGGCTGGTCAAAAATTTCGACATTTTTATTTTACAATCAAAGTGCTGAGTCAGAAGGTCTGTTATAGAAAAACACTTTAATAAGGCTGAGAAAGACTACAGATTTCGAAATAAAAATATATACAAAATAAGTTTATTTAAAAATATTATGGTAAAAAAAGACTGTCTCCCCAGGTAATAATTTCACGCGTCGCCACTGTAATAAACAGGCATAAAGTATCAATTCAAATGCAAAAACAGGAAGAGTTAGATTGAATGTAATTATATTTATTAATTCGTCAAAAAATCTCCCCGCGCCCGAGCTGACTAGCGCGACAATAAAACTGCAAAAAAAGGTAAAATCATGCTCGAATAATTAAAATTTTAATTAATTACAAAATTTTCATTTGTTTAATTATCATTAAGCAGATCGGCCTTCTTCTGGGCGCCCCCTCTTCGCTCTTCCTTCACACTCCAATCCTCATTTCAAATCTTACTTTACCTTTTTTTGTTCCATTTTCACATTGAACTTGTCAACATTCACTCAACGGTAAGTAAACCGTAACCCATCTCTGTCTAACGTAAAAGCGATTAATCATGTATCCATCTCATTTGTACCAATTGAAATTCATACGTGTTGATGTATCCGTGTTGTTTTTCAACATTTCGGACTTGATCGAAGTGAGTGGGTATATATGCCTATATGTAACAATTTTAATTATTTTCGATGAATTTGTTTTTCTCGTTACGTTTTCACGTTACTCACTCAATTCGCACATTAATTCATTAACGCAATCATTCATTCACATCTCTCTGAGGACGCAATAGAGTTTGGTACAGTGGCGGTCTGTGATAACAATGTTTGGAAATGTAATCATAATGTATTAAGGGAAAATTTGCCAAAAAAATCGAATTTTTTTCTTCATAATTGAAGACGTGAGTGGATGATGGTGTTATGTAACATTTTTTAGTGAATTTCCAGAATGGAATTCAGCTATTACAGCCACAGTCATAACGCGACTGGAGCCCGGGATAATGGCAGAAATTTGTTTTGAGGTCCCTAGAAATCGAAAATAATATTCACTAAAATTTATATATATATATATATATATATATATATATATATATATATATATATATATATATATATATAAATTTGGTGAAAATATTGGAAGTCCCAAGCCGTTAGACGAGTTCATTAACCAGACACGTCCAATGCCTGGAACATAGTTTTTATTTTTAAAAAAAATTAGTTTCTTGCCAAAATTACCACTTATTCAAAATTTTTTGGAAAATTTTTTTAGACCATTTAAAAGAGGAGAAAAAATTACATAAAAAAGGTCTTTAAACTATTATTCTATGTCAACTAGTTTACGAGAAAAATTAATTTTTATAAACGGCAATTCGCTATGTTATGCAGGATGCTGCGACAGGGGTATACCTATATGTATAATTATATGAACGAATGTGTTTGTCGTACAACGCGATAGTAGATTGTACGAGTATATAGTCATATACATACATAATATGTATATGTTTGTATGTTACTTATATGCCTTAGGGTTCCGAAGAAAGTCCTATTTTTTAGAGCTCCGAAAGAAATCTCCCGAGATTATAATAAAAATTTGTTTTGAGGTCCCTAAAAACCGAAAATAATATTCATTAAAATTTATATATTATATATTTATATTTAGTCCCACACCATTGGACAAGTTCGTTAGCCAGCCATGTCGGATGCCTGGAATATGGTTCTTTTGTTTTTTTTTTTTTTGCGACATTTATTTACACCATTAGAAAGAGGAGGAAAAATCACTTAAAGGGATGAAAAATCCCAGAAAAACGGATTTATATAAACGGAAATTCGGTATGTTATGCAGGATGCTGCCACAGGGGTCTTATAACTTTACAGTAGAAGCGTTTTAAAGTTTTTATTTACATATACCTACTTCCCATGCAATAGCACATGTTTATTATTGAATTTCTACAAAACTATCTTGACTTATAAAACCATATTTAAATATATATATGATACTTCAGCATAGGATATTTCAAAATTTTGTAAAAAATGACTTTTTGAGAAAATGTTACATAACACTTTCATCCATTTACGTCTTCAATTACCTATGTTCTTTAAGGTGTTAGAAATATTCTCCTAAAAATTTATTAAAAAAAAAAAAAAAAAAAAAAAATGAAAAATTAAAATGTTATGGGCATTTTCGTGCGGGCACTTTACCACAATTCATTAACGTTATAAAACTTTAAATGCTTTTTTTTGACAACTACGTTTTTCAACATAGCCTCGCGTGTATCTCAAAAAGTATTTGAGATATCGATATAAATCAAAATGCATATTATTCTTCGATAGTGTCATTTTGGCAGGAATAAGGATCTTTTGGTTCCGTAACATATTTTAAAAATGGCGGCTGTTTCTTATAGTCGAGAAGAAACGGGGACTTTTGACGACTTTTTTTCAAAATGTGATTTCTCGCTGGTTTTTTTATCTTCTTCTTAGATCCTAGTTAGTGCCATAACTGTACTCTGTATACATGAACCTATATTTTCAGAAATTCTTGATTATTTTTATTTTAGTTCACTCGGGATCTTAGAACGCGCTGAACCATCAAGGTGGAAAAATCTCGCAGTGGCAACTTCAACGCCATTTACAATCAGTTCATTTTTAAATTAAAAAAAAAAGCACTACTTATAATCTCAAGACATGTAGAAATAATGTTGTATATTTATTTACATATTCATTTATATAAAAAAAATAAAAAGGCCAATTTTTAATGTTTTTTTAGCGAATCTTTCCTTAAACACTGTATAACTTTATTTATCCGGCCATTTTTTGTACGATACTATCTTGTATGACTTTCTTTAGGGCCTTTTATTAGCACTTTTTTAATGAACCGAATAAAAATATTGCCAAAAAAACATAGAAGAATAGAATACGTATAAACAGGGGTTAATTTTAAAACTTTCCCAAAAAATGAAATGACGAGCAAAAAAAAATTCTGTTTCTCTAAAAATAAGATGAAAGTTACATGAAAGTTCATGTCTAAAAAAAGGCGAATATTTTCCTAAATACGAATGTGTTTACGAATATTCGCTTTCTAGTATTAATTATCACAATATGTTGTTCGGTATTTCGACTGCCTTCCATTAGTAATCACACTTGCAATTTAAATTGACTATAATCCCTACAAACATGCCTAAGAACACAATACAATATTGAGGAAGCAGTGCAATAATCATACATATATCCATCTCACTTGATTTTATAATAATAACAATATTATCGTAGTATAAACATTGATTTGCACTGAGGCGATAATTTATTAGGCATTTGGGGTATTTGTATTAGACAATAAACAAATGATCTAATTAATTATTATAGATATTATACAATATTTGATTTCGATATTGGTTCATAATAATGAGAAGGAAATTCAGTGATACTATTTGCTTAGGCTGGCCACGAGCTCCGTCTTTTAAATCAATTACAATTACCGTTGTTTGTTTAAAAGATTCGCTCTGTTGTTCAAATTTTAGTAATTATAACGTTAAATTTTTAGCTATTAAAATAATAGTTTTTAGAAGTCCGAAAAAATAGTCTCGAAACTCTTACAATGTCGCCATGTTCGTCTATTATACCACTTTTGCAGGTGTATACAAGAACTGATACAGGAGGGTGGTCATGGGGGTCATTAGTGTCATGACTCTCCTCCCTGAACGGAGATTGATTCAAGTCCTTTCGTGGTTTACCTCACAATACTATCAAGTTTATTAAAATTTTCAATGATTTAATGAAACTAGGAACAATTTATAGATTTTTGAAGTCATTATTTTCATTTTCACCAAAATTCTGTAGAATTAGTCACATTTATTAAAGGAATTCGGTCATTTTGATAACAAAAATGAAAAGTTCACGCTTAAGTTATCCCAGTTCGACCAATCACTCTGATTCAAATCACTTCAATAGGACTTGCTTTGAGAAAAAGTTTACTAGATGAAATTGGAAGCGAATTATTGGTTTTCGAAGTCATTTTTTCATTTTTATCAAAATTAGACCAACAGGACCACTATAAAAGAATCTTCTGTAAGATCAGTCACATTTGTGGTAGTAATTATAATAATTTCGCATGTCACTACCGAAAAATCTTATTTTTATTGAATTTTTTTCCTTAATATTAACAAAAATAAATATACATTTGACATATTAAGAACATATTTTTACGATTCAATTAATAGTTCTATTCACTAAAAATTAGATAAATATAACTTCACTTTACTTTCATTATTATTACCTAACTATCAATTAACTTCTATCAAAATTCAACAAATATGTACTTATATGGAAATCACAGAGTAAGGCAGAGACAACATATCTATTTCTATACTATTGGAACTAGTGTAACCAGTAAGAGATAGAAAATATGTTGTATACGTGCACGGTGTTTACTTTGTATTGGCGCGCTAAACTGTGTATGTGTGCGTAATCGAAGCTAGTGGTGGCCGTCACGTGACCGTGCTTGCATACATATGTGTAATACCACAACGTTATGGTGAGGATGTAACAATACCAACACAACCAACATAACAATCAAATTCATTGTTTTCTGACTGACCTACACTCAGTGAGTGCCACTGAGCGAGTGACTACTTAGTAGCCTTAGGTACACAAAAATGCACACTGCAAATTTCATAATAGAGATAGTTGCTGTGTCTCCATTACTCCGTGATTGAAATAAAAAAAAAATTTTAAAATTAATATAATTTCAAGAAAAAAAAATATTGTCATGATTTTATAGTAAACATTTTTATTTTCTATTCAATAAATAAGAATAAAAAATTATTTTAAAGAAATTTTATAAATTAATTTAAGGATAATATAATTGAACAAAATGTTATTGACGTTATTCCATACACAAAAAGGATATTTGTAAACCAAATCACCTTTTTTTAGAACATTTGAATATTAATTTGTTTATCTATATGAATTTTTTTAAAAAAAACCTTTTTATTTTTGTGTAAAAACCCGTAATAAAATATTTTAATATAAAAATATTTACCAAAATAAAAATAAATGTTTATTCAATAAATAAAAATTTACATAGAGTAAACAAATTTTATAAATAGTCGTAATTTAAAACAAAAAATTTTTTATTTGTGGAAAAATTAAAATAAAATTGAAGCTAGCAATGAAAAATCACACCCATTTCAGTTTATATATTTTATATTGATCAATTTTATACCATTATTAGAGTGAATTCATGTACAATAAACGTCATAAATTTCTGTTTATTTAAATTAATTTTTTGAAGATATTTACAATATATGAATGAAAAATGTTTGGATTTAATAATACTGCTGAACGTTTTTTTATGCGGTCCTTTTTTGTGCGATTTTTTTAATGTGATTTATTTATGCGGTTTTTAAAAAAAATGGCATAATGCGTAATGTGAATCAAAATCACGAGACAGTAAGAAACTTAAACTATTACTATAATAACTTTCTTTGATAAAAATACTCTTTAATGGTTTTTAAGCATTTAATCAATGCATTGCATAAGAACATAAGTTATTGCATCATTTAGTTTTTTTAGAGATGAATTTTTCACAATTTTCATAATATTATAAAAATAAAAATATGTTCCAACGTGTTAATTAATGTTTTATCTTGTTTAGAAAAGCAACTTATAAGGAAATCGTGAGGTTTTAAGCGTTTTCAGTTATGCATTTTCAATGAAACTTTCTTTATGCGTCCCGATCCACCGCATAAAAAAAGTTTTTTTTTTTTACAATCTGGACCGAATTAAACTTTTTATAGCTATTTATGATATATTTGAATATATTTTTTGTGCGATTTTTTATGCGGTCTCTATCCACCGCATAAAAAAAGGTTCAACTGTACTCATTTTTCGTTCGGTGTCAATTTTCTGATTCATTTGGTAGCAATATGTTTAGCTGATTATTTAGTTTTTGTTTTGGATTACCTACTACGATAGTTAGCTTTCTGTAGATTTTTTCGGAAAGTTTTCTCTATTCTCTATTCTCTATTCTAAAGCCTAAGTACAGCCTAAAATTTAGTGGTAGGTATTTTTTAACTTCCCATAGGAAGTTATTGTAATGGGTCCGATTTTACGAATAGCTAATTTTGACATATCTCCACGTTTCAAAGTCACTAGAATCCGAATCCATCGTTTTTAGCGTGATGTCTGTGCGTGCGTTGTTAGTTCGTTCGTTCGTTCGTTCGTGAATTTTTTTTCGTCTCGCATATCTCGAGAACAAATGACGATATCAACTCCGGACTAATTTCATTAGATGCGTAATCAAAAAATGAAGACCGGATAAAGTTTTCAGCAAATTCGGATTAGCGGTTTGTTTCCTGTGGTAAAAAAAACAAAAAAAAAAAAACAGAATTAACTTTATTAGGATAACATAGATTATATGGATTTTTTACCATAACATTATTATATAATGGCCTAAGAACCTTCCTTGATGTTAAAAACACACCACTATATTATTATAAAATTTAAAAAAAAAAAACAAATAAGAAACTGTTTTTGAAATATATTTTGTCTCGCATATCTTGAAAACAAATGATGTTATCATTTGTTTGATAAGGGTGGAGCCCCCATCCTTAGGTACAAAAGGTGAAGCCCCCGATATGGTGCAAGGGACAAAGCCTCTATCGGGGGCCCAAGGGAGAAGTTGCCCGAAATGGAAAAATAATTATTTATGTACAGTAGTCTCTAGTCTTTAAGGACACCCAATGGGAAGTTGACAGTGTGGGTTTGTTTTTTGTGGTAAAAAAACAGAATTAACTTTATTAAGATAACATAGATTCATAGATTATATGAATTTTTTAGCATAACATTATTATATAATGGCCTAAGAACCTTCCTTGATGTTAAAAACGCCAGTATATTATTATAAAATTTAAAAAAGAAAAAAAAAACGAAATAAGAAACTGTTTTTGAAATATATTTTGTCTCGCATATCTCGAGAACAAATGATGTTATCATTTGCTTGATAAGGGTGGAACGCCCACCCTTAGGTACAGAAGGCGAAGCCCCCGGTACGGTGCAAGGGGCAAAGCCTCTATCAGGGGCCCAGGGGGGAAGTTGCCCGAAATGAAAAAAGAGTTATTTATGTACAGTAGTCTCTAGTCTTTAAGGACACCCAATGGGAAGTTGATAGTGTGGGTAGACCTGTCCCCCAATTTTTTTTTTTATAAAAGGTCAGTGGCGGTAGAAGATTAGAAATTCATCGAACGTTTGAAGACGTAAAGACTATGAAGTATCATATACAAAAATTTGGTTTCATCACGTTCAATAGTTTTGTAGAAATTCAATAATAAACATGAGCTATTGCATGGGAAGTATCCTTACTAATATTATAAATGCGAAAGTGAGTTTGTTTGTTTGTTTGTTTGTTTGACTGCCTTTCACGCCTCAACAACTTAACCATATCAACTTGAAACTTTGTACAGACGTTTCTTGCGGACCAGAGACGGTTATAGGCTACTTTTTATCTATGAAAAATATTTCATTCCCGTGGGGAAATGCATTAAATTCCAACGGCTGACTATTAAAAAACAGATAAATGATTTCAAACTTTGTATATTGCTAGCAGAAGGGGTGAGAAAGGTCACAAACTACTTTATACCCCGGGAAATTTCCGGTGGGAAATTTCATTCCTATGAAAAAATATATTTCAAATGAAAAAAAAGATGATGATAGACAAAGATGGCGATATACAGCGATAAATATAAGTTATGTTTTTGCACCGATAAAATATCTCATTCCCGAGGGAAAATGTATTTAAAATGAAACAATGAAATAACAACTGACTATTAAAAAAAAGGATAATTGATTTCAGACTTTGCATATTGTTTACAGAGAGGACAAAAAAGGACACAGTCCACAGACTACTTTCTACCTCGGGAAAATATCTAAATCCTGTCGGAAGTCATATTCCCGTGGGAAAATATATTTAAAATGGTATAAAAAAGAATCATTGATTTCATTTGAACTTGGCATGTTGTTAAAAGAATGTTATAGTCTCTTTTTTACCCGGGGAAAATATTGTAATTCTGTGGGAAAAGTCCAAAGAAAAAGTAGCAAGTACTCGACGCTCAAAGCGACGCGATGAAAGTACACTTTATACGATTTAACTAGATGTCTTAATTTCAAAAGCCACGCGAGCGAAGCCGCGGGTAACAGCTAGTATGTAAATAAAAACTTTCAAACGCTTCTATTGTAAAATTATAAAAATGCTATAAAACATCTACAGCCACTCATGTCTTTATTTACCATACGATTTAAGTTTTGGTAATTGCTAATTAATTTTTAGGTTTCCGAATCTTAAAAAGAAAAACGAATCCGTTATAAGGTCACTCTCGTCTCTAAAACGAGTTAACTTAGGTATTTAAAATTTGGTATAATGTTAGGTCCTGATGACACTCACATATTATATTGTTAGTCAATGACTCGAAAAATATTAGTTTGAATTAATATACATATATCGTGTGACGTATCATTTCAAGAAGTTACTTCTAAATATACTAAAAATACTTTTTTTTTATAATTCCTGGGCCAGTGGCCTTAATGACCCGGTGGCTTGAATGATTCCTCTTCGATCTCTTTGCTTTTTCAGGCTCAAATTTAGATTTTAATAGCATTAGTAGGTATTGATTCATAGATTATCGGAAAACTAAAGCTTTTTTAGACAATGCAATAGTTAAGGCTGAAAATTTTGTTTTTAATTAACGAGGGGAAACATAGTAATAGCAACATGCATATCGATAAGCAACCTTATCGATAGAGTTAACCAATTTTCTTTGACCAATCCTGTACTAACACCGACTATTTTCGTGTAGGGTACGTTCTGAAACATCAGTATCTGGACGTGATATTAAATTTATCTAGATTTGTTTCTATTATATATAAATATACAGGGTGTAAAACAAATAACTTTCGTCCTTTTGTGGGGTGACTCATAGCACCCTGTAGACACTAAAACCGCAGGAATTTTTTCGGAATTAACAGTCGCGTCACCTCTCAAAAGGATAAGAGTTATTTCCCTTACACCCTATATATATACATATACCTATATATATATATATACAGGGTATATATATATACATATACCTATATATATATATATATATATATATACAGGGTGTAAGGGAAATAACTTTTTTGAGGGGTGACGCGACTGTTAATTCCAAAAAAATTCCTGCGGTTTTAGTGTCTACAGGGTGCTATGAGTCGGATACACAAAAAAAAACCTTTGGGAAACACGTTTACGACCTAAACGTGTTTACAAAATTTTATTGAATTTTAGTCAATGAAATTATTTTACACCTTTGATATTAAGAAAGTATTTATGCATAATTTAAACAGGGATGTATTTAGAAAAATTTTGAAACAACATGTAGCCAGTTAATTTGCGATTTTCTCAAATTGTTAATTCCGAAAAAAATTCCCGTGGTTTTAGTGTCTACAGGGTGTAATGAGTCACCACTCAAAAGGACGAAAGTTATTTGTTTTACACCCTATATATATATATATATATATATATATATATATATATATATATATATATATATATAGCAGTTTGATTGGTCGGAATTCGATCAACCTACATACATACATATATGCATCCGTACATACAAAACATATAAACATTAGAAAAAAAAACGCTAAAAATTTTTTAATAGTTGATACTTACTGTTACATTCATTTATTGTGCAATTGCAAACAATCGGTCGGTTTGCTAGTTAATTGTGTTTGAGAAAATTGCATCGACTGCACTTTAGAAAAAAACAAAAATATATAATGGACATACAACGGAACAAACCGGTGATTTTAAATTGAAATTGCTTTTCAATTTATTTATTGGTGATAGTGAATATATTTTATCCGGTTACACTGTAAAATACGACCGTTTTTGGAATATTTAAATTGACCATTTCCCGGGCAACAAGAAACGGTCAATATAGTATAGATATACAGGGTGTAAAAAAATAACTCTCGTCCTTTTGAATGGTGGGTCATTGCACCCTGTAGACACTAAAACCATGGGAATTAACAATTTGAGAAAATCGCAAATTAACTGGCTACATGATGTTTCAAAATTTTTCTAAATACGTCCCTGTTTAAATTAAGCATAAATAACTTCTTAATATCAAAGGTAGAAAATAATTTTATTGACTAAAATTCAATAAAATTTTGGAAACATGTTTAGGTCATAAACGTGTTTCCCAAATATTTTGTTTTTGTTTTTTTTTTTTTTTTTTTTTTTTTTTTTACAAAAAGAAAATTTATTTTATAACAGATGAGATGGTTGGAGCCGGATTAAGATAAAATTTTAAGGGCCCCTTTTTGTCCCATATTTGGTATCAAATTTTTTCTGTTAAAAAACAGTTTTGGTTCAAATTTATAGGCAAATATTAATTACATGGGTGAGATCTACCCACTGTTTTCGTAGCGAGATTTATATACTTTACACCCTGTATACCTATAATGGAGACAAGAGTTTAATGGAGTAATTTTTAGAGGAAAAATCCAAGAGTTCTAATAATTTCGCCATTCCTGCCTGTTCGTCTTTCTGTCCGTCACACCCTCATAATTCCTGCATTACATTTCCCGCATGCTGCAGATCCCAGTTAACAACATACATATGCTAAAAAAAAATATTTTTCTTAACTTTTTTGGGGCATGTTTCCGTACTGGAAAGTCGAGATAATAGTATATTATTCAACAAGCTGGTAATGATAGCTATTACTTACGAAGATGAAATTGCGACGTGAGCCGAGTTAAAGAGGCAAGTGTCGTAATGCATCTGAGTGAGTAATAGCCATTGAAAGCGAGTAGAATATTTTTTGATTTAAATAAAATTGAATATAAATTTTAAATCAAAAGAATAAAAATTTTAATCTATCTGTAATTTCATTAAATGTATATGTATCTATGGAAACGATAAAAATATAAAACTTTTTTTAAAAAACTGACTTCAAAAAGTAATAAATAATTAATAGCACGTATTTTGAAGTCAGGCGTAAAAGCGTGCTATAAAAAGATGCGATCGGATGTGCTTGCAAAATTAATGAATTCTCGTGGATCTGCATCTTTATACTACGCTTTTACGCCTGACTTCAAAATACGTGCTATTAATTATTTATTACTTTTTGAAGTCGGATTTTTAAAAAAAGTTTTATTTCATAACTTTTAGTGACAATGCTTACCAACCCACCCTATTGCAATACAGTAGACTCTCGTAAATTCAAACCTGCGATAATTCGAAACTCTCTGTAATTCAAAGGTATCACGAGTTCCCTACAAAATCTCTTTATATTTCGAACTAAAACAATACATTTTTATACACTTGGTAATTCGAACGAAAAAATCATTGCTACGTAACAAAACGACACGTTAATTCGAACTCATCGGCGTCAAACACTCGACAATTCAAAGTTGCATAGAGAAAGAGACAGAAAGATTGTAAGTACATTTTGAGACAAGTTCCAGTCCATTCATCGCAAATGCTTAAGAAATTAAAATTGTTACTTGCGATAATTCTAACTTCTCTATAATTCGTAATATTTTAAGAGGCCCTCGAGTTTCGAATTAACGAGAGTCGACTGTATTTTATTTGGTTTTTAAATTTTTTTTCTTAAATTACAAATTTCATAGGTTTAGGTAGAATAGCTTCCAAAATACCAGGGTCCAAAAATTATAATTTTGGCCACGCACTTACTTTGCTTAGGAAATTTGGAACATACCTAGTGTTTAAAGTAGTAAATTAATAGGAAAATGAAAAATCGATGAAAATCAACCAATTTTTCAGGTCATCAAAGAATTTTTTTAAACTAGGTAGTTACTGACAGAAAATTAATTTTAGGATAATTGGATCAACATAAATTAATAAAAAAATATGTTACTATTGTTTTTAAAGTAAATAAAGTAAATAATTTTACATAGGAGGGGCTCAGTGGAAAAGTGGTACAAGTGCATATTGCTGATACTGAGTTATTGAATTTGACATATTATGGAATGATAGTTATCATTCCATAATATTCTAAATTCAATAACTCAGTATCAGCAATATACACTTGTACCAGTTTTCCACTGAGCCCCTCATACATACAAATTTTAAAATTGCCATAATTATTCATATTATTGAAAATGGTTAAAAAATTACACAACCAATGTTAATAAAATTTTTATGGGACCACCTGGAGAGCTTTATCTACTAATCAAAAAAAGAATGGTGTAAATTGGCCCAGAAATGTGGGAGAAATCGGTGAACATACATAAAAAAAAAAAAAAAAAAACATACGGGTTGAATTGAGAACCTCCTCGTTTTCGAAGTCGGTTAAAAATTCAGATTGTTTTGTTTACTTTCCTACACGTTACTGTGCGATATATGTGAAATTACAACTTATAGATATACTATTCACAAAACAATTGCAAACCCATTAAGGTATTGAGTAATGAACATTTGCCCAAACCTTTGAATAATGCCTAACTTTCTCAACAATCAACGGATATGACGTAATGAATGTGTCATTCAACAGGAGTAGAAAAAGCTCTTTTGTCAGGTACCACATCGTTCGAAATGACATGAGAAATTATTCTTATTAGAATGAAACTGGGGCTCCTTTTACTATTTTGTGTGGTGAATTTCAACCTGAGTTCCATTTTTGTAAAATAATTTTTACAGCAACAAAATTTTGTATGAAAATCCCCAAAAAATTTTTAGAGTGTACGCAGATATACTATACTAAACAAATTTCGGAGCGAATTTTTTGTTATTCGGTTGATGGTACCTACATAGTTAAACACATAATTTATTAGGTTTTTGGTTCGAATATCTATACATATATTCGAAAAATTTACTTACTACACTGAAAGTTGATGTGTCAGCAAAAAGGATGGAAAAATGTTGGCAAGTGGAAAAAATTTAATTAAGAAAATATATATTATTTTTTTAACTTGTAAATTTCTTTAATAACGACCAGTTAATATTTAGGGTAAACTTGACTGAAAAATTGAGGCGATCCATTTCAAAACTGACATTAATTATTCACAGTTTTTTTTTGATATTTTAATGTGTGAAATATGTGTTTTTATTGAGTGGTAAGAATCATTTCCCTTTACAAGAGTTTTTTAAAACTTTTCAGTCACATGACTGAATTTAGGCGCGTGATTGGTTGAAATTGATTCTTTCTGATTTCTTTCTGATCTAGTTCAAATAAATTGATTTTCTTTGTAAAATTTCCCTTTTGCCACAAAGCGGCTGAACACGATAATGTGTGCATATGCAACAATATGGAAGAGTGATTGAACTTTCTGCATACACTACCGTCGAAAAGTTTGGGAGTAGTGTATTCAATTCTTTGTCTAAATTATCAAGTAAACATTATTTAAACAGGTCTCATGAAATTGGACAAATTTTCACTATTGGAAAGTGATAAAGGGGATGGTCATGATGCAGAAAAATTCCAGTCTTGTGGCTCATTTGATGACGTCATCACGTTTATTAAAATATTTCTCTTATTTAAAATCCTTAAATCAAATAATGGAATGATGAAAATGGAAGCAAATTATAGGTTCTTTAAGTCGTGCTGTTCATTTTTACGAAAATTACGTAGATACGGCAATTAGAAAAAAAAGACTTCTGTCGAGTCAGTTATATTTCTAAACGGAAATTCGTCATATTGATACACTAAAAATGAAAACTTGAAAAAGGCCAAAAAAAAAAAAAAAATTATTCGATCAGTCACCCTAACTCAGTTAACTTTTGCAAAGATTTATTTGAGGAAATAAAACTTTTTTAACTTAGTGACGTCATCAAGTTTACCAAAATTTTTCAGAATCTTAAAAATCTTTTCGTCTAGTGACAAAATAATTAAATTAGAAGGAAATTATAATTTTTCAAAGTCGAATTTTAATGCTAGTTCAGGTATGCATTTTTTCAAATTTGCAATGTCTGAAAAAACCATTACGGAGCGTTTAAAAAAATGTGACCCCTTCACCCTTTCTTAAACTGAAAGCTGCATTCACCTCTCTCTGTAGGCTCTGAATTGAGCCGAAATGTCTAATTTATCACTAAAAATTAGAGCTTAAAATTTTCGTAACTTATCGCCAAGGAAATGTTGGTTTCATGTAAAGAAAAATGTTTCGTTTTTGATGTAGAAATTTATATTTTTTTCAGTAGTACCAACCGAATCAATAAAGTAAATTAAATTTTAGTAATAAGCAGTTTCAAGTAAATTTTGGAATAAAATAATATGATATAACAGATGAATTTTATATGAATTCATTGTGAATAACATAATAAAGAATTTTTTCTTAATTTCAAATGTCGTCGAGTGCCTGTGAAGCATTATTAATGTATGGCGAACTTTTGTTCCTATTTATACAGACACCAATATTCATATGTTCACTTAATGGGCTAGGAACTTACCCTTAAAAATATGCTTAGTTCTAGTGGCTGGTTTTTTTTTAATCGATATAGAATTTAAAATAAAATATAAAATTCAAATACTATTTTTTGATTAAACCACGGCTTCAGTGCTAAAAATTGATAAAAATAAATAATTTGACAAGTATTCTTATAAATGTTTGATTTTAGTCTACGTATTCATTCTAAAATATCTTATTTGTCAATAGTTTTTTCTCTCTCCAAAAAAATGTTTTTATGTATCAATTGTGCTTAGAAAATACTACAAATATAAAATTTATGCATGTATCTTACCTATTACTTTCATCAATTTCAACTTTTCACAGTGACGCCGGAATTTGGTAAAAAAATAGTATTGGAATTTTTTATTCTTTTTTAAATTTTGAATCGATTAAAAGAAAAATCAGCCCCTAGAACGCTGGTGGTCGCTTTTTGTTAAAAATTCGGGTTAAGTTGCTACTCTATAATGTTCAGCTTTAGCTGATACTCGAAACACCCGATTTACTTTGGTAAAAAAAAAATATATAACTGCGTCTCGCATTAAAGAGAGGACGTGTTTGATTGATTGTCGGATTGGAGTGGCACTCGAACAAGCGGTCGATAGCCTAACTGGTAAAGCGCTTGGCTAGCAACCAAGAGATCCGAGTTCGAGTCCCAGCCGATCCAATTTGACAATTTTTATAAAGATTATATATTTTTTTTCCTACAGTATTTCGAAGTTTCAATTTTTGAACTTTCTCAATCGAAAATTTTCCAAATTGTAGTGTACCTACTACCTACGGTATATGTATGTACCTAAAACAATGTACATAATGTACAAGCTCATAAGATTACGGGGTGCTGAACATATTATGGCGCTCACAGCAGCGGGGAATGGATTCTGACGCATCCATTGCACGGTATGTTGTCTGCAATATTAACATTACAGCAGATCCCTGTGTTTGTGAAATTTACACCAAAAGTCGTTTATTCATCTTGACAATCAGATTGTTATATATGTACGTACATATATATGTGTTATATACCACAAACAATATGGGAGATTTATTGTATTGGGGAAAAGTTGGGTAAATTGTTACCTACAATGTTTTGATCATGCTGGCAATTGGATGGTGATATTGTTTATTGATAGGATAACTTTTCAGCGGATTAGCTTAGCTTAAATCCTTTTTTCAGTACCCTCTTTGTAATATCTAAATTTTTTAACAGTGTGCTAATGATTAAATCTTTGATTTGTTACATTAAGTATATAGTTACGGTACGCAGCGAGGGGAGCGGGAGCTAAAATTTAAAAGAAAGCTGAATTGATCGATTCATCATAGAGACACACCTTACATTAGATATAATATCATGGAACCCTTATAAATTTGTCTAATTATGCTAAATGTTTTAGCAAATTTTTTTTTTTTTTTGGTTCAAGCGCTGTGATAATATAGCTGCATAGTAAAAGTAAAAAAATTTGTGTTCTGCCTAAAAAAAAACTAGTGGTTAAAATTTTTGTGTTAAATAAGTAACACAACCCCGCGTAACACAACCCTGTAACATTTCGTGTTTGTGTTAAATGAAAATATTAACACAAATGATTTAACAGAATAAAAGTGTTAACCTGTTTTGAACAACAAAGGAGTAACATAATATTTGTGTAGAGCAAAAGAATGTTATAAGTACATAAGTTAGATTAGAATATATATCTACTAAAATGTATATAATAAAAAAGATGAGAGTAGTTCTTATTATTAAATAAAACCGAAAAATTTTGTTTTTTTTTTTATTGACAAATATAGTTTTATTAAACGTTCAAAAAATGAAACAATTTTCTTACATTTTAAGGCTATTTTGTTACAGATTCAGTTACAAAAAATCATGTAAGCTTACTTACATATAAGATTGTATATTAAATAATACAATTTCAAATAAACTTGCATGAATTTTTTTAACTGAATCTGTAACAAAATAACCTTAAAATGTAAGAAAATTGCTTTACACTTGAATGTTTAATAAAACTATATTCGTCAATAACTGAAAAAACTTACAATTTTTCGGTTTTGTTTAATAATAAGAACTACTCTCATCTTTTTTATTGTATATATTTTCGTAGATATATATGGACACAAATAAAAATTGTTTCAGAGAACTGACTTACTTTGCGTTCCTTGAGTCTCATTTATACAAAAATATATGATATATGATATATGAACAAAATCGTAATAATATATGAACAAAATCGTTATAATTTTTAACGACTTTCAAATGTCTTAAACTTCAGTGGAATTAAAATATTTATTATCTATATTAAAATATTAGAAAAAAAACCAATTTTTTTCAAATGGAAAATTCCCAAAATACCTAGTTCTGGCCATCGAACATATGATTCATGAACTCATTCAAGATTTTTGGGCTTTCAACATTTTTTCCTTTCGTAAAAAATCATATTTTGTTCGATATATATATATATATATATATATATATATATATATATATATATATATATATATATATATATATATATATATATATCGAACACCATTTGTTATATCATTTTCGGGTTTCTAAGGATCTTAAAATAAATTTCGCGGGGCTAGATTAGCGAATAGACCAACTTAGGTCATGGCCTAAGAGCGGAATTTTTTTGAAAACAGAGCGGCAAAATTTGAAATGGAGGTTTTCATTTTTTTTTTTTTTGCTCGTCAGTTACTTATTTTAAGAGAAAGTTCAAGTTTTTCTCATTTTTAAACAGAAGGTAGGGGCGGCGTTTTTCACGATGCCTAGGGGGGCACAACACCTGCTGTAACTGCAAAATTTCCGCGGAAATTTGCTAAAATGGGGAGAAGTAACAACTTTATCTAGTTATTACTGTACTAGTACGAGATTAAGTCTTTTTAATCTTCATCAATGAGAATTGTTATACTTAAAGTATCAGAAAGCGTAACAATTTTCTGAACGTTTATGTTAACAGTCAATTTTCCCCTAATTTCCACTCTATACATATTAAACAATTCATACATTTTTCACCCAATCTTTTTACGTTTAGTACCGCGTATCAACCAGCCATCCCTTTATCGACATCACGCTCCTTCTCACGCCTTGTAAAATATACACATATAAAGGAAGGCGTCTGCGATATTATGTTATAACGCACACATACATGTAACCAAAAATTGACGTTTTGTGTCAAATTAGATATTTGTACGTAGAATATCGGCGTTACCCACCATAGTACGTACGTGTTAAGGTTCGTTTATACCAACAGATACTTCACGAATCGTACAGACATGTACGACCGTGACAGAAAAATTTAATTAATTTTTGATTCCCGATATCTTTTATGTAACCATAAGTAAGATCAAGAGTCTACAAAAACGTATTTTCTCTACAATCATAATAGAGAGTAGGTGCTCTGTGCTCTGTGAAGGACGCGTAAAATATGTGTTTGTTAAGGACTGTTACTTTTCGCTTTAAAGCGAAAAGTCGTACTTTGTCGTTCGCTCAACATATATTTCATTACAAATCGTGTAGGTGTTGATTCTATTTTGTATGGCAACAAATAAACAGATTCCAGACTTCATATTATTAACTTTCCATTGGAAGTTATTGTATAATGGGTCCGATTTTACGAATCGCT
The DNA here is from genome assembly GCA_035578155.1 of Brachynemurus nebulosus. Classification (NCBI taxonomy): domain Eukaryota; kingdom Metazoa; phylum Arthropoda; class Insecta; order Neuroptera; family Myrmeleontidae; genus Brachynemurus; species Brachynemurus nebulosus. The sequence goes on from JAPWDM010000002.1 coordinate 65,571,897, forward strand.
AATTTGGACATATCTCCACGTTTCAAGGTCACTAGAATCCGAATCCATCGTTTTTAACGTGATGTCTGTGTGTGCGTACGTTAGTTCGTTCCTTTGTTCGTTCGTTTTCGTCTGGCATATCTCGAGAACAAATGATGACATCAACTCCGGACTAATTTCATTAGATGTGTAATTAAAAAATGAAGACCAGATAAAGTTTTCAGCAAATTCGGACTAGCGGTTTGTCTTTTGTGATAAAAAAGAAAACGGAATTAACTTTACTAACATAACATAGATTATATGAATTTTTTACCATGTCTTTATTCATTATTATATAATGACGTAATAACCTTGATGTTGAAAACGCCAGTAAATTATTAAAAAATTAAAAAAAGAATAATAAGAAACTTTTAGTGAAATATTTTTTTGTTTCGCATATCTTGAGAACAAATGATGGTATCATTTGTTTGATAAGGGTGGAGCCCCCACCTTTAGGTACAGGAAGCGAAGCCCCCGTTGTGATGTAAGGGGCAAAGCCTCTGTCGGGGGCCCAGGGAAGAAGTCCTTTTAATTTAAAAAAAAAATATTCATGTGCAATAGTTTCCAGTCTTTAAGGGCATTCAGAGGGAAGTTGACAGTGTAGTTAGGCCTGTCTCTCCAAATTTCTATTATAGTGTTCAAGTTAAATATTACTTTTATTAAATTTGAAAATAACTAATATTAATTAAAAATAATAAATAATTATAAATAATAAATAATAACTTGATAAATATTTTTTTTTAAATATGTATATATATGATGGAAATATGAAACAATGACAGCGATTTTTCAAATACACCTCCGGATATTTCTAAAGCTGCAAAAATTATAACATTAAAATAAATGCTAACGTCCATTATTAAATTTTCAAGATTTTTTTAAATAAAACATACATTTTACAAGATTGTGGAAAAAATAATGTGTGTAATTTGAGCAAAAAGTAACATTACCCCTCTCATGAGTGCGGCAGTGTAACTATTTCTTGACAAATTTGATTAATTTTTTCGTTATTCGTGCTTCATATAAACTGATATAATGAAAATTTATAAATATATTTCACGAAATTTATGGTCAACAGACAATCACAGACACGTTCCAGCACAGCCAAAACGTTCTACTTGATCATACTGTGACTGTATCTGTCCGCGTCGGTGCGGTTGCGTTATTCTGTCGTGTCTGCGATTATATATTGCGTTTGTGACGTACGTTCAATGTTTGCAGATATAAACGAACCTTTATACCTACTGTGTGTATATAGACCGCTGTATGTTACATTATTATCTTGCCTGATACAAGCAAACGTTTCAGGATAACGAAAGGATTATTCGTTTTATATTTTGTCTAGAAATTATTTCTCCTAAAACGTAGCTAATATAACGTTTATTAAAAAAGAAAACGATAGGGTGATAAGTTATATTTTTTATGAGAATAAAAATTAGAGCGTCCCATGAAAAGGGCTTAACACCATTTTATTAAATTTTTTTTATAATTTAAAATAAATGATTTATAACGAAATTTTATCAAAGTTTTAATGAATCATTTTAAAAATTGTAATAAAAAATTTAGAACATCTAGAATCGTTTTTTTCAGGTCGAGACATGGTGAACACCATCATTCTTAAATTTAATAGATTTGAGCGTTACTTTATGGTATTCCATATTTGCTCTTAATAAACAAAGCACTTTACAAATATACCACTTTTATGTATTTTCTAAACTCTTATGTTTCAATCAATATAACCATTATCAAACAGGTCTACAGATGGTAGTAATAGTCCACGGGAAAATAGTAGGGATAAGAATAGTGGAAGGAGTCAAAGACAAGAAAAAGCAAGTTTAGATGAGTTGGACACATATGACAGATAAATAAATAAAGTAAGAAATACAGTTGTACACAAAAATTATAAAACAGAATATAAAATAGGATTGTAAATATCGGTATAACCATTTAAAAGTAATGTGTATCCGGTATGTGTCTTATTGTGTCGACTATGTCTGGTAAAATCGAAGTCAGATTTCTTGTTCTTATTGGATCTGAAGTATTCGTCTCTGCGAATTTGAACATTTCTACCAGTTTGGCCGATGTAAAAGCTACCACATTCTTGACAATTTAATTTGTAAATCCCCGATTTTTTAAGTTTGTTTATTTTTGTTCTATTGTTATATATTAAATTTCCTAAATTAGGACGCGATTTAAATGCAGTAGTTATATCTGATGTAGCTAGAATTTTTTGTATTTTATCTGAAATTTTCCCAAAATATGTTGTAGTTTTGAAATTTGATTTGAAATCTGGTTTAACGGAGGGATAAACCGATTTAGACAGATCTCAAAGGAAATTTAAACGTTGGGTAGAACAATAATTGTAAAAAATAAATAAACAATAATTAAAACAGTTATCGGGAAGATGGTAATTTATAGAAGACCCGGTATGTTAATAAGATACCATATTCTAAGATTGCATTTCTAAGTAGGTAATGTAGATTTAACCCTTTGCACTCGACGGGCGCCGCAGCGGCGCCATAAACAATAGGTACGTATTTTATTATTTACAACACGCTAGGGGACCTAAGGCCCGATTTACATTAACGCTCCGCTCTCAGTACGATATCACTCCGCTCCCGGTTCGATAAAATATTGTTACATAATAAATAATGAGTGTATTCACATCATCGCTCTGATATCGGTCCAATATCAGTCATGGTTCGCTCTCGCTTCAATACCGCTCCAATACAAATGCCACTGAGATAATATTTTATCGGAGCGATATCAGACCCTATATCGATGATAGTGAACGTTTTTGATTCCACTTCGCTCCGTTTTTCAGCCTTCTTCATTTATTTGAAAATTATTATTTTAGGAAAACATGATACAACACAACGACGCGACGTCTTGCTACATTGTGATACATACTACTAAAATTAACTAATAGTTATATTGTATTATGGATATTATGTTCTCCTAATACAATAGTGTTTGCAGCGTTTTAAAACTACTGTCGAGTAGCTGAGTATGTTTAGGCCGTTACTATTGTTTTTGCCACAATTGTATCCACCTATTTTGAAGAAAAGCTTATATAATTGATAAGTTAGAAACACATGTTTATGCGTGCATACCAAAAAAGTAATTTTTATATATGTTATTCAGACAGTATGTAGTTTGATTGCCGTTGAAAAAACATACCATTTTTGTGCCTTATTCTTAGTAATAAATTATTTAATTTTGTGCCTGTTTTATTGTGAATAGTTTTTGAATATTGTGAATAAACTTTATCCTGGGAAACTTAGAAGTGCAAAATTTAAACTACGAAAGCTGCATCCTTCTAACCCTTCCTTTAAAGTAGCATTAAAAGCAAAGGAATTCAACATTACGATTCAAGGTAAGATTTTCAATTTTATCCTATAGATATATAGTCCTCTCCTCTATTCGTATAACTTGCCTCAACAGAGTACCCATACTAAAAAATGGTTCGAGTGCAAAGGGTTAAATCTGTCCATACGGACAAACAGAGGTAATAAATATACCTTTAAAGAGACGTGCTAGAGATAGATAGATAGATATTCAAATTATCCTATACCTATATTTCTAATGATCCATTTACACTGCAAGATTTCTCATTGCATAAGATAAATCGAATAGGTAATAAATTCAAGACAGTCACCAGCCCAATGAAAGTTAAAAGTGGCAGAAATAATCAAAATAAGACTAAAATAATTTTAAACAGAATGCAGTTTTGTTTTTAGACTCAAGTTCCTTTTAATTACTTAGACCCCTCAACGTTGGATTAGTTTACCACAATTTTCCTGCTAAAAAAGTCATTTATGTGTGGTTTTTTGAGGCGTTTCCAACAGTTTTACCCGACGCACGGTTAAAACTCGTGTTTTTGAACGATACGTCTACCTTAACGTGGAGAAAAAGTCAGAATCAACTTAAAACAACCAGAAATGGTGATCTAAGTATTATGGCCGCAAGCTCAAAAGACCTCCAGAAACTGAGGTGAAGGGAACACAAATTCTATTATTTCCATTTATTAATTTGTATTTATGTATTAATATGATAGACAAAGATAAATGCAGATGTAGATAAAAAAGTTCTTTTTAGCTTGCGCCCATAATAATCAGGTATAAACTGAGCATTACATGATAATATCAATTAACTAGAGCTATCGAACTCAATATCCTTTACACGACAAAACACTAAGGGTCACTTAAGTACATTACATATAAGGAGTATACACATACCTATATTTGCGAATTACCAAATACACGAATGGATGTATATATGTTGGTCTTTGGGAATATTATTATATTAAATGCACATGTGGAGATGGTTGTCCAAGTTGAGTAGCAATACGTTTGCTAAGTTACAAGGCACACACACACACACATACAGTTATTTGTTTATTGTCAATGAAAACATGGTTGGTCTCTTGGAGGAAATTAATATATTAGTTAATTATACAGCGAGTTACAAAATCTGTTAGCAAAGAGGAGGAGATACTTTTATGGCAATCTCAAAAACAGATTCGAAGTTACATAAATATATTCTACAGATAGGAATTTATTGAAGGAGCCGTGGTTATGAATGAGTGTGTGAAGCCAGTAACAAAAATTCGGAAAATAAATAATGAAGAATTATTTTTAAATCGAGTTCAAAATTAAATACTATTTTGATTTATTTTGGTTCCCATAGATTTGTTGAATTTTAGGAGTTTGACAAGGGCATAAATTAACTGATAGGTAATAATAATGAAAGTAAAATAGTAATTTCTCATTAATGAGATGTATATTCATTTTTATTATTTCTAAAAAAAAGTTCATTAAAAATAAGATTTCTCAGTAGTGACATTCCACAACATCTTTCCAAATATCAAAAACATTGTGAGTACATTAAATTTTTTGAACAAAATAAAATATTAAACACGTAGCACACAGTGAAAAAATTTGTGTTAAAATTAACACATTTCACATGTCCATAACGGTCCACTCAATTTTTTGTGTTATTTTAACACAAAGCATATGTGTCAAATCTTTACACAAGATTTGTGTCAATGATTTAACACACAAATGGACATACATTTTGTGTTAATTATGTATAAAATTAATTGATTTTGAATGTAGAAGTTTACTCAGTAAATGTGCTGGTATATTATTTTTTTAATTTAGTATTTTTTTTATTTATTTATTATATTAAATGAAAGGAGATAGTAAAAAATAATTTTTCAGTACTTAAACTTTTTTAATATTTCTTCAAAGTTGTGCTCTGATGAAAGTAATGTTGAAGCAACATCCAAAAATTGTGAAGATCGTTGTCAAACTGAACGTGGAAGGCCAAATGGAACGACTATTCTTCCTTCTTTACTTGATCTTCTTTGCCCTTTGAATGTGTTCTGGAACATCGAATATTCGATAATTTGTTAATTAATTGAAGTAAATTCGGCAGACAAAAAAAAATTCGATCTATAATATTTTTAATTAACTTACCAATATTTAATATCTAAATAATTAAAAAAATTTAACCTTAGGAATACGCTTTTGATTTTGAAATATTCCGTCTGTTTCTATACATAGATATGTTTCTGTTGAACGCACGTCGCACAGTGTCCAGTACTCCAATGATTATGGGAATGATGCTACCGATAGTATCAGTTACCATTATCCCCGCACTTATAACTAAAGCAATAGATGCGAGCGAAGCCAATTTTTTGGTGTTGTAAATACACAAATAAGTGTATTTAAGACATTCTTTCGCATTTTACAGAAACATTGTGTTATTTGTGTGTTGTTCAAAACAGATTAACATTTTAATTCTGTTAAATCAAATTTTTTGCACAATTGCACAGATTTCTTCACTGTGCAATGATCAATTAATTATTAGGGTTTTTACTACAGATTTCACGACACTCTCATTAAAATAAGCCATATGACGTGGTGTCCAGCAATAAAGTATGTCGAAAATTTTTAATCAACTCTACTGTCCAACTTATCGCAAGACATCAATGAGATACCGAGCCTAATTGAAGTGTTGTGTTATTATATTTATGAGAATAAAGTATTTCAACATCCAATTCAACTTTTGAGTCTGAAAATGTCACCTATATCCAACTTTAATTCTAATAGTTAGATCATGAGCTGTTTTCGAATTATATGCTTTTCTGTTTCTGGTGACTAAATTAAATAAGTTCAATGAAGTGCGAAGATAAATACAATTAATGCAAAGTTATCTAACAAATAATTGGTCTGTTAATTAATTTTTAGACGAGGTATATACATCAAATAAAGTAATAGAGTTACAATTGTTTATCATAGTTATTATTAGAACGAGGGAAGGAAGTCCTCTACTATGCTACGTTTTATACATTTTTCTGGTACATTTTATGAAAAAATTACTGAACCTTTAAACTTGAAATTAAATATAGTGGTTTCTAAATTAAAAATCACAAAGTGATTGAAAAAATTATCCGGATCGGCCGGGAATCGAACCCAGGATCTCCCGGTAACTATCCAGGTGTGCTCGCCATTACACCATCGATGCTTTGCTCCACAGGCGCCCGACACAGACAGTGTCTAGATGTATTATTACATCCTTTTGGTACAAAATTCATAAGAAAAATAAAAATAAAAGCTTTTTTAAAAAACCGACTTCCAAAAGTGATACATAATTAATAGCACGTATCTTGAAGTCAGGCGTGGCATGGTATAAAAAGATACGATCGGATGTGCTTGCAAAATTATTGAATTCTTGTGGATCTACATTTTTATACTACGCTTTTACGCCTGACTTAAAGTGGTCCTACGCATAATCTTGCTAAAGTGAACAGTTCCAGAGTTACGACAACTCCGGGTGTAAAAGTAGCAATTTTTAGTATTTTTAGCCACTGCTGCACCTATCACCAGGTGCAGCAGTGGTTGAATAAGAAGAAGAATCTACTCGAGTGGGGGTGGAAGAAGACTGACGAACACCTGAGACCAATTACAATAGCACGTCCTGCACTTTCCCTCATAGTGTGCGCTTGCAAAGACGATTGCGTCCGTAACTGCGATATGCGGTAATTACTCAGGCCTACGATGTGATAACAGGGATACGAACATCATCGATGAAGATTTAGAAGAGGAGGGTGCTATGTTTGAAGAGGACTAATCGTAATTTCCTTTTACAAAACATAATCCTGTATAAAAGAAAAATTTGTTTCCTTAGTGATAATGTGTCATATTTTTTTCAAAAAATCTAAAAATACTAAAAATTACTACTTTTACACTGGAACTCTTCACTTCAGCAAGATTATGCACAGGACCATTTTTGTTCGCTATTTAATGTAGATTACTTTTGTATAGGCACTTTTTGCGCTAAACTCTATAGTTTTCGAAATATTTAAAAAAAAAAAACTGATGAAAACCGTTAATTTGCCTACTTCTACCCTCCTCCCTCATGTAACATTTTACCAAACAATATGTGGACTGTATAGAACAATTTGGAGTTGGAGTGAAACTGTTACTTTGGATGTTGATGTTTGGGTCTTATTGCACCGTACTACTTAGATATTTTTAATCTTCTTCGATTAGTCTAGAATTCCTTTAAGAAAAAAAAAAAATGTCTTTCTTTAAAATTTTAGATCTTTTAATCTTTTCGTAATCATGAATTTTAACCATATCGAATATTTGAATTTGTTGTAATAAATTAAATGTTTCCCATACATGAGTTTCGCGACGCCATACAAAGCCATGCTTTGAGCTAGTTAAAATGTATCAATAAACATAAAATTCGAAATATGTATACCTTTACTCGACAAAAGTTCGACAACTTAATAATTCTTCTGAGTATTGTATTTGTCTTTATTGAAATGTCCATGATTTTGAGAATTATTTCATTCATACAATAATCTGTAAACACGTGCAAATCTTTATGATTACAGCTTACGAATTTCCCCAAAGTTAGTTTTATTTTTTCTGTAATATAGGTAATATATTATACAGTCTGTTTCAGGGAATTAAGGACATACAAATTTTAACATTTGTGACAAAATTGTTCCGATCAGAATGTCCTTATTTTTTATGGGTATGATTTTTATGTGGTATCCATACCTATTGCTAATTGTTTTAATTGCAATAAAGTAAATCTGAAAATAAACAATAATCTAACGATAAATGTCCATTCTTTTTACTAATAATAAGTAGCATTATTTGTAATTAAATATTTCAATATTAAGATTTATTTATAATTATTAGAAGAGATTTACTGCTATCTATTATCACTTAAGTAATTACTTTTTCCTACTCCTGTTGAAGAACACACTCATTATATATCTGTTAATTGTTGAGAAAGTTAGGCATTATTCAGAGGTGTGGAGGACTGATAATTACTCAATACCTTTTTGACCAATGAAATCACAGTTGTGGTATTAACCATTATTCAATGGGATTGCGATTGTTTTGTGAATAATGTATGTATCAAGTTTTAATTTCATATATGTTGCGTAGTAACGTCTAAGTAAACAAAGTAGTTTGTATTTTGTTTTCATCGTTTGTACATATAACTATAAACATTTAATGAAATTAGAGATAGATTAAACATTGTATTCTTTTTATTTAAAATTTATATTCAATTTTATTTAAATCAAATACGAAAAAGTCGTAGAAAAAATATCGTATACTACTCGCTTGCAATGGCTATTACTCACTCAGATGCATTACGACACTCGCCTCGCAAGCTCGGCTTGTGTCGCAATTTCATCTTCGTGAGTATTAGCTATCAATACCAGCTTGTTGAATAATATACAATTAAGCATTTCTTGATTAGAAGAAATTTTCCCTATATTAAAATTTACATGTTTTAAGTTGCATGAAACACCCTGTATGTTACGGCTAATATCAAAAGGAAATATAATCTTAAGATTAGCTGGCTAAACGTAAGTTTATAAATTACCTTTTGCTCGCCTAAGTTTAAGTTAATTTAAAAGAAAACTTATTGTATAATCATTTACCGGAAAACCATATTATAAAAATTTTTTATTTCACTTATTTTACACGAGAAGTTTGTTCACGAGAATGACTATCGACTGGTAAACCCACGACAGCATAGCTTAAATGTTAACTATTTTTATGAAACAATTTTTAGTTGTAGAAAGCACAAATTCCTTAAAAAAATATTTAAAACTTGAGTAGGTATACGGGTACTTGACAACGTACTTTCAATTGCCTGAATTTAGGCTGAAGTGATACTTACATATGTACATACGTTACGTACATACGGTGACGTCGACCGATGTATTTTTTTTCGGTGGCGTCGACAGATCAACGTAATCTGAAAACTCCTCGGGAAAATTTTGTCGTTAAGGAAAATGATACGAAAACTGTTTATTTCCAGTTTACCGGAGCCTATCTTTTCTTTCTATACAAATCCAGTTAACAACAATTTAATGTTTCATTTTACTAAATAACTGAATATATACTAAATTAAGAATTTATCTATCATATAGGCTTCAAGAGACCAAAACATTGCTTACTTAGGACACAATTCGATCTAATATAACGGATAAGATGATTAGATACCTATTGGGATAGTGTAAACTGCAATGTACATATATTTATCATCGAAATCAGGTTAAATAAATAAGACGACGAAATTTACGTCTTTATTACATGTATAAATATAGAGAAGTGCTTTTAAATCTGTGTTTACGCTATTTCTAATTAACTAAGATAAGGACAGTAAGGGAAATATATTTCACTGACGACGTTTCCGGGTTTCTTTAGGAATTTTGTAGAATATCCACCATAAGGGAAATTTTTTTTTAAATTTTTCTCTGTAAATGCAGTTGATGCGCAAAAAAAGCTAATACATGGTGAAGTTACTTTTGGTATAGAACTGTTGTGATCTTACTACTTTTGGTAGAGAACTGCCGTGATCGTACCACTTTTCGTACAGAATTGCTGTGATCTTACTACTTTTGATATAGAATCGCTGTAACCTTACTACTTTTGGTACAAAATCGCTATAGCTTTCCACTTTTGGTATAGAACTGCTGTGACGATTACTAAAGAGGTAAATTAATTTTGACTACCGGCAGGTCCGAAGTATAATATTTTATTATGTTCAGTCTTGAAAAAGATCTTTTCGTAGATACAATGGTAATAGTTTAATTGATAAAGTTAATACAGTTTTTGAATAGTTATAGTAACAAGATTTGGATACAGTTCAAATAAATTACATATTTTTAAAGAAATATTGTAACACAATAAAGAGATAAGTGGATGAAGATGTTATGTATTATTTTTTTTTTTTAAATTAATTTTTTTTCCAAATTCTGAAAGGTCTTTGAAAGGTCCAATAGTTTTGTAGAAATTCAATACTAATAAATTAAAGTAAAAAAATGTTTTTTAAGGAAAAGCTTTTATTTAAAAATGGACTAAAAGAAAAATAACTTTTGAATGAAGTTTGAAGCAATATACAACATAATTTATAAAAGCTTGAGGCGTTATCATTAATTATTTCTGTTTTGGATATTTTGGATATAAGTGTAGCTATCTTACTTTTCAATAGTTACCAAACTTAATTAAACGCCTCAAGCTTTTATAAATTATGTTTCATATTGCTTCAAATTTCACTCAAAAGTTATTTTTTTTTAGCCCATTTTTAAATAAAAGCTTTTTCTTAAAAAACATTTTTTTTTACTTTAATTTATTTTCTACTTTTTAGTCTGATCACAATTAATTTTATAATTTGAAAAAAATTAAAAGAGATAATTTCTTTATCTATATTTTAATCGGTTAATTTACCCTAATCAAACATAATTATAGAAACAGAAAATTGCAATTTAAAATCAATGGACAATATTTGACAATTCGAAATGTCAAAAAAATTGCATAGGACTAAAAATCAACAATTTTGGTTTGGGTCGATTTAGGGCAAAACTAATTATACAATATTGTCTTGTCATCAAGGTTAGACAAGTATGCAAAATTTGAAACCTCTAGCTCAATTAGAAGTTGTTTAAATTTTGATTCGAACATTTGATCTAAACCAACATACTAACATAGCAAGTTAAATAAAAGCTTTTAAAAATGTGCTATTGCATAGGAAGTATTATGTAAATAAAAACTTTCAAACGCTTCTACTGTAAAATTATAAAAATGTTATATAACACCTTCATCCACGCATATCTTCATTTATAAAATTGTGATTCTTGAACGCAAAGCTCCATGACAAATTTTGATTTTATTAAATAAATCTATATCGTTTTTTAGAGGTCACTTTTAAGTTTCTGATTTTACAAAATCAGAGCTTAGTGCGGTGTAATGTTTGCGCCAGCCTCGGGCCGGGTCTGCCTGGGAACGTTAAAAGACGTTAATCTTTCCAACGGTATAAAACTAGCTAACGTTCCTAGGGTATTTTATAGATCAACTACATTCTCGCAAAGTTGTCCGAGTACGAGAGTGTAAAAGGTCACTTTGTTGTGCCTCGTGGTTGGTGTTATAATGCTATTCATATGCCTCGGCCTGCTTCAGCCAACCTCGCCTCGGTCAACTTCGCGAGAATATAGTTACTCTTTTACACTCATTCGTTTAATAAGTTGGAAAGTTCACTATGATATGAATATTCTTTGATTTCTAGCAAATATTAACACTATGAAGCCGGAGCACTTTCACAATAAACTTCCCCGAAAGCCGGCAATATTTTTAAAGAAATTTTATGTAAACAAATACAAAAAATTATTCCACAGAACACTAAATGATTCAACATGTATGTGTCATAACTATGTATGAATATATAGTTATTATTATTTTGATAAAACAAACATATACATATGAGCATGCAACACACACGTACATACATGAGTGTATAAAAATATTATTGTAAATAAAAGATGAAGCTAGATATTTTGATGATAAAACATACTATATTTATATGTAAAAATAATGATAAGTGTCAGGTACGTAGTAATAAATTACATATTTTTATTAGAATAATATAAAATCTTTTGTATAAATATTTTTAAGTGTTTTGTTTATTCTAAATATTGATCACGTTTTGTTCATTTTCAGATGCCGAATCCATGGGACTGAAAGTGTTCATTTCCAGATAAAATTTTGCTCCTCGTAAATGTAGGATTATTCTAGCACCGCAATAAAATTTAAAACACTTTAGATTCTGTTCTAATACAATACATATCGCGAGCCTAGTGTTACACTGTTCTATGTGACTTTTTTGAAATTTGCACTTTTTCACATATTTAAGTTCTCCATTTCATTGTCTATCTATATAAATTTAAATTTAATCTAAATTCTTTAAAGAACGGTAGAAATCAACAAAACATCAAAATTCCACCTCCTAAAAATATAAACAATTTTATTAAAAGCTCTGTTTCACAAAGAATTTGGATGTTCTAAATTATTTTTTCGTTCAATTTGTTATTGTTTCACATAGTATTTTAATATATTGTAATTTGTCTACACCTGCTTCTTTCGAAATTAAAATTAATTTATATTATATAAATTACAATTTAAAATATGTCAAAACTTCAAAATCAATTTTCTCGAGATTTTAAAAAGTCGACACGGAACAGTGTAACACTAAGCTCACGATATATTGACTGAACCTGTACCAGTGTGTTTCAACATCCTCCATGTATACACATAAGGTAAACTGCGAGATTATTGAAATTTGCATCACTAATCAAAGACTGAAAGTTGAATTTAATAAACAAGTAAATATGTATGGCGAGACTGATAAATTTTGATAAAGCTTGCATATAGATATACATTTGCATATAGGATTTTATTGATTTTAATATTAAATTTATAAAATTTGGGGGACAGGTCTACCCACACTGTCAACTTCCCATTGGGTGGCCTTAAAGACTAGAGACTACTTGTACATAAATAATTCTTCTTTCATTTCAGGCGCTTCCTCCCCTGGGCCCCAGGTAGAGGCTTTGCCCCTTGCACCATACCGGGGGCTTCACCTGCTGTATCTAAGGGTGGGGGCTCCACCCTTATGAAACAAATGATAACATCATTTGTTCTCAAGATATGCGAACAAAATATATTTTGACAAAGTACTAATTTTTTTTTTTTAATTTTGTAATAAAATACTGGCGTTTTTAACATCAAGGAAGGTTCTTAGGCCATTATATAATAATGTTATCGTAAAAAATCCATATAATCTATGTTATGTTAATAAAGTTAATTCCGTTTTTTCACCACAAAAAAATAAACCGCTAATCCGAATTTGCTGAAAACTTTATCCGGTCTTCATTTTTTAATTACGGATCTAATGAAATTAGTCCGGAGTTGATATCATCATCTGTTCTCGAGATATGCGAGACGAAAAAAAATTCACGAACGAACGAACGCACGAATTAACGAACGCACACACAGACATCACGCTAAAAACGATGGATTCGGATTCTAGTGACCCTGAAACCTGGAGATATGTTAAAATTAGTGATTCGTAATATCGGACCCGTTACAATAACTTCCTATGGGAAGTTAATAAATTCATAGTTTGACTGAAATAACCAATAGACACAAAAATCAATTTTTAGAAAGTATTTGTAAAAGTTTTTCAAGTATTTTTAAACTGTATATTTTGCTTAATCAGTTATCACAGAAACAACCAAATGAGAAAGAACATATTTCAAAAAAGAGATATATGACATTACAATGTGTTCTATTAATCTTATTTAAACGTTAGCAACTTGATAAAATGAATGTATATTTGTTCGTTAAATATATATCATTTTAAAGTATTTATGTCAAAATTTCATATATATACATTTACATTTGCGAATAAAATGTTTCTAGTTCATGAAATAAATCTGAACATTCCTAAATTACCACAACTTTGATGTTGTGATAGGCACCGAAGAACGAAAATAGTTGCGCAAGTACCTACGCATAAGTGCTTCTGAAACTGGATATTCAAGGCATTTTTCTTTAGAAAGGTGTTTTAAAATTTTTTCCGTAATCGTAAACTTTTGACCGTAAATATCTCATAAACAGCGCGTCGTGATGAAAGAATAACAAAAACTGAAAGGTGTTATAAATATGTTGCAACTATTTTAACATATGTGTTTTTTATATGTATTTTAATGTGTTTTTTTTATCGAAAATTATTAACAATGAAAATATTTTTACTACGTTTTCATGTCTTTGCTCTATCGCTAACCGTTTTCAAAATATTTCAAAAAAAAACTTCGCTCCAAGTTTTGAAGGACAGTTGTATCTCCTCAAACCATTTTCTTGCTGATAAAAAAAGATATTAATTAGTACAGTTGAATTTTTATATTTAGACAATGACGTAATAAATTAGCACAACCCTTCAGAGTCACGTCATAAGGATTTTAAGCCAATAATTGAATACAAAATTTTTAATACTCCTTCAAAAATTCCGTCTCGATTCAACATTACGAATTAGAAAAAGATAATATAATAATTTAATCCAAACTAATTTAAAAAAAAAAAAACAATTGAAATATGAATGATAACAATGTAAATAACTTACAATATAAAGATGCGACTTACGTCGTTACCTATTTTTAATAACACTCCAGAAGAAGACGTAATTATAATGAGTTGTCTGCCAAAAGTTGCTCTTAATAAGATTTTCAATTATTTTGAATATTGGACAGTAAGGCTCAACGTAATGGTAACCTATTAATTAAATTTTACTGTGCAAGTGGATCAAATAGTTATGAATTATAGTTATTTAATCACAAACAAATCAACCAAACTTTCCAATCTTATCTAAATTTTTTTTATCAACAACTCACTCACATTTTATTTTAAAAATGCTTACTTTTTGAGTTTAGCGTACTTTTTCACTTGACCTAGTAGTGTACTTCTAAGTAGTTTTAGAATTAGTTTATTTAAGGCAATTCAACTATTTTAACGAATTTCCGAAAGGAAAATTTAGCTGTTACAACAGCTGTCATGAAACTTGACCTCAGGACTATGCTTGAAATTTTTCACCAGAAACCGAAAATAATACCGATTCGCAAACCTTATATATATATATATATATATATATATATATATATATATATATATATATATATATATATATATATATATATATATATATATATATAAGGTAAGAGCACCAGTAGCCGTCACTGACCCAATAGCCGTCAAGTTTCAGTAAAATGATAAATATTAAGATATTATGCAAGCATATATTTGTAACACAGATAAAGCAGACAATTTGTATCACTTCTTGACAGAGTGTCCCTGTCCAATCATACCGAATTCACTACATAGCCAAATACACATTGAAAGATATTACTCAAAATAACAATCATCTAAAACTATTAAACATTGAATCCAAAGAACAAATGAATAATATTTTTTTCTACATTTTGCCCTGGGAGAATAACCCATAGAGCGAGAAACTTAAAAAATTATAAATAAGAATTTATTTTGTTACAACGTCTTCCTTTAAATTACTGAATATTTGTTATTGATGTTGTTATCTTTTTCACTAGATATATATTTTTAAATGTTATTTAACACTTCTTGATAACACAAGAAGTACATAATTGTTAAATCATTAAGCTAAAATGGTTAGGCCCGGCATACACGTTACGGTATACCGGAGAGGTATACCTGTACAGGTAAACTGCAGTGGTAATTGAAAATCAGTATTTTCTACCTGCGCAGGTATGTATACCGCAGCGTGTATGTGAGTCAAACAACACTTACACAGGTTTGATTTCAATTGTTTATACGCTTTCATAGTAAGCGTCATGAGTAATCATGAGTAAAATCTGTGCAGTTTACCTGTACAGGTATACCTCTCCGGTATACTGTAACGTGTGTGAGCTCGTTGCCTGTAAAGTTTACCTGCACAGGTTTATCTGCGCAGGTATTCCGTAACGTGTATGCCCGGCCTTACTTGATACTGTATAGGTATTCTTATTTTGTATTTATGAAAAAGCTCAATTGCCAGTCGATGTTCTATACAAATTGTATTTAAACATTAATAAAATGTTGATATGTTGTTTATACAGAAAGTGTTAATGAATCGAATAGTTGTGCTGAAATGACAATTCCGCCAGTGGCGTAGAATATAGGAGGAGTTAACCTTATTTGTGACAGTAGTTAGAAAATCTTATTTAACATAGTTTAGTATGGTTTACGGTACCTACACATCCTGCCAAGTATGATAGAGATACGTCAAATAGTTTTAAAGTACTGGGAAAAAATAGTTATTAAATTAAATAAAACACTCGTAGCTTAGTAAAGAGCAATTTTATGTAAGTGATTGGGGTTGAATCTTCATATTCTGAGCCCAGGAATCCTCAATTTAAATATTTCCAATTATTAATGAAACACCTATATATATATATATATATATATATATATATATATATATATATATATATATATATATATATATATATATATATATATATATACAAATTTTGGCGAATCGGCATCATTTTCTGGTGACCTCAAAATAAATTTCTATTATAGTCCCGAGCTCAAGTCTTCCCATAACAGTGGCAGTAGTAGCTGAATTTTTCATTTGGAAGTTCATTAAAACATTTGAATAAAATAATAAAAAAAAAATTTAAAATATATTTAGCAGTACACTACCAGCTCAAATGAAAAAGTATAATAAGCTCAAAAAATAAATAATTTTAAAATAAGAACATTACATCAAAACAAGGTATTGAAAAATTATTACTAGCTCTACTCGGGACGTCGTTTGCGTGAAGCGTTGTTATAAAATCAGTGAGAAATATATATTATATGTTTAGTATAGTATATATAATATATTGGTATCTAAATCGCCAACTATCTACAGTATCAGTACCTACAATTTTCCAAAAACATTCCATGTACAGATACGGTCTTGTTACAATTTTATGATATGTGTATTGTGTATATAGATTAGTAATGCACTGCATTTTAAATATAATCTTATTTATAAGAACTGAAAATGACTCATTTCAAAAATAAAATTTTGTAACATATATAAAAGTTATTATAATTTCTACTATCCTATTTCAATATATTAGATAGTAGATCTTGTGAGAGATAGTTATATTACGAGCTTGTCTGATACATAAATTAATGTGAATGAGTTATTTTCAGTTGTCGTTGTTTTCACTATAACTATAAGTAATAAATATATTATGTACTTGGAATTTATTGATTGTTTTTTAAAGGTTTTTTGGATATAAATTTAATATTTTGCGGGTTTTATTGGTCTTACTATATCATACGCATCTGTTTAATCATAAGTTTAACCTTTCGCGTATTATAAAATTTATAAATAATTAATCTCTTTGTCAAAACCACTAGAATAATATGAACATGCCATATTTAAGTTTGTGGACTTTTAATATCTGGGTTTTAATATATGGGTTACTATAATACTATTATAATTATATAGTAATTAAACTTTATGTCCTTAAAGAATGACGGTCAGATTAACTGTTATTTACGAAATTAAATTTCAGACTTTTTTTTAATTGCTATTCATTTTTGTTAGTAGAAGCTTTTAGCACATTATTTTGCTAACCCGTCAGACGTCAGAAAACTACGGTCCGCGGGCCAGATCTGACCCACCTGCTGTTTTTAATCCGGTTCGCCAATTAATATTTTGTCTTTTTTAACTTTAATAATGTTTTTTGATGGTCAATTTTTTGAATGAATACTTTTAGTAGAAGATAGCTAAATAAATTATTTAAAGTTTAAAGAAATGGGTTAATTCAAATTCTAGAATGATGATACGATCCACTAAAATCACCTGCATGGGGAGTTACATTTGTATTGGAAATGTATACCTCTCATACGAAAAGATATTTTCAAAAACATAAAATAAAGATATAAATTTCCAAACAATTTTATACCAAGCGAAGTCAAGTTTTAGTATTATAAAAAGATTATCTCAAAATTCCATTTTGTTATACTTTATTAAATTTTATTAAATTTTTTTAAACTTACAAATAAATATAGTAACCTGACGAAAATTAGGTGCTTTAAATGTACCTACCATGTTTAATAATTAACCTTTATGTAGTCAAAATTATTTATATCCCTGGCAATAGCGGGCTGTGGGTCAGAAAACAAATATAAGCTGTTATTGATAAAAAAAAGTTTAACTACGATTGAAACATTTGGTTAATTTATTTGCAATTAAATAGTTATAATTTTGAACTATTTGTGTGAGCCTTACTGTACTATGCTTCGAAACATTTGAAATCTTCCAGTGGTGTGATTGTTTACGCTAACAAGAAGAGTATATCAAGTACACTGTTCAAATTTTTGTTTAAGAGTTTTGTTATCTAGTGATTGCTATCTAGCGAATATTATCTCGTTTTTGAAAATGCCGAAATCTAAAGTCATTTATGAGGAAATGAATTCCGTGATTTTAAAATTGATAAACTATTTTACTTTAGAATTGCAAAATGGTGGTCCTTTGATTCCTTTAACTGCCGTACAAGAGGTAAATATAAAATTTTTGCAACTATATTAATTTATTAAGTAACACTCATAATTAATTTTAACATTTTAATTAGATACAATATTGCGCGATTTTAGAGAGTAGCTTCAGCATTAGATTTAAGTATATCTTCAATTACAAGAGCAGTTCAAGTGGCAAAAAAACCAGCTGAGCCTAAGGAACGCAAAAAAAGAATGTGTCCCAAAACTACCGACTGCGATTCAGTTGTAAAAAATAATATTATAAGGACCATTTATGATATGCACCGACATGGTATGTGCCATCATTGTAAATTATCTGGATACTTTTAGAAATTTCACATAATATTAGATATTAAAATAAGAGTATAACATTTTTCTAAACATCATTTTATAACATCAAAAAGACTGTGGACAAAAAAAAAACTGAATAATATAATTATTATAATACTAAAGTTAGTCATAGCACACTTATTAACATCATAACTTAATTGAGTAAGTAATAGCTATTTCAAAATACTTTTCAGTAGAAAATTGTAACTTTGTTCCTTAAATTTTAAATATGTTAAAATTTTATTCTAATTGCTCTATTAAATTTTTAAATTATATAATTATTTTTATTTACTGAACTAAATTCACCACAGTATAGATCCATTACTGTATAAAATTTTGTATTGTGCCAAGATCTGCGAAAGATGAAAGTGACGTTAAAATGATTTTCCGGGGCCTTGGTGCCTTGAAGGGCCTAAAATAGAAACAATTCTAAAACTGCTGGTATAGGTACCCATACTAAGTTCTTACGGTGCGGAAATTACCCATGCTAATAAAATATCAAGATAGTTATTTTAGAGTCATTAGGCGAGCAGGGTCAAGTGCTATAAATAATTGATTTTGGACAGAATTTTGGAATATATGATTGAATTGACCTACAAATTTTACCTATAATTCAGATAATTTTATGCGAATGACACCGCGGGTCGCAGCTAGTTAGTATTAATTTAATTTTGTCTGTCTGTCCGTCTTGAAATCTTTTAAACACGCCAGTAATATTAAGTACTAATAAAATTTGATTTTGATAGTATTTAATTGAACTGGCAGTCCTAAGCCTGTGTGAAGTGTGAAGGAAAGATTTTTGAATAAAACAAAAATTATTTTATGAAATTCTACTGAGTGCATTTGAGTCCACACTAGGTAAGCGCCTTTTTAACTCATGCAGTTGTTCCCAGCACTATGGAAGAAAATGATTACATGAGACGAAAGTACACTAATAATTTATATTAATAAAGTAAAATTTTCGCAAAGTAATTTATTTGCTATTATGAGCTGAATTTCCACAAAGTCACGCTCACAATCAAGGCCGTGGACGAGCAAAAAAAGCTCCTTTTATATTCTCCCGGGCTCCCTACCGATAGCTATGAGTCCGCTCATAAAGCAAAAGTCCTTTTCCGATGCTGCAACCCCGACTACCACCTCTTGTTGGGCCTGCAACACAATTCTAGACATTTTTAGGGAATTACTTCCGTTAAAATAACTAATGATTGATCCTCAAAATTGACACTTTGACTTACAAAATCTTATTTAAAATAAAGATAATAAATAAAGTTGATTATATCAAAATTGTAAATAAATACAGCAGTACAAAAAAGAAATTGAAAATATTTTAACAGTGTACTTTTAAGATACATTATTTATACCAATACCTAGATGCGCATGTCATTTATTAAGAGCAACTTTTGGCAGACAACTCATTATAATTACGTCTTCTTCTGGAGTGTAATTAAAAATAGGTAGCAACGTAAGTCGCCTCTTAGTAAATAATTCATATAATTATCATTCATACTTCAATTGTTTTGGTTTAATTAGGTTGGATTAAATTGTTATATTATCTTTTTCTAACTCGTAATATTGAATAGAGAAGAAATTTTTTAAGGAGTGTTAATAATTTTGTATTCAATTATTGGTGTAAAATTCATATGATGTCACTCTGAAGGGTTGAGTTTATTTATTACGTAATTGTCTAAACATATTAATCGGACGATACGTATTTTTGCTGTTCAATAATATATTAAAATTTCTTCAAAATTGATACCAAGGTCTGATTTCGTGACATTTACACAGTGAAAAAATTTGTGTTAAAATTAACACATTTCACATGTCCGGAATGGTCCACTTAATTTTTTTTGTTATTTTAACACAAGGCATATGTGTCAAATTTATACACAAGATTTTTGTCAATGATTTAACACACAAGAGGACATACATTTTGTGTTAATTTTTCAGATTTATCAGTTAGTTGTTAAACTTTTTTATTCAATATTTTAATTTCACTGAAGCTTAAGATATTTGAAAGTCGTCAAAAAAAATAACGATTTTGTTCACATATTATTATAAACGAGACTCAAAGAACACAAAGTAAGTCAGTTCTTTGTGACAATAAATTTACTTGTATCCATATGTATCTACGAAAATATATATAATAAAAAAGATGAGAGTAGTTCTAATTATTAAATAAAACCGAAAAATTGTAAGTTTTTTCAGTTATTGACGAATATGGTTTTATTAAACGTTTAAAAATGAAACAATTTGCTTACATTTTAAGGTTATTTTGTTACAGATTTAGTTAAAAAAATCATGTAAGCTTATTTGAGATAGATATAATATACCATCTTACATGTAAGTAAGCTTATATGATTTTTTGTAACTGAATCTGTAACAAAATAACCTTAAAATGTAAGAAAATTGTTTCATTTTTAAACGTTTAATAATACTATATTCGTCAGTAACTGAAAAAAACTTATAATTTTTCGATTTTGTTTAATAATAAGAACTACTCTCATCTTTTTTATTATATATATATTTTAGTAGACATATATTCTAATCTAATTTACCTACTTATAACATTCTTTTGCTCTAGACAAATATTATGTTACTTCTTTGTTGTACAAAACAGGTTAACATTTTTATTCTGTTAAATCGAAATTTCTGTTAATATTTTCATTTAACACAAACACGAAATGTTACATTAACGCAGGGTTGTGTTACTTATTTAACACAAAAAATTTTAACCACTAGTTTTTTTTTTCGCAGAACACTTACATTCGTTGGGAGTCTAGTGATGAACTATTACAAATTTTTGATAGGCATAATTTATTTTTGTACAGTAGAACAATGCAAGCAGTTATGGCTTGTTGCGCGAATCATCTTACAAGCTTGATATGAGTTAGATTAAGTTTTTCTCGGCAGATAGTTTTTTCGTTTAACTTTTTGGTTCTTATCTTTTATAAAATAATTAACAGGGTATCAGAAACAAATATTTCTTCTAAATAACAAATCTGACTAAGTATTTTTCCGAATTTTTCAACACTTATTTCCTAGTACGAAATTTTGTGGTTTCATTTAAAATATAATATGTATACATATTTAAATAGTAGACTAGAGCAATACATACATTTATATTATGTATATTTTATTTAATATCTGACATAAATGTAGTAATCTGATTGCACGCTTACAATTTTGTTGATAATACGAGTGCTCTATGATAATACGCATGTATGTAGGTTTGTAGTTGTATTTGTACAACTCACAACTGTTACTCGACAGTTATTTATATAAATATATAATTTTAAATAACATAAAGTAAATAATCAACGTAATATATTATATATTTATCAATAATTTAAAGCTAACTATCTATCACATTCTAACTAATCATAATAGCATCATAAGGTAAAAAGAGGAAAACATATAATTAATAATAAATGCAGAAGTACGTATTTTGAATAGATATAGAGTCGATTTCATTTAGAAGCAGCCATTTAATATTAGTAAAACAACTCAAGAATATAGTCTCAAATTTTCAGAGGGATAGGTATTTGAAGTCCTTCGTGTATTTTAGTTTCTGAATGTGAAGTGCGCTCGGGGGTGTGAAATAGTATCTGTGGCTTATTCTTATACTTCAGCCATATGTGTATATAAATACATGAATCTACACAGTATGTACAGGGTGGGCCATTTTAATTTATGCATCTAAATATCTCGCCAGAGGTGCCACCTATCAAAAAATGACCTTTACAAAAGTTGTTAGGTACGAAGGGGGACATTAAATGATTACCTTAAATTTGACCTTGACGTTCATTCTCAATGTCATTTTGAGGTCAAGTCGTATTTTTCTGAAAGAGCTTGAAATTTCACGTCGAAAATGCTATGGCCATTAATTTTTTACTTTTTAGTTATGAAATTTATTAGTTATGAAAAATTAATTTTTTATAGTGTCATTTTTTCTGGATTTTGACCTTAGAATGACCTTCCAAGCTCATTAAAAACGAACAGAAGCTCCTATTTCACGTCTCCAAAAGATGCCGACAGTTTAAAGTTAGGTTTTTCCTTTAAAATCTAATTTTTTATTGTTCTTTGGTGGTCTTTGCACCTCTTAAGGTCATTAATAGGTCGTTTATAGTATTTTCGACGAAGAAAATTCGCTTATAGTATTTTCGACGTGAAATTTCACGCACTTTCAGAATGCGAAATAAAAATTAGGGTTTTCATTTGAAAAATACGACTTGACCTCAAAATGATCTTGAGAATGAAAGTCAAGGTCAAATTTAAGGTAACCATTTAATGCCCCCTTTGTACCTAACAACTTTTGTAAAGGTCATTTTTGATAGCTGGCGCCTCTGGCGAAATATTTAGATGTATAAATTAAAAAGGCCCACCCTGTATATTCCATTGTGTGACGAATTAGTTTCGTTTTGATTATTGCATACCAAAATTTTAAACATGTTTTTCTCGAAACAACGTTTTTACAGCTGGCTGGCGTTCTCACTCAAAAACTATTCGAACGATTTTTCGGAAATTGATACTAAATATACTTTATATTATTGCCTTCTATGTGAACCAAATTTATATGTCAATATTCGCGCAACTGACAGTGAAAACTGTCAGTTAAAACTGATCGTGTGTAGCGCCCTTCATATAGGTTAATAAAAATATGAGAATGGTGAAAAATTTTAGCGGAAAAGCATTTTTGGTCTAAATGATGAGGACAAAAGTCTCAGCATTTTTCATGGTCTTTGAGGTCAAGATCAAAATTTAAAGTCATATTCATAATGTCCCATTCAATAGCCCTTGCCAAGTGATAAGAAAAAGACAAGAAATAAAAAGTACATAACCTCAATATGCAAACAATACTTGTATAATTATAGTCTATACTAAGCGATTTAATAATCAACTAATACAATTAATCTAAGGACAATGGCTATTGTAGAATATTTAGCGATTTGTAAAAAAATAAAAGTTACTTTCTCTGTTTAAAATCGTATGCTTATCTTAATTTTTGCTGAAACAAACGGAAAATTATTAACACATATATCGCACATAAAAATAGTTATACAAAAGACACCTAGGGACTGTAAGTTAAATTTCCACTAACCCTTGTTAGCTAAAATTCTCCCCTACTAGGATTATTAAAACAATATGATTATGCCCATCACTGATTTGGACACAGCAACAGTATTTATAGTATATAATTATAGTAACAGTATTTATAGTATTTACAGTATAGCACCGATAATGGAAACATCAGTTTTGGAAATTTTTTGAGAGCATCAAATTAGCCAACATCACTTTTGGAAAGTTGCATCAGAAATGTCAAGTATATAAATTTTAAATCCATGTGCAATAGACCATGAGTCATGACGCATGATTTTATCAAAAGAAACAAATAAATATACCGATAATAGTAGTGACAAACAACAACAGACCTCAAAGCGTAGCAATGTAGATTTTAATTATTGTACATAGAATGTTCATCTATATGTATTCTGTTCTGTGGCGGTTTTTATACAAAACTATTTCAAAGCAAATTAATAAAACGACAAATGAAAAAATATTTTCTGAGATGAATAATTTTTAATTCTTCACTTCTTTTTTTCTTTTATTAATATTTAAAAAAAAAAATATATATTTTTAATTCAAAACATAATCTTACGATATTTGTAAATCGCCCCTGGTCAAAAAGCATTACTTTTGTCAAGCACCACTTTTGGAGACTACTTTTTCTTGACAAAACTGGTGCTCTACTGTAGATAATAACAGTATTTATAGTATATACGTGGTAGCTAACAAATTTTTTCGGTTACAATTTTATTATGCCTAAGCTGTCGTCACAAAAAAAGAACAGCTTACTTAATTAATTCACTTTAGTGAGCCAGTGATAAATGATTCCGCATATTTTTATTTATATCTATCTCTGTTCTTATTTGTTGTACATATATATTCGCATCTCTCTTGAATGATAACTTGTATTATTTTATTCAGTTGTTTTCTTTGTTTTTTTGTTATTAGGATGAAAAATATTATACGTATTTATATTTCATTATTTATGCCGATTTGATTTTTGAAGAGCGTGAACGATTTTCTAGCTTCAGGAAGAGATAAATGTATTAAAAAGTTTGACTTATATAGGGGAGAGGTGTGTCAGTAGTAACAGTGGGTCAATTGTAACTTTGAAATTTGCGAGGCATCTATCAATCCTATTGAGGAGTATTGCGTATCATAAGGTGGCTCCTGAAGTTGTGCTTTACTGACACAGCTTTCAGTTAATACCATATGGCGGTTTTCTCTCAGCAATACCAAATGTGTTTATATAAGCTAATCGTAAATTTTGAGTTGGTTGACAATTTTTTGATTTTTGCAATAAATACCCCATCACTTGGAAGTAAAATGCTTTTATTGGAAACACAAGTAAACAAATAAAATAATATTATCAAATAGGCAATTTCGCTTTTTTAATCATAGTTAAAATTTTACGAATTTTATTATAAAATTAAACCGCACTGCAGCAATTGTAACAAATTTAGTAGTATCAGTTGTAACATGTTACAAGTGACATTCCAGTAGTTTTCCACAATTTTTCTTTTTAGTATTTTAAATTTAAGGAACTGAGCACATAGAGCCGAGAGTGAGTATAGGGTTTTAAATAAAGTTTAAAAACTGCTACGGTTTTTCAGAATTCTAATTTTTGATGATTAATATTAAATTTTAAGGGTATAAAATCTTTTTTAGTTTACATAATTATTTTTCTAAATAATTATTTGTATTGTGTTAAAAATTTATGTTAAACAAAATTAAATTTTATATTTCAGGTATGAATCGAATGATAAAGGTAAACAGTTTTGATTAATAATTTAAAAAAAAAAAAAACCTTCTATTAATGGTTACACTTTGGCAAAATCCGTTTGTTTTTTATATTGATTTTCGGTTACGGTTATCGTTAGATTCAAAGCCACCACGATTAGTTTTGCCTGTTGGATCAGTCTTTAATCTAATTCACGCTGTTTTACAAAAAAATAATGCTATACAAAACAAAACAAAAACTAGGATAGGAAGAGTATTCGATAATGTATAACCTGAATGTCGTTAGAAAAGTAATAGAAGGAAAAAAAATCAGACCTATGTTGTCAGAGACTGTGATAGTGTGATATTTGTCACCTTGCTCACTCAATATGTAAGGAAGAATTTTGGAAACCAAATTAATTATAATAACTAACATGTAAATTTCACTAAATAATGAGTGTTACAATTGAATCTAAGCCCTGTAACAATTGATTCTCTGATGGTGACGATTGTAACAATACACTTTGGTCCATATAAATACAGTTAATTCAGTTATGGACCAACACAGAATATTTTAGTGCAGCTCATTCGAAACCTAAAAGATGTCTGTATCCTGGGTCAAAAAGTTAATTCTCTGTGACGAATAAATACAAAGTTGCTAGCCTGTATATTTTTTTTTGTTACAACTGACACACCTCTCTCCTACTGCAAAAAGTCCACAGACATACAACGTAATTTTTAATTGACTGGTTAGATAAAAAAATATGTTTCATTTATAACACTAGTAAAAATTCTCTAATTGTAGTTAGGAATTTTGTTCAAAAATTAGGTTTATTTGAATTGGATTCAAATTATAAATTAAGTTACGATGAGCACTGTCTTTTTTCCCTTTCTAATCCATTCAGATTATTTGGCTCTATTACTATAGGTAGAACAAAAACTGATCACGGATCTCAGTTTATGGGTGTCGAAACACGTTAGGAGAATATAGCGTACAACTCTCACTTGGTTAGATGTTTAACATTAACTGAAGTAAAAAAAATGAAAAACATAAATAATTTTCAATAAATTAATAAATATGCGTCGAATTATTAAACTAGTAGTAATTAATTTAAGTGCTAATCTTTTAAATTTATTTTTTTTTTTACAAAAAAATTAAACTTTTAATATTGATGGGTAACATCGATATTCTAAGAGATAGACCACATGTTTTGATATTATAGGAGGAACTTAACCCTAATTTTTAATAAAAAGCGACCACGAGCGTTCTCTAGTGGCGGTTTTTTTTTAAACTGATTCAAAATTTAAAAAGGAATAAAAAATTTCAATACAAATTTTTTTATCAAGTGTCGGCGTCACTGTAAAAGTAGAATTAATGAAAATAATAGGTAAGATATACATGTATAAATTTTGTATTAGTAGTATTTTATAAACGCTACTGATATATAAAAAAATTATTTATAATAATTTTTTAGAGAGAGGAAAAACTATTGAAAATATGATATTTTCGAATGAATACGGAGTCTAAAATCAAATGTTTATAATAATACTTGTCAAATTATTTATATTAATCAGTTTTTAATATTAAAGTGGTGGTTTAATTAAAAATAATATTTGAATTTTTTATTTTGTTTTACATTCTGCATCAATCAAAAAAAAAAAAAAAAAAAAAAAACCAGCCACTGGAACGCATGTGGTCACTCTTTCAATTTCTAAGCATCTTTTTAAGGGTAAGTTCCTCGCCTATGTGTATTAACTGCTGGTTTGTTTCTTGGATAAAATGGCAACTCTCAAGAAACTGACTCTGTATAAACAAAATGAGCACTCTGTAGAAACATATAAACTCTACACAATTTGAAGACGATTCACCGTTTATATCTGAAATAATTTAAAAAAAAAACAACCATACAAAAATTTATTTTATCATAATTTTATTCACATTTCACCAATATAGGTATACTACATGTGTTTACGTATTAGTTGCTCTGTTAGTATCAAGGTTATCGACTAACAAGTAAAGGTTTTGAACTGTCAATTCGCAATTTTGATGAAACTTGGTATATGTGTAGTACAAGCGAAAATAACAGACGCGTATTTTTTTTTATCTGCCACCGTCGCCATTTAAGGGGTGAAATCACCCCTCAAAATTAGGGTAAAATTTTAATTTTGCTTGATAACTTGGAAACGACGACAGATAGAAAAAAACTTTAAATTGACAAAACAGTGTATTTTTAGAGAGCTTTCTATTGATGTGTATAAATCCAGGGTCGGACCTACTGGAGGGGCTGTTCAGGTAAAATTGAGGGTAAATTTTGAAATAGGGTGAATATGTTTCAGTATATTAAAATTTGAATAGCATATATGAAAACTACATGAAAAATACTAGTTTACCTGTTTTTGCTCAAAGCTGTAATTTAAATTCTAAAATCTCAAAACTGGACAGCTAATTTGAGGTGCCAATCGTAATTTTACTGACAATCAGCAAAATAAAAATATTTCTATAAAGTTTTCAGCAAGTGAATTGTCTTGTAATTAATAACTGGCTAAAATATATCAAATTATACTTGTTGATGTCTGACTAAAACTTTAAATTTTATACAAGTAATATTAAAATTTGATTTTGTTAAATTGTGCAAGAATATTATTGCATATAGTTATAGAAAAAATTAACTTTATAAAATACTTCTTTTTTGTCAAATAATAAGGATAAGGAAATTTGTTCTAGTTGGGCATAAAACTTTAAAGAAATTTGAAATTTGAACTGAAAATATCACGAGACAAATTATCTGCACAGGAAGTTTTTCAAAATTTTGATGACCATAAAATATATTCAGTTCTACCGGATTTTACGGTTTTCTACAAAAAAAGAAATATATATATATATATATATATATATATATATATATATATATATATATATATATATATATATATATATATACATATAATCTTCCAATATAAGTGAAATATGTGAATCCTTTATTAAGGAAGTGAAACCCAATCTTGAAATTTATAAATTACAAAACGTTTTTAATTCCGATCAAAGTGGTTTCAATTTAGAATTACATTCAGGTCGAACATTAACGGAAAAGGGTGCTATAAAAGTCGAAAAAGTTATTCAGTCGCTGTCAGCAACAACACACAGTTATACTATACAGCCAACAATTTCAGCCGAGGGTCAGTTACTTTCTCCCTTATTTTTAGTTTTAAAAGAACGTACCGGGCAACTGGGTCCTAGAGTTCAGCAGTTATTATTTAAAGCAAAGAATGTATATATTTCGACATCTAAATCAGGAAAGTTAACAACAGACCATTTTAAAGAGTGGTTTCAAAATATATATTTACCACAAACCGATAAAAAGTCTTTATTATTACTTGACTCGTGGAGTGGTCAGTGCCCAGCTGTCGTGAAAAATATCATTCCTGAAGATAAAGAAGTAAAAATATTAAGCATACCGCCAAAAACAACAGCGCTTTTACAACCATTAGATGTATATGGCTTCCGGTTTTGGAAGAATTTCGTTCGAACATTGTCTGACTTAATTATCATATCAGACAGTGATATTGACCTACATTCTAGGAAAAATATCATAAAAATACAGTCCCTAGCACATAATCAGTTCTCATCACCCCGCTTTAGAGATACATTTAAATACGCCTGGTATAAGAGCGGATACATAGAACAAAGACCAGATTACTTTGTTAATCCCGTCGAATATATTTTTTTTAAAACCGATGTAGATACGCAACCGAAATGTCATATTTGTGGAGAACCAGCTATTGTAAGATGTGGTTGGTGTCAAAAATTTTTTTGTTTAAAACATTTTTTTGAACAGTATCATTATTGTGAGGATCATAAGCCATAGAATACTATACACGCCTTATTTTATTATTGTAAACTATTTTAAAT
Source organism: Brachynemurus nebulosus (assembly GCA_035578155.1). Lineage (NCBI taxonomy): Eukaryota > Metazoa > Arthropoda > Insecta > Neuroptera > Myrmeleontidae > Brachynemurus > Brachynemurus nebulosus. The sequence continues at coordinate 65,601,366 of JAPWDM010000002.1, forward strand.
TAAAGATATTAAAACTATTACAATTTTTTTTTTCATTCCATCCAAACTAGAACAATTTTCCTTATCCTTATTATTTGATAAAAAAGAAGTATTTTATAAAGTTAATTTTTTCTATAACTATATGCAATAATATTCTTGCATAATTTAACAAAATCAAATTTTAATATTAGGGTAAAAGCCCCCTTTGTGGAACGGTATCTAATTATGAACATTTACATATTAATGAAGTTATTTCTGAAAGAAACGTCTAATAACAAAAATTATTATTAATAGAATGACTGTCTTTCAATTTAAATTCACCTTATTTAAAGTTTCGCATTTAAAGTTTCCTTACTTAATTAAAAAAATAAATATGTAAATGTCAAAACTGTTCCAGTATTAGATACCGTTCCACAAAGGGGGCTTTTACCCTACTTGTATAAAATTTAAAGTTTTAGTCAGACATCAACAAGTATAATTTGATATATTTTAGCCAGTTATTAATTACAAGACAATTCACTTGCTGAAAACTTTATAGAAATATTTTTATTTTGCTGATTGTCAGTAAAATTACGGTTGGCACCTCAAATTAGCTGTCCAGTTTTGAGATTTTAGAATTTAAATTACAGCTTTGAGCAAAAACAGGTAGACTAGTATTTTTCATGTAGTTTTCATATATGCTATTCAAATTTTAATTTACTGAAACATATTCACCCTATTTCAAAATTTACCCTCAATTGTACCTGAACAGCCCCTCCAGTAGGTCCGACCCTGGATTTATACACATCAATAGAAAGCTCTCTAAAAATACACTGTTTTGTCAATTTAAAGTTTTTTTCTATCTGTCGTCGTTTCCAAGTTATCAAGCAAAATTAAAATTTTACCCTAATTTTGAGGGGTGATTTCACCCCTTAAATGGCGACGGTGGCAGATAAAAAAAAATACGGGTCTGTTATTTTCGCTTGTACTACACATATACCAAGTTTCATCAAAATTGCGAATTGACAGTTCAAAACCTTTCCTTGTAAGTACTTACAAGTTATAACCCCCCTCCTCCTCTTGACCTTAAAAAACATACACTGTCTGTACACATGTTGTATGTACAGAACGCTCCTATTTCAATAATGCAACGGTAGGTGCAATGAATCTCTTAATACCGGCAAAATACATAATAGGTATACGTACCGTATATATTTATTCGGTCGAACAATTCGGGTTAGCGCAGTGACTCGTCCGTTCTGTGGTCCTATTTGGGACCGCTGCTGTGACATCCTAATAACCATAAATGAATGGTAAGACATTCATTATTTCCGACATATCTGTAACCAAACGTACATTTCATACGTATATTGGTCATGGTATTGCATTTGCATAAGTGTATTTTGCAACTTAACAAACTGGTGCATACTCCCGTATAAAACCCTTCAGCAACCTCGTATGTAGGTAGAGTGAATGCGGGAGAGATGCCGCACATTTTGAAAATTGATTTGAAATTTGGTACACAATAAAATAATGTAAACATTGTTCTTTAAAATTATTTAAAAATAATTTTAAATTTTGAGTCATAAAAGATTCATAATTAACATTTTTGTAGAGCCTGCAAAGCGGCGTCTCTCGTACACCTATGGGAGAGATGCCGCATCAAAGAAGGTGAGACGCCGCATAGTTCATATTAAAAATTTTGCATTTTACACACATCTCCATACACGATGCATGCCATATGTAACCATTTTTGGCACTTTATACATCTTAACCAGTCTATTTTTTTATTTCTGGGTACTTTTCAAAACATTCAATACACAGGCAATCATCATTATTTTCGTTATCTTCAGTAATACCTGATCTATTAATGAATCTTTTATATTTACGTGGCATAATTTGCAGTCCAAAAAAAATTTCATAATTAAGGTATATAAGTCTATGTTTTTTTTAACTTGTAATATGATGCGGCATCTATACCAACTTTAAATGCGGCATCTCTCCTTTTTGTTCGGATAGATGCCGCATGTTGCTATAGCAAGCATAGTGCGTAAGTCCAAGCCAAAATTTGATACAGTACTTTTAAAATGTACCTAAATTAATCACAAAACTCCATTTCATTCAAATAATGAAACATACTTTCTTAAATTCTAATGAATTAAATGCTTGATAAAATATAAGGTTAAAAACTTACTTCTCAATAATGAAAAGTTGGATAATTACTAAACTGATGGACTAATCATAAATGTTACCATATACAGCTTAAATAAGTAACTTATTTTAAACATATAATCCATTAATAGCGCTATCTATCAATCAACAGACGAACTATGGATACTGCAGCATCTCTCCCGCACTTACCCTATATGTAATCATATTTGTTGTCGTATTTTGTTAAACTTGAAATTTTTAAACATTATTTTTTTCGAATGTTTTGAATTTATAAATTACTAATGTTGTGGTATTTGTGTTTGCAGTTTTTTGGTTCAAGATCATCAATGAATGAATTTTCGCAGCAATTTCCGTGGATCACATATTTTTTGAGGATAGTGATTTCTACAGTTTAATTTTTAAAACAAAATTTTTAAATTCAATATAAAATAAATTTTACAGAAAAATAATTCGAAATTGAATGAAATTCTTTTTGTTATCATTTCTCTAATTTGTCCTTAATCTTAATTAAAGATCCATGTGTCAAAGATTTATTGGCTATTACATAGTATTTTATATTAAATTAATGACACGTGGATTAATAGATTTGAAGGCGATTGAATTATTTTGTTAACTAACTAAAAAACATAACGCGTCCTCAATCTATTCAAATTGTAAGTATTGGGAACTGCCACGGGCCGGATCTACGATTTTTTAGAACCGGGGCAGAGACTTGAAAATGGCGCTCTCCCTCCCCAACGTTGGACATAAACTGTCCTTTATAAAACTCCAATGAATATATAAGTCCTTTATAAAACTCCAGTTTTTCCCGTTGCGGCAATGCAGGAAATTTTTATATATTTTTTTAAAAAAGGTAGTCTTTTCTTGTACTGGCAAAAAAAATGTCAGACGAAAATTTTGTAGGGAAATGCAGGAATAGCATGAAAACAAATTTTTAAACCTTCATGTCATTTATTTCTACTTCCACCGGTTGTGAAATGTCAGTAGTAAGGTTACGGTGAATATGGACCATTGAGTAGTCAGGCCATAGTGATTATGAATCATTGGTAGTAAAGTTATGGTAAATATATAGACCATTTTACTGCACCACAGTAAACTTTGCTTTCATTTTGGGTACGCTATAAGGTACGTTATTTTTTATTACTTATGCGAGAGAAGTACTAACTTGGCGCATACATTTCTGTACGCAAAATAGCTGTTTGCCCACTGTGCTCTTCCCGCATACTTTTTGCGTGTGGGAAGTAACTTTCCACACGCAAATCTATACATATAATAAAACTTTAAATCTGTCTTTGTCTGTCTGTCTGTTCACGCATCACGTAAAAGCAACTGGACGGATTTTAATGAAATTTGGTGTGATGATAACTTACTACCAGGGTCAACATCTAAGATACTTTTTATTCCGGAAAAATGTCTCATTCCCACGGGAAAATGCAAAAACTATTTTGAGCATCTACACACATTACGCTAATTTACATATTTCATAAAAATTTTCATAACTATAGTAACAAAAATTGTAAATAAATTTTGTAGTTTCGAAATCTTTCTGAATTTTAAATAAAAAAAAAATGTTGCTAATTGTGTACCGAAAAATACAATAAATACACAATTGTCAATTTCGAGACAATTTAATGCATTTTGTGTTGCAAGAAACTACAATTTGGAAAAAGAAACTACTCAACGTTTCGCGTGAACAACGTCACGGGTACGGCTAGTTGACAATAAAACACGCAATATTTAATCAAAACACGCAAAGCCACCTCTTAATTTTTCATTTAATAAATATTTCATAATTATTTCTATAGAAACCACCAACAAAGTAATTTAAACGATAATTAATTCAGAAAAAAAGACGAACACTTAAAAATATTATTTTAAAAAGTAATAAAAATGTCAAAAATAGTGATAATAATAGAAAAAAATATGTGAAATTCGTAATAAAAAATAGTATGTTCAACTCGTGCGGGATTGTCGACTGCCACACTCAAGCGAATGAGTGCACTCACTACGTTCGTACGCTCAACTTCGTTTTCGTGGACAATTGACAATTTCCCACACTTATTGCACAATATACTATTCTTTAACACAATTGGAAAATCTATGTAAATAGTTTGTATATTATTTTCCTTATGTTATTTATGTTGGCTACACGCTTCACGTATTTCAGTTTAATTATTGTTCAACACAGTGTTCGAAACGTATGTAAATACGTCATTTCCGACGTTCTATGTCATCATCATCATCCTATGACCCACTATTTACAATATAAATTACTCAAACTCTATTCAAATATTATTGTTTTAAATTGTGTAATTTACTTGCTATGATGTTGCAATATACAGGAGAAAGTTTTATAGACATCGACATTAGAATGAAAACAGACAAAGAATATCCCTTTACAGGCCCGACGAAAGGGTGGGATAGCCGGGATTGTAGCCGCGAAGCCCTGGTTGGAAGAGTTAAAAATTTTGAATTTAAAGTTTTTTTTTTATTATTTCTTAAAATAACTTCTTGAAATGATCAAAATATAAATACCTATTTACTTACAGTTAAAGACTTATATTCACATTTAAGCTGTGTTCATCGATAAAATTTTTTAGCTAACTGTACTACTTCAAGCAATTTACCGGCGAAACTATTAAAAATGGGACACACCGTACCTCCCGAATATTAAAATACATATAATCATGGAAGAGTTAAATTGTTTTACACGATAATAATAGTTGTTTGAGGGAATACACAGTGCATGTTTATGGCAACATTCATAGGCAGCATTTCAAGAAAAATATTGGGGGAAAAATAAGAAAAATATAGGTATTTAATATAAAAACCACCTTGGCTGATTTTTAGAATAGCAAACACCACTTTTCCTCTGCGTCATATGATTTTAAGGGGGGAGTTCACGCCAGAAACGGCTAGTAAACTAATTTTTTTCGAATCTCGTTTTTTGTTTTTATTTCGTTCTGTGGTTCTTTACAAACACGGTGATATATAAAACATGGCCAAAAAATTTTTTTTTCAAGTAGAAAAATATTTATTTGTGAACCGCTGCACAGCCAAGTTGCTGCTCCTTTGCAAATAACGCTCGCCCCCCCTCGCGATTTGATCAGTAATATTTAGTTTTGGTGTGTACACGAGTTATAGTATGCACTGAGATAATGTTCTTTTATTTGTATGCCTTTGTAGACTGTTTTAATAAACAGTGAGTAAACAGCTTCTTTTGATATTATTTTTGTTTTTCACCGTTTCCCGAAACTTGTGTTTTTCCCGACAAGGAAAATCATATCTCAAGTTCTAGAAAAGCCAGAGACTTAATTTTTTTTTATTTTGTTCATAAACATATTGCGCATAAAGTGGAGTATGCTTTTTGCATTTGAACAATTGTAACTATTTTTAAACATTTTTTTTTAATAAAAAATTGGGTTTTATAATTTTTCGAACTTTGGGATTACTATTTTATAGTTAATTTTTAAAATTACCTGAAACTAATACTCAGCTTTATGGAAAGGTCCTTTAGGAATAAAATAATGTAAAAATATTTAAAAAATATTCATTACTTTTTGAGATATGGCGTTCCTTGTAAACGCTTAAAAACTTGTGTAAAAAGGGCCCCCTCCGCCCACAGGGAAGAGTAATGAATGTTTCAAAAACAAAATTTTCTATTTGAAACCATCCCTAATTTGAAAAAAATTTCAACAAGCAAAATAATCATAAATAAAAAAGTTGCTTTTTTATTTGAACTCCACCCTTAATAAATCTTGATTAACTGTTTAATTTTTTATTCGCACGAATATTTAGGGGGTAGTTGCCCCTCTTGCTCCCCTAAATCCCGTCTCTGGCAACAGTTAGATACAATATTCATCACTGTTGTAATTTTCTCTATTTACCTATTTGTAAATATACTGGTACATTAGTTGCTATAATAATACAGCAACTCAACTATGAAAGCAATGTAAATATTTACACCAAGTAAATCGACTAAATTATGAAGCTGTTTTTGGTTGTGTTTGTTTCATTATGTTCTTTATTCTAGGGCAGCGGTTTTCAAAGTTTATGCACGTCCCCTCTTATAAAAAATCTTATCTCCACCGCCCCCCTCGTGAAAAAATTTATAAAGAATTCGAAAATTAATTTTTTACTGGAAAAACTCAAATTCTTGGCGGGCGACAGGTTGATACGACACTTGAGGGAAAAGCGTTGAACAGTCGCATATTCGATACTTACGCGCTAGGATGACTGTTTTTTTAGCAAAAAAAAAAGACTAAATTATTCCAACTTTTGACAATTTTTTTTTTTTTTATTAATAAATGCTTATGGCTTGTACTTGAACAAAGGGATTTAAAAAAAAAATGAAATTTCAGCTTTTAACAGTGTTTTAAGCAAAAAATTTTGATTTTCGGCAAAAATTGTCGTGTTTTTCGTTGATTTTCCACTTTTGACACAGGGTCTCCATTAGACATAATTGATGTCAAGACATATGTCTTAGTATAATTTATGTCTTAACATATAATCAATAGTGGGAACTTCTTATGTCTTGACATATTTAACCCTTTGCACTCGAACCATTTTTTAGTATGGGTACTCAGCTACTCGACAGTAGATTTAAAACGCTGCAAACACTATTGTATTAGGAGAACATAATATCATAATACAATATATCTATTAGTTAATTAGTAGTATGTATTACAATGTATTGTAGCAAGACGTCACGTCGTTGTGTTGTATCATGTTTTCCTAATACAATAATTTTCAAATAAATAAAGAAGGCTGAGTGAGAAACGGAGCGAATTGGAATCAAAAATATGTTCACTATCATCGATATAGGGTCTGATATCGCTCCGATAAAATATTATCTCAGTGGTATTGGTATTGGAGTGGTATTGAAGCGAGAGCGAACCGTGACTTATATCGGACCGATATCAGAGCGATGATGTGAATACACTCATTATTTATTATGTAAGAATATTTTATCGAACCGGTAGCTGAGTGATATCGTACTGAGAGCGGAGCGTTAATGCAAATCGGGCCTTCGGCCCCCTAGCGAGTTGTAAATAATAAAATACGTACCTATTGTTTATGGCGCCGCGGCGGCGCCTAACGAGTGGAATTAATATTTAGTGTGTCGCCGTGGCGGCGCCCATCGAGTGAAAAGGGTTAAATATGGTTTGTAATTTTGTATTTTATTACAAAATTACAAATGTCGTAATTTGTTGACGTAATTTTGTATTGGGAAGACCAAACCCTCGAATTAAGGAACTTATAAAATGTTTAAAATCGGTTGTTAGGTAAAAATTTTATACAAACAACAAATTATACTATATAAATATTAAGAACAGTGTATTAAGCTGTGGTTCTTTACACATAGCCGTGTGTAAAGTATAAAATTTCATACAGCTATATGTGAAACATAGCTTACCTTAAATATTTTCGACATTAACTATCGAGTTCAGCAGTGAAGCCATACTTATTTTTTTTTTTTAGATAAAATCTCATTTCTTTATTAAATATATTTTTATAATTACAATGAATGAATAAGAGGGAAAAGTAAGAGAAAAAAAATAAATAAAACTCCATCCAAAGTAATTAATTATCTTCTTATCACTGTGCCTGTTTTTAGTAAAAGACAAATTATTACTTCTCCGCTCAGCTCTCTTGTAATGAATATACCATTCTGGTTCATTAGTTTGATCATTACTTATACACACACACACTTCATGTTATCTTTAAAAACATTAAAACTGTTGAATGAATGTATTGAGTGTTTCAGAAATGACATTGATAAATTGAAAAATTTACCAAAGAATTGTGACGTACTTAGTTTAGATGAGATAAAAATTTTATTTTTCATTCATTTTTTTTTTTTTTTTTTTTATTAAATTATAATGTAGATTGTAGGTACGGTTTTGTTATCAGGAGAGATATCTCGCAAAATTGAGTTACCCACCGTATTATTAAAAATTTACATGAACTCATAACGGTTTGGTTAATTGAATTGTCAGTGTGTAAAAATTTACACACTGACAATTTTAGCGCGTCAGTTCTATACATATAGGTGTACGTATATAAAGTGTTTTTTTTCTTTTTTTCACTACCGTAAAACCGTCTAGATCCGGACACTTTTTTACATTTTTTGTTTAATTTTATATTTATACATGTTTCCTTCATAGATATCACCAATAAAAGTATTATCATTAGAAATAGTGTATATTATTTGTTATATCCCTGACCCATTTGTTTCACTATAAGTAAAAATTAAAAAAATAAAAAATACTTAGTAAGTGTCCGGGTCTATACCCTAAATCCGTCGTGACATGCAAACTAACCCCTCTCGTCGGGGTTAGGACAGTGTTTTATATCGTCTGTTGTCTTTGAATCTGTCAAAGACTTCAAAACATTTTGTGGGGAGGGAGAGGAGTTAATGTATAATATGCTTCTCTATGAAGTAAACACACGATAGGACACCAGAAGGAGGCATAAACCGCGTAATTCTGACGGGAATATAACGTATGGATAGTGGAAGGTACAGCTAGTGCGAATCGTGGCCATAGTGTAATAAACTGATGTGTCCGGGTCTAAACGGATATATGTATATAGCATGTATTTTTTTATATATACATCGAATATAACTTCAAATATCATTAAATGATGCGCGATAAAATTCGGAACACATACATATCAAAATTAAAACAATATGATAATTGTGACGAAAATTACATGTCTAAGTTAGACACACATTTTATTTCTTTGAAAAACTGGAGGATAGTAATCCTGTAAAATGAGATAGACAAAATTGAAATCCGTAGTTTTTATTGGTACAGTTGTTTAGAGGATGTTTTTCTCTATCTAATAACGTCAAGAACAAATGTTTATTGTTGCAAATTAATGTAGAAATTATTTACTTTGAAGGTTGGTACAAAGTGTCCGGGTCTAGACAGTGGCGTAGTGAACATAACCGGCGCCCGGGCCACGACACTTTATTAGCGCCCCTCAGAGCCGGACCTAGCCTAAGTAGCGCCCGAGAGAGAATCAAAAAATGGCGCCCCTGTAGAAAAAATATTGTCTTTTTCCCTTTTTCCTCCCAAAAAACAAGTGACGAGCAAAAAAAACCTCACATATCTCATTTTTTTCGCACCCCTAAAGACCTGCCACCCTTTGGGGCACATGTTTGCGTCACTTCTGTATTTTTCTACAATATACTGAAGATTTTCTAAGATGTACCTACTGAAGCATAGATATATAAAGATCTAAATTTCCTATTTCGAAACTACTGTGCCCACAGTCGCCGGCAAATGACGTGAACATCCCTACCCCTACCCAACGATTATGATACATACAACAAAACACATCGTTTGGTGTATGTACATGTACATATAACTGGGCACTTAACATATAATATAGTATATACTGTCGTGACCGACCTATGTCACTAACAACCAACAATTAAAAATAAATTTATTTATTTTCAGAAAGATATCCCTTTATTTTGAGAATTTTTTTGTTCAATAGATTTTTATACTTAAATATGACACACTTCATAGTTTTTTCTGTTTAAATTTCACGAGTTGATTAAGAAAACAATGAAACTAGTTACGACGTGAATCCTCTGACGAAACTAAATCAGAAGCGGTGTAAATTGACACAGCACTGCACCTTACGAACGACAGATTTTTATATGTACACTGCTTCTATAATGTTCTGTGTACTGAAGTTATTACTAGCTATAGTTTGTGTTTTTTTTTTGTTATAACGATGCGATCTCTTTATGATGATTTGAAGTCCTATGTGTCAAACATTAGATTCATAATTTTGTGCCAGTCTTAATCTTATAATTTTTGGTAAAAAATTACCATAGATACTAATTATTTTCATTTCAATGCAAACTGTATGTGACCCAGAGTAGTACCTAATTTATTTTTTAATTTTCAAAAACTTTAAATCTTGGCACAAAGTTAGTCCATTTTACGGTACTAATCAAATAAGGAGTATTTATTATGCCTAAATAGTGGAAACTGTTTTCTAGGATTCTGAAAAAGAAATAATGAAACGTTTCCCAAAGATAAAATAATTTATTTTCAAAAATTTATGTGAATATTATCAACTACCTACTTTTTATTTTCAGTAAATAATACCTATAATTTTTGGTTTTCCAACGTATCTGACAAGATTAATTGATTTTCAAATGATCTGTGAAAAAAAAAATATTAAATACTAAGGAAAAAATGCCAATAGATTTTATCTCAATATTTATAATGCAATAAATGAGCTTAAATATCAACAGTGGCGGTTTTTGTTAAAAATTATAAAGAGCATGAGTTAAGTGATTGAATAATGTTAACAACATTCAAAATTTTATTTAAATAATTTCTATTTAAAATTAAAGAGTTAATTTTAAACATTGTTATAATGCTTAAAAAAAAGTTTCGATATTTATCTGAATTACATGGTAGATCAAATGGTCGGAAAACGACATTTCATATTATACAACCTAATTTCAGCAGACAGTGAAAATGATATCAGGTTACAGGGATTCTATTTAAAAATAAAGAATTAATTTTAAACATTGTTATAATGCTTAAAAAAAACTTTCGATATTTATCTGAATTACATGGTAGATCAAATGGTCAGAAAACGACATTTCATATTACACGACCTATATATTGTTACTCCAACTAATAGTGGAAATGTTTCGAGGTTACAATAACTCTATTTAAAATTAAAGAATTGTTTTTAAACATTGTTATAGTACTTTAAAAAGTGTTGATATTTATCTGAATTAGATGGTAGATCAAATGGTCGGAAAACGACATTTCATATTAAACGAGCTAATGTTATTACAATTAAGGGCAGAAATGAATCGAGGCTACAATAATTCTATTTAACATCAATAATTTGCTATTAGACTTTTCTCTAAAGCTTAAAAAGTGTTAATATTTTCTGAATCACGTGATAGATCAAGTGGTGGAAAAACGACATTTCATATTACACGAGCTAATGTTATTCCAATTAGTGGAAATGATTAATAATTTTATTCAAAATTACAGAATAACATTAAACATTTCTTTTAATGCTTAAAAAGGTGGATATTTATCTGAATTACATGGCAAACGAAGTGGTCGATTCTAAACAATTTACAGTAGGGTTTACAATCAAGTGTTTTTCAAACTTATTCAGAAGAAAATTTTTAAGGCGTTGGATTAAACTAAAATTATAAATATATAAATATAAAGCAAAATAACTAAATATATTTTAAATGCTCGTTTAAATTGAATTTTTTATAACCCGTCATTGACTCATTCTTCCTCTCTCTGATTCTATTGTCATCTGAAAATTATAAACAGTATAATACGTTGCCAAAAAGGAAAAAAAATTTAACAAAGTAGCTTTTAAACTTTTTGTCATTTGTGTTTTTTGATAATTTTATCAATTTCTTCTTTATACTCATATATATATTTATGTATACGTATCCATGTCGGCCATTATCGGTTTGAATTTGAACTCTTTTTTCCTGAAAATGAAATCTATTAAAAGGAAAATTTCATTTGTATCGATTTTGTTATATCTATCCGATAATGATAGATATGTAATATATATATATATATATATATATATATATATATATATATATATATATATATATATACATATATATATATATATATATATATATATATATATATATATATATATATATATATATATATATATATATATTGAATTTGATAGATTCTTTAATTTCAATGCGGCTACAAGTACTAAGTTATCGAGTTAATTCGGAAAAATTCAGGTTATAAATTCTTTAACCCACTAGTTGACATAAATGAGATAAACGTGAATTTTGTCCTTAAAAATTGACCTAATTATTAATCGTAAATGTGAAATTCACGCTGGTTCTATTTGGGACTCATGGCAGTTAGCGGGTTAGATTATCAATAAGTCCAAAATAACTTTTTAAGGTGAATCGATCAGTACTGACAAATATGTGACAAATGAATTACTAAGTCTATTTTTTTTTCTCTATAAATAAATATAATTTATGTGCAGAAAAATAAGTTAAATTTTATTATGCATCTAACAGTATTAATATTTGATTATTGTTCAATCTTCTAATTTTAATAATTTTAAAAGTAATGAATTTGATTCTGGTAGTGACGTGTACGCACACATAGTAACTAACACGTACACAGATATATTATGGGTTTATTAGTATAAAATGAAATTTTTATATTTTTTTTCTATTTATTGCAATAACTAAACGTCCAATATTAAACAAAATAGTTTTCTAATGATTCAAAAAATTTTCAGTTTTTTAAATCTTAAAGTTGGTTTTTAATGACACAACTTACTTAAATACGTACCACTGATTTACCTCTAATCATTCTTTGGCATTTACTCGTACGTTAAAAATTCTAACTTTGAAAATTTATTTCTTCTAAACTACACGTCAGAAATTATTCAAAATAGTGTCAGTGAATGCATCATATCTTTCTCTATAATATACTAAAATTTCAAATTCTAAACTTGGAAAATTTCAAGTGATCGATTCACCTGAATATAATGTAATTTTAAAATAAGTTATTTCTATAGTTTAATACAAATACCCTATCTTGAAAAAAACTTAGATATGTGATTATTGAATTTAAAAGCCGATTTGTGTCGTTTTTTTGACAAATTATATTAAATTTTTGCTATGTCAAATGATTAATGATATTGTGTATAATATTGTTGTTTTCTGTATATATTGACAACTTACTGAGAAGTGCCTTATGTGCTATTATGTGTTCAGTTATGGGATTATTTTTTTGGTACTGAATTTTTCTCTTTCCGAAATGAATTTTTCATAAAGACGTTATATTTTTATTTTATTTCTTTCGTATCTGAATGGTTAAAAATCAATTATTTATTCTATAATGTGAATTCGATTAATTTTCTTCAAGTCAAGTAATCGATTCTAAGTACATTTCACAATTTTCAAGTAAATTTATGATTTTTTGATTGAGCAAAAAAGTATTACGAATTACGAGGACGTTTTTGGGTTGTATGTACATATTTATGGATAAAAGTATGTCTGTTTCTGTGGCGCAATCTGCAGCCTAAACAGCCATAATACAGCTACATATACACGTATTGCGAACAGTGCAACATGCAGTGTATCTAACAATGATCTTAACAATCAGTAACAATTAACGTGCATCCGGTCACCACTATCGAACGAGTGATCAGCTAGGCAGTGAGTTGACCTAGTTTGACCTACTACTGTCCACAGCTTTTTATATGTACGTTGTTTCTGATATCTTCTGTGTAAATAACTTAAGGGAGGAGTTCAAATAAAAAAAGCAACTCTTTTTATTTATGATTATTTTGCTTGTTGAAATTTTTTTTCAAATTAGGGATGGTTTCAAAGAGAAAATTTTGTTTTTGATACATTCATTACTCTTCCCTGTGGGGGGAGGGGGGCTTTTTCGCAAGTTTTTAAGTGCTTACAAGGAACGCCATATCTCAAAAAGTAATGAATATTTTTTAAATATTTTTTCATTATTTTATTCCTAAAGGACCTATCCATAAAGCTGAGTATGGGTTTCAGGTAATTTTAAAAATTAACTACAAAATTGTAATCCCAAAGTACTAAAAATTATAAAACCCAATTTTTTATTAGAAAAAAATTTTAAAAATAGTTACAATTGTTCAAATGGGAAAAGCATACTCCACTTTATGCGCAATATGTTTATGAACAAAATAAAAAAAAATTAAGTCTCTATCTTTTCTAGAACTTGAGATATGATTTTCCTTGTCGGGAGAAACACACGTTTCGGGAAACGGTAAAAAAAAAATAATTACAAAAGAAGCGGTTTACTCACTGTTTATTAAAACGTCTACAAAGGCATACAAATAAAAGAACATTAGCGCGAGGGGGGCGAGGAATTTGGCTGTGCAGAAAGGAGCAGCAATTTGGCTGTGCAGCGACTCACAAATAAATAGTTTTCTAGTTGAAAAAATTTTTTTTTTGGCCATGTTTTATATATCACCGTGTTTGTAAAGAACCGCAGAACGAAATAAAAACACAAAAACGAAATTCGAAAAAAATTAGTTTATTAGCCGATTCTGGCGTGAGCTCCCCCCTTAATGAAATTTGATAAAGGGGGTAACGTTGTAGTTATTTTAATCTGGTAAGCGCTGTAGAATACATTAAATGTCAAAATTTAAGACGATAGTAAACGACTTTAGGGCCCTCAAAATGTGAAAATTGTAATTCCACCGTTCCCCAGCTAAAATTTTACCAATCACCATTCCCTTAAAAGGTTTTTTTTGACACAAATGTATTTTCTTCAATCGAGTAAAAATTTAAATTATTGTTTAGATAATTTATAAAGGTACTTACTATACATATGTCGTCATTTAAATTAGATTTAGTCTTTTAGATAAATAGATACGATTTTAAAGCATTATCGTATGAATTATTGGCAATATATAGAATGATTAACTGGTACAAGATCCCATAGGATGATTACTGTGTCATAGTTCAGATATGATTAATTATGACAAATAGTTTATCTAATACCCAATATAAATTGATAATTTTGAACGGATTAACCACTACATATTGCGTAATGGAAGACATAAATACCGTCAGATATTTGGTGATGTATATCTAAAGAAAATTTTTTATAAAATTAGTTAAGTAAATATGAGTTAAACAAAAAATTGCGGTTCCAAATTAAAGCTTCGGTTCCGATACTGATATGAGCGTCATACGTATGGATAATTTAACTATGATAGTTTGCTGAAGTTACTTAGGTAAAGCCGTTGAAAAATGTCAACAGCAATGTCTAACTATGCTCACAAAAATATTATAAAAGTTAATTACACAGAATACAGAAACAGCGCACATATAAAAATCTGTGGACAGTGGGAGGCCGATCGAGCCCTTCTCACTGCTTAGCTAATCATTCTTTAAGAAATATTAAAAAATACAGTAATGACAGCAATTATTCGGACGTGTCTCGGAAAAAAGTAGAATTGCGGTGCGCCTCGTAACTTGGTGCTGGATCGTCCGAAATAAAAAAATTAAAGTTCATTCGTTAGATAATAGTTTTCCTCAGGTAACGTTGGAAGGATTTTTCGAAATTTAAATTTTTCACTTTTTTGGAACACTTTCACTTTTTTGTTATTTTAAAATAAAAATTATTAACAAATTTGAAAAAAGCTCTCCAGCGTTACCTCGTAAATTATGTATAGAAATAGTGTTCAAAATTTCGAAAGAATCGGTGCTGTAGTTTTGAAGTTATGAGGAGCATCGACTTTGAAAACGTGAGCTGTGGGGAAAACGCTTTAAAGTTTTGAACACTTAAAAATTCTTGTATAAAACTGACAAGGAATACTTACTGCTAAACTAAATTTTGTATCCTACACTGACAAAATATACAGTACAGGTATAAACACGTTTGTATTTGCCTTGAAATTTCTATAATATAACTGAGAGAGAGAGATATATAGAGAGCGAAACATCTGCCAGCTAACAACAAAAATGCTTATAACTTCGTCATTTTTGCTCCAATCAACTTGAAATTTTGAGACAATATTCTTGAGATATTATGCATTCAGTTAAAAGAATAAAAAAAAGCAAAAAAAATCATTTTAATACCTTACCCCGCCCTTAAAAATTAAAACAAAGCACTGTACATCCTGTACATTATAACAATTTAATGGGGTTTTGTTATGTCAATTCATTCTAATTAAAATTATTTAATTTTAATGAAAAAAATAATAATACGTAATTAAGGCGAAATTTTTTTAGCTATTAACCACATGGTCAAAAACCGGTTGTCACATCATATTCCCCTTCACTTCGATGGAATATTATATTCTACTCTAATCAAACATAACCAATAAAATTAAAAATTTCAACGACATTTTTAGAGAATGTGACACAACTGTTATAAGACACTGTTGTAGTAGTATTCTTGAAAATAATTTCCTTAAAAATTTCTACCTATTGTACCCCAGTAGCGAGAGGGTTGACACTGTTGACACTCCACCAGGCATATACATGGCACAAAACTCAATTCAATGATACTCATTTCTCGTCATTCCCGCTTCGGTTTCAACGAAGCAATTAAATTTTAAATTAAAAATGTTCCATGTTCCATAACCGACTTTTTTGTTTGTTGAACCATTTAATCCATCCAAATTTATTTACATTTTAAATATTGACATTGCAATTTTTCGAAACAATTAGGGTACATATCTATGTACGTATAGTATTGAATGATGAATCGATCGAATTGGTGGGTTATTTATGAAAAAAAGAACCAATATTATCGAATAATGAGAGGAAATTTCAAGCATCGAACTTAGTAGGTACTATAAAAAGTGACGTTGCGAATGTTGCGATGTTAATATTTATCTTAACTTCCTTCTATGATGTCAATGTATTGTATGTACCTACGTTATTTGATATATTCGTGCATGTAGATTAAGGCCGAGGACACACGAGCGTTAAAATAATGTACGTTGTGAGGAGGGGTCGAACAGTTGTTAAATTAAAACGGGGGCCATATTTCTTTTCACAAGGCTTTCAAACCCAATAATTCCTTTCCAATTTCATAAGTTTATAATTTTATTTACGGTTTTTAAGGCACTGGAAAAAAT
The DNA here is from genome assembly GCA_035578155.1 of Brachynemurus nebulosus. Taxonomy (NCBI): domain Eukaryota; kingdom Metazoa; phylum Arthropoda; class Insecta; order Neuroptera; family Myrmeleontidae; genus Brachynemurus; species Brachynemurus nebulosus. Next base: position 65,618,142 of record JAPWDM010000002.1, read on the forward strand.
TTTGTAAACCTGATGATGACATTAAAATAAGAAATTTTCTTTTTTCATAACTGAAGCTTTAGGGGAGTGATTTGAATTACGGTGATTGTTTAGTTAAAGTAATCTGGATGTGAAATTTTCTTTTTCATTAACAAAACTTTTAGAAATAAGTCTCCACATACTCCAGAAAAGTCTTTTTTCTAGTATTTCTACAAAGAGAGAAAATTCATATAAAAATTACTGTGCTCAGCACTACAATCGACGTGTAAAAGGCAAACATATTTAATTTTGTACGGTAAAAATATAAAAAAATTAATTAATCATAGAAAATTTAAAGGATAGAATGTTCTTTCCGTAATATTAGCTCCGTAAAATTTGTAAAACAGCACAGTAAAAAGTTCCATTGCCGACAGAAAAATATTTTTTAATTGTTTTTCTTACAAAAATTAGCATGTTGTCTTAAAATAGAAGAAAAGTAGAAAAGAAGAAAAGAAGCTCATTGTAGAAAGAAAGAAAGAGAAGGTATCAACGCTGTCACATAGCGAGGCAAGCTGCAGAAGGTATCAACACAATCATATATGAAGGTCACATAGCCCCACTGGTGGTGTTGCAAGTAGCTGATCACTGCTGGTGTAGTGTTGTGTGGTGTGGAAGCAGTGTTCATTAGAATGTCTTACAAGACGGCTGGTCATCGTTTAATTCATCATTTTGTTACTTCACTATCTTCAGTATTAGAATATATTGTTGTCAATCATTTTTGTATGCATCATAAAGAATCGAACGTCGGAAAAGATCGGGCATCTTCGAAGTTTTTACAGGTACAGTCCAAGCAACATAAGGTTGCGGGTCAGATGCGCAAATGAAAGAGTACGACAACAAGAATTAAACTATAACATATATACATAAAAGTGTGATAGAAGTTGTGTTAGCACATTAAATTTTACCATGCTATAATATATTTTTTACTTTGGTCGTCGATCGCGCATGCATTATAAGAAAGCATGGTAAATTTTCTGAAATTTTATCTACAAAAATTATATCATTTTTCTCTCCGTGTAGGTGTCTAATTTTGATAAAAGGACATAACAATTTCGAAAAGCTACAGTTCACATCCAGTTCCATCATTCCATCATTCCATCATTTAATATATGTTTTCTTTGGCACTGAAAAAGTTGAGTAATCTTTATGACATCACCAAATAAAAGAAATTTCCTTTGGCTCAAACCAAGCCTTATCGAAATGATTTGAATTAGGGAAGTTGGTTGAATTAGAATAACTTGGTGGCAAGCTTTTCATTTTTGTTATAAAAAATGATCTTTTTTCTAGTAGTTCTGCTTGCCAAATTTTGGCAAAATGAGAAGAAAGATTTGGAAAAGCGATAAATCACTTGCAGTTGCATCATTCCATCATTTAATTTACACATTTAAGACGTTGGAAAATTCAAGTAACTTGATGACGTCATAAAATTTATAAAATTTTCCTTTTGTCAAAGCAAACTTTATTAAAGTGATTTGAGTTAGGATACGCGTTTTAGATTATAACGTACTTTGCTACACTTGCGTCGTATGCGTTGCAGATACATTGTTGATACGCGTTTATTGTGATACAAGATGGTCGTAACGTGAGTTTAGTCTGACCATGTTGGCAATAAACATTTCACATATTTCAAGGTACGTAAAACAAACGCACGTTGGTCATATTCTATCCACCCGTATTTAAAATATGTGATTCATACAAAGCTGCAATATGCATTATAACATCTCTTGTAGCTTTGCCATTTTAACGCTAGTGTGTCTCCGGCATTATATGAGATGCTACCACACAATTGTGCCATTTAAAAACAGATCTGGTGACACAAATGTTCATTCGTTTATTTGTTTAGTTATTGTCAATGTGGTTTAGCTGTGAACATTTTTCGTTGTTTGAACCATGATTCAAATATTATAATGAGGTCGTTGAGAAATTATTTTTGAAGTGAAATAAGTCGACAAAATTTCATTATTTCACGTGGGAAATAACCGGCAAAATTTCTCGTCAATAAGTTGAAAATTGTTGGAATTTTCTTGCTTACAGTTTTGGAAAATGTAGTTTCAAGAAAAAAACCTGTAAAGTTTCAAAACATATTTATAGTTTTGTGTGTTTCTACCACAGAACACTAGAAGCAAACTAAAATCATAATAGTGTAGATCGCTTGGAGTCATTTGTTGGTCTATCACAGCTTAAGGTGATTAGTTGTGCATCAGCTCTACAAGAGCAAACAAGCATTGTTAGGTGGTGGTTACATTATTGTTACCAGATACATACATATAGAGTAGTTCTACAGGACGTATATATGTATGTGCCCGCACCACATAGGTACATAACGACAATCACACATACTAACATTCACTATACTACACATACAAACACAAACTCTAAATATGTAATATATAATGTATATATAACCATAGAATGTGGGGAGCCTCGCTGTGACGTAATCATGACATAAAATTCTGGCCACAGCCGTCATGCTACTAGTTTGGACCCTTGATTTTTACTAAAGTGCCTATAATAAATAGAGTTGCGATATGTGTGCGGAACGCTGACTGGTTCCGGCATTTTCTGTTCAAAGTTGGGTAAAATAAATTGAAATTGAAGTTAAATATTTAACAAAAATCATTTAGTTTAACCTAGAAAGAATAATTAAATTAATTTTTTTTAATTATTCATAATTTCATAATTTATTAACAATAATTATATACTTAAAAATATTTACTCAAACATGTGATAATTAATTTTGAAGCTTCCCGCTCTGTTTTGGATAGAAAATGGATGACATTTTTACGACTCTATTTATTATAGGGACTCTAGTTTTCACTTGTCATTAACTCCATCTGTGAGTTACTTATAAAAAATATAACTGACCTGTGATTAAGATAAAGTTACCAACTAAGCTGAGTATGGGGCGAATTAGCGCTTCTGAACGTTTTCACCGGCTCGAAGTCGTTTCAGAAATCAGGTTTCAGACGATTTTTAAAATATTTTCGTAGTCATAATTCCTTTTGGATATTATTCTCGAGGAAAATAGGAAAATTATTTTTCAAAGTGACGTAACGCCTTAAGTAGCGAACGACGAGTCTGTTAAGTTTGTGTTAATTTTGCAATAAAATGTCACTATACAACTTTAAATTCGAATGAAATGTCAATTTTTTCAAATAATACTCATTGTCAGATTTTCATAATAAAAAGTGTGTATGTAAACTAAAATTTTTTCCGGGAATATTTTATTTATTTGCGGTTAATAACGGCCAATGATGAATACACCCAGACCCATATTAACATGAAAAAGGATGGAAAGCTGGTGGGGAATGAGTGACAGAGTGCCTGCAATCAAATAAATAACTGACGAAATGTATTGACAATGGTTTTCAAACAATATGATGGAATTCATCCATGTACAGTTCGACTCACATATTTTCAATTGGTTTTACTCACGTATTTTCAAGTTTTTTGTCACCCCTTGTCAGTGGCGTAGCTAAGCGTGGACGATGTGGGCCCACACCCACGGCCTCGCACTTAATGGGGCCTTGCAAGGGACTGTTTTTCGTTTTTGTTTTTATTTTTCTTTGGATTGTCACCTAATTTTTAAGATTTTAAGACAGAAATTTCAAAAAAAAATTAACGGGGACCTCGCAAAAATTATATTGCCCACTCCCCATTTTCGTCTTGTAACGCCACTGCCACCACTTGTCATGCAATACTTCAATACAGTAAAATAACTCTCAAATGAATCGAAGGTTTCCGCGAGTTCCCTATCTCTGTGGAAAGTTAAAAGTTTCAGGAATTTCAGTAGGTCGAAAATATATGAGTCTAACTGTATGCGTATGTATATATAGCAGGCGGTTCGTTTTCCATGGTTTTGTAGGTAAAGTAGACGAAAGAATGATAGTCCGACTCACTTTTCTATATGCAGAAAAATATTTGATAGTGAAAAAGTGTACAGTGAAACACATTTCTGCTTCTTCAAGCAGAAAATGTTTCTACAAAGTGATTGCTGGAAAGGATGAATTTGAACAACCCAGGGGTAATGATATGTAAGTATACACAGTTGTGAACTAATATTAGTAACTTCCCATAGGAAGTTATTGTAATGGGTCCGATTTTTCGAATTGCCACTTATCACATATCTCCACGTTTCAAGGTTACTAGAATCCGAATCCATCGTTTTTAGCGTGATGTCTGTGTGTGCGTTTGTTAGTTCGTTCGTTCGTTCGTTCGTGAATTTATTTTCGTCTCGAATATCTCGACAACAAATGATGATATCAACTCCGGACTAATTTCATTAGATGCGTAATCAAAAAATGAAGACCGGGTTAAGTTTTCAGCAAATTCGGATTAGCAGTTTGTTTTTCGTGGTAAAAAAACGGAATTAACTTTATTAAGATAACATTGATTATATAGATTTTTTACCATAACATTATTTTATAATGGCCTAAGAACCTTCCCTGATGTTAAAAAGGCCAGTAACTTATTACAAAATTAAAAAATAAGAAACTTGAAAAAATTAGTCTTATACCACAATATATATTGTCTCGCATATCTTGAGAACAAATGATGTTATCATTTGTTTGAAAAGGGTGGAGCCCCCACCCTTAGGTACAGATGGTGAAACCCCCGGTATGGTGCAAGGGGCAAAGCCTCTATCGGGAGCCAAGGGGAGGAGGTGCCTGAAATGAAAATAGAATTATTTATATACAGTAGTCTCTATTCTTTAAGGACACCCAATGGAAAGATGACAGTGTGGGTAGACCTGTCTCTAAAATTTTTAACATTAATATTCGAGTTACTGTTTCCATATTCGCATGTATGCAAGAGACTTGATATTAACAGACTAGCTAATACATACACACAGACAGTATATAGTCCAAATCAGCTACAAATGGTATGACGTCATCAAATAAATGCAGCAGATGAAGTAAAATTAGACGTACGTAGTTCTTTGTCTCCTTTCCTTTTTGTTATTTTTATATCACAGTAACTATAGTAAATTTGCACGTCTAATTTTGTTTCATTTTTTAATGACTGTATATTGATGAGTTGTGAGCGAAATAAGGATAAAATAACATTTTCGTACAGGTTTTTTAAATTTTATTCCAGAAACTAATATAAGAATCGTCTCCAAATTGTGTAAAGCATTTACTTAAATTTGTAACTATTTGATAAAATTCAGAGTTGTGCCATGTGATGTAAAAAGGAATTTTTTACATTTTTATGTAAAAAATTGTAAAGTACGTAAAAAAACTGTAAAAACCGTAAAAAATTGTAGAAAATTGTAAAAAAGGTAAAATACTTAAATCATTTGTCATTTCATTGACTAACAATTTATTTTGACGGTTATAACTTGTTTATAAGTTCACATGAAAAAATGTGTAAACAAAATGTCGACACAAAAATGATTTTCTGCTGGTGGAAGGCCATCCACAACTGACTACAAAGCTTTAAATTTCGAAATGAACAAACTGAGTTTTGACAGATCAAAAAAACTACTACATATGTATCTCTCTTTAAATTATAATAACAATAAAATCACTGATGATAATGATGATGAAGATGACTGATACCTTTAATAAAATTTAACTGAATAAATAAAAATCTTTTTAATATTGAATTCTTAAATAAACTATTCTATCAAAACTAACCTTTCTCTTTCCTGTTTGTCCCCATTTATATTTTTAATTTTCCAATTAATTAATTATTAAATTCTACTTTGCAAATATAGCAAATACTTCAATAGCAAATATTGAATACCATTAGTAACGCTTACATATCTATTAAAATTAAAAAATTTAGTTTTTTACATTTTTTACATTTTTTACAGTCTTTTTATCAAAAGATGTATATGTAAATTGCAAAGTCTTTTACATGTAAAAAACTGTGTAATTTACCCGAAGTAAATTACACGCACAACTCTGACAAAATCTCGTTTATCAACATTGTAAGAATATATTTGTTTTTATATGATATGAAATATAAGTGAATCCATCTATGATGTAATTCAAATGGATTTCGACGTACATTTTTTCTTTGTTCTTTATCGACTTTCTCTGTTTCCAAACAATGAAAATAATAATAATAATTATACAAAATTTGAAATTTTTTTAAAGAAACCTGTATCCGACCCCGATAGAACTACGTTAAACAATTGTTCAGTTTATTTATTGTTAAAATCCCACATTAAATACCCACAAAATCATCAAAAATGAAACATTTAGGATACTTTACCTGCAAAACCATCGTAACTAGTGCACATTATACACTGACACAGTTGATATCTATGTATTCCGTTAAAAGTGTGAGAATTTTTTTGTGTTTTTGCGGCAAATTGTGTTCTCTGTTTGTTTGTGCTCTCTCCACAATAATGTGTAGTCAGCGATTTTTCAGTTAGACAACCAACATTTCAGTTCGAGCACCGTACTATACGAGTGTGAAATAAAAATGTGAAACGATTTAAAATAATAATCGAATCGTTAAAATAAATTGATTATTGATTTCCATTCACCAAACAAACAGCGATATAAAAAAAGAACGAAAAAGTTGCTTTGATTTATAAAAATTTAATGCGAATTTAATAGCAAATTATAGTGTGTACTTATTTATTTATCATATTTTTTCTTTAGCAGTTTCAATACGCGTGTTTATAATATTGTGTATATAATATTGGGCAGGGTTAGAGTAACGTATTTTTTTTTTTTTGAAAATGAGCAATTGAGCTTGCAACAATCGTCATAATTAGGGTGAATACGGGAGAGATGCCGCACATTTTGAAAACACTTGATAATTCTTAAAGTATGCATTTAATTAATTTGAAATTTGGTATATTTTGTTTATTGTGTTTAGAATATGAATCTGTTCTGCAAAACAGAGAAAGAAATATAGTGTTCATAGGTATATATATATATATATATATATATATATATATATATATATATATATATATATATATATATATATATATATATATATATATATATTGATTAGAAAATAAATAAATTTTTACAGTATAATACAAATATCGGAGGAAAACCTCTTACCTTAAATACCGCGTTTTTTTGGCTCCAAAAGTGTTCCAGTGAAAAGTAATAGGAATGGGTAAAATATAAGGAAAATGGGATCACTGAACATACACTTTCACTTCACGATATTTTTAAGTAAGATTGGTAATAATACACTAAGATTTTAGGCTATATATATCAACTATACGATTATACAAAAAACCGACTATATATATATATTTGTTTTTGGTTATTCAACTATTACTAGGTACTGGTTAAAAATGATAATTACTAATTAATTAATTTAGGATCATGCGCATAGGATTTTGTTTACTTCGACTAAAATAATTTTAAAAAATATTAAATTTGTACTAATAGGTACAAAAAGGTATATTTTTAAATAAAGGCGCAAACATATATATATATATATATATATATATATATATATATATATATATATATATATATATAGACCTATATATATAGCTTGTTATTTTGTTTGGAATATAAACACCTGGAATGAACACCATATTTCCTTCTCTGTTTTGCAGAACAGATTCATATGCTAAACACATTCAACAAAATATACATAATAAAAGTAGACATTGTTCTTTAAAATTATTTATAACTAATTTTAAATTTTGAATCATAAAGTATTCATAATTAACATTTTTGTAGAGCCTGCAAAGAGGCGTCTCTCCCACGCCTATGGGAGAGATGCCGCATTAAAGAAGGAGAGACGCCACCTGGTTGATATTAAAAATTTTACATTTTACACACATCTTCATACATGATGCATGCCATATGTAACCATTTTTGACACTTTATACGTCGTAACCAGTCAACGTTTTTTTTGTTTCTGAGTACTTTTCAAAACATTTAATAGACAGGCAATCATCATTATTTTCGTTATGTTCACTAATTTGAGAGCTCTTCCTGATCCATTAATGGATCTTTTATATTTACGTGGCATAATTTACAGTCCAAAAAAAATTTCATAATTAAGGTATAAGTCTATGTTTTTAACATGTAATATGATGCGGCATCTATACCAACTTTAAATGCGGCATCTCTCCCTTTTGTTGGGATATATGCCGCATGTTGTTATAGCAAGCATGGTGCGAAATACTAACCGAAAATTTTATACAGTGCTTTTAAAATATACCTAAATTAATAACAAAAGTCATTTTCATTAAAACAATGAAATATACATTCTTAAATTCTAATGAATTAAATGCTTGTTAAAATATTATCTTAAAAAATTTACTTTTCAATTATAAAAAGTTGGATAATTACTGAACTGATGGACTAATCATAAATGTTACCATATACAGCTTAAATAAGTAACTTATTTTAAACATATAATCCATTAATAACGCTATCTATCAATCAACGGACGAACTATGGCTACTGTTGCATCTCTCCCGCACTTAATCGAAATATAGACGTGACATTCGTATTCGTATTAGTATTGGCAACCTGAATTTTTTTTATTACTAACGTAAAAGCCCCTATAACGGAATTCTTATTACCAATTTTTAGGTGTGTATTTAAACTGGCTTATTAAAATTAACAAATAAATTAAACAACCATTTTTTTTTCTTAATAAGCATGAAATTTTTTTTTTGATCTAATGAATATGTTTTTAAAAAAACATGACCCAAAAATTTTTATTTATTAATGCTTTTCTTTTACAAAATGTCGACATCTATATCCAAACAGAGAAATATTAATGATACTAGAAGTTGAGAACCGATATATAAACAGACATGTATTGTGAGTAATATGACACATAGAGTAACATCTATAGACGCAAAGTAGGAAACATGGAATGGTTTAAGTATCAGACGTAAATAAAAGATTAAAATACTGTATTCGACTACTCTGTGCTCGATATTTTCGACTAATGACAAATTTTATCTGAAAAACAATTTTAGTCGATTAATCGATTAACTGCTTCTCGGCCCGACATCACTAAATACAAGACGGATGCCTGTTGGGGCTGCTATTCGTCCTCTAGGATTTAATTTTAGGACACCTATAGATATTGCGTATATTTGCTTAAGTATGTTTTTATACAGTACGTTGAGGACAAAATCCCCTTCCCCTCCAGTGATTTCGAGAATAATTATATTGGGTGTAAATTCAAATTAGTAGTTTAGTATTAGAATATTATATATTAAACAATATGCGTTTCACATAGCATGGTGGAAGTGCTTGATATATGACATAACATTGCGTACTCCTGTAAGTATAATATATAAAATAAAACTGTAATTTGAAATATTTGAAGCTACGTAGACCTGTATGTGCAAATTTGGAACACTTTTACACTTGCATGGATGCTTTTTAAACATTATTAGCCAAAAAATATTTCTACTAAAAACGAATTTATTTTTCACGAAACTAAATAGAAAATGTGTAAATTTGTACAGGCGAATCATTGGCTGTAAATACTTTTTTCATTAAAACACTTTTACCTCACTCACAAAATATAAATTATCATTTTTATTTACAGATATTTTAATAAATAATTGCAATTATGTACAAATAAATGAAGTGTAATTATTTATAATAATAATAGTTGGGTGAAAATTAATAATTATTTCAATATTAGTTGAATATTTTGAATTTTGAAAAAAATAAAAATAGCCTAGTAGTAATAATTTTCATTTATATATTCACAATTAATAATAAATTAATTAATTACCAAAGCTGGTTTAATTAAAGCAAATTTGGCACTTTTTATTTTCCCGTCCATATGAGTATGTGATAATTTAGGTCCCGGATCTTGGCATACTGGAACCTAAGGAATCCAGAAAATAAAAAACCCTTGTTTTTATTTCTTTAAATATCTCCAAATCTATTGGCCTTAAAGAAATGATTTTAGGTTTAAAATAATTCTATGCATATGGAACTGAAAGGAGTCAACTTTGGATACATTTTGTTTTGTGATCTCGAAACAACCACCATTTTTAATTATTTGAGAATATTGGAAAATTATGGCTTTCTCGATTTGCTTTCGAATTTTTGTTTTTGAAAATTGACGTAATTAGGTATTATAATGGAACTTCTGTTAACCCGACAGCATTTTCAGGCGAATATTACTATTTACATGTTTGAAAATGGCTAATTTGGAGTTTTTTAACGAATCAAATGGACCATTATAAATAACTGATTCTATATAGAATTTCGGAGTATTTGAGTTAAAAGAAATTTTTGCGTAAAACTGCTGTCCGGTTAACAGAAGTTCCACTGTATAAAAGCTTCCCAATATTTTAAGACCAAATTTTTTTTATTTGTCACGTAACTTACGAAAAATTTTAATTTTTCTTCTTTTTTTTTTTAGAGGAACAAATCCAAAAGTTGCAAACAATTTTGTAATTTGCAACTGCCATTGGCAATCAATTTCTCGCAAAATTATGTTGAAGTGACTTAAAATATGAATTCTTGTAGTCCGAGAGAACCGGGGACAAAATTTCGAAAAAGGAGGAGTGTATCGATAAGCTAAGAAAATTAACCTCTATATGATAAAAAATTTAACTATATTTTTTTATATTTTTCATTGTTTTAATAAAATTCAGGACCCAACTGAACGCTACAATAATTTAAAAGTATAATAAGTATCTACGTTTTCTTCGCAAGAAAAATCAACAAACTGTGGTTAAAATGGCTTTTTTAATAGCACGAGCGCATTTTACCAAAAAGCTTGAAAAAGTTGAATATTATAAACTTGATCATTTTATTATCAATATAAAATACATATTTTTCGAAAATTTCAAGGTAATAGTTTAATTTTCTATAAAAGGTTTTAACAATATTACTCCGCATTGTACAGAAAAAGCTTAAGAAAAAAAAATATAATAATTTTTTACGATTTCTATTTAGGAAAAAAAGTTACAAATGAAATTTGTTTTTTTTTTTTTTAATATACAGAATAAAATCAATATTCGAATATTCAAAATTAACCTCAGCTGCGTAAAACCATAAATTATAAATTCGATATTTGGTTGCTAACGCCATTTTGTATTCAACATAAGTGTATGTGTGTGTGTATATTTGTATATACAGGCATATATAAAGGATGTGGGAGCGTTAAAGGAAACCAATTTCCTGCCACTGAAAAATGTAAAAAAAGAACTAACTGTGCTGGATGTTATCAAACGAACGCGATGTTAGTAAAATAGCACCTTTTTTGGCTATATGAGCCGTTTATTTTGAAATTGGGGCAAGTCCATTTTTGAAAAAAATGAAGATAATGGTAGTTATAGATAAAATAATGGTAGGTATTAGTCAGTCAGCCAACAGTCCGGACACATACGTACACATATACGTAATACATACACACACCTAACACACAAATACATACAAATTAATGTAGCAAAACAGATGGTAGATTAATATACCATAATTTGTTGATTTAATACATTTAATGGCATCTAGCACAACAATTAATATGTCGATGTGATGCTATACTATATATTAAATATACAAAGTCACTACTTGCTACTGGATGGCGTCTTAATCGTTTTCTTACCAAACCATAGAGTTCACAGATACATAAAACATATACAATACACAAGCAATACAGCCCTCTTGCGTTTATTCAATATATGAGTGTAAAACTCTATAATTATTTACCACCTCTCTCAAATTTTCGATCGCTCAAGGATTTTAATATATCCCGAACTAACACGAAGTTAGTTCGGGACATAAAAATGAAGATAATGGTAGTTATAGTTCTGATCTTTTTATCTGTCAACAATTTAGGGGAGAGGCTTAATGAAGGGAACGATTATTGAATGGGATAAATGAGTTTTAGCTAACAAGGAACCTTTAATGGAAATTTGTATTACAGTCATTAGGTGTCTTTTATATAACTCTTTTTATATGCGATATATGTGCTAACGATTTTCCGTTTGTTTCAACAAAAATTAGGAAATACGATGTTAAATAGAAAAACGTAACTTTTATTTTTTTATAAATTACTAAATATTCTATGATAACTATTATGCTTAGATTAATTGTATTAGTTGATTGTTAAACTGCTTAGTATAGACTATAATTAAATAAGTATTGTTTGCGCATTGAGGCTTTGTATACTTTTTATTTCTTGACTTTAACTTGTTACTTGACAAGGAATATTGAATGGGTCATTATGAATATGACCTTGAATTTTGATCTTGACCTCAAAGTCAAGGTCACCATCGGATGCGCCGTGAAAAATGCTGAGACTTTTGTCCTCATCATTTATCCCAAAAACGCTTGCCCGGTGAGATTTTTGACCATTTTCATATTCTTACTAACCTGTATAGTCCGCATGAATTTTACATTGTATTACATATGTCCCATTCAATATTCTTTTTGTCCCATTCAATGAGAATAAAATTACTGAATGGGACAAAAAACTCATTTTTTTCAAACAAAAAAATTTACTATTATTTAAAAAGAATTAAATTTTTTTTTTAGTTTAAAATATAAAGTAATGTTTGAAGTATCTTATGCCGCAATAATTAAAATATTTGATTACTTGGTTTTGAAGTTAAAACGATTTTTAAGAAAAATGTCCCATTCATTAAGCCTTCCCCCTATAGTTAAAAAAATTCAGAAGCCTAAGATATGAAAGGTTGAAGTTTTAGCGCTTAACAGTATTGTAAATATGTATATTTTGATAGTGGTGCAAGTCCATCTTACAAGTAAAGTTCAAGAGACCGGACCTACCGATTTCGATAAAACTTAGATATATTGTAAAACACTAAAAAATAAGTAACATATATTTTTTTTATTTGCGGAAAAGCGGTTTGAAGGGGTGAAATCTTCCTTCAAAAATTGGGGTGACAATTTAATTTTTCCAATATCTCGAAAACGGTAAGAGATAGAGCAAAAGCTTAGATTGGCGATATTGCTCATTCTTAAAAAGCTATCTGTTGATATGTAAATTGTTTAAATTACACCAACAGGGGTAGTTGGGGGCTAAAATTTGGGGGTTAATTTTGCGAAAAGGGGTAAAAAATAAAATATTTTATATTATATTTTATAATATAAGTTTTATTTACGGATTTCAAATATACGTAAAAAATCTAATCGACTTGTTTTACTCAATTTCCTAATACTAAATCCAGGGGTAGTTAACTACGGGTGTGACTGTGTCGACATAATCGTACTGTTTGAGTAATTAAAAACTTCTTCAAAGAAAATAGTTTAAAAAAATTAGAATAAATTTTTAAAATTCATTTTAAGCAACACTGTAGAGGGGGTGAGTCGCCCTTTTAAAGTACATACTAATTTTCATACACACATTTCTACTACTAAGCCACTGGTAGGGGGTAATAATGTCACAGTACGTGCTTCTGAAGTTGAACTGTCGTATGAAAGGTTTTTATTATGTTTATTTTTAAATTATACAACTGAAATATTATCCATTTAAATTAACGATTACAATAATTTATTAATTTTGAAAGTGAGGCAAGTCCACTTAGTTATAATAAAATCACTATTTTTTTTTAGCCAGCACTATAAACACTATTGGATTATCAACTTACATTATCTAATACCACAAAATACAAAAAATATGACTATTAATACTTACCAATATTTTTAAATTTATTAAAACGCAAACTCTTAAATATCTCGCAATAACAAAGTATGGACTTGCCCCAGTTTCAAAATAAACGGCTCATATATGTAGTGACAAATAGTTTATTTGAAACTCTATTATAGGTCAAATAAACCACAACTCGATGATTTGTCTGGCTGTAATATAATAGTCGTAAATCTATACATATAATAAAACTGTAACGAGACCGTTTCTGTATATAGAATATTTTTTGAAAATTGTGCTGGTACTGTAAATAGTTATCGATGTAGATATCAACACTGCGATTTTTAAAATTTTTGTCTGTTTGTCTTTCTGTTCACGCATCACGTAAAACTACTGGACGGGTTTTAATGAAACTTGGTGTGATAATAATTTATTATCGGGCTCAATATCTAGGATACTTTTTACTTCGGGAAAATGTCTCATTCCCACAGAAAAATAGAAAAACTATTTTAATCATGTGCACATATTACGCAAAAACTATTGAACGGATTTTTAAAAAAATTGGTGTGGTGATAACCTATTACCTGGGTCAAAATTTGAGATACTTTTTACTCCAGGAAAATGTCTCATTCCCACGAGAAAATAGAAAAACCATTTTGACCATGTGCATGCATTACCAAAACTATTGTTTTATGCAAATGATTTAAAATTATTTTACTTATATACTTCTCACTGATTTTGGAGGTGAACGACGTCGCGGGTACAGCTATTTTAAAATATATAAAATCGTTCAAAAATTTGCTATGTATCGATTTTGATAGCGAAATAACAGACACATCGCATCTTTTGGAGCGACTTCAAAACTACTTCATGGTGTGTTATATTTTCGGAAGTTGTTGTTGAATTTGTACAGCGAGGGTCTATCTAAAGCCGAAAATCATGGCAAGTGATCTAGACGAGATAAAACAATTTGGGAAACACTTGGTTTATTTTGCTTGCCGATACAATTTTTGGGGGAAATTTTTTTTGGCTTTGGTGCTCGTCAATTCTCCTTACGGCACTGGATACAAAGACTTTCAAGCATAATTGATCGTGGTCTTTTTTTATTATTTTTGTATTTACTATACCTAAGCCTTTACCCAAAGAGCTGTAGGTTTTTTCTAGCTCTGGGACTCTAGGCTAAATTAACTACTTCGGACATACCGGAAGGTATGGCCGGATTGAAAATTCACCTGCCAATATCATATCTTAAGGCCAGTTTTTCTGTTATTTCCCGAATGTCTATTTAGAAATTCAACGGCGGAGTAGACAGGAACTATTTTTCTAAAGCCCAAAATCTTTCAGGCCTTTCAAGTCTATCCTAACGATTTTGGCGACTCAATTGGCGCTGGATTGACGCAAAAATGTATAAAATTAAATTAATTAAATTAATTACGCTACTGATCGTTAGTTGGTACACTTGCGTTGAAATCTCGCGCGTCCTCTCTTCACCGTCACATTTCTATCACAAACCGGTGACCGGGTGAGTTCACTGGTTCAAACAACAACATATCCAGGAACGCTGGGAAAGCACTCGTTCCACATATCCAGACAATCGTTTAAATATAACACACAGAGCTAACCAGTACAGCCTTTACTAGGTTATGTTATGTTATGCCGACATACATTCATAGACTGCTGTTGCGTGTAACCATTTGGTAAAACAAGTGAACAGTTAGCAGCTCTCAATGACGAAAGAATATAATATATTATGTATTAGAAAAGGACCTGTAACAACATTGTTTTATTGAAGCAAAAGTTTTGCAAGTACTAGACAGTGGCGGCAACAAAATTAAATGTTTATATCTACATGCGTATATCATACTTTACATATATAAATGTAATGTAATTTATCTATACCAATCATGTGTAAATTAAAAATCACAAAGTGATTGAAAAAATTATCCGGATCGGCCGGGAATCGAACCCAGGATCTCCTGGTAACTAGCCAGGCGTGCTAACCATTACACCAACGATCCTCGACAGGCGTCCGAGCCGGACATCCATTCAATCACCTAAGTGCATTAGTACTCTAATACAGTAATACATAGTAATACACATAGTAATACACATAGGTGATTGAATGGATGTCCGGCTCGGATGCCTGTCGAGCATATAGGATCGTTGGTGTAGTGGTTAGCACGCCTGGCGAGTTACTAGGAGATCCTGAGTTCGATTCCCGGCCGATCCGAATAATTTTTTCAATCACTTTGTGATTTTTAATTTACATATGTGGTTTTTGGTCATGTTAACCAAGGCAGTCGAGTGCTTAAAGTTTCAGTTTAACTGAACGATAAGTGAACATATCAATGCTGCGTGTGTTGAAATGCAAACAAAAGTTTGTCATACGTAGTAATGTCTCACAAGCACTCGATAGTATTTGAAACTAAAATTGTATGACACAAAAATATTTTCATTGTGTAGGTATATATTTTACTAGAGATAGATTAAAGTAAAGATTTTAATAGCAGTTATGATGAGCGCCAAAATAGCGCGTAATTCCTATATAAGTTTTATCTAATTATCGCCGTTGGTTTAGATTTAGATATTTTCAATTTTTGTCTTTATATGCTGCTCAAATGACTTTTGTTGATTTTCCGGGAAAATATAGGCGCTGGAAAGATTTTAATAGCAGTTATGATGAGCGCGAAAATAGCGCGTAATTCCTATATAAGCTTTATCTAATTAGCGCCGTTGGTTCAGATTTAGATATTTTCAATTTTTGTCTTTATATACTGCCCAAATGAATTTTGTTGATTTTCCGGGAAACTATAGGCGCTGGAAAGATTTTAATAGCAGTTATGATGAGCGCGAAAATAGCGCGTAATTACTATATAAGCTTTATCTAATTAGCGCCGTTGGTTCAGATTCAGATATTTTCAATTTTTGTCTTTATATGCTGCTCAAATGAATTTTTTTGATTTTCCCGGAAACTATAGGCGCCGGAAAGATTTTAATAGCAGTTATGATGAGCGCCAAAATAGCGCGTAATTCCTATATAAGTTGTATCTAATTATCGCCGTTGGTTTAGATTTCGATATTTTCAATTTTTGTCTTTATATGCTGCTCAAATGAATTTTGTTGATTTTCCGGGAAAATATAGGCGCTGGAAAGATTTTAATAGCAGTTATGATGAGCGCAAAAATAATGCGTAATTCCTATATAAGTTTTATCTAATTATCGCCGTTGGTTTAGATTTCGATATTTTCAATTTTTGTCTTTATATGCTGCTCAAATTAATTTCTTTGATTTTCCGGGAAACTATAGGCGCCGGAAAGATTTTAATAGCAGTTATGATGAGCGCCAAAATAGCGCGTAATTCCTATATAAGTTTTATCTAATTATCGCCGTTGGTTTAGATTTCGATGTGTTCAAATTTGTCTTTATATGCTGCTCAAATGAATTTTGTTGATTTTCCGGAAAACTATAGGCGCCGGAAAGATTTTAATAGCAGTTATGATGAGCGCGAAAATAGGGCGTAATTCCTATATAAGCTTTATCTAATTAGCGCCGTTGGTTCAGATTTAGATATTTTCAATTTTTGTCTTTATATGCTGCTCAAATGAATTTTTTGATTTTCCGGGAAACTATAGGCGCCGGAAAGATTTTAATAGCAGTTATGATGAGCGCCAAAATAGCGTGTAATTCCTATATAAGTTTTATCTAATTATCGCCGTTGGTTTAGATTTCGATATTTTCAATTTTTGTCTTTATATGCTGCTCAAATGAATTTTGCTGATTTTCCGGGGAACTATAGGCGCTGGAAAGATTTTAATAGCAGTTATGATGAGCGCGAAAATAGCGCGTAATTCCTATATAAGCTTTATCTAATTAGCGCCGTTGGTTCAGATTTAGATATTTTCAATTTTTGACTTTATATGCTGCTCAAATTTTTTTTTTGATTTTCCGGGAAACTATAGGCGCCGGAAAGATTTTAATAGCAGTTATGATGAGCGCCAAAATAGCGCGTAATTCCTATATAAGTTTTATCTAATTATCGCCGTTGGTTTAGATTTCGATATTTTCAATTTTTGTCCTTATATGCTGCTCAAATTAATTTTGTTGATTTTCCGGGAAACTATAGGCGCCGGAAAGATTTTAATAGCAGTTATGATGAGCGCCAAAATTGCGCGTAATTCCTATATAAGTTTTATCTAATTATCGCCGTTGGTTTAGATTTCGATATTTTCAATTTTTGTCTTTATATGCTGCTCAAATGAATTTTTTTGATTTTCCGGGAATCTATAGGCGCCGGAAAGATTTTAATAGCAGTTATGATGAGCGCCAAAATAGCGCGTAATTCCTATATAAGCTTTATCTAATTAGCGCCGTTGGTTCAGATTTAGATATTTTCAATTTTTGTCTTTATATGCTGCTCAAATGAATTTTTTTGATTTTCCGGGAAACTATAGGCGCCGGAAAGATATTAATAGCAGTTATGATGAGCGCCAAAATAGCGCGTAATTCCTATATAAGTTTTATCTTATTATCGCCGTTGGTTTAGATTTCGATATTTTCAATTTTTGTCTTTATATGCTGCTCAAATTAATTTTTTTGATTTTCCGGGAAACTATGGGCGCTGGAAAGATTTTAATAGCAGTTATGATGAGCGCGAAAATAGCGCGTAATTCCTATATAAGCTTTATCTAATTAGCGCCGTTGGTTCAGATTTTGATATTTTCAATTTTTGTCTTTATATGCTGCTCAAATGAATTTTGTTGATTTTCCGGGAAACTATAGGCGCTGGAAAGATTTTATAGCAGTTATGATGAGCGCGAAAATAGCGCGTAATTCCTATATAAGCTTTATCTAATTAGCGCCGTTGGTTCAGATTTAGATATTTTCAATTTTTGTCTTTATATGCTGCTCAAATGAATTTTTTGATTTTCCGGGAAACTCTAGGCGCCGGAAAGATTTTAATAGCAGTTATGATGAGCGCCAAAATAGTGCGTAATTCCTATATAAGTTTTATCTAATTATCGCCGTTGATTTAGATTTCGATATTTTCAATTTTTGTCTTTATATGCTGCTCAAATTAATTTTGTTGTTTTTCCGGGAAATTATAGGCGCCGGAAAGATTTTAATAGCAGTTATGATGAGCGCGAAAATAGCGCGTAATTCCTATATAAGCTTTATCTAATTAGCGCCGTTGGTTCAGATTTAGATATTTTCAATTTTTGTCTTTATATGCTGCTCAAATAAATTTTTTTGATTTTCCGGGAAACTCTAGGCGCCGGAAAGATTTTAATAGCAGTTATGATGAGCGCCAAAATAGTGCGTAATTCCTATATAAGTTTTATCTAATTATCGCCGTTGATTTAGATTTCGATATTTTCAATTTTTGTCTTTATATGCTGCTCAAATTAATTTTTTTGATTTTCCGGGAAACTATAGGCGCCGGAAAGATTTTAATAGCAGTTGTGATGAGCGCCAAAATAGCGCGTAATTCCTATATAAGTTTTATCTTATTATCGCCGTTGGTTTAGATTTCGATATTTTCAATTTTTGTCTTTATATGCTGCTCAAATTAATTTTTTTGATTTTCCGGGAAACTATAGGCGCTGGAAAGATTTTAATAGCAGTTATGATGAGCGCCAAAATAGCGCGGAATTCCTATATAAGCTTTATCTAATTAGCGCCGTTGGTTCAGATTTAGATATTTTCAATTTTTGTCTTTATATGCTGCTCAAATGAATTTTTTGATTTTCCGGGAAACTATAGGCGCCGGAAAGATTTTAATAGCAGTTATGATGAGCGCCAAAATAGCGCGTAATTCCTATATAAGCTCTATCTAATTAGCGCCGTTGGTTCAGATTTAGATATTTTCAATTTTTGTCTTTATATGCTGCTCAAATGAATTTTTTTGATTTTCCGGGAAACTATAGGCGCCGGAATGATTTTAATAGCAGTTATGATGAGCGCCAAAATAGCGCGTAATTCCTATATAAGCTTTATCTAATTAGCGCCGTTGGTTCAGATTTAGATATTTTCAATTTTTGTCTTTATATGCTGCTCAAATGAATTTTTTTGATTTTCCGGGAAACTATAGGCGCCGGAAAGATTTTAATAGCAGTTATGATGAGCGCCAAAATAGCGCGTAATTCCTATATAAGTTTTATCTTATTATCGCCGTTGGTTTAGATTTCGATATTTTCAATTTTTGTCTTTATATGCTGCTCAAATTAATTTTTCTGATTTTCCGGGAAACTATAGGCGCTGGAAAGATTTTAATAGCCGTTATGATGAGCGCGAAAATAGCGCGTAATTCTTATATAAGCTTTATCTAATTAGCGCCGTTGGTTCAGATTTAGATATTTTCAATTTTTGTCTTTATATGCTGCTCAAATGAATTTTTTGATTTTCCGGGAAACTATAGGCGCCGGAAAGATTTTAATAGCAGTTATGATGAGCGCCAAAATAGCGCGTAATTCCTATATAAGTTTTATCTAATTATCGCCGTTGGTTTAGATTTCGATATTTTCAATTTTTGTCCTTATATGCTGCTCAAATGAATTTTGTTGATTTTCCGGGAAACTATAGGCGCCGGAAAGATTTTAATAGCAGTTATAATGAGCGCCAAAATTGCGCGTAATTCCTATATAAGTTTTATCTAATTATCGCTGTTGGTTTAGATTTCGATGTTTTCAATTTTTGTCTTTATATGCTGCTCAAATGAATTTTGTTGATTTTCCGGGAAACTATAGGCGCTGGAAAGATTTTAATAGCAGTTATGATGAGCGCGAAAATAGCGCGTAATACCTTTATAAGCTTTATCTAATTAGCGCCGTTGGTTCAGATTTAGATATTTTCAATTTTTGTCTTTATATGCTGCGCAAATGAATTTTTTGATTTTCCGGGAAACTCTAGGCGCCGGAAAGATTTTAATAGCAGTTATGATGAGCGCTAAAATAGCGCGTAACTCCTATATAAGTTTTATCTAATTATCGCCGTTGGTTTAGATTTCGATGTTTTCAAATTCGTCTTTATATGCTGCTCAAATGAATTTTATTGTTTTTCCGGGAAATTATAGGCGCCGGAAAGATTTTAATAGCAGTTATGATGAGCGCCAAAATAGCGCGTAATTCCTATATACGCTTTATCTAATTAGCGCCGTTGGTTCAGATTTAGATATTTTCAATTTTTGTCTTTATATGCTGCTCAAATAAATTTTTTTGATTTTCCGGGAAACTCTAGGCGCCGGAAAGATTTTAATAGCAGTTATGATGAGCGCCAAAATAGCGCGTAATTCCTATATAAGTTTTATCTAATTATCGCCGTTGGTTTAGATTTCGATATTTTCAATTTTTGTCTTTATATGCTGCTCAAATTAATTTTTTTGATTTTCCGGGAAACTATAGTCGCTGGAAAGATTTTAATAGCCGTTATGATGAGCGCGAAAATAGCGCGTAATTCTTATATAAGCTTTATCTAATTAGCGCCGTTGGTTCAGATTTAGATATTTTCAATTTTTGTCTTTATATGCTGCTCAAATGAATTTTTTGATTTTCCGGGAAACTATAAGCGCCGGAAAGATTTTAATAGCAGTTATGATGAGCGCCAAAATAGCGCGTAATTCCTATATAAGTTTTATCTAATTATCGCCGTTGGTTTAGATTTCGATATTTTCAATTTTTGTCCTTATATGCTGCTCAAATGAATTTTGTTGATTTTCCGGGAAACTATAGGCGCCGGAAAGATTTTAATAGCAGTTATAATGAGCGCCAAAATTGCGCGTAATTCCTATATAAGTTTTATCTAATTATCGCCGTTGGTTTAGATTTCGATGTTTTCAATTTTTGTCTTTATATGCTGCTCAAATGAATTTTTTTGATTTTCCGGGAAACTCTAGGCGCCGGAAAGATTTTAATAGCAGTTATGATGAGCGCCAAAATAGTGCGTAATTCCTATATAAGTTTTATCTAATTATCGCCGTTGATTTAGATTTCGATATTTTCAATTTTTGTCTTTATATGCTGCTCAAATTAATTTTTTGATTTTCCGGGAAACTATAGGCGCCGGAAAGATTTTAATAGCAGTTGTGATGAGCGCCAAAATAGCGCGTAATTCCTATATAAGTTTTATCTAATTATCGCCGTTGGTTTAGATTTCGGTGTTTTCAAATTTGTCTTTATATGCTGCTCAAATGAATTTTGTTGATTTTCCGGGAAATTATAGGCGCCGGAAAGATTTTAATAGCAGTTATGATGAGCGGGAAAATAGCGCGTAATTCCTATATAAGCTTTATCTAATTAGCGCCGTTGGCTCAGATTTAGATATTTTCAATTTTTGTCTTTATATGCTGCTCAAATGAATTTTTTTGATTTTCCGGGAAACTATAGGCGCCGGAAAGATTTTAATAGCAGTTATGATGAGCGCCAAAATAGCGCGTAATTCCTATATAAGTTTTATCTAATTATCGCCGTTGGTTTAGATTTCGATATTTTCAATTTTTGTCTTTATATGCTGCTCAAATGAATTTTGTTGATTTTCAGGGAAACTATAGGCGCCGGAAAGATTTTAATAGCAGTTATGATGAGCGCCAAAATAGCGCGTAATTCCTATATAAGTTTTATCTAATTATCGCCGTTGGTTTAGATTTCGATATTTTCAATTTTTGTCTTTATATGCTGCTCAAATGAATTTTTTGATTTTCCGGGAAACTCTAGGCGCCGGAAAGATTTTAATAGCAGTTATGATGAGCGCTAAAATAGCGCGTAATTCCTATATAAGTTTTATCTAATTATCGCCGTTGGTTTAGATTTCGATATTTTCAATTTTTGTCTTTATATGCTGCTCAAATGAATTTTGTTGATTTTCCGGGAAACTATAGGCGCTGGAAAGATTTTAATAGCAGTTATGATGAGCGCGAAAATAGCGCGTAATTCCTATATAAGCTTTATCTAATTAGCGCCGTTTATTAAGATTTAGATATTTTCAATTTTTGTCTTTATATGCTGCTCAAATGAATTTTTTTGATTTTCCGGGAAACTATAGGCGCCGGAAAGATTTTAATAGCAGTTATGATGAGCGCCAAAATAGCGCGTAATTCCTATATAAGCTTTATCTAATTAGCGCCGTTTATTCAGATTTAGATATTTTCAATTTTTGTCTTTATATGCTGCTCAAATTAATTTTTTTGATTTTCCGGGAAACTATAGGCGCCGGAAAGGTTTTAATAGCAGTTATGATGAGCGCCAAAATAGCGCGTAATTCCTATAAAAGTTTTATCTAATTATCGCCGTTGGTTTAGATTTCGATATTTTCAATTTTTGTCTTTATATGCTGCTCAAATGAATTTTGTTGATTTTCCGGGAAACTATAGGCGCCGGAAAGATTTTAATAGCAGTTATGATGAGCGCCAAAATAGCGCGTAATTCCTATATAAGTTTTATCTAATTATCGCCGTTGGTTTAGATTTCGATGTTTTCAATTTTTGTCTTTATATGCTGCTCAAATGAATTTTGTTGATTTTCCGGGAAACTATAGGCGCTGGAAAGATTTTAATAGAAGTTATTATGAGCGCCACAATAGCGCGTAATTCCTATATAAGCTTTATCTAATTAGCGCCGTTGGTTCAGATTTAGATATTTTCAATTTTTGTCTTTATATGCTGCTCAAATGAATTTTTTGATTTTCCGGGAAACTCTAGGCGCCGGAAAGATTTTAATAGCAGTTATGATTAGCGCTAAAATAGCGCGTAATTCCTATATAAGTTTTATCTAATTATCGCCGTTGGTTTAGATTTCGATATTTTCAATTTTCGTCTTTAATGCTGCTCAAATGAATTTTGTTGATTTTCCGGGAAACTATAGGCGCTGGAAAGATTTTAATAGCAGTTATGATGAGCGCGAAATTAGCGCGTAATTCCTATATAAGCTTTATCTAATTAGCGCCGTTTATTCAGATTTAGATATTTTCAATTTTTGTCTTTATATGCTGCTCAAATTAATTTTTTTGATTTTCCGGGAAACTATAGGCGCCGGAAAGATTTTAATAGCAGTTATGATGAGCGCCAAAATAGCGCGTAATTCCTATATAAGTTTTATCTAATTATCGCCGTTGGTTTAGATTTCGATGTTTTCAATTTTTGTCTTTATATGCTGCTCAAATGAATTTTGTTGATTTTCCGGGAAACTATAAGCGCCGGAAAGATTTTAATAGCAGTTATGATGAGCGCGAAAATAGCGCGTAATTCCTATATAAGCTTTATCTAATTAGCGCCGTTGGTTCAGATTTAGATATTTTCAATTTTTGTCTTTATATGCTGCTCAAATGAATTTTTTTGATTTTCCGGGAAACTATAGGCGCCGGAAAGATTTTAATAGCAGTTATGATGAGCGCCAAAATAGCGCGTAATTCCTATATAAGCTTTATCTAATTAGCGCCGTTTATTCAGATTTAGATATTTTCAATTTTTGTCTTTATATGCTGCTCAAATTAATTTTTTTGATTTTCCGGGAAATTCTAGGCGCCGAAAAGATTTTAATAGCAGTTATGATGAGCGCTAAAATAGCGCGTAATTCCTATATAAGTTTTATCTAATTATCGCCGTTGGTTTAGATTTCGATATTTTCAATTTTTGTCTTTATATGCTGCTCAAATGAATTTTGTCGATTTTCCGGGAAACTATAGGCGCTGGAAAGATTTTAATAGCAGTTAAAATGAGCGCGAAAATAGCGCGTAATTCCTATATAAGCTTTATCTAATTAGCGCCGTTTATTCAGATTTAGATATTTTCAATTTTTGTCTTTATATGCTGCTCAAATTAATTTTTTTGATTTTCCGGGAAACTATAGGCGCTGGAAAGATTTTAATAGCAGTTATGATGAGCGCGAAAATAGCGCGTAATTCCTATATAAGCTTTATCTAATTAGCGCCGTTGGTTCAGATTTAGATATTTTCAATTTTTGTCTTTATATGCTGCTCAAATGAATTTTTTTGATTTTCCGGGAAACTATAGGCGCCGGAAAGATTTTAATAGCAGTTATGATGAGCGCCAAAATAGCGCGTAATTCCTATATAAGCTTTATCTAATTAGCGCCGTTTATTCAGATTTAGATATTTTCAATTTTTGTCTTTATATTCTGCTCAAATTAATTTTGTTGATTTTCCGGGAAATTCTAGGCGCCGAAAAGATTTTAATAGCAGTTATGATGAGCGCTAAAATAGCGCGTAATTCCTATATAAGTTTTATCTAATTATCGCCGTTGGTTTAGATTTCGATATTTTCAATTTTTGTCTTTATATGCTGCTCAAATGAATTTTGTTGATTTTCCGGGAAACTATAGGCGCTGGAAAGATTTTAATAGCAGTTAAAATGAGCGCGAAAATAGCGCGTAATTCCTATATAAGCTTTATCTAATTAGCGCCGTTTATTCAGATTTAGATATTTTCAATTTTTGTCTTTATATGCTGCTCAAATTAATTTTTTTGATTTTCCGGGAAACTATAGGCGCCGGAAAGATTTTAATAGCAGTTATGATGAGCGCCAAAATAGCGCGTAATTCCTATATAAGCTTTATCTAATTATCGCCGTTGGTTTAGATTTCGATGTTTTCAATTTTTGTCTTTATATGCTGCTCAAATGAATTTTGTTGATTTTCCGGGAAACTATAGGCGCTGGAAAGATTTTAATAGAAGTTATTATGAGCGCCACAATAGCGCGTAATTCCTATATAAGCTTTATCTAATTAGCGCCGTTGGTTCAGATTTAGATATTTTCAATTTTTGTCTTTATATGCTGCTCAAATGAATTTTTTGATTTTCCGGGAAACTCTAGGCGCCGGAAAGATTTTAATAGCAGTTATGATTAGCGCTAAAATAGCGCGTAATTCCTATATAAGTTTTATCTAATTATCGCCGTTGGTTTAGATTTCGATATTTTCAATTTTCGTCTTTAATGCTGCTCAAATGAATTTTGTTGATTTTCCGGGAAACTATAGGCGCTGGAAAGATTTTAATAGCAGTTATGATGAGCGCGAAACTAGCGCGTAATTCCTATATAAGCTTTATCTAATTAGCGCCGTTTATTCAGATTTAGATATTTTCAATTTTTGTCTTTATATGCTGCTCAAATTAATTTTTTTGATTTTCCGGGAAACTATAGGCGCCGGAAAGATTTTAATAGCAGTTATGATGTGCGCCAAAATAGCGCGTAATTCCTATATAAGTTTTATCTAATTATCGAAGTTGGTTTAGATTTCGATGTTTTCAATTTTTGTCTTTATATGCTGCTCAAATGAATTTTGTTGATTTTCCGGGAAACTATAAGCGCCGGAAAGATTTTAATAGCAGCTATGATGAGCGCGAAAATAGCGCGTAATTCCTATATAAGCTTTATCTAATTAGCGCCGTTGGTTCAGATTTAGATATTTTCAATTTTTGTCTTTATATGCTGCTCAAATGAATTTTTTTGATTTTCCGGGAAACTATAGGCGCCGGAAAGATTTTAATAGCAGTTATGATGAGCGCCAAAATAGCGCGTAATTCCTATATAAGTTTTATCTTATTATCGCCGTTGGTTTAGATTTCGATATTTTCAATTTTTGTCTTTATATGCTGCTCAAATTAATTTTTTTGATTTTCCGGGAAACTATGGGCGCTGGAAAGATTTTAATAGCAGTTATGATGAGCGCGAAAATAGCGCGTAATTCCTATATAAGCTTTATCTAATTAGCGCCGTTGGTTCAGATTTTGATATTTTCAATTTTTGTCTTTATATGCTGCTCAAATGAATTTTTTTGATTTTCCGGGAAACTATAGGCGCTGGAAAGATTTTATAGCAGTTATGATGAGCGCGAAAATAGCGCGTAATTCCTATATAAGTTTTATCTAATTATCGCCGTTGGTTTAGATTTCGATATTTTCAATTTTTGTCTTTATATGCTGCTCAAATGAATTTTTTGATTTTCCGGGAAACTATAGGCGCCGGAAAGATTTTAATAGCAGTTATGATGAGCGCCAAAATAGCGCGTAATTCCTATATAAGTTTTATCTAATTATCGCCGTTGGTTTAGATTTCGATATTTTCAATTTTTGTCTTTATATGCTGCTCAAATGAATTTTTTGATTTTCCGGGAAACTCTAGGCGCCGGAAAGATTTTAATAGCAGTTATGATGAGCGCTAAAATAGCGCGTAATTCCTATATAAGTTTTATCTAATTATCGCCGTTGGTTTAGATTTCGATATTTTCAATTTTTGTCTTTATATGCTGCTCAAATGAATTTTGTTGATTTTCCGGGAAACTATAGGCGCTGGAAAGATTTTAATAGCAGTTATGATGAGCGCGAAAATAGCGCGTAATTCCTATATAAGCTTTATCTAATTAGCGCCGTTTATTAAGATTTAGATATTTTCAATTTTTGTCTTTATATGCTGCTCAAATGAATTTTTTTGATTTTCCGGGAAACTATAGGCGCCGGAAAGATTTTAATAGCAGTTATGTTGAGCGCCAAAATAGCGCGTAATTCCTATATAAGCTTTATCTAATTAGCGCCGTTTATTCAGATTTAGATATTTTCAATTTTTGTCTTTATATGCTGCTCAAATTAATTTTTTTGATTTTCCGGGAAACTATAGGCGCCGGAAAGGTTTTAATAGCAGTTATGATGAGCGCCAAAATAGCGCGTAATTCCTATAAAAGTTTTATCTAATTATCGCCGTTGGTTTAGATTTCGATATTTTCAATTTTTGTCTCTATATGCTGCTCAAATTAATTTTTTGATTTTCCGGGAAACTCTAGGCGCCGGAAAGATTTTAATAGCAGTTATGATGAGCGCTAAAATAGCGCGTAATTCCTATATAAGTTTTATCTAATTATCGCCGTTGGTTTAGATTTCGATATTTTCAATTTTTGTCTTTATATGCTGCTCAAATGAATTTTGTTGATTTTCCGGGAAACTATAGGCGCTGGAAAGATTTTAATAGCAGTTATGATGAGCGCGAAAATAGCGCGTAATTCCTATATAAGCTTTATCTAATTAGCGCCGTTTATTAAGATTTAGATATTTTCAATTTTTGTCTTTATATGCTGCTCAAATGAATTTTTTTGATTTTCCGGGAAACTATAGGCGCCGGAAAGATTTTAATAGCAGTTATGATGAGCGCCAAAATAGCGCGTAATTCCTATATAAGTTTTATCTAATTATCGCCGTTGGTTTAGATTTCGATGTTTTCAATTTTTGTCTTTATATGCTGCTCAAATGAATTTTGTTGATTTTCCGGGAAACTATAAGCGCCGGAAAGATTTTAATAGCAGTTATGATGAGCGCGAAAATAGCGCGTAATTCCTATATAAGCTTTATCTAATTAGCGCCGTTGGTTCAGATTTAGATATTTTCAATTTTTGTCTTTATATGCTGCTCAAATGAATTTTTTTGATTTTCCGGGAAACTATAGGCGCCGGAAAGATTTTAATAGCAGTTATGATGAGCGCCAAAATAGCGCGTAATTCCTATATAAGCTTTATCTAATTAGCGCCGTTTATTCAGATTTAGATATTTTCAATTTTTGTCTTTATATGCTGCTCAAATTAATTTTTTTGATTTTCCGGGAAATTCTAGGCGCCGAAAAGATTTTAATAGCAGTTATGATGAGCGCTAAAATAGCGCGTAATTCCTATATAAGTTTTATCTAATTATCGCCGTTGGTTTAGATTTCGATATTTTCAATTTTCGTCTTTAATGCTGCTCAAATGAATTTTGTTGATTTTCCGGGAAACTATAGGCGCTGGAAAGATTTTAATAGCAGTTATGATGAGCGCGAAACTAGCGCGTAATTCCTATATAAGCTTTATCTAATTAGCGCCGTTTATTCAGATTTAGATATTTTCAATTTTTGTCTTTATATGCTGCTCAAATTAATTTTTTTGATTTTCCGGGAAACTATAGGCGCCGGAAAGATTTTAATAGCAGTTATGATGTGCGCCAAAATAGCGCGTAATTCCTATATAAGTTTTATCTAATTATCGAAGTTGGTTTAGATTTCGATGTTTTCAATTTTTGTCTTTATATGCTGCTCAAATGAATTTTGTTGATTTTCCGGGAAACTATAAGCGCCGGAAAGATTTTAATAGCAGCTATGATGAGCGCGAAAATAGCGCGTAATTCCTATATAAGCTTTATCTAATTAGCGCCGTTGGTTCAGATTTAGATATTTTCAATTTTTGTCTTTATATGCTGCTCAAATGAATTTTTTTGATTTTCCGGGAAACTATAGGCGCCGGAAAGATTTTAATAGCAGTTATGATGAGCGCCAAAATAGCGCGTAATTCCTATATAAGTTTTATCTTATTATCGCCGTTGGTTTAGATTTCGATATTTTCAATTTTTGTCTTTATATGCTGCTCAAATTAATTTTTTTGATTTTCCGGGAAACTATGGGCGCTGGAAAGATTTTAA